>CM019063.1:94484874-95684874 GCA_009667805.1 Leptobrachium leishanense | reverse complement strand
GGAGAATTTTTCTGATTTGGCTATTTTGACCTAGAATTTTCCATTCTCCAGCCATTCTCCTGAGTTTCACCTTTAGTGAATAGACCTGTAAATGTTATTAGAAAGTGACTCCTCAAATAATTTTTTTCTGCTCTCAGTATGAAATAAGTAGAAAAGAATTATGCATATGTTTTTCCAAATTGTTGAGCACCATACATGGTGGATTGATGACTACACATAGTTTACCTCATCACCTCTTTAATATGTTCTATCCAATGAATCCAAGCCAACGGCTCCATGCATAGGTCTGCAATAACCTGACAGCAGCTATGGCATGGCTTATATCAGTCTAGCAAACATTTCTATTCATGATCCAATGAATGGAGCTGCAGCTGAACTATAGATATTAATTATCTCCTTCTGGACTTTTTCAAGAAAAAGTCCACAGAACAGAGTAGGTGGCTCCCTGCAGCTACTGCAAAGCTAGCAACTGCAAAAGTTAAGTGTTGCTCTAAAAAATTAAATGCCACTTCAATTTAAAAATGTCCATGTATTTATTATATGTCATTTTATTGTCTGTGTGTGTACACACAACAGGATGCACTTGAGGACTTGGTAAAAATAAAAATAAAACTTTTATTAAATAAACGCATTAAAAAGTTCCTGTAAACGTGCCGAGGTTTCGGCTCCTTCCGAGCCTTTCTCAAGGTTTCTCAAGGTTGAGAAAGGCTCGGAAGGAGCCGAAACATCGGCACGTTTCCAGGAACTTTTTAATGTGTTTATTTAATAAAAGTTAGATTTTTATTTTTTACTAACAGGGTAATTCAAAGAGATTCGAAAAGTCACCGCACGTTCGGTGACTTTTCGTTCTCTTCAATTCAGTTCCTTTTGCCAATACTATTTCGGTGACCCTGCGGTGTATTCAGCAAGCGCCACAGGGTCCCCGAGTTGCAGGGAAAAGCTACCGCAAACTTGACGAAAACTAACCACAAAACCCGGCGAATGCACGCCGAAATCCTGCAAAAACATCTGGATTAACCCGTCGAAGACGCCGGAGAAACCCGAGCAGGAGCCGATCACACACAGCGAAGCCACTGGAAAAAGCCGACACCGCAGACAGAGCAAAGTGAATAAATTAGGAAAACAGTTTGCATGAATGATTGAAAAGTGAAACGCTGTTTGCAAAGAAACTACTGAGCGAAAATGTCTGAAATTTACATATGAGGTCCAATGAATGATAATAAAAAGGGCTGTTACAGAAAAAATAAGTAAAGTTAAAAAAGTTAAAAAGTTTTAAAAAAAAAAAGCTTAAAATATCAAAAAAAATCTATAAATAAAGAGACTCTTTACTGCAGAATTTTATAATGAACGGTTTATTAGATATTGAATTAAAACGGGAATATTTTTAACATTGAAGCCTATGAGGATTCTCCTGAATAAACTTGCCGAATGAAACCACCGAATGGCAGGGCATTTCGGGAACCTTTCACTGCTGGTTTGTGTTCTCTGAATAGCCGCAGCATTGCTTTTTCAGGGGGATTTCACTGCCCTCGAACAGGCACCGAACAGGCACCATATGTTCAGGCAATTCGCCAGGATTTGCCGAATTGCCTGCTCTCTGAATAGCCGAATGGCCAAGAAAAAATCAGCGTTCGGTTACCTTTCTCAAGCAATTCGAATCTCTTTGAATTACCCTGTAAATCCTGAAGTGCACCCTGTTATTCAGTTTTTTGTTTTTTTGTATCTGTATTGAGAATTTTTGCACTGAGGCCCCTGTGACTGTCCGAAAGCTACAGCAGGCTGTGTATAGGATTTATATAGATCAGTCCTCATATTTGAGTTTAGATTTTCATTTGCAGCCACTTACAGGGTTATCCAAAGAGATCCAAATTGCTGGGGAAAGGTAAACAAACGCTGAAAATCAGCATTTGGTTACCTTTCCTGGCCATTCGGCTATCCAGAGAGCAGGCAATTCGTCAAATCCTGTCGAATTGCCTGCACATACGGTGCCTGTTCGGTGTCTGTTCGAGGGCAGTGAAATCCCCATGATAAAGCACTGCTTCGGCTATTCAGAGAACACAAACCAGCAGTGAAAGGTTCCCCTAATGCCCTGCCATTCGGTGGTTTAATTTGACAGGTTTATTCAGGAGAATCCCATAGGCTTCAATGTTAAAAATATTCCCGTTTTAATTCAATATCTAATAAACCGTTCATTATAAAATTCTGCAGCAAAAAGTCTCTTTATTTATATATTTTTTAGGATACTTTAAGCATTTTTCAGATTTTTTTTTTTTTTTTTTTTTTTTTAAAAGTCCGATTTTTTTTTTTTTTTTTTTTCAGTTTACTTATTTTTTTTGTAACAGCCCTCTTTATTATCATTCCCTGGGCCTCCTGTGAAAATTTCAGACATTTTCACTCAGTAGTTTCTTTGCAAACAGCGTTTCTTTTTCCCAGATTCATACAAATGGTTTTTCTAATTTATTCACTGCCTCCTCTACGTCACAGCTGCTTCGGCTCTGTGTGATTCGGCTCCTTTTCGGCTCCTGTTCGGCTCCTGTTCGGCTTTTTCGAAGGTTAATCCAGATGTTTTTGCTTGTTTTCAGCGTGCATTCGGGTAGTTTTCGTCGGGTTTGCGGCAGCTTTTCCCTGCAATTCGGGGACCCTGTGGTGCTTGCTGAATACACCGCAGGGTCACCGAAATGCAATCGGCAAAAGGAACCGAATTGAAGAGAATGAAAAGTCACCGAACGTGCGGTGACTTTTCGAATCTCTTTGGATAACCCTGCAAATCCAGGCGAATTGCCTGCACATACGGTGCCTGTTCGGTGCCTGTTCGAGGGCAGTGAAAACCCCATGAAAAAGCAATGCTTAGTCTATTCAGAGAACACAAACCAGCAGTGAAAGGTTCCCGAAATGCCCTGCCATTCGGTGGTTTCATTCGGCAGGTTTATTCAGGCGAATCCCATAGCCTTCAATGTTACAAATATTCCCGTTTTAACTCAATTTCTAATAAACCATTCATTTTAAAATTCTGCAGTAAAGAGTCTCTTTATTTATATATTTGTTTTAGGATATTTTAAGGTTTGTTTTTTTAAAAAGTCAGATTTAGTTTTTTCTTTTCTTAATTTTACTTATTTTTTCTGCAACAGCCCTTTTTATTATCATTCCCTGGACCTCATATGTAAATTTCAGACATTTTCGCTCAGTAGTTTCTTTGCAAACAGCGTTTTACTTTCAAACATTCAAGCAAACTGTTTTTCTAATTTATTCACTGCCTTCGTCTGCGGTGTCGGCTTTTTCCGGCGGCTTCGCTGCGTGTGATCGGCTCCTGCTCGAGTTTTTTCGGCGGGTTAATCCAGATGTCTTTGCAGGTTTTTGGCGTGCATTCGCCGGGTTTTGCGGTTCGTTTTCGTCTGGTTTGCGGCAGCTTTTCCCTGCAATTCGGGGACCCTGTGGTGCTTGCTGAATACACCGCAGGGTCGCCGAAATGGGATCGGCAAAACAAATCGAATTGAAGAGAACAAAAAGTCACCGAACGTGCGGTGACTTTTCGATTCTCTTTGAATTACCCTGTTATAGTTTTGAAGATCATTTCAATAAATATGCAGCAGGCAAGAATCACATACTTGATTTTTTATTTTATTTTAATGATTTTAACCTGTAATTCACTTTTTTGATGAATGCAACTCTTAACAAGTAAAGTGTGTGTGTTTTATATATATATATATATATGTATATATATAAGTGTCTATAAGGGTTGTGGTGAAGGACTAAAAGTGAGACAAAAAGCCTCCACACTATCATAAGTGTGTTTAATATTGCAGAAGCCACCCGCACATCATAGCAATTCGGGGACCCTGTATATATATATATATATATATATAATTCATAATTTATATATATATATAATTTATAAATTTATATATTATATTGGTCGGCTTCCTCTGCTCGGAATCTTGTCCTTCAGTAAACATCAGCAAATGTGATATTACAAGATACATGGGAGTCGTCTCTATACTCTCTTGTTGCTCTGCTCTTTTCCCCTATTTTTTTCTCCATTGCTTTCATTTCTCATTGTAATGAGCACCGAAATAATTGGACGGCCGAGCCATCAGTAAAAGGACACACTTAAGCATGAGTCAATGAATTATTCTGCAGGACAAACTTTAATCTTTAAAAGTGATTGCAGATAATTTGTGGTACCATCTGTCCATTTTGAATTGTTTTAGCCTTTTCAGTCGTTATAAGTGCTGCTGTGTTTAACATTAACATTTGATATTTTACACATTTAATTTCTGTACTGCTGTGTGTTCCTTGGGGAACGGTGCTCTAGTGCTACATGAGAGAGACAAAGTATTGATCAGTTAACATTTCAGCTACATTTATGTATGTCGCAAAATTAATGAAAATGCCAGACAAAAATGTCAGAGTGCACAAAAAGGTAGAATTTAAATGTGGTTGTTTAATGAAAAGTTTAAGATGTGCATTATCAAAAAAACCTGTGCCCTTGCCTTTTTCGCTGCACTCATAACTGAATGAGGAATGATTTTTACGTAGAAGGACATTGAACATGAAATATGAATGGGGAGCCTAATTCGCTGTTATAAAGCGGACCCGGTCTACGTACGACAATTAACGATTTGACTGGCATTTTCTTCTCCTTCCTCAAAAAGAAATCTAGAAATATTGTCTGTGAGATTATATATATATTCATGAGTATAGCAGTACATAGTGATACCTTTTTTTATTGGTCTAACTTTACATTTAAAAGACAAGCTTTCGAGAGGATTCCTCTCTTCTTCAGGTCTGGACGCTATATTAAGCAAAATCATAGAATTGAACATTAAGACATTAAGGGTCACGTGGGTGGGGGGGTTAGATGTCGTAAAGAGTGAGAGTCAAATGGTGGAAATGGTTGTCTGTCACTCTTTACGACATCTAACCCCCCACCCATGTGACCCTTAACGTCTTAATGTTCAAATGAATGATTTTGCTCAGTTAAGCTTCCAGACCTGAAGAAGAGAGGAATCCTCTCGAAAGCTTGCCTTTTAAATGTCCAATAAAAAAAGGTATCACCACATACTGCTATACTCGTGATTTTGGCATATGGACTAACGCGGCCTAATATATATTTATTTATCATAGTTTGGCAGCTTAGTCTGTTCAGTAGTGGGAATGAGACAGATGATAAAGCTATATATTATTTTTTTTGCCTGCATGAAAACAAGCTATTTTTGTGCATCCTTCTAGTACTTTTAGAATTAAAACAATAAATTGAATCAATGAATGTCAGCTTTTAGCAAGCAACTAGATCTTTACTCTTAATCATAATATATTGGCTGTCTCTATAGTGATGGACGTTTAAGTATATTTCTGTCAGTTTTGTGGTCAAGTGTCAAGAATATGTGAATTTGAACACATCACCACAGGAATGGTCCTGCTTTGTTACTTTGGATACTACGGTGATTGCCATTGTTTTAGAACTTTGAATTACTTTGATATATCCCCTAAAAGTGTGTGTATGATCACTGAACTTTCAACTCTCCAGTAGTAACATTGATGATGTCCAACCACTCACTGGAACACCATCCCCTCTCCCCATTGGTCCAAAACATGATAAATGTAGAATAAATGCGTGTCTAGTGAAACAGAGGTGATGGTACTCACCTGTAATGATGTAAACATAGTGCTGATTTTCTTCCATACTCTGTATATTTGAATGGCGTGAAGTTACTTTAAAGGGAATAATTGTGAATTTCTAAATGACGCCAGTACTTTGGTATTTTATTATTATAATAATTTGCACTAAGTAAGAGTGTTTGAGAGTTTACATGCACTTCATTCTCCTTGTTAACATCTTTTTGTGTTTTCCTTTTGGTTAGTATGCTTTCATGGTTCCTCCCTGTCCTGTTTCCATTGTTGGTTTTCTCTTTAAAGGGCCACAACCACCAAATATGAAATGTCCTTATTATGTTTATTTTATATTGCTGATATCTTATATGTGCTTTGTTTTTCTCTTGTATGCTTAAGAACATTTTTTGCTCTATATGTGTGACTGTGTGCATCCACTGTGTGATCTTTTGTGTTGTAAACTGCCCCCCAGTATCTTCCCATGACTTGTTCCACACTGGCTGGCTTTGGGCATAGAATGGCGTCTATGGGTCGATCACTAACTCAAATCATTGTATTGTGTGAGATGTATTAAAAGGACATCACCAGGGGGTTGATTTGAAGTATTTTAAGCTCCCCGTCATATCCTATTCAGCTGCCATCTCGTCTCTCAAGTAGCATGCAGAACACAATACACCTCCCTCAGTTGGCGTGCGCAGCCCGTTAGATTAGAGTGTGCACCCATGAAACCTTTACTAACTGAAACATTATGTTTAGAAGAGTTTTGAAATAACAAGCCTGTAATCAAAGATACCGTCAGTTTTTAAGCTGTTCATCTTCAACCAGATAAGGGGCATCTAAAATGTCTACGTCGGAGATGAAAGAGGACCTCTTCTCCCAACATTAGGGTGTGCCTGGGCACACCCTGCACATCCCCAACGCACACCTATGCACCCCCGGCTGCCTTATCTAAACATTCCCTCTTCCACCCCCTTAACTGTTAAGTACTGTATAAGATAATCCACAGCCACAAAGAAAATTGGAAAAATTGGACACAAAATGGAAAGAGGAGATAAAAGAAAACTAAATTTAGTTTTCCTTTTACATGCAATTACTTCAAACAAAGAAAAAAACCTGCAGCATGTATTTTATAAAGTGCTTTCATTTGAAATGCACAAGTAACCTAGTTACAGCTTATGTAAGTGGTAATGTCCCTTTAACCTTTCTCATGAGAATATGATCTTTTTGTTTTACTTTTACAATATATGGTTTCACTTTTCCCTCTGAACACAGTACATTTATGTCTAGTTACTTTCATGTTTATGTTTGCGTACTTGTTAGTTTTTTTTACTTTTTTGTTACTGTATTCTTTCACTTTTACCTCTGAATACAATACTTTTATTTCTAATTCCTTTCACTTTTACCTGTGAGCACTTTACTTTTACATGAGGATATGCTCATTTTTCTATTACTTATTTTTGCAGTACGCTCTTCCACTTTTACTTCTAAATCTAATACGTGTGGTTGCTTTACTTTCTCTCTTACCTTTGGTTTCTTTCCTTTGTTTATTTTTCTTTCACTGTTGCCTCTGGTTTGAGTTTATTTATTTTCAGTTTTGAATCTACTTTCCTTTTACTTTTACCCAGGGATATAACTAATTTTCTATTTTAATTTTGGTTATGGTATGTTCTGCTTTATTTACACTTCCCCTCCTATAACCAATGGTCAAGAACTGAAAAAAAAAAGTATGGGAAGTATCCAAAATGTCCACCCCCCCCCCCCAGTTCCTGTCATAAGACATTACTGGAAACTGAAACAGTTGCAGCGTCTCTTAATGTATCAGATTGTCATTCCACATCCACCATTGCCAGAATGATATGGATACTTTTTATAAATGTATCTGGTTAGAGAGATATTGCAGCTTTCCCGCATATCAGCTCAAGGCGGACTAAGTCCCCCCTGCTAAATTACTGGAGGAACTGCCTTCCCAGGCGTTCTTGTTTGATGTGACCCCTGACTGTAACCTTTATCTCTTGGAATTGTCATTCAAGTCTTAGGCCCACGTCAGACGAATGCAGTGATCACATCCGTGTCGTCATGATCAATAGAGACCCACAGATGAAGTACGTGCGCACCGAAGTGCGCACGCACCATGCAGGTGGCAACAGATGCAATTTAGGCAAGAACGTAAACCCTCTAGGACGGACGTGCACAGTGTGCCACGTCCGGATAGCGTTCTTTGTATGTGATTAGGGATGGGCGTTCGGTTCGATTCGAATCGAACATCGGCCGTTCGGGTGTTTGACGAACAGCGAACATTATGGGATGTTCGCGGTTTGTTCGACCGCGGACATTCCATAATAAAAAATGCGTCCACAGGTCTCCTAAATGTACCGGCGGCTGCCTAGTTTTATTTTCAATGCAGCTTAGCAGTTTGAATTTTCTTACTTTGTGAATTTAGATTTTCACTATATCCATCCATTATTTCAATGTTACGTTGTGTATAATAGTAACACTATAAAATATGATTTCATTAAGCATGGTATTAAAAGCCACTAGCGTTACAAGCCTTCATAGCTGTGCGTTTATGTGCGTGTATAGTTTACTTACAGGGTAATTCAAAGAGATCCGATTTGCTGGAGAAAGGTAACCGAATGCTGAAAATCAGCGTTCGGTTACCTTTCTTGGCCATTCGGCTATCCAGAGAGCAGGCAATTCGCCAAATCCTGGCGAATTGCCTGCACATACAGTGCCTGTTCGGGGGCAGTGAAATCCCCATAAAAAGCACTGCTTCGGCTATTCAGAGAACACAAACCAGCAGTGAAAGGTTCCCTTAATGCCCTGCCATTCGGTGATTTCATGCAGCAGATTTATTCAGGCGAATCCCATAGGCTTCAATGTTAAAAATATTCCCGTTTTTATTCAATATCTAATAAACCATTCATTATAAAATTCTGCAGTAAAGAGTCTCTTTATTTATAGATTTTTTAGGATATTTTAAGCATTTTTATTATTTTTTTATTTTTTAAAAGTCCGATTTTTTTTTAACTTTACTTATTTTTTCTGTAACAGCCCTCTTTATTATCATTTCCTGGACCTCATATGTAAATTTCAGACATTTTCGCTCAGTAGTTTCTTTGCAAACAGCGTTTCACTTTTCAAACATTCAAGCAAACTGTTTTTCTAATTTATTCGCTTCACTCGTCTGCGGTGTCGGCTTTTTCTGGCGGTTGCTCTGCGTGTGATCGGCTCCTGCTTGGCTTTTTCCGGCATTTTCGGCAGGTTAATCCAGATGTTTTTGCGGGTTTTCGGCGTGCATTCGCCGGGTTTTGCGGTTCGTTTTCGTCGGGTTTGCGGCGGCTTTTCCCTGCAATTCGGGGACCCTGTGGTGCTTGCTGAATACACCGCAGGGTCGCCGAAATGGGATCGCCAAATCGTACCGAATTGAAGAGAACGAAAAGTCACCGAACGTGCGATGACTTTTCGATTCTCTTTGAATTACCCTGATAGTTGTGCTTGTGTAGATATATAAGGGGTTATTCACAGAGCACCGAATTGGCCACAAAATTGCAGTGAATTTCCCCATACGGTGCAATTTCGGGGCCATTCGGCTATTCAAAAAGTAGACAATTCGCCACAAATCGGCAAATTCCCAGCCAATTACGGTGATCTTCGGCGGCAGTGAAATCCCCATAGCGAAGTAATGGTTAATCTATTCAGAGAACACCGAGAAGCAGAGAAATATCAGTGAAAAGCCCTGATTTTTGGTGTTTCATTTGACAGGTTTAATCAGGCGAATTCCATAGGTTTCAATGTAAAAGAATATTCCTGTTTTTCTTAAATATTTATTCAACTGTTTATTCTTTTCATTTGCAGAAAAAAGTCCCTTTATTGATCTTTTTTTAGGCATTTTTCAGGATTTTTTCGGCGACATTTTTCCAATTATTTTTTTTCTGTAACAGCCCTTTTTATTATTATTCCTATTATTTCCAGACATTTTCATAAAGTATTTTTTTTTTAAAAGTTGCAGTGTTTTTTAGTTTTTTTACCCTGTTCGGCAGCTTGTCGGATTTTTCCGGCGGCTGGTCGGCGCTCTGTTCGGCGGGTCGTCGGCTTTTTTTCAGATCAATTCGGCGGACTGTAGGATGCATTTGGCTCCTTTTTGGATCGATTCGGATATGATCGGCGGGTTTGCAGCAGTTTTTTGGATCCGTTCGGTGGGCCGATTTACCACACTTCGAGAACCCTGCAAAGAATGCTGAATTCCCCGCAGGTTCGGCAAATCAAACTCGCCGAAGTTTGGAGAACAGTAGAGCGCCGAATTGCTGGTGACATTTTGGTGCTCTCTGAATAACCCCATAAATCTAAATTCCTGCAGAGCAAAGAGTGCAGTCGAGTAGAGAAAAGTGTTTCTTGTTATTCACATTTTAAAAATGGAAACATACATATAATACTTTAAAGGATTTGTCTTGCAGCCCGCAGTCCCGAAATCCTCTCCCCTGCCTTTAGCCATGCTATCACAATATAACAGGACTTTTGTTCTTTGACATTGTGCTCCTGCCGGGAGGCCAGGGCTGCACGTTTCTTCTTGGCGACTATTTGTTAATCTGCATCTCTCCTTTAAGATAAACTTTTTTTTTTTTAACTGGAATCTCATGGTTACTTTTAAAACAAAGACGGAATTAAATCATTCTGAAATATGTTTCTGTTCATTCCTTCAAATTGCAGCATCGTTTTTTCGAATAAGATGTGCTCCAGTTAAGGAGACCTGAAAATAATGGCTAGTGGCAAAGTCGCTGGACTGCTGATTTATAATTAGCATGTTCTGAGATGTTGTCCTTTGATTTGGTCATCTCTTGGGGAATTTATTTGTGTCAGCCACGTTTGCGATTAAACAGACCACTTTGTCCACGTTTATAGCAATCGGTGTGTGACCTCTTCACTTAAACGATGTTCCTGAAAAGCTGAACGAGTTTTAATAAGCCCGAAGCTCAAGGCCGTAATTAGTTATGGATCTTAAAAAAAAATGATATTAACACAAATCATGAGATAGAATGAAATCAGAACGTAACGCAACATTTTAAAGTGCCCTCCAAAACGAATGTATTTGTTATGAATGTGTACACAGGAGGGCAGTGTTTCCCTACTGATAAGACTCCGGGAGGTACTGGAAGAGCCGGAATTTTAATTAAAATGCATTGCTATGATTGATCAGTGTTGTTGCAAAGAAAGAACATTTGCTCAGTGTATATTTATCTCAGAGCATGCCCTGTACATTAGAGCAGACGTAGCAACAGGTAGGCCGATTTCTAATTAGCTATAATTGCACATTAAGACAACAGAAGAGTCATATTCAAACACTGCTTAGCAACTGCATACATACTCTGTTGCCGATTCTGAGCTTCGCATCGTTTGAAATCTTATTTACAATGTTACATATATAAGTTATATAAACAATGCAGGAGAGAATGCAAGCTCCTTAAAGTCTACCTTTCATTAATTATTATATTGTTTTTTTTGAGAAAGGATTTTACCAGGAAGGATACATTGAGATTTCTCAAGTATGTCCTGGGGGGCAAGTATGTACCGTTAGGGGTCTTGCCCAAGGACACTTACTGGAGAGGTGCTCTTGCCGGGATCAAACCTGTTTCTCCACGGTTATAGCGCAGTGATGTCACCTCTACTCCACCCAGCCGGCACTCTGATCGATGAGATCACATCTTTGCGTCCAAATATTGCTGTCAAGTTTTAGTATATTTTATTGGTGGCTGTCTGATATTTTTTATTTTTTTTGGAATATAAGAAGATTCATGAACTTGTGTCATTCTGGCCACCATGTTTATAAATCATCTTTACAAATGGTCAATCAATACGTCCAAAAAAGTGACAATTAACGCATTGCCTGCCTAAACATGAGCACATATTAGGTAAGAGTTTTGTGTTGTATTGCATAACATAGTATTATGAAGCTTATTACAATCATCAGTGATTAGACCCATAACAATCTGGGGATAGCCTTCTCAATGTAAGGCTGTGTGAAGTCATAATTAGGGATGAGCCGAACACCCCCGTGTTCGGTACGCATTCGAACTTGAACAATTTCATAAGTTCGAGTTCGGACGCGAACTGGATCCGAACTCAATGCAAGTCATTGGGACTCGAACGTTTGATTTTTAGAGTGCCCTCCAAGAGGGCATATATGCAAGATATTTGCTATAAAAGGTGTATGGGGGTCCGGGTAGTGCCCTGGGGGACAGGAAACAAGGAAAAAAGGTTTTAAAAAAGACATTTTTGAAGGAGCAGTGATTTTTCCATGAAATAAAGGTTAAGAATAAAAACGAAAAATTCCTTCAAATATCATGCCTAGGAGGTCTCCATAACCTGCCCGTGAAGTGGCGGATTTGTCGGATGTATAGAAACATTTAAAAAGAAAGAAATTACATTTCAAATGACGGTAAATGGTTTTCCTTTAATCTATTCATAAACGACTGCTTGGGGCGGCAGCCTGTATGAAAAGAGGAGACGTTTTAGGACACACAGAACAAGTTTAGTAATTTTTTGGCTAAATTATGGTAAAACTTATGCAGTCTTTGGATGAAAGTAACAACAGGTGCATTAAAATTGGACCTTTGGTGCCAGCTAGTGCCTTCTCACCGTAACCCCTCTGAGGTATTGTGGAAGAGTGCAGGGGTGGACTCTGCATTCAAATATTAAAAAGATTGGATTCTGGTACACGCGTCAGTGCACCCAAATATTGGGCCTTTGGTGCCAGCTAGTACCTTCACACCGTAACCCCCTCTGAGGTATTGTGGAAGAGTGCAGGGACGGACTCTGCATTCAAATATTAAAATGATTGGAATCTGGTACACGCGGATATTACTGCACTATAGTGTATGGCAGGATGGAAGCGCACCAGCAGTAACAAGCAGCAAATATACCAGACAGGGGTGCAGAGCGAGAGTAGTTGTTATAACAAAACTGGGTCAACAACGTTTAAGCACTAGTACTGCGCTACTGTATATGGTGAGAAATGGCGCACACCAGTAGCAACAGGCGGCAACAGAACAGGCAGGGACAGGAGTACACAGAGAGAATAGTCAAATGGCAGGCAAAGCCGGCAACAGATCGGGTCCTCAGAACAAGCAGGGTCAGTAACAAGTATACAAACTGATTCGGTAAGCTAGCGATGCGGGAATGAAACTCCACGGCAAGGCAAGGTGTACAGTGCGCACTCCTGATTTAAAGGTCCCGGCGGCTCTGTGTCATCACGCCGCACCCTGCCCCCTGATCACTCACAGCTGGCGCCAGAGCTCCTGGCATTCAGTCAGCTGGCAGCACCATGCGCCCGGGGCCCCCCTGATTGCCACCCGGGGCCCTGGATGTCACAATATTGCAATCCAAACGCAAACGGGTTAAGTAACCAAATTTGTAAGAAGAATAATTAATGCAGCATATGATTCCGCACACTGCCGCGCAGCACCTCTACAGTATAATAATGCAGCATATGAATCCTCACACTGCCGGGCAGCACCTCTACAGTCTGATGCTAGCTTTAACGAGAAGATATGCTATTAGGAATCAGGTGAGTATTAGAAAGAAAAAAATAGTTTTATTTTATGTTCCAGGGGACATTTAAAGATGTCCTCGAATTATTTATTTTTTTTAAAATGTGTCACCTTACATTAGCCTGGTGGTCAGTGGGGGCTCCCTGGATCCTGGTTGTGGGTGGGGGGGGGTCTGCCGTGGCTCCCTCCCTGCGCCACCAGTTTCTGCCACGTACACGCGGCCGGCCAGCCCGTGCAGTCGCAGCTCTGTCATCCTGCGGCCGCATGCTGCTCAAGGGGTCCTTGGGAAGCCCCGGCGGACTGCCCTCTACAGTGCCTGATTAGAGGGTTTATCCCATAGGCTTCAATGTAAAAAATATTCCCGTTTTAATTTAATATCTAATAAACCGTTGCTTATAATATTCTGCAGTAAAGAGTCTCTTTATGTTTAGATTTTTTAGGATTTTTAAGCATGAGATCACATCTTTGCGTCCAAATATTGCCGTCAAGTTTTAGTATATTTTATTGGTGGCTGTCTGATATATATAATATTTGGTTTTGGAATATTTAAAGATCAGCTGTTTTAAGCCTGGTGATGGGTCAATCTTAATAGAAATATTCGAATAAGTCTTTATCTTACGCTAGCACATAAACAAGAATTATTGAAAGGGCAAAAATATGAATTAATTAAGCAGTGCAAGAGAGAATACACCGTCAAGTATAAACAGGGGAATCTGAACGATATAAAAAAGAAAAACCATAGGGGAAAACCCTTTAACAACATAGCTTAGTGATATGCCAATTTTTCACTCACAAACGAAAGGTAAATCAGGCATGTAGTCTCTCAAGCAGGCTCAAGTTCTTCGTTATTCCGATGAGCAGCGCCAGCAGCAAGCTGTCATATATAGGATAAAGCATAAACAAACACCATAATGAAGGATCCAAGGTATAGAAATAAAAAACGATTTATTGCGCTTATAGTATTAAAACACGTCACTAGCAAGAGTCTTGATAAAGTCAGTTAAACAAAATGCGTCGAGTGACGGGGTCCAGTCCATCCATATTGATGTCAGAACAGAGCCATGGAGCCTCCACTACTTGGGACCAGGTGATTTGTGACTTTTACAAGCAACTTAATGATTTTAATACTGTAAGCACAATAAATCTGTTTTATTTCTATACCTTGAATCCTGCACTATCAGGGTTATTCAAAAGAATCGAAAAGTCACCGTACGTTCGGTGACTTTTCGTTCCCTGCACTTTGGGGCGATTCGGCGATCCTACTTCGCCGACCCTGCGGTGTATTCAGCAAGAACCGCAGGGCCCCCATCGTGCAGGGAAAACCCACCGCAAGTGCAGGGAAAACCCACCGCAAACCCGCCGGACACTCACCACAAACCTGCCGAACACTCACCTAAGCCCACAGAAATCAGCTGGATTAACCCCGCCGAACATGCCGGAGAAACCCGACTAGCCGCCGATCACAGCGCAGTGCAGACGCTGGAAAAACCCGACACGGAGGAGAATGAGGTGGAGAAAAAAGTTTTGAAGTTTTTGAAAGTTTGAAATTTGAAACGCTGTTTGCAAAAAACCTACTGAACGAAAATGTCTGGAATTTACACATAAGATGCAATGCATGATAATAAAAAGGGCTGTTACAGTAAAAAGAAAAGACGATTTATAAAAAAAAACTGGAAAAAAATTTGCCGAAAAAATGCCTAAAAGATCCTAAAAAATCTACAAATAAAGAGACTTTTTACTGCAGAATATAATATTAAACGGTTTAATTAGATATTGGATTAAAACGGGAATATTTTTAACATTGAAGCCTATGGGAATTGCCTGAATAAATCTGTCGAATGAGACCTCCAAATAGCAGGGCATTTCAGCAACTTTTCACTGCTGGTTTGTGTTCTCTGAATAGACTAAGCATTGCTTCTCTATGGGGATTTCACTGCCCTCGAACAGGCACCGAACAGGCACCGTATGTGCAGGCAATTCGTCAACATTTGGCGAATTGCCTGCTCTCTGAATAGCCGAATGGCCAGGAAAGATAACCGTACGCTGAATTTCACTCTCTCCCCCAGACGAAAATACCGCATCCCTTTACTCCAGTCACAATACAGTCACAGCCATCCTGTCCAGTTGCAGAATCTTTCTTAGTTAACTATATAGGTATATATTTTTTATCTAATACATTCTATTTTAACTTCCATTTGCTCAATAAACTATACTATAATCATATTAAATATTTCTTAAAAAGCTTTTTTTATTCTAATAAATCTTGAATGCAAGCTACGTTTTCTTTTAAATGTATCGCGTCACCTTTAAGTTTATTTGAGCATTAACGTGCATGCTTTACGGGCTAAAACAGCTACGTTTGGAAGAAAAATAAAGAACCTTTAATTATTCCGATTTTTTAACATTTTTAAAAATCACTTAACATTTTGTGAGTTTATATATTTTTTATAATCTGAATGAAATACAGATAAATAGTGATTTTTTTTCTACATTTTAATACATCATTTACATTGTAGAGTGCACGCTACATTTCAACTAGATAAGGATCAGATATATCATCGTGCGATCCATCGATATTTAACTTGCTTTCATTGATGTCGTAGTCGGTTTCAGCTCAGTGAATAAAAAAAGATAGCATTTAAACAGGTATTATGTAAAGAAGCAAAGCAGTTAATGTGTTGTGATTTTTTTTTTTTCTTCATAAAACAAAGCACCAGAGGGCTGCTCTTTGGTAAATCTATTACTTATTTATATGTTAATGAGCATTCCCCTTTAAATTGATGAGAAACACTCTACCTAGAAGAAGATCAGAAAAAATACCCTATCTAGGATCCTTGAGCATACAGTGAACTTTGTAGAATGGCGTGATGTGAAGGCTAATGACATTATATATGCACTTACATATGTCTCGTGTGATCGCCTTGATTGACTGAGAGACTATTATTTCTGAGTGACTTGTTCATAGTTAAAAGCCTGGAGCGACGCAGAAATCGATACGGAGAATTGTACAATCTTTGCAATAAATAGAAACACTAGAGGGCCCTATTTACCTTCTTGTTCATGTAACGCGCAACATGATGAAAGTGAAATGAAGGCTAATGCTGGCACTGTTGGTTTCACTGGGCTGCATTTTGCACGTTCATCTAGTGACTGAGCATCATGGGATCCGACATCAACAATAGTCTGCAGAGCCAAAGATATAATTCTAAAATTATATTGTAATTATTATTATATATTATAAATTTATTGGAATTCTACCAAAAGAAATTAAATAGGCTTGTAGTGTAGATCTTGTGTTTTATTAAAATTTTTGCTCATTTGCAATTGTAGATACTCGAGTATACCGCTAGATTTCGGTGACAAAAATTTACCTTGAAATTGGAGGGGTCGCGTTATATTCGAGACGTCTGCATCGCGTGTAAAAAAAACTTGACTTGCTCAGGGATCCCAAATCTCCTGGAAGTTCCGGTAGTCTCCCTGAAGAGAATGCGGGCTCTCCGACTGCCGAAAAAACTTCAGGATCTCTCGAGAAAAGTGGGATCCATCACGGCCAGAGGGCATGCTCGGTTTAAGCCAGTCATTCAAGATTGTCTTAAAACCGAGCATGCACCCTCACTCCACACAGCACGCCGGGAGGTGTCGTTTTCTGAGCTCTGGCTCCAGCAGGCAGGTTCTTCCACTGCGTCGTCCGCCAATAGTCAGCCCCTCCCCATAGTTGCTCCATCCTTCCTGACATCACTGCAGACACGCTGCGCGATTCTCTTCACATTCTGAATGTGAGTAGAATTTCGCAGCGTCTCTGCAGTGACGTCAGAAGCTCGTTCAGGGGGGCTGACTATCGGATGACGACACGGTGGATGAGCCAGCCTGCTGGAGCCGCAGGTCAGAAAAGGACACCCCCCCCCGCATGCTGGCTATTGGTGAAAGATTCACTGCGTTGATCATCTCGCCGCGCCGGCCATCTTATCACAAGTAAAGAAGACGGGTGGCCGGCGGCTTCATACTTAGTAACAACTACAATCATTCTAAAGCAGAGCACCCTGACTTGAGGGATAGCCTGACCGTGATAAGAAAACCTGGAAGGATTTTAATTGTTTACCAGTACAGTATACTGTTATAGTTTTGTTCCTCGCGTTATATTCAAGTCTTGGGTATTCTCTCATTTCCATAATAAATCTCTATCCATCGCATTATATTCGGGTCACGCTATACTCGAGTATCTACGGTAATTACCATAGGGTAATTTGGGGCAGTATTACCTTACTGCCTCTATAACGGGGATTCTAATTTGGAAAACCTGCGCCTGCAGGTCTCCCCTCAGTAACACAAGAAACAAAAAAGGAGGGAAGAAGAAAAAAACCTATATTCCCTCCACTATTGTGATCAATGTTTGTTGTATTCTCCCCTTAGTGTTAACGTTTTAGCACCCGACTACAGGGCAGGTGCTGATTCAGCAGCCTGCCCTGTAATGCAGCGCTAAGGTCCCGGATACCTGGATAATGCGCCATTGCGAGTATCCCCTCTTGGAGTCCATAGAACTCCATGGAGGCTTGTGCTGCTGGGTCACGTGACCTGCAGGACCTCGCTCTTTGAGATCCTGCAGGGCTACGGAGTGAAAATGAGGGAGACTGGGGACTTTTTTTGCCGTTGTCACTGCAGGATGAAAGGTGAGTATCTGATTTTTGTGGGATTTTCAGCTGTTGCTGCTAAATGATTCTGCAGAAGCAGAATAAAGTTAGCACCAGCTTCTAGCTGTGGTTAACTTTTCCGTTAGCCACATCGGTGCATAATTAGCGTTATGACTTTGTAGTCCTCCTAACGCTAATTATACATTGCGTTCCCATGTAAAGCATATGGAGCACAAAGTACAGTAAGCTCGTAGAAGCGAGCACAATCGCTGATGCGCCAGCGGGTTTTTTAACCCATTAGCATTCGGAATGTGAGCCTGCGCTAGACACTTTAGCTTGCGTTAACCGATAACGCTCACATATCTGAGAGCTAACGCTAGCGTTAAGTTTGTAATAGGGCCCTGGATGTTTTGTTTCGAAAATCTTTCTATACACGTTTTGGATTCCTCCAGAATCCCTATGTCACAACATGCGAAAACAGAAGAATAGTGCCCGCTTTTTATTGGGAATGGCTCATCAAGATGTCCCAGTCAAAGTTGAGACAGGGAGCCAATGTAGAGATTGACAAAGGGAGTTAGGTGTGAGAGGTGAGGTGGATGAGCCTGGCACGGGCATTCATAACAGACTGCAGAGGGAGAATCTGGGATCTCTTAAGTCCTGTTTTAGTGTATGCTATTTAAGATTTACAAAATACATTACCATAGGTTGCAAGATAAAATTCAACTTGAAGACTAGTTGAAAAGATACTACATCCCCTAACTGTGAGGTGAAACCGTGGTAAGAGCATGAAACCAGATGTGACTGGCAAATGAGTGACGTATACACTGAAATGCACGGCAAAGGAGATAAGAAAAAAGTACCATATGATTGTTAAAGTGAATCTGTGATAACTTGCCTGCAAGCCTTTTAGTAATAGTATTGGCACAGCAATTTGAGGCCCAAAATGAGCTTTCAGAAGAGTCGGCCTATAGGAGACATGGAATGGCAGCACTCAACAGGTAGGTATGACGTGCACTTTAAAAATTTACTCCTGCTCCTCCTGACACATTGGAGACCACACACATTCATGTAATCCTATAGAGTAGACATGTGCACAGCACAAAATTTCGTTTTGAACTAATGGATTAGTCCTAAAATGCAATTTATTTAGTTACTAAAGAAATTCGTTTTCAGTTCTTTAGTATGAAAACTAATTTCATTCATCCGAAAACCAATGGATACAATTACTATTGTAGTGGCTCCTCTGAGGGCTGAGATCGCTGCTTGTTACAGTATCTCTCACTCTCAGCACCATGTGGGCCATATTACATAGTTGGTGCTAACTTAACCAGTGCTGTTGTAAACTTCCCAGAGCCATTATAGCCTATGGAGGTTTTCAGTTTACAACAGCTCTGGTTAAATTAGCACCAACATTGTAATACTGCCCCGTGTCAGGCAAAGCTGTTACAGTAACTGACTGCTGCTCATCACAATGCTCAGAGTTTCAGTAAAACTAGTAAATAATATTTTTATATATAAGAGGTTAGAACAATATTATTTCCTTGTTTTACTGAAACTCTGAGCGCTGTTACAGTCAGTTACTGTAACAACTGAGCCTGATACATTGTACTGAGAGATAATGTAACAAGCAGCCGATCTCAGCGCTCACAGCCACTGGATTTAAAGGGCTGAAAAAAAAGGATCCTCTCTATAATGTTTAGAACATCCTCCTGCATTAATTAATACCCCTCTCTGTATAATGTATACAACATCCACCTGCATTAATTAATACCCCTCTCTGTATAATATATAGAACATCCTCCTGAATTAATTAATGTCCCTCTCTGTATAGAACATCCTCCTCAATTTATACCTTTCTCTGTATAATGTATATAACATCCTCCTGCATTAATACCCCTCTCTGTATAATGTATAGAACATCCTCCTGCATTAATTAGTGCCCCTCTCTGTATAGAACATCCTACTGCATTGGGATGTGGAGGGTGCAGAACTTCAGATGTTGCGATGTTGCGCTCTTCATTGCTGGTCTCCTTCACTCATCAATGTAATATCACAAAAAGGACTGAAACTAAAATGTAGTGCATTTTATTTTAGTTTCTTTCGTTTTTTGTACTGAGCAGTTTCGTTTTTCTTGAGTCATACTAAAACTAAATTATCCCAAAATTCTGACTAAATCGTTTTAGTACTAAAACGAATGCACATGTCTACTATAGAGCAGTGTTTCCCAAACCTGTCCTCAGACCCGATGACACGCCAGGTTTGCCAGATATGCGCAGCACAGGTGATATGATTTGCTGCTCAGTGATTGCAGGATTCAGTCTGCATTTGCCCAAGGTAATCTGCAAAAAGAATCCTGATAAAGAATCTAGGAAAGCAACGGCTTCAAAAGAGCCACCACTGGTACTTATTGACAAAACTTTTACAGTCTATTGTATTAACATTAAGTGCATGAAAGCGATAATATTTGGATTATTGGGGATGTTTACACTATACTTTGCTCTTTCTTCCATTTGCTATTTGAGATTGCGCTATTCACTGTGGATGTCTTATATGATGGAGCGATATGAAATTTGGCAAAGACCCATTTGGTTAAGGACTGGTTTCTGAAAACCCTTGTGAGTGGCTTGATGACTGAATACAATTGATTATGGAGTAAATTTTATCACATTACAGCTTTGTTTTTGTGTTTTTTTTTTATTCCTCTGAGTGCCAATAGTTATTGCTTCTTCGGTGAGAATGACAAACGAGAGCACTTTTTATTAAAATCAAATACATCAAGTACAGCAGAATATTTTTGAGAAAAAAAATCTAATTAAAATGACTTCAGCAAGTACTTTGTGAAATTTAGACTTAAAGAATAAAAAAATTCACATTGTTTCCCGAGACTGTCAACTACAATGTGTTGTGTGTATTTGATATGGAAATTCTGAGTAGTACAGTAATTTATTAAAGGGATACTACAGGGTTTGAACGGGAGGGGAAAAGGGTGTAGACAAAAACCCCTCCAGACTGTCCCTGCACTCCCCCTCCGATTTTAACCCTTTGTAGTCTTTCTAAACTCACCTGTAATCCAGCACGGGGCTGCCTCGACACTGGCCTGGACATTACAGTATGCAGGAAGCAGCAGTATGTAGAGTGTCATATGACTGCAGAGAGGTGGACAATCCAATGGCTCTCAATACTGAGATTGTTGAAAGCCATTGGTGGGAGCCGATTCCCAATAGTCCCAAACTCCCTGAAACTGAGCTCAGAGCTCAGGTTCTGGGTGGAACGCAGTCCCTGAATTGGGAGGCAGACAGAAGCAGGTCCTCCAGCGGTTTGAAGTGTCAGTAAACTTTATTTACAGGGACAGCAGACCCTGAATGGAAAAATGTGATGTTTCGGCCCACAGGCCTTAATAAGGTTGGGGAAGAGGTGGGCTCCCATCGGAGATGGATCGTGGCAATTCCTGTTTTCGTCATTGCCTGTATTGGGAAGACTGAATCTGATTCAGAGGGGGGGGGGGATAGGGGCAAAGGCGTTCAGGACACTGTGACCACTCAAATAACACTGTGTGGTCACAGTGCATACATTTTTCCTTTCAGTTTTTAAGAATGTTATGAGATTCAGTAAATTTTTATCTTGAAAACGTAATGTAGAATTATGTTTATAGCTGCATTTACTTTTGGATAAATGGCTGATATACACTTTCGTTTCTGTCAACCAAAGATATGTGGTTACTGCATTATACACAGCACGTAGAATTGCAGAATTGTTATAACAGAAGTTGGTCACAATTTAATATGTGTCTAAAGAAAAGTATCTCACTATGAACATTCGTTATCCTCCCACCTGATCTTCAAGTATGATTCTGGCTACTCTCAATCTGTGCCTACTAGGCTTGTGCACCGATTTTTTTTTCGGTTCGATTCGGTTCGATTTTCGGATTTTTAAACTTTTCGATTCGGCTCGTTTCGACCGATTTCTGTTTCGATTCGGTTCGGCTCGATTAGTTTTTCGTGTACTTTTTTTCGGAATATCGACCATTTTTCGTATTTTCGTGTCACTTAGCTCGTTTTTTGTATCGACTTTTCGTGATTTCAGAAATTTTCATTTTTCGGAATTGTACATGTTTTCGGAATTTCGACCATTTTTCGTATTTTCGTGTCACTTAGCTCGTTTTTTGTATCGACTTTTCGTAAGTTCGGAAATTTTCGTTTTTTCGGAAAGTCTGTTCTCCTCGTTTCAAAGCAATAAATTTCGATTTGACACATTTCAAGTCCATTCGAAAATTCCGAAAATATTTCGTTTCGGCTCAGAAAACTTTTCGGATCTGTCATTTTCGGATCTAAAAATTTTCGGAAATTCGGCCGCATCCGAAAACACGAATCGGGAAATTTCGTGAAAATTCCGAAATTCCGAAACCCGAAACGCACATCCCTAGTGCCTACCATTTATGTGGCGCACACTGGCATGTGCAGCCCGTCGCATTAGGGTGTGCACCCATATGACTGTCAGTGGATTAGTCTGATCATTACTAAATTCCTTATTTAATCCCTTTATGACGCAGGACATGCAATGCCGTCCTGCAGTAAGTGGGCTTTAAAGCCGCGAGGTGGCATAGCACGTCCCGTGTGTCTGATTTCCCCCTCCCACCAATACTCACCCCCGACTCCAGGGTCCCACGCGGACTGACTTACTTGAAGGAAGATCGAGAACCGATCACAAGGTTTATGATTCGAAAACCAGCTGATCCCATTATTTATTGTGTTTTTGGAAATGACCCCTTTGATCTTCTGGAAACAACTCACAATCACAAAACCATCGTCCAGTGAACACACATCAAAAGACTCAAAACGGCATAGTTGCAGCTGTGCAACATTTATTGATGCAGAGGGTCTACATGTGTTTGAGAGAACCAATAACACAACCAATGCATGTGGTTCCATATCTTACTATTTTACAATATTATATTGGCTACGACATGAATGCTTGCGCTTCTTGGTTTTGAGATACTGATGTTGTGTGTGTTTTGAATGTGTTTGTCTTTAGATTATGTTAATAGTCATAGATCGTAGTTTGACAATAATTAGTAATGACTGTGCTTGTAGAAAATAAGTATCAGTGTGGTTTTGGTTAACTGTCATGTTTACTGTTTTACAGGTAGGTTTGTGGGTCCTGAAGATTCATAAACAACACTGAGGTGTTGGATCCGATGTTTTTCCATTACACGTCAATTGTTCATTCCATGATGCATTTTATCGTAGACTGTAATCATTGATCAGTGCTTTGTATACAAGGTTTTTCAGCAGCAATTTTCTTTAGTATTTTATTGACTAGAGTTTGTTGACTTCAAACCATTATTGGGAACTAATAACTCTCAATAATCCTGTTTGGGAGGATTGGAATAAAGCCCTTTATTTGGAACAGATATATCAGAAATCAAATTCTTTAACCTTTTATGGGGGGAAAGCATAGGCGACGGTACTGTTATCGCTACTGGGGTGCAAGGCTTACCGGCTGACCAGGTTCCAGCAGATGACCCGCATTTAGGCACGTCCAGTGAGAGCGTCATTTCACCTCGAACTGCTAGGGATTCTGATGCCGAGTCAGTTATTTTGATGCCTGTTCAGCATCATTTTTGGATCGCCGACATGTGCCTCATTCGCATCCTGCACGTTTTGGCACAGCCTGGCGACGCTGACCAGTCAGGAGGGCGTGAACACGATTTAAGACAGACTCTCAGGTCTATTCAGAGAAAGGTGAAACTCAGGAGAATGACTAGAGAAGTGAAAATTCTAAGTCAAAATAGCCAAACCAGAAAAATTCTCTCATTTATCTCACTTTCCAAATCGGCTATTTGGTCTAGATCAAGGGTCAGCAACCTTGGCTCCCTGATGTTTTGGGAACTACATCTCCCACGACGCTCGGTCAACCTTTAGGCTGACTGAGCCACATGGGAAATGTAGTCCCCAAAACATCACGGAGCCAAGGTTGCTGACCCCTGGTCTAGATTGTTCTCTTCTCCTGCCAGTTCTCCTGGTTTTCACCTTTCTCTGAACAATCATGTCTGTCTTTCTCACATTGCCCTATCATGGTTCTCCTTGACCAGTTACCGTGCTCTGTATTTCCTGACTGATTTTCTGTGTTTGTCCTTGACTTAGTTTACTCAATTGTGTGATGTCTCCCTTTGCTTTTGATTACATGTACTATACAGTACTTTTGCTATTGGCTTGTCTGTTCACCTTTGCCCTATTGGGCACTATAGCGCCACATTGGTTTCTCTCTTTCTATCCAGCCACACTAAAGACCACCAGAGGCAAGGATTAGTTGTGTCCTTTCATTTACTGTGTGTTAGGGCTCTCTCGGTTACCATTATTAAGAAGCCCAGCCATATTAAGGATTAGTACTGCACTTGGCGTAGCGGGTTCTTGGTTTTACATTTGGGTCTTTCCAGAGGCCTACCGAAACCGCTACAGGTACGCAAGAGGAATTGAGCTTTAATCCAAATTACTGGCTTTGTTTCTACTCACCAGCGTATTCTTATATGGGTGAAGAGTTGTTTTTTGTATAGTTTGCTACTTGAATTTACCAGTCCGAGAAGACTTTGAAATAGACGTATTGTTGTTCCAAGTAATAAAGTAGCAAAGCTTTTGTAAAGTAGCAAGATGTTTAACCTTAAGATTTTATGAAAGTAGATTATATGAATTTTGATAAATGCTGCATTTTAATACTTTACTATAAAAATCATAGGGCTCTATTACATTCCTTGCGCAAAAAAGCTTGCGCAGCGTGTTAATTTGTGCACGAAGCGTTAAACGTTAATGCGCGTAAATTAACGCTGGTATTACAATCCGCAGGCATTTTTTCATCCATCAAAAAATAACACTAGTAAAAAAGATGCGCAAAAACGCGCGCGCATTAATGTTGCGCGAAGAAATCGTTGGGCGGACTGTTTTTTCACACGATTCAGCCAATCATAATTAAGTACCACATTTGTCTCCCATTAAGTTTTTGCGCCTGCCAAAATCAAACTGCGTATATATGCTGCAGCAATAATAAAACCACGCACAACCTCCTCTATTTTATTGTTTGGGTATGTGTAGAATGTGTAACTATACTTTGCTGTAATTTTTTTTGTGCTGGTGTATTTGGGTTCGACCAGATCGTTCAGATTTGCCGTTACCACCAGCTTTTCAAAGACGTTAAAATTTTGCGCCCAAACGTTGTCCGTTAAATTTTGCGCATAGATTGTAATACCATCCGCGTACCAGCGCACAAACGCATTTGCGCTCACAATGTTAAGTATAGGACGCGCAAAGTACAGTAAGCTCGCAAAGGTTCACCCGCGGTAGATGTTAACGCGCATTTTTTTCCTGGACATTGTAGTGATACGACGTTCTGCGCAAAGCGTTTTGCCCCTCGCGTTAATGCGTTTTTGTGCACGCGTTAACATTTGCACAAGGAATGTAATAGAGCCCATAGATTCTAAGAAGCCATATCCAAAAGAATAATAATGTATACTATTAAAAAATGGAATATATTTGTCACCTGTTGACTGTTATAAACATTCTGTACTAATATATCAATTATTACAAAGTCATATATAACCAACTAGTTACTTGGAAATAATGCATAAGAAATATAAATGCCGGATTACCCGTGCAAATTTTGCAGTCTAAACTCTGTGTTGTCTGTAAAGATATTTAACAGTAATCAAATTACTTTTATAGGAATCATTGTCTTTCTAATTCACTAACAGGAACCTGGAAAATCGACTCAATAAAATAACACCGTAAATAATTTTATTTTGTGATGAAATATGGCACATTAGATTGTTTTTGACTCTTTTTGGTCGGTAAGAGATGCATTTAAGTGTCTTTGCTGTAGAACACCTTGTTAGGATGATTGAAGAATTTTAAAGTAGGCATTTTTAATATTTGCTGTTCTCTTAATTAACACTTCCCTTACGCACCATTGTTAGCCCGGGGATTTTTAGCTAATAAAAGTGTCAAAGTATTATTGTGTGAAATACAATGTAATTTCCTAGATATGATGATTAAGATTATCAAGCTATATTAACAACAATCCCCTAATGCATTTGATTCTCCTCTTTCCGAAACCAATTTAGTTTCAGGAATGTTAATACTGTAGAAAGGAAAAAAACAAAACAACTTAAAATACAATCAATAAAATATCAAGCATACTAACTGAATGTTATTAAGATCAATTAAATGAAATTGCAAAAACAAAGAAGTAGGCAGATTCACAATACTTCTACCTTTTTCCCTAATCATTAGTGTTTTAATATATATTTATAATTAAAATAATTTCGGATTTTTCATAAATCATTATTTTCCTATGAAATATAGTACTCTAATAAATGTATTTGAGAGAGTTCTTGGAAACGGGTATTATTTCTAATATACAGTTAACACAGTAAATGTATTTATGTCTGTTAGTTGTTATGAAAATGTATCATTAACTCAATTAACCCTTCACTCAAAACTCACTACTAAAATGCAGCATTTACGGTATAAGGCTGCTAATATTAATCCATTGCTGTTGTATGATGGAATTATTCTGTCATGGATATCATGTGGTTAAATATACATGAAGGAATAAGTCTATCATGGGGTTGATACCACGATCTGCAGCCGTGGGAGTATTGATCAGCCAGGTTAATATGCTGTTGCTGGGTGCTTCGGCATATCCGTATCAGCAAACCGCAATGTCCTAGCTTAGTGATCAATGTGACAGCCAGTCACGATGAACTGTTTAACTGCTTCTTTTTCTCTCAAAAATAAATACCAAAATTAAACAAAATCCAGGCTATATGAT
Organism: Leptobrachium leishanense; assembly: GCA_009667805.1. Taxonomy (NCBI): domain Eukaryota; kingdom Metazoa; phylum Chordata; class Amphibia; order Anura; family Megophryidae; genus Leptobrachium; species Leptobrachium leishanense. The sequence continues at coordinate 95,658,272 of CM019063.1, read as the reverse complement.
GCAATCTGTATATCAGGAAATAAACTTATTTCCAGCAATTTTTTTTTTTACCAGCACTCATTATTTATGCATTATCAATGCCAAAATTTAAAAATACGTGGGGGGGGGGTTGCATTGTTCATAATAAGTTACAATGTTTATATGTGTATGACATATCACATTAAAGCCCTCTTTGTTTTTTAAATACAGTATATAACATGTGTGGGTGCAGTAAATGAGAAAGATACAAATTACAGCTGAAAGCACACATAACAAAGATGGTTAAATTGCTTAGGCCGGGTCAGACGAGTGCACTAGGTGTGCCCGTACTGACGTGCCTCCCGGCGTCCGTTGCAGCGTTGCGACGGGATCGGCCACACACTGTAGTACGCACACGAATTGCACACGCTATAGCAGACATCCTGGCGAATTGCCTGCACATACGGTGCCTGTTCAAGGGCAGTAAAATCCCCATACAGAAGCAATGCTTCGTCTATTCAGAGAACAAAAATTCGACAGGTTTATTCAGGCGAATCCCATAGGCTTCAATGTTAAAAATATTCCCGTTTTAATACAATATCTAATAAACCGTTTATTATAATATTCTGCAGTAAAAAGTTTCTTTAGTTTTAGATTTTTTTTTAGGATCTTTTAGGCATTTTTCGGGATTTTTTGTGAAAATTTATTTTCGTTTTTTTAATCGTTTTTTCTTTTTTTTGTAACAGCCCTTTTTATTATCATTCATTGGATTTTATATGTAAATTTCAGTCATTTTCGTTCTGTAGTTTCTTTGCAAACAGCATTTCACTTTTCAAACATTCAAGCATACTGTTTTTTTTTTCTCCATTTGTCTGCGGTGTCGGGTTTTTCCGGCGGCTGCTCTACGCTTTGATCGGCGGCTGCTCGGGTTTCTCCGGCATGTTCAGCGGGGTTAATCCAGATGTTTTTGCGGGTTTCGGTGTGCCTTCGCCTGGTTTTGCTGTGAGTGTTCGCCAGGTTTGCGGCGGCTTTTCCTTGCACTATGACGGCCCTGTGGTGCTTGCTGAATACACCGCAGGGTCGCCGAAATGGGATCGCCAAATCGCACCAAATTGAAGAGAACAAAGTCACCGAACATGCAGTTACTTTTCGTTTCTCTTTGAATAACCCTTTATATATATTATTTTTTAGGCATAAAAAAGGAATGCAAATGGAAATGTATTCACAATATGACCATATTGAAAACTGGTCAGATGGATACATTCGCGTCTTTAGATTATAGTCATACATGTATGCAAACCAAGTTGAATGATTTCTGCGTTTAATTCCCTTATATTATAATACATCCATGTAACCTTGGTATATTTAACATGTATTGTAATAGTTGATCCTATGGAATATCAGCAAGATTAAGGGATTTCCTTCAATGTTACGCTTTGCTGTTCACTACTGCTGACCTCCAAAGGTATCACCATCTGCATCTGTATTGGTACTCATTCACTTGATCTTACCTCAGTGACTCCGAATCTGAAAACTCTCTAGTTTATCCAGCGGAACGATCCTAGTAACTTTCTTAAGTTACATTCCACTGCAACAATTGCCCAACAGGGGTCAAATGCCCTTTTACCTTTCTACCTGAACACCTGCAAATTGAGCCATATCCCATTCAGAACCTAAAGAACAGTCCCATTGTAACAGGAAGTCAACTTTGTTTGATAGAAAATGATGCCAGTGCTAGTTCTAAATGAAAGACAAGGCTGTTATTGCTCTGGGGATATTAGGCCTCACTGATTTTTTGAGAAAACAAATTTGCTGTAACTTTATCTGTAATTTAGTATACCATGGGTACACATAGACTCTACATTGTGCAGCATGACTGGAGTAAAATAGAAGTTTGTTAAAAGGCATAACAGGAATGTGTAACCACTATATTTCCGAGCGAGGTCTTATCAGAGCCATAGGTTATAAGGGGAAATATTTTGGTTATAGACCCAGCTCCAAACACCTGTTCAGCATTTTTCTCAAAAGTTTCCTCGACAACAGAGAGATTGTCTCCATCTTGCACACGGCGAACTCAGGGGGCTACGGATCGTAGGTCTACTATATACAAAGATTCAGATTAGTTTTCTTTCATTTCTGTGGCTCTGTAAATCACTAAGGTAATTAAGTTCCTTTATCATTCGATCACTAACATTGGATTTGTGAGTCTGTTTATGAAGAAAATTGAGAATCCTTGGGAAGTATGTAATGCTATCCTGTAGTATCAGAAAAGGGCTGATGTTTCTGAATGGGCGGACTGATTTGGTTGTTTGGGTCTTATTTGCCATCTCAATCTACAAGGGTTACTCACAGTGTGATGACCAAGTCACAATGAACTGTTGAGGAAATGAAAAGTAATTGCAAATTTTATTTATTTTATTCCATATTTTTAAGAAACACATGGTTATTCAGAGAAAGGTGAAAACCAGGAGAGAAAAGATTCCTCTATAACAAATAGAGGTATTGACTCTCTAATACCATACAATCCTTATTAGCTAAATCAGCGCAACATTGTTGCAGAATAAATCAAGGTACATTGACCAAACCAGGAGAACTGGCAGGAGAAGAGAAAAATATAGATCAAATAGCCAATTTGGAAAGTGAGATAAATTAGAGAATTTTTCTGGTTTGGCTATTGTGACCTAGAATTTTCACTTCTCCAGTCATTCTCCTGGTTTTCACATTTCTCTGAATAGACCTGACAATGTATGTCATGTTAGATAGTATCAGGTTTATTCAAAAAGAATCGAAACGTCACCGTACGATTGGTGACTTTTCGATCCCTGCATTTCAGGGCGATTCGGCGATCCTATTTCGCCGACCCTGCGGTGTATTCAGCAAGAAGCACAGGGCCCCTGTAGTGCAGGGAAAACCCGCCTCAAACCCGCCGCAAACGCGCCGAACACTCGCCACAAACCCACAGAAGAACACCTGGATTAACCGCGCAAAACACGTCGGAGAAACCCGACTAGCCGCCGATCGCAGCGCAGAGCAGCTGCCGGAAAAACCTGACACGCAGACGAACAAGGTGGAAAGAAAAAAAAACAGTACGCTTGAAAGTTTGAAAATTGAAGCGCTGTTTGCAAAAAAACTGCTGAACAAAAATGCCTGGAATTTACATATAAGATCCAATGAATGATAATGAAAAGGGCTGTTACCGTAAAAAGAAAAGACGATTTTAAATAGCAAAACATTTTTCCCATTTTTTTTATCAAAATTCGAAAAAATACCTAACAGATCCTAAAAAATCTATGAATAGAGAGACTTTTTACTGCAGAATATAATATTAAACGTTTTATTAGATAACCCTAACAAAACCCGAAAGTATCCCAATTTTAACCCTAAAAGTAACCCTGACCCACGTTCGGTGACTTTTCGTTCTCTTCAATTCGGAACGATTTGGCGATCCCATTTCGGCGACCCTGCGGTGTATTCAGCAAGCACCACAGGGTCCCCGATTTTCAGGGAAAAGCCGTAGCAAACCTGCCAAAAACTAACCGCAAAACCCGGCGAACGAACAACGAAACCCACAAAAAACATCTGGACTAACCCGCCAAAAACGCCAGAAAAACCCGAGCAGGAGCCGATCACACGCAGCGCAGCCGCCGGAAAAACCCAACACCGCAGACGAATGCAGTGAATAAGTTAGAAAAACAGTTTGCTTGAATGTTTGAAAAGTGAAACACTGTTTGCAAAGAAACTACTGAGCGAAAATGTCTGAAATGAAATGTCCAATGAATGATAATAAAAAGGGCTGTTACAGAAAAAAGAAGTAAAGTTAAAAAAAAGAAAAATCAGATTTTTTTTTTTAAAAAAACATTCCCGAAAAATGGTTAAAATATCCGAAAAAATCTATTAATAAAGAGACTCTTCACTGCAGAATATAATAATAGATATTGAATTAAAACGGGAATATTTTTAACATTGAAGCCTATGGGAATTGCCTGAATAAATCTGTCGAATGAAACCACTGAAAGGGCATTTCGGCAACTTTTCCCTGCTGTTTGGTGTTCTCTGAATAGACGAAGCATTGCTTCTCTATGGGATTTCACTGCCCTCGAACAGGCATCGTATGTGCATTCAATTCGCCAAGCTTTAGCGAACTGCCTGCTCTCTGAATAGCCGAATGGCCAGGAAAGGTAACCGTACGCTGAATTTCACTGTTCGGTTACCTTTCGGCCACAATTCGGATCTCTTTGAATAACCCTCTATAAGTCAAGGAAAAACCGAGAGATCAGAGACATAAAATATCAAATATATTGTGTCAAGAAGAAAATGTACATATGGAGTGAGTCAAAGCCAAGGTCATCTAACAAACAGTAGGCAATCATAATCATCATGTGAAGATGGATCATAATCCTTGAACACTTAGATGATGCAATCATAGTTGTTCAGTTAGTGGTGCGAACGTGTCCTGAAACACATGATTAAAGAAGTCATATATAAGAATGAAGAAGAAAACCTAGAAAGATAAAGGGAAAGAAACAGGAATAAATGGGGGGAAATCATTGGAGTATGGCAATAGTAGAAAAGGAGAAAACAAAACATTATGGGCCCTATTACAATCTTCGTGTTAAAACGCTCACGCAACACGTGAATTTGTGAGCCAAACGTTAAATATTAATGAGTTAAACATTAAATAATCAACGCTGGAATTACAATCCTCGCGCAGTTTTTTTCATCTGTCGAGCAATAACGTGCGTTAAGCGGACGCGCACAAACGCGCGCGCAGCAACGTTGCGTGCAGAAATCAGTGGGCGGACTGTTTTTTTCACGCGATTCAGCCAATCAGAATTAAGAACCACAATTGTCTCACGTTAAGTTTTTGCGCCTGTCAAAGTCAATCTGCGCATATATGCTGCAGCAATAATAAATGCACACACAACTTCTCAATTTTATTGGTTTGGTATGAGTAGAATGTGTAACTATACTTTGCTGCATTATTTTTTATAGGCTGGTGTGTTTGGTTTCGACCAGGTTGATAGAATATGCCATTAACACCAGCTTTTAGGAATTTCTAAAATTATGCGCGCAAAGGCTGTGTGTTACAAACTGCGCATAGATTGTGCGCTGGTATGCGGATGGTATTACAAGCGCATTTGCGCTCACAATGTTAAGTATAGAACGCGCGCAGTAAAGTACGCGCGCGCAGGTTCACCCGCGGTAGATGTATACACGCATTTGATGCACTGACATTGTAATACGATGTTCAGCGCAAAGGGTTTTACCCCTCGTGTTAATGCGTTTTTGCGCAGGAGCAAACATTTGCGCAAAGATTGTGATAGGGCCTAATGATTCCATAACCAAGGGCATTCCCCACCAGACACATAGAAGCAAAAAGGGTTGATATGTAGGGGAGGGTGTGGATCCAGTCAGTACCTACATTATCTGGATAAAATCCTAGAATTGTGTCTAGAGCAAAGATCTCAAACTCTGCCCCCCCCCCAGATGTTTCTGAACTATACCTCCCATCATTCAAAGAATTCTGTGCATTGTAGGCGATAAACATCTGGGAGGCCATGTTTGAGATCCCTGATCTACAGACTCGCTTCCTGCCTCGCCCCCGACTGAGAAGTTGAAAATCCTCTCCATCTAGCAGCCCGCTGTCGTAAATTCTAGGCCAAAACAGTCCAGTTGAAGGAAAATCAAAGTTGGAAATATAGTCATCTGTTACTTTCCACTAAGTGGTGAATTAGTTGAGTATGTGATGTTCATACTTTCCTAAACCATGGTTCAAAGGGGTTACAATGAACGTGAGCAAAACGAACGCTTCACCCCAAATTTTGAGCTCAGGACTCGTTAGCAATTGATGCTAAACGTGATAAATATCTTCCATTTTAAGAGACGTGCCCATACCGCTGCGGCAGCTGTAGATCTGAATTTTTCCGCAGCCTATTTGTAACATGAGCACAATTTGAATTTACAAGGTAGACCTTATCCCGGAGATGATTAGATTTGTTGCTTGAATGGACATACGATATTATATTTTACTTAATATTATATTTTACTTCGCCGTGGTGTACACCTGACAAATGCATCTGTTTTGTTACCTAATGTGGTTTAAATATAATTTTAAGTTAGCCAATATAACGAGAACATAGCTATGGTCTCCGCAAACAATTGCGTTATTAGTTTATGGCAAGTAATCCATCTTCTCACATTAGAGTGGCATACAAGACAGATTATTTTTTATAATTGATAATTTGCGAGTCACATTTTGAAAGCTCTTCTTTGCATTGTTTCTAAATGGTGGAACAGATCAACGACAAGGGAGGTTTTTTTTATTACTATCACATTACGGGGTAATTTTATTTTATTTTTATTTTGTGTGGGGGAAGTTAGTGATGTCGTTTTGCTATGAAACATGCATGTGAAGCATATTTAAGGCTTCAGAACGATGTTCGACATGGTGTTTTATTACATTTACCTCTGCTAGAGGGAAGTATTATGCAGTTATGATCTTGGTCCATCTAGAGTAATATAGAGAAAAGGAAATTTAATATGTCCAGAGAAATGCAAACATAATTCCGGTCTGTAATTTCGTACAAAGAGGTAAGAGCCTTTCCGCAAACTACATTTGTGTCTTCTCTTCATAAGAAACCATAGTATAGCACGTAAGTAGTATTACATGACTGCGGTTGTGTAATTGGTTCTATACTAATGCAAAACGGAGAAGTTCATTCTTTTGCCTTGGAAACACATGGTGTCCCTATTGACTATTGTACATATAGATAATATGGAATATGTGAAAATAAAGGTCATTTGTTATAGTTTTCATTGTTTTACTGCTGGTTTTCAGGTGCTTATTAAAACACTATATAATATTAGCAGTTGACACCTAGTCCCCTAATGACCAGTGAAATGTAATGCCATTGTCACATTCTGGCACTTAAGGTCCCTATGTTAATATGTCTTCAGGCCTAAAATCTACTGATCATTTAACATCTGAAGCTCGACGGATTTTGACTGAATTTATTTATTTATTTATAAAGGATTTTACCAGGAATTATACATTGAGAATTCTCTCGTTTTCAAGTATGTCCTGGGTTCAAGAACATTAAATTGTTACAGTTGTTAGAGAAATACAAAGTAATAAAATGCAAGATATTAAAAATAACACAAATATACAGATTAACAGAAAATAAATATATTTACTGTTACATGTTTACAGGTGCATTCTGTATATAGTCACTATGTTCCATGTTTACAGGTGCATTCTGTATATAGTCACTATGTTCCATGTTTACAGGTGCATTCTGTATATAGTCACTATGTTCCATGTTTACAGGTGCATTCTGTATATAGTCACTATGTTACATGTTTACAGGTGCATTCTGTATATAGTCACTATGTTACATGTTTACAGGTGCATTCTATATATAGTCACTATGTTACATATTTATAGGTGCATTCTGTATTGAGGTACAGTGGCAAGAAAAAGTATGTGAACCCTTTGGGATTACGTGGAGTTTTGCATGAATTGGTCATAAAATATGCTCTGGTCTTCATCTAAGTCACAACAATTTGAAAAACACAGTCTGCTTAAAATAATACAACACAAACATTATATGTTTTCATGTTTTTATTGAACTGAACATGTAAACATTCACAGTGCAGGGTGGAAAAAGTATGTGAACCCCTAGCCTAATGACTTCTCCAAGAGCTAATTGGAGCCAGGAGTGAGCCAACTTTGGGTCCAATCAGTGTGTTATTATTGGATGTGTTGCTGAAAGCTGTCCTGCCCTTTAAAAACACACACCAGTTTTGGGTTTACTGGTTTCAAGAAGCACTGCCTGATGTGAACCATGCCTCGCAGAAAAGAGCTCTCAGAAGACCTACGATCAAGAATTGTTGACTTGCATGAAGTTGGAAAGGGTTACAAAAGTATCTCCAAAAGCCTTGATGTTCATGTGTCCACGGTAAGACAGACTGTCTACAAATGGAGAAAGTTCAGCACTGTTTCTACTCTCCCTAGGCGTGGTCGTCCTGTAAAGATGACTGCAAGAGCACAGCGCAGAATGCTTAATGAGGTAAAGAAGAATCCTAGAGTGTCAGCTAAAGACTTACAGAAATCTCTTGCACATGCTAACATTTTTGTTGACACATCTACAATAAGGAAAACATTAAACAAGAATGGAGTACATGGGAGGACACCACAGAGGAAGCCCTTGCTGTCCAAAAAGAATATTGCAGCACGTTTGAAGTTTGCAAAAGAGCACCTGGATGTTCCACAGCACTACTGGCAAAATATTCTGTGGACAGATGAAACCAAAATTGAGTTGTTGGGAAAAACACACAACACTATGTGTGGAGAAAAAAAGGCACAGCGCACCAACATCAAACCCTCATCCCCACTGTAAAACATGGCGGAGGGAGCATCATGGTTTGGGGCTGCTTTGCTGCCTCAGGGCTTGGACGGATTGTTGTCATTGATGGAAAAATGAATTCCAGAGTTTATCAAGATATTTTGCAGGAAAACGTAAGACCATCTGTCCGCCAACTGAAGCTCCGCAGAGGATGTGTGATGCAACAGGACAATGACCCAAAGCATACAAGTAATTCAACAAAAGAATAGCTTCAACAAAACAAAATACGCCTTCTGGAGTCGCCCAGTCAGAGTCCTGACCTCAACCCGATTGAAATGCTGTGGCATGACCTTAAGAGAGCGATTCACACCAGACATCCCAAGAATATTGCTGCACCGAAACAGTTTTGTGAAGAGGAGTGGTCCAAAATTACTCCAGATCATTGTGCAGGTCAGATCTGCAACTACAGGAAACGTTTAGTTGAGGTTATTGCTGCCAAAAGGAGGGTCAACCAGTTATTAAGTCCAAAGGTTCACATACTTTTTCCACCCTGCACTGTGAATGTTTACATGTTCTGTTCAATAAAAACATGAAAACATAGAATGTTTGTTTTGTATTATTTTAAGCAGACTGTGTTTTTCAAATTGTTGTGACTTAGATGAAGATCAGAGTACATTTTATGACCAATTCATGCAAAACTCCACGTAATCCCAAAGGGTTCACATACTTTTTCTTGCCACTGTATGTTAATAGGGAGCTCTTGAAGGACTTAAGACTGGGGGAAGATTTGATGGTGTCTAGGAGGTTATTCCATAATTGTGGTGCTCTGTAGGAAAATGAGGATCGAGCCACTTTCTTTTTGTTTTGTGGTATTGCAAGTAAGTTGCAGGTCTTGGATCGGAGGTTATAGGATGAGCGAACTGCAACTGAAGCGGGACAATTTTTTAAATTTCGGTATGCAATCTTTAGGACCTGGATCTTTACGAAGGGACCATTACATCCAAAGGTACTTAAGTGGCTAGAGAAAGGTAATAATGGCTAAGGTTGATTTAAGTCCTATCCAAGGGGCTATGTGAAAATCTGGAGCTGGTCGGGTACGTGGCAGTTTAAATTCAGAAGGAATATTGTTTGTCATAAATTTATCAGGATTGCTCAGTGATTATATTCGTCCACTTGCAATATATTGGGTTGATTTCATGATAGGCCACCCCAGACCTACATTCCTGAGGGGTTAATAAAATGATCCCCATTGAGTTGTCTAATAACATAAGATTGAGAACTGTATACAGTCAGGTCCAGAAATATTGGGACCTCGACACAATTCGAACATCTTTGGCTCTATACACCACCACAATGGAGTTGGAATGAAACAAACACAATGTGCTTTAACTGCAGACTGTCAGCTTTAATATGAGGGAATGTACATCCAAGTCAGGTGAAAGGTGTAGGACTTACAGCAGTTTGCAGATGTGCCTCCCACTTGTTAAGGGACCAAAAGTAATGGGACAATTGGCTTCTCAGCTGTTCCATGGCCAGGTGTGTGATATTCCCTCATTACCCCAATTACAATGTGCAGATAAAAGGCCCAGAGTTCATTTCAAGTGTGCTATTTGCATTTGGAATCTGTTGCTGTCAACTCTCAAGATGAGATCTAAAGAGCTGTCACTATCAGTGAAGCAAGCCATCATTAGGCTGAAGAAACAAAACAAACCCATCAGAGAGATAGCAAGAACATGAGGCAGGGCCAAAACAACTGTTTGGAACATTCTCAAAAAGAAGGAACGCACCGGTGAGCTCAGCAACACCAAAAGACCCGGGAGACCACGGAAAACAACTGTGGTGGATGACCGAAGAATTTTTTCCCTGGTGAAGAAAACACCCTTCACAACAGTTGGCCAGATCAAGTACACTCTCCAGGAGGTAGGTGTATGTGTGTCAAAGTCAACAATCAAGAGAAGACTTCACCAGAGTGAATACAGAGGGTTCACCACAAGATGTAAACCATTGGTGAGCCTCAAAAACAGGAAGGCCAGATTAGTGTTTCCCAAACAACACCTAACAAAGCCTTCACAGTTCTGGAACAAGATCCTATGGACAGATGAGACCAAGATCAACTTGTACCAGAGTGATGGGAAGAGAAGAGTATGGAGAAGAAAAGGAACTGTTCATGATCCTAAGCATACCACCTCATCAGTGAAGCATGGTGGTGGTAGTGTCATGGCGTGGGCATGTATGGCTGCCAATGGAACTGGTTCTCTTGTATTTATTGATGATGTGACTGCTGACAAAAGCTGCAGGATGAATTCTGAAGTGTTTCGGGCAATATTATCTGCTCACATTCAGCCAAATGCTGCAGAACTCATTGGACGGCGCTTCACAGTGCAGATGGACAATGACCCAAAGCATACTGCAAAAGCAACCAAAGAGTTTTTGAAGGGACAGAAGTGGAATGTTATGCAATGGCCAAGTCAATCACCTGACCTGAATCCCATTGAGCATGCATTTCACATGCTGAAGACAAAACTGAAGGGAAAATGCCCCAAGAACAAGCAGGAACTGAAGACAGTTGCAGTAGAGGCCTGGCATAGCATCACCAGGGATGAGACCCAGCGTCTGGTGATGTCTATGCGTTCCAGTCTTCAGGCTGTGATTGCAAAGGATTTGCAACCAAGTATTAAGAAGGGAAAGTTTGATTTATGATTATTATTCTGTCCCATTACCTTTGGTCCCTTAACAAGGGGGAAGCACATCTGCAAACTGCTGTAAGTCCTACACCGTTCACCTGAGTTGGATGTACATACCCTCAAATTAAAGCTGACAGTATGCAGTTAAAGCACATTGTGTTTGTTTCATCCCAACTCCATTGTGTTGGTGTATAGAGCCAAAGATGTTAGAATTGTGTCGATGTCCCAATATTTCTGGACCTGACTGTATATTATGTCTAAGGTTTTGTATAGCTTACTACTGCAATGGAGCTAGAGACGCCCTTAAACATATCCATTTCTGAATATCTGTACAGTTTAGGCAACACATTTGTTGAATGAAGTTGTTAGAAAAGTAGAATTGTTTTACTTGCTGCAATATCTGTTTGAGTCAAGGAAATAATATTGCTCATTTAGATCAATGCTGTGACGCATCGCTTATTGAGGTTATGTAAACTGTTGCACACCTTATCTCCCGTATTTAGCACTCACTGCGAACACAACTCCACCTATGCCACCTGGCCTCCTTTATTCATTGTCGGTGGCATTTTTCTATCACCCCTTACGATGTTAGAAATCTCCTCCTTAACCCTTTTCCGCTACGGAGTATGCTATGCCGTCCCGCTGGCAGGTGAGTCTAAGCGATGTGGGCCAGTATAGCATTCCCCTCTTGCTCCCATACCTGCCTACGTCCCGCCCCCAATGCACAAGTTCTGATTGCATCAATGACTGCCACAGGAGTGCCTGAAATCAAGCACTGCTCCAACAGCTAATGACACGCTCAGCCCACTGGGACAGGAGGTGGCCCAAAGGAAGGCCTCAGAGCCTGCGAACACGCTATGCCACCCCACAGCTTTGAGGACCACCTTGCCACCGGGAGGTTCCCATTGGCAAAGGGTTATAAGGGTCACAATGTATTATTTCTTCATGAATCATGAAGAGGCAGATTATTACATGTGGCTCTGATGTAGATGTGCTCAGAACAGTGCATCATCTTTGTATCAGCCCCAGGAATAGCAGAATTTCATATGTTAAGGAAGCCCACACTATCTTCTAACAGGCTCTTTCTTAACGGATAATATTTGCTTCACTGTAAAGATATGTGTATAATGTGTTTACAGTTTAACCATTGTTCCTGTGTCTTTTTGCTGATGACACAAAGATTTGCAACAGGGTTGACGTTCCTGGAGGGATCAGCCAAATGACAAATGATTTAGGTAAACTAAAAAAATGGTCGGAGTTGTGGCAATTGAGTTTTAATGTGGATAAGTGCAAGATAATGCACCTGGGACGTAAAAACCCAAGGGCTGAATATAGAATATTTGATACAGTCCTAACCTCAACAACTGAGGAAAGGGATTTAGGGGTTATTATTGCAGAGGATCTAAGGGTAAGTAGTCAATGTAATAGAGCAGCAGGAAATGCTAGCAGAATGCTTGGTTGTGTACGGAGAGGTATTAGCAGTAGGAAAAGGGAAGTGCTCATGCCACTGTACAGAGCACTGGTGAGACCTCACTTGGAGTACTGTGTGCAGTACTGGAGACCATATCTCCAGAAGGATATAGACATCTTAGAGAGAGTTCAGAGAAGGGCTACTAAAATGGTGTACGGCTTGAAGGAGAAAAGTTACCAGGAAAGGCTTAATGATCTTAACATGTACAGCTTGGAAAAAAGCCGAGACAGAGGAGATATGATAGAAACATTTAAATACATAAAGGAAATCCACAAGGTAGAGGAAGGGAGTATATTTAAAAGGAAACAAAATAGCAAAACAAGAGGACATAGTCTTAGATTAGAGGGGCAAAGGTTTAAAAGTAACATCAGGAAGCATTATTTTACTGAGAGGGTGGTGGATGCAGTCTTCCAGTAGAAGTGGTAGAGGCCAAAACAGTAATTGAATTTAAGCAAGCATGGGATAGGCATAAGGCTATCCTAATCAAAAGATAAATCCAGGTTAAGTATCCATGTAATTGGGCAGACTAGATGGGTCGAAAGGTTCTTATCTGCCGACATTTTTCTATGTTTCTATGGTAGGAGTTGTTTATGGTTACTGTTAGTTAATTGGATTATTCTAAGGTTTGTTTTGTGTTTCAAGTAACTGGTAAACGGTAATGAAAGTGAAACCCTGGATTTAATAAACAGCCTTCTATATCTTCTTCTCTGCTCCTCTATGGTAAGTCTATGCAATGCAAGGGCTACCAGTCGGGTAGTCCGGAAGGTGAAAGCTGGTCTATGCGTGGCTTTGGGACGTAGAACGGATGGACTAAATAATGGGCTGCTTCTGATCCTGGAGTTTTTCGCAAATCCCCAGTGTGTTCCTGTTACATGTGATTACAACAGGGGCAAGAGTGAAAAGGTTTGCGGTAGATGTATGATAGTATAAGAGGAATGTGGCATTACAAGACTTCAGATCACTGTTCTGTTAGGGGTATTTAATCAGCTACAAAATGTTTTTATTAAAACTATTGACATACCAAGTAATTAAGAAATGAGTTAAGAGGCTATTGGCTCTATTCCTTAGCTAATGCTAAAATGGGGATACTAACGTGGAAAACCTGTCCCGGAACGCAGCGCTACCCTCAGTGATACTCGCGGTAGCACCTCCGCAGCACTGCCGGGCCACGAGCCCTACACAATCTCACCCTCACAAAAGTGGAGTGATCTCTGAGGGCAACTGGGACTATTTGTCCCCAGTCTTATCTGCTCGCGGCCAGAAGAAGTGGAGGATCGGGCCATCGTTCTCTCCGCTGGGTGAGAGGGGAGTATCAGATTTATTGGGAGGGGATTTAGGGTGTGCTGAATGATTTCACAAAAGTGGAATCAGCACCAACTTTTAGGTGTAGCTAAATTTTTGGCTTGCGCGTCGGTGAAGTAATTAGCGCATGGACTTTGTAATACCTTGCTTATCCTAACGCTAATTGCTGAATGTGCTCCTCGTGTTAAGTATAGGATGCAAGCTAGCACAATCACCAATGCACTAATCGATTTTTCATGGGTTTCGCGTCAGTAAGGTAATATGGGGGGGCATGCATTAAAGTCAGTTCTCCAAGCGTTAACGCTTACTCATCCGAGCGCAATAGTTAGCGTTCACTAAAGAATAGTGCCCTAAATGTCTTATTTGAAAGTCCAGGAGTCTGCGGTTGGCAGCCTGGAACATCAATAGAGTGATATAATGTTATTGGCTAAGGTAAGATACAGATATTTGCTGAATACAGTGTATTTACCTTTACCAGGCTATAGTGTTTATCTGTAGCCTACATGCTGTGTAATGTAGAGCAGTATGCTTGATGCAGTAGAAAATGTTTTACTTGTCCTTTTCTAAATCTATAAATCTATCAGAATTTGTTTTTTCTTTTAATTGTATCATATGGAATAAAGAGCCTAGCAGAAATGACACAGAGTGGGAAAAATAAGCTCTTGTAAAATTGGCACTGCTTCCCTCCAGGCATATGAAAGGTATGGAAATTACAGCGGTACCGTCAAATATATGAATTACAAATTACAATTTCACAACTATAATTATATTGACCCGGGGCTCAATTTAAAAGCCTAACCAAGTGTATGACCTCCTTCTGGAAAGTTGCTAAACAAGCTGTCTAGTTTTGAGTACAGTGGTATACATTACCCTGTACTGATAATTAAGCAAAATTAGCACAACTGAATTAGCTCAGTTGCCGAGACAGAATAAAGCGTATTGTTGACATATTAATTTGGTTTTGCTGTTATTTTTCAGAAATGCTTTAAAGGAAACTATCACATGGAGAGTAGCTGTGAATGCAGGATTAATTTAACGGAGTATCTCTTCATGTTTCAAGACTCTAATGACCATTTTTCTTATCCGTGTGTACCATTCATGTGGGGTAGATTGTGAAACTAAATCAGATTGACTTCACTGATAGAAGTTTGCTATTGAATGACTCCTTCACCCAAAATCTCATTTTAGATTTTTCTAAAATGAGATTTTGTGTGAAGGAGTCATTATCAGACTGGAGGAGTTTAAAGGGAGTCCAGGAGAAATGGGATTATTTAAAGGAAGCATTATTGAAGGCCACAGGCAATTGCATTCGGCTTGTTAGCAAAAACAAAAAAGGGAAGAAACCACTGTGGTACTCTGCAAAAGTGGCCAAAATAGTGAAGAACAAAAAGACAGCATTCAATAATTATAAAAAAACTCAGAGTGAAGAAGATAGGCAAACCTATAAGATTAGGCAGAAAGAGGCAAAGCAATTTATAAGAGCTTCCAAAGCACACGCAGAAGAGAAAATAGCTCAGTCAGTAAAAAAGGGGGACAAAACATTTTTTAGATACATAAACGAGAAAAGAAAAGTAAAACAAGGATTAGTTAGATTAAAAACAAAGGAAGGAAGGTATGTAGAAGAGGATAAAAGTCTCGCTGACTGCCTCAATGAATATTTTTGTTCAGTCTTTGCAGAAGAAAAGGAAGGAAAGGGACCTCAGTTAGGAGGAAACACTAACGAGACAGTTACATATCAGTTTACAGAGGAGGAGGTTCTACAGCAGCTGTCTAAAGTAAAGACAAATAAGTCAATGGGGCCTGATGGGATCCACCCTAAATTATTAAAAGAGCTCAGTGATGTAATAGCAAAACCGTTAACAGATTTATTTAACCAATCCTTGCTAATGGGAGTCGTCCCAGAAGACTGGAAATTAGAAAATGTTGTGCCCATTTACAAGAAGGGTAGTAGGGAGGAATCGGGGAACTATAGGCCAGTTAGTCTTACGTCAGTAGTGGGGAAATTAATGGAAACCATGTTAAAGGAAAGGATTGTTGAACATCTAAAAACACATAGATTACAGGATCAGAAACAACATGGGTTTACCTCAGGGAGATCATGCCAAACTAATCTTATTGATTTTTTTGATTGGGTAACAAAAATAATAGACACAGGTGGTGCAGTAGACATTGCTTATTTAGATTTCAGTAAGGCTTTTGATACTGTTCCGCATAGAAGGCTTATCAATAAATTGCAATCTTTGAGCTTGGATTCCAATATTGTTGAATGGATTAGGCAGTGGCTGAGTGACAGGCAACAGAGGGTTGTGGTAAATGGAGTTTATTCGGCGCAAGGTCTTGTTACCAGTGGGGTACCTCAGGGGTCAGTACTTGGACCCATTCTCTTTAATATTTTTATTAGTGATATTGCAGAAGGTATTAATGGAAAAGTATGTATTTTTGATGATGACACAAACATTTGCAACAGGGTTGACGTTCCTGGAGGGATCAGCCAAATGACAAATGATTTAGGTAAACTAAAAAAATGGTCGGAGCTGTGGCAATTGAGTTTTAATGTGGATAAGTGCAAGATAATGCACCTGGGACGTAAAAACCCAAGGGCTGAATATAGAATATTTGATACAGTCCTAACCTCAACATCTGAGGAAAGGGATTTAGGGGTTATTATTTCAGAGGATCTAAGGGTAAGTAGTCAATGTAATAGAGCAGCAGGAAATGCTAGCAGAATGCTTGGTTGTGTAGGGAGAGGTATTAGCAGTAGGAAAAGGTCAGTGCTCATGCCACTGTACAGAGCACTGGTGAGACCTCACTTGGAGTACTGTGTGCAGTACTGGAGACCGTATCTCCAGAAGGATATAGACATCTTAGAGAGAGTTCAGAGAAGGGCTACTAAAATGGTGTATGGCTTGAAGGAGAAAAGTTACCAGGAAAGGCTTAATGATCTTAACATGTACAGCTTGGAAAAAAGACGAGACAGAGGAGATATGATAGAAACATTTAAATACGTAAAGGGAATCCACAAGGTAGAGGAAGGGAGTATATTTAAACGGAAACAAAGTAGCAAAACAAGAGGACATAGTCTTAGATTAGAGGGGCAAAGGTTTAAAAGTAACATCAGGAAGCATTATTTTACTGAGAGGGTGGTGGATACATGGAACAGCCTTCCAGTTGAAGTGGTTGAGGCCAAAACAGTAATTGAATTTAAGCAAGCATGGGATAGGCATAAGGCTATCCTAAACAAAAGATAAATCCAGGTTAAGTATCCATGTAATTGGGCAGACTAGATGGGCCGAAAGGTTCTTATCTGCCGACATTTTTCTATGTTTCTATTCACATTCTGTTTATTGCCATTGTGGAAATAATATAACGACAAACTGACAACTACATTCTCTGAGAATAATTCACAACCCAATAGTTAACTATAATATCTATCATAATAACTATATTATGATATAACTATAACAGATTCTGGAATCCATTTATTCTTGGTTTATCAATTTCATTCAAGTACATGTGGTATACATGGTGGCTCCATGTAACAGGGGGTGAGGAATAGAGCTGGACTCATCCACGCCCTTGTAATCTCCCGACTCGACTATTGTAATAATCTCTTATCTGGCCTCCCTATCTCCCGGCTCACCCCCTACAATCCATCCTGAACGCCTCCGCCAGGCTCATCCACCTCACCCGTCGCTCTGTCTCCGCTGCTCCCCTCTGCAAGTCCCTTCACTGGCTCCCCATCCACTGCAGAATTAAATTCAAAATCCTTACCCTGACCTACAAAGCTCTCACTAACTCAGCTCCCCACTACCTGTCCTCCCTGATCATCAAATACAACCCAGCCCGCTCCCTAAGATCAAACAATGATCTGCGCCTAGCTTCTCCCTGCATCACCTCTTCCCATGATAGACTGCAGGGTTTCTCACGCGCAGCTCCCCATCCTCTGGAACACTCTCCCTCGTACAGTCAGACTTTCCCCTAGTTTCCAAACCTTCAAACACTCCCTTAAGACATTCCTATTCAGGCAAGTCTACCACCCGACTCACTAATACACCTCACTGCCCCAACCAGTCCATCACTCTCACCTTGCAGTCCTCTCCTCCTGTCTCCGCCCACAACCCTTCTAGATTGTAAGTTTCCACGGGAATAGTTCCCTAGTTTCCGCCTAGTTTATCAAAATGTTGTTCAGTCTCAATGTATTTTAACCCTGTCTATATTGTGCCCATTGTTCCTGATCAGAAGACATATTAGGTAGCATAAATGCTCAGAATAAAACAGCTGACGGGAAACCTGTCACTTTTTTGCAATAAAATAAAATAAAAAAATTAAAACAATATAATTTTTTTTTGCCCCACCATTCCCAAACCACTGGCACTAGTGATCCTGCCATCCAGTAAAATTGCCCTCGTCTTCCTCAACCTGTAAACTCCTATGAGCAGGGCCCTCCCTCTACACCTCTTGTTTCCATCCTATGTCTATCAGGGTTATTCAAAGAGATTCGAAAAGTCACCGCACGTTCGGTGACTTTTTGTTCTCTTCAATTCGGTTTGTTTTGCCGATCCCATTTCGGTGACCCTGCGGTGTATTCAGCAAACACCACAGGGTCCCCGAATTGCAGGGAAAAGCTGCCGCAAACCCAACGAAAACTAACCGCAAAACTCAGCGAATGCACGCCGAAAACCCTCAAAAACATCTGGATTAACTTGCCGAAAACCACAGAAAAACCCGAGCAGGAGCCGATCGTAGCCTACGACACAGCAGAAGAGGCAGTGAATAAATTAGGAAAACAGTTTGCATGAATGGTTGAAAAGTGAAACGCTGCTTGCAAAGAAACTACTGAGCGAAAATGTCTGAAATTTACATATGAGGTCCAGGGAATGATAATAAAGAGGACTGTTACAGAAAAAAAGAAGAAAACTTAAAAAAAAATAGGACTTTTAAAAAAAATAAAAAAAATCATAAAAATGCTTAAAATATCCTAAAAAATCTATAAATAAAGAGACTCTTTACTGCAGAATTTTATAATGAACGGTTTATTAGATATTGAATTAAAACGGGAATATTTTTAACATTGAAGCCTATGGGATTCTCCTGAATAAACTTGCCGAATTAAACCACCGAATGACAGGGCATTTCGGGAACCTTTCACTGCTGGTTTGTGTTCTCTGAATAGCCGAAGCAGTGCTTTTTCATGGGGATTTCACTGCCCTCGAACAGGCACCGAACAGGCACCATATGTTCAGGCAATTCGCCAGGATTTGGCGAATTGCTTGCTCTCTGGATAGCCGAATGGCCAAGAAAGGTAATCGAACGCTGATTTTCAGCGTTCGGTTACCTTTCTCAAGCAATTCGGATCTCTTTGAATAACCCTGTATATCTTGTTCATTTTGGTTTTTGTAAAGCTCTGTGGAAACTGTTGGCGCTATATACATTATGAGAATAATGTTTCTGGAAGGGGCTGATGTATAATGGGAATAAGATCTTTTCAAGATCACTAACCTGTCAAAAACTACAAGGTTCCCCCATCAATGCTGTTGCTTCGCTTTTGAGGAATCCTCTACTAATGTGTGATTTATGGGCTTCCCCGAGGGTTGAGCATGATATACTTTAAATATGAACCAGATACATAATTGCCGTGAATAATGGGTGATGAGGCATTTCTGCTGCACATCATTGTAGTGGATCCAGATATAGATGTTGTGGTCGCCAGTGACATTTCAGGACTGCTGGTTGCAGGTTTTCACCTCTGTAAAGCCCACTTTTGGACCTAAACTACTAAACTTAAAACCAGTAAGTTCTTCATAAACCAGAAAATTTCGAGCTAAACAATTCAGTTTACTTAACCCCTTAGTGACCGGGCGGTTTTACACAAATCGGTCTTTTAGTGACCGCTGCTGTTTTTACGTTTCTGCGCTGTTAGTGTTTAGGACAATTTTTCCTCTTACTCGTTTATTCGACCCACACATATTATACACCCTTTTTCCCGCCATTAAATGGACTTTCTAGAAATACCATTATTTCCATCATATCGAATAATTTACTATAAAAAAAAATATGAAATATGAGGAAAAAAATGGTAAAAACACACTTTTTCGTAATTTAATCCCCAAAATCTACAACCACCCAAAAAGACCCAGGCTAAAAAGGTTCAAAATTTTGTCCCGAGACTAGAAATACCCAATTTTAACATGCGTTTGCTTTTTAACCCCTTCACTGCTGAGACAGTTCACCTATGTGCGCTGCGCTCATTCTGACCATTTTGTGCTAATTATTTTTCGATGACAGCCTAGGTCCTATTTAATTAAACTCCCCCCAGACAAAAAATTTTTTTTTAAAAAAACACATTTTTTTATTTTATTTAATTTTTTATTATTTTTTTTTTTTATTTTTTTTATTTTATTTTTTTTAAAACCAAACCTGGTCATGTTTGGTATCATTTGAAAGGCCATAATCAGGCCTTTTAAATGATGGCAAATATGACCATCCAGCTGCCATGGATCGGGAGATAAAGGGATCCTTAGGATCCCCTTATCTCTACATGGCAGCTAGAGGCTTAACTGGCCCACTGACATCCTCACACATATGGTGAGGTTGTCAGTGGGTGGGGGGGACCTGGAGGCTTGGCTGACATCCAAGATGTCAGCCCCCCTCCAGGTTTGAATCGCGTTTTGGCGCCAATTGGCGCCGAAAAGCGATCCGGCGGCGAAACTGTTAATGCCATACACCGCTGGAAAGGGGAGGCTCTCCCCTCTCCAGCGGTGCAAACGGCATCTCCCTAGCTTCAATGGTTGGGGAGATAGAGGGCTCCGAAGGATCACATGGGCAGGCTTCCTCCCTGCCAGATCGCCGTGGGATCCGACGAGGGAGGTGAGTATCGGGCGGGAGGGGGATTTGGCGCCGCTGACGTACCCTGTACGTCCGCGGGTCTAAGGGAGACCCGAGTACAGGACGTACAGGGTACGTCAGAGGTCCTTAAGGGGTTAATCCATCACATAATTAGTTACACTGCAAGTGTACAGTTGTATAAAAATGAGTACTTCTGCTGGATGGAGCTTTTGTTTGCACATATGTTGAACTGTTATTATTATGCACATATTTCTCATTTAATCTTCTAACTCTGACTAATCTATTTTTACCTTTGCCCCCCAAAACAAGTGTGACTGTCAGGAAGGTGGCAACTGGTTTAACCCCCATAGTGACCAGGTGATTTTACCATTGTCTGTCCGAAAGTGCACGCTGCTGTTTTTACATTTCTGCTCCATTTGTGTTTAGCTCTAATTTTCCTCTTACTCATTTATGAAACCCACACATATATCTTTTTTCTCGCCATTAAATGGACTTTCTAAAGATACCATTATTTTCATCATATCCTATAGTTTACTATAAAAAATGTATGATATGTGATGAAAAAAATGGAAAAAACACACTTTTTCAAACTTTAATCCCCAAAATCTACAACTGCCAAAAAAGACCCCGGCTAAATAGTTTAGAAATTTTGTCCTGAAATTAGAAACACCCAATTTTTACATGTTTTTGCTTTTGAACCCCTTCACTGCTGAGCCATTTCACCTCTGTGAGCTGTGCTCATTTTGACCATTTTATGCTCATCATGTTTAAACATGATTTGAAGTCCCATTTTATTATATCCCCAGACAATTTTTTTTTTTTTTAAAAAAACCCACTTTTTATTTTATTTTTACACCAAACAAGGTATGTTTGGTATCATTGGAAAGGCCTCTAGCTTCCACGGGTCAGGAGATACGGGGGTCCACAAGCTCCATTTGTTAGCAAGTGGGTTAACTAGCCAACTGATTTCATCGCACATATCGCAACGACGTCAGTGGATGGGGTGACCCCAGAGGCTTGGCTGAAATCCAAGATGTCAGACACTTCTGGGAGCAGATCGTGATCTGGTGCCTAAGGGGATTAAAGAGAGGCACTGCTGGAAAGGGCAGACTCTGCCCTCTCCAGCGGTGCCTCTCTTTTTTTATATGCAGCCGTTTGGGAGGGAGAGGGATCCAAAGGACCCCCCGTCCCCTTTCAGGTTCTCCCTTGCCGGCACCGGGGGGCGCCTGAAAATGACGTCAATGCGACGACCGGGGCCCATAAAACCATCGGGCCGACTTCAAGGAAGCCAGACCGTTGTGGAATCCTGGCCAGAGAGGTGAGTATAGGGAGGAAGGGGGGTAAAGGACCATGGAGTACATAGTTGTCCTTGGTTCATAAGGGGAATTTTCCCCAGGACGTACTATGTACGTCAGTGGTCCTTATGGGGTTAAAACATTACCGAAAAGAAGGTAATAAAAAGTTTCTCTGACACCAAGTGACACACAATGAAAGCTATTCTGCCTTTTACTTTCTGTCTTCTTTGGTCTGACTGTAACTCCGCGTTTTGGTGCTATTTAGGTTTCTCTTACGATTTTCTTCTGTTATGTGCTTGTCCGTCTGAACCCTGATTCAGTGAGTCCATGACATCTCTAAAAAAAGGAAATCTGTCTATTCCTTGTTTGTGAGACCTGAGCGGGCCCCCACCGCAGAGCAGGCCATTAGTGCTGTTGCTCGTTCTCAGGACCCTCACAAACACACCCCCTTTTTTTCTCACTGTAATTGTAAAGGGTCATCCAGACGTGGACCCCTTGCTTGATTTGCCTAGAGGGGTGTCAGCTATACCCTCCTGACGAGGCCCAATAAGGCTGAAACGATCGTCGGAGGTTGCTGCACCTCTCGTGCAGGGATGACGTCCTTGGCAATCAGTGCTGGCCACCCTTTCTGGGTGAGAGCAGGCTGATTTGCATATGGAAAATTCATCCCTGTAATGGCACAATCAAGCTAAAACCTTGTTTGTGAGACCTGAGCGGGCACCCACCGTAGAGCAGGCCATTAGTGCTGTTGCTCGTTCTCAGGACCCTCACAAACACACACCCTTTTTTTCCCACTGTCTATTTTTGGGAAACCAGATTCAACTTTCTCAATGCAAATAGAACAGGTGATCCCTACGATACATTTTAGGTGCAGACTGAGCATGCCAAAAGTGGCCTTGGATATGAAAATTTTTAATAAACTTTCCAAGATCTTGACATTACAAGTGCAATCTACATCTTCTCAAGAAGGTCCTCAGTCAGGGAATAGAAAACTGCGGTAGGGGGTTCATCTGTAAAACATTTCTTTAAAACAATTATCCCTTTGATATTTTTTTAGCTATATATTTTAATTAAAGTCTGCACATTATAGCATTTCCCACAGAAAGAAATTGCTAACACCCTATAGGCTGTCCATTAATTAGTAAACACTTTTATTCTCATTAGTTGGTACAAATATTGGCACTGTCCCGTTACCCAGGTATGTGCATGCACTGAGAAAAGGCCAATAAGAAAATATTTTCTCTTGTATTTTTCATGAGGAAAGTCTAAACAGAGATAGAGTATGTACAGATGCGATACATGTTTATCACAATATTCTATATTACTAATATTCTATTCTCAAAACATTTCACACCGCAAATAAAAATTTGTGCTTCTATTCTGACACCTGTCGTTACACCAGAAAAACTCTACAATGCAGCACAAATAAAGATTCAAATCAAACCGTATACCTAGGTGACGTGCCCAGTGGTGAAATGCATTAAATTAAATATACCTATGTACCTCAGCAATAATCTATGCATTTATGATTATACTACAATATCTATAAAAAGAAATGCACAAAAGGCAAAACCTTTAAGGCTGCGGTCATTAAAGTGCACTGAGTGCGTCCGTGTGTCCCTCCTCCCTGCGTCCGTCACAGCTTTCCAACAACTCGACGAGTAGAGCCACATGGCGTAACGTGTGTAATAGTATCGCCTGTTACACCGGACGTGCTGAAACCCTCTCTGTCAGAAAGCCACGAAGGACGCTCGACGGGCTCACAAAGCCAATAAGAGGCTCACGTTTGTAGGGCTGAGTGCACTAACGAGCGTCCGAGCAGAAAGAATGCCCGTTTTCATGGACGTTCCCTCCGTGCACGTGTGCGCTCGTGTGACTGCGGCCCAAGTGGCTAAAAATTATAATACAGAATTGGTCCTACTCACATGGACAGAAGCCTCTATGGGCTCTCATTTTTTCCAGCCTTTGGACTATTTGTCAGCTGTTCATGTATATGTATTTTTAAATCAGCATGATCCTAAATAAATATGTATGGTTTTATATAAATATATATATATATATGGGTTTTTTTAAGAGAGAAATTCTGAGTAACAGAGCTCCTAATTGCAGCTCTGCTTGGTAAACATGGAGACTGAGAGCTTATTAAGTACTTACTTATGTTATTCTAATTATGTAAAAAAAAAATGTGCAAACTATTTAATTGACTAGTTGTGTGCAAGTGATTTAAAGAACTTTTTTTAAAGAAATACATGCTAAGGCTAAGGTCAGACGAAAGCAGTTTTAACGTGCGTTTAACCGCACTAAATCACGGCCGTGCTAGCAGCAAATGACGTCCAATGCCGGGGAACATACGACGAACGGCCGCACAAAAGTGCGGCCGCGCAACGCAAGTGGCAAACGAACGCATTTTTTAGAGAACGTCAAACCGCTAGTACTGACGTACAGAGTGCGCTGCGTCCGCATAGCGGCGTGTTTGCGTGTTTGGGAGACGTCAGACGCTGCTCATGTCCGGCTAACATAACGTCCAGACACAAAAAGTGTTTTATTGATGATCCGTACAAAATCACGGACGAAAATGCGCATCGTATGACCGCTATCGCGTATTCCGTGAAAAAATACGTCCATTCGTTCGAACGCACTTTTTCACAGACAACGCGAAAAATGTGTTAGTCTGACCCTAGCCTAAGGTTTCTCTAGTTTCAATATAGTCATGACTCCAATGTATGACCATTGACCATTATTTTTGGACAGGTTGTGTATTACAGTTGATGCTGTAACGATACTAGCTATGTGAGATTTATGGTAATTGTAATGTTTTGCAACGTGTTAATGGTTGCTCCTTTCAAACAATATAGTATTGTATCATTGGAAAGCCAACAAACTAGTGTATAATAACTGGAATATTAATGATTGCTGGATGTATAGCGCCAAAGCTGTTTGTGAACAACATCACTATGAGCATTGTATACACCTGTTTAGATTACTTTCAATAAGCGCTCATTCAACTATATCCAGTATTTAATATTTTCAAACCTTAACCATATTTTATTAGATGTGAACAATGAGGATTAAATGTTTGCTGTGACACAATAAGCCCGTTTGACTGTTTCTGGATATTTTCATAGCTGTATGTTTTTCTTCATCCAGACTGTAGAGGGTAGCCTTATCCCATGTATCACACATCAATTAGACGAGAGCTCTCTGATTTAGGGTGAGAATACCTCCATTAGTTAGACCTTCTCAATATGCCAAAGACTGCATCATTTAAAAATTTCATCTCGTGTCTTAAATTTGTAGCCGAATAATTAAGGTTTACATTTTATGTCCTGTTAGTTGGCTTATTCTCTGTGACCTACAGAAAGTATAATTAGGAAGCGGATTCTTGTGGAAGCAATATACTTCTTTTTCAGTTTTCAATAATACAGTCTGAAAAAAGAAAAAAAATGAAAGAAGCAAAGGTCCACTTTACACTATATATCACACAGTTCAAATTTCACAAAGCCAGAGGTCCAAGAGAAATGTACATGAATTACTTTGTAAGAGATGTCCATTTTTCTTTAGTATTAAAATACTAGTTAAATATTCTTTCTAAAGCTGTGATACTGCCCGGGACCCGAGACTTCCCAAGAATTAAAACGGCTGTAGAAATGTATAGTTGTTTGAGTGGTTGGAGATGTAGTTATTTAAAGAACGTTAAATCACAATTTCAAGTGGGCGTTTGATACGGACAAAAAGGTTAAGGCAAACGTTCACCCTATGTTGGTGGATTTGTCATTGCTTCAGATTTTTCATTTCTGAGGACCTACTGGTTACACTTACAACTTGGATACATTAATGTGAATTTTGTTCCTTTCCATTTTATAACACTTTCAGGATAATTCAAAGAGATCCGAATGGCTGCCGAAAGGGAACCGAACGCTGAAATTCAGCGTTCGGTTACCTTTCTTGGCCATTCGGCTATCCAGAGAGCAGGCAATTCGCCAAATCCTGGCCAATTGCCTACACATATGGTGCCTGTTCGAGGGCAGTGAAATCCCCATAGAGGAGCAATGCTTCGTCTATTCAGAGAACACAAACCAGCAGTGAAAGGTTCCCTAAATTCCCTGTCATTCGGTGGTTTAATTCAGCAGGTTTATTCAGGCGAATCCCATAGGCTCCAATGTTAATAATATTCCAGTTTTAATTCAATATCTAATAAACCGTTGATTATAATATTCTGCAGTAAAAAGCCTCTTTATTTATAGATTTTTTAGAATATTTTAAGCATTTTTCGGGATTTTGCTTTTTAAAAAAAATTCAGATTTTTTTTTTTTTAACGTTACTTATTTTTTTGTAACAGCCCTTTTTATTATCATTCCCTGGATCTCATATGTAAATTTCAGAAATTGTCGCTCAGTAGTTTCTTTGCAAACAGTGTTTCACTTTTCAAACATTCAAGCAAACTGTTTTTTCTAATTTACTCACTGCATTCGTCTGCGGTGTCGGCTTTTTCCGGTGGCTGCGCTGCGTGTGATCGGTTCCTGCTTGGGTTTTTCCAGCGTTTTTGGTGGATTAATCCAGATGTTTTTTGCGGGTTTCGTTGTGCATTTGCCGGGTTTTGCGGTTAGTTTTTGGCAGGTTTGCGGCGGCTTTTCCCTGCAATTCGGGGACCCTGTGGCGCTTGCTGAATACACCGCAGGGTCGACACCGCAGGGTCGTCGAAATGAGATCGCCAAATCGTACCGAATTGAAGAGAACGAAAAGTCACCGAACGTGCAGTGACTTTTCGATTCTCTTTGAATAACCCTGTTTGTTTTACATAATTACTAGACATGTGCATAAACAAAAAATTCAGCTAGGATCTAGGGATGTGCGTTTCGGGTTTCGGAATTTCGGAATTTTCACGAAATTTCCCGATTCGTGTTTTCGGATGCGGCCGAATTTCCGAAAATTTTTAGATCCGAAAATGGCAGATCCGAAAAGTTTTCCGAGCCGAAACTAAATATTTTCGGAATTTTCGAATGGACTTGAAATGTGTCAAATCGAAATTTATTGCTTTGAAACGAGGAGAACAGACGTTCCGAAAAAACGAAAATTTCCGAAGTTACGAAAAGTCGATACAAAAAACCGATCAAAGTGACACGAAAATACGAAAAACGGTCGATATTCCGAAAACATGTATAATTCCGTAAAACGAAAATTTCCGAAATTACGAAAAGTCGATACAAAAACGAGCAAAGTGACACGAAAATACGAAAAACGGTCGATATTCCGAAAACATGTACAATTCCGAAAACGAAAATTTCCGAAATTACAAAAAGTCGATACAAAACGAGCAAAGTGACACGAAAATACGAAAAATGGTCGATATTCCGAAAAAAAATATGTACACAAAAAACGAGTCGAGCCGAACCGAATCGAAACAGAAATCGGTCGAAATGAGCCGAATCGAAAAGTTTAACAATCCGAAAAATCGGACCGAATCTAACTGAAAAAAAAATCGGTGCACAAGCCTAGGATCAGCTTGGGAAATTTTGAAACCCAACTGTTTCAGATTCAAAATATTCCTGGATTTGAAATCTTCTATTCCAACTGTTCCAAATAGATTGGACCGATACAATATTGAAATAATTCAGAAAATTTTTGATGCACACATATTTTTCACCATATACTTCCCTCTACGCCCCAATCACTCTCTACTTTTGCTTCTTCTGTGCCCCCCCTCTATAATATTTTGTATAACCGCCTCTATACCCCCATACCAGTGTTATCTTTACGGTTACATTTACGGTTAGGAAGAGGGTTACTTTAAGTGGTAGAAAATATAGGGTTTAAGTTACTTTTAGGGTCAGGGTTACTTTTAGGGTTAATATTGGGATACTTTGGGGTTTTGTTAGGGTTACTATTTCTGCTTCTTTTGCGATTGGGGTTAGGGTTATTTTATGCTTAGATTTTCTATTTCTGTTTGTTTTACGAGTGCGGTTAGGGATTTTGCAATCCTGTGCATCTCTGTGCAATTTTTTTCACTCCACTAAATGTATCCGAATTGATCCGATTTCTATTTGGATTGTGTTTGGGTCCAGTTGGTAAATATAGATCGGATCAATTCTTTTCAGCGATTTTGGATGCTTCCAAATCACCAATATCTGGTCAAATGTGTATTCGTTCCGAACCAAAATGCACAAGTCTAATTATTACTCATACAATATGATAGGAGTTTTACCGTTTGGTAATTCTTTGATACACTCACTACACTTTATTGTATGTTCACTGCTGGAAAGGTTTGTGATAAACACAATCCCCACATATCAACAATGTAGCTAAATGATACACCAAATATAATGCACTTCTTTGAAAAAAGCGGCATCAGGGTAGAAGTAATTTAACTTGTATATTTTAATCTTGACTAGGAACTATTCCACCAAATGATAGAAAAATAGGGAATAAAAAATATAGTTCATATAGTTTTTTTCTAATTCCTAGTAATATTATTAACATTTTTCTAAAGTCGCAATAAGGTCTAATGTTACAAAACCTTTATCATTATTTTTTTCAGAATTTTTATTTTGAAATCATGTCAGCAGTGCAGGGTGACATTAGGAAAATAACAGCCGTGCAAGGCCAACCGAAGCATTCACATACATCTAAAGGGTGGGGGCAGGTATGGAAGGGGGAGCGAAGCGAGGCAAAAAATATGTCGGGGGCTGGTCCAGAAAAGTTGAAAAAGTTGCAGAGTGCGCCAGGAGGACACCCGGAAGACCGGGAGAAAAAATTAAAAGGGGGGATGGTAAAGGACTGCCCAGGGAGTTGTGGCATACCTGGCTCATCCTGGCAACCCTAAGGAGACCGAGAGCCAGGGAAGAGGCCACAGGACCAGGAGACTTGGGGGCAAAAGGATGGCCAGAGCCTAGGTTACTGTCCTAGCGGCTCGTCCAGGTTACTACCCAGTGTCCCATACTCAACAAAAAAAGGGGGGGGCAATCCTGCTGCTCCAGCAGACAATTGACAACAAGCCCCATTACTCAGCAGGCAGGAACAAACCTTTATTATTTAAATGATTAGAATGTAAATAGAATTCAAAGAATTAGAATGTAATAATTAATTCCAAGATTAGTTTGAAGTACTTTGTTAGAGAAACAAAATGATGGAGGACCATTGAATTCCTGTAGTGCCCAGCTAGAAAGAAAATATTTTTGTTTTCATAGAAGGTTTTTACAGGAATGTAGTAAGGCTAGGGTCAGACGAACGCATTTTCACGTTGTCTGTGAAAAAGTGCGTTCGAACGAATGGACGCATTTTTTCACGGAATACGCGATAGCGGTCATACGATGCGCATTTGCGTTCGTGATTTTGTACGGATCATCAATAAAACACTTTTTGTGACTGGACGTTATGTTGGCCGGACATTAGCAGTGTCTGACGTCTCCCAATCACGCACACACACTGCTAGCGGACGCAGCGCACTCTGTACAACCGTACTAGCGGTTTTACGTTCTCGACAAAATGCGTTCGTTTGCCACTTGCGTTGCGCAGCTGGACTTTTGTGCGGCCGTACTTCGTATATTGGCCGTCAATGCCCGGCATTTGCTGCTACTACGGCCGTGATTAAGTGCGCCTGCACGAGCGTTCGCACTGCCTCAGTCTGACCCTAGCCTTAGAATAAGGCCCGCGTCAGACGAACACAGTGATCACGTCTGTGTCGGCACACAGTTTAACGTCCGTGGTAGTATAGAATCATGATCAATAGAGACCCACACACGATGTACGTGCGCACCGAACTGCGCACGCACAACGCACGTGGCAAACGGACGCAAGTTAGGCAAGAACGTAAAACCGCTAGACGGACGCGCAGAGTGCGCCACGTCCGCGTAGCGATCTGTGTGAGCGATGAGGAGACGTCAGACGCAGCGCATTTGAAACGTCCAGCACCTTGACGCACAAAATGCTGCTTCAAATTTTTATAATTTTTCATATTCATTTTGTTTCCCATAGTTCCCTTTTTTTTCTATGTCCGTCAACAAAAACAGACTGTGTGGTGTCTACAGTATCTTCCGTCAGTATGTCCGTCCGTCCGTTGTGCACACGCACAGAGTGCGCTCAGACTGCGTTCGTCTGACATTAGCCTAAATGTTAAGGCTACAATCATAAAGATAGATTTGCATATTAGACAATTGTGCAGGAAATTTAACCCTTTCACTGCTAAGAGTGTGCACATACAATTTTGCATTGAAATAAAATAAAAGACATGAATATAAAATCCCTATTTGCACACCTTTTTAATGCAAGAACAGTTTCTCTCTTTGGAAATAAAATGATCTGTCGGCTCTCAGTCCTCTCACCCTGTATTAGTGTAAAGAATTACAATTATAGACCCCATCTAACTATATCAAAAAGTTGTACGAAATTATTAAATGGCAATTAAAGCATGAGAACTATTCAATGTATATAGCGTCACACATGAGCTAAGGTTCAAGCAAGCAAGTAAGACTTGACTTGTTCATTGAGTTTGGTCCGATCGGCATTCATTTATCCCCCTTTTTTGTGACTTTACTCTTAGATGGTTGTTACTTTTTTGTTTTTCATGATATCGGTGACAAAAAACAGATATTGAGACTAGCAGGGTTATTCAGAGAGAGGTGAAAAGCAGGAGAATGACTGGAGAATGGAAAATTCTAGGTCAAAATCGCTGATTTGGAAAGTGCGATAAGGCTAGGGTCAGACTGAGGCAGTGCGAACGCGCGTTCTGGCGCACTTAATCACGGCCGCACTAGCAGCAGATGCCGGGCAATGACGGCCAATATACGATGTACGGTCGCACAAAAGTCCGGCTGCGCAACGCAAGTGGAAAATGAACGCATTTTTTCGAGAACGTTAAACCACTAGTACTGACGTACAGAGTGCGCTGCGTCCGCTAGCGGCGTGTGTGCGTGATTGGGAGACGTCAGACGCTGCTATTGTCTGGCCAACATAACGTCCAGACGCAAAAAGGGTTTTATTGATGATCCGTACAAAATCACGGATGAAACTGCGCATCGTATGACCGCTATCGCGTATTCCGTGAAAAAATACGTCCATTCTTCGAACGCACATTTTCACGGACAACGTGAAAAATGCGTTAGTCTGACCCTAGCCTTAATGGGAGAATTTTTCTGGTTTGACTATTTTGACCTAGAATTTTCACTTCTCCAGTCATTCACCTAGTTTTCACCTCTCTCTGAATAACCCCTGAAATCCGCTTTTTTCAAGCTTGAAAAAGGCTGATTGCAGCCGAAACTTAACAGTAAATAAAAGTTCTCTTTTTGCTTTTCTGATGTGCCTGGATTCTCTATTATTGTTTCAATAATCATTGCATGTTGCGATTCACCTGTCACATTGGGATTTAATTGCATTGATCTTTAATCACATACAGGGTTATTCAGGGAGAGGTGAAAACCAGGAGAATTGGCAGGAGAAGAAAACAATCTAGACCAAATAGCTGATTTGGAAAGTTAGATAAATGGGAGAATTTTTCTGGTTTGGCTATTTTGACCTACAGAGTTATTCAAAGAGAATCGAATTGCTTGAGAAAGGTAACCGAATGCTGAAAATCAGCATTCGGTTACCTTTCTTGGCCATTCGGCTATCCAGAGAGCAGGCAATTCGCTAAAAACTGGCGAATTGCCTGAACATACGGTGCCTGTTCGGTGCCTGTACGAGGGCAGTGAAATCCCCATGAAAAAGCACTGCTTCGGCTATTCAGAGAACACAAACCAGCAGTGAAAGGTTCCCGAAATGACCTGCCATTCGGTGGTTTAATTCGGCAAGTTAATTCAGGAGAATCCCATAGACTTCAATGTTAAAATTATTCCCATTTTAATTCAATATCTAATAAACCGTTCATTATAAAATTCTGCAGTAAAGAGTCTCTTTATCTATAGATTTTTTTAAGGATATTTTAAGCATTTTTTTTTTTTTTTTTTTAAAAGTCCGATTTTTTTTTTTTTTTAACTTTACCTATTTTTTCTGTAACAGTCCTCTTTATTATCATTCCCTGGACCTCATATGTAAATTTAAGACATTTTCGCTCAGTAGTTTCTTTGCAAACAGCGTTTCACTTTCACACATTCATGCAAACTGTTTTCCTAATTTATTCACTGCCTCTTCTGCTGTGTCGAAGGCTGCGATCCGCTCCTGTTTGGGTTTTTCTGTGGTTTTCGGTGGGTTAATCCAGATGCTTTTGAGGGTTTTCGGCGTGTATTCGCTGGGTTTTGCGGTTAGTTTTCGTCAGGTTTGCTGCAGCTTTTCCCTGCAATTCGGGGACCCTGTGGTGTTTGCTGAATACACCACAGGGTCGCCGAAATGGGATCGGCAAAACGAACCGAATTGAAGAGAACGAAAAGTCACCGAACGTGCGGTGACTTTTCGAATCTCTTTGAATAACCCTGCTAGAATTTTCACTTCTCCAGTCATTCTCCTGGGTTTCACATCTCTCTGAATAACCCTGTTAGTTTGTGTATACACATAAAACTTTTTAATGTTGGGGTGTTTAGGTATGAGGCACGTTTTCTTTATTTCTAAAGGGTTCACATACGTTTTCTTGCCACTGTATATCACAGAAAGTCTACCAACCTCATGTAAAATCTTCTGGTTTCATGGAATGCCAAGTGAGAAACCATGCAGTAGATTCTTGCAACAATTAATATATGTCAACTCTCTTACATCGTATGTCTAGTCTTGTATTAGTCTAAGATGTCTAAAGATTATGCCAAAATCAAGTATATCTCCCTAGATATTCCCTACAGCTAAACTGGAACAAACCTATCTATCTTGGAATAATTTGCCATTTCAAAACTGTAGAGCAAGGCAGAGCGGCCGACATAAGAGCTTATCAGTCTTTTTACTTTTTTAATACAATCTGAGTTACAGAAATTATTTCTCATAGCAAGAAAAAAAATGCTGCATTGTCCTTACACAGAGGAATAGTAGATTTCCTTGCAGAGAAACTTTTTTTAAAAATATTAAAGGTTGGTGGGTAATTTTGTGCTCAGGCATACTAAAACTGATTATATCAGTAAATACGTTAGAATAAAGTGGCACGAGGTAAAAAGTCTGCGCTCGCACAGGCTTATAGAATTTGAGATTTCTTTTTGTCTGGAATTGAAGCAAAGTTAATGATAGGAAATTATTATCCTTGAGTGCCCAAGTGGGACTGCCATTGTCCCTAAAATGATGGCTATTCTTCCTGCACAGGTTGTTTTGTGAACTAGTGAGACAACAAGGGAGCCATACTCTTGAGTGAGATAAAACAGTTGTTTTATTGTTTCTTTAACAAGTGTTTGGAATGTGATAGCTGTACAGTACAGGGAGCGACTGCTTTCTTATCAATTAGCAAGAATAGTGTATGGCTGCAAAAACATTTTTTCCACTTAGATTGATTAAAACATATATCCATCTATCTCTGTCTATATTTAGATAAGTATCTGTCTATCTATAAGATGATATAATGTTACTTTAGTACTTTCCTGCACTCAGGCAATGCCTCCATACTGCCAGATCATTCTCATCTTTGGCTCCTGGTGCACTCGCACTCCCTTCTTACACGCTGGTCTGCCATGAGAAATGCATCCTTAAGCATGGCACACATTGGCATGTCAGTTTCATTGCCACGACAATAGCATATTCTAAAGCCAGCAACATGACTGCTCAAAGGAGGAGACTTTTAGTTACATAGTTACATAGGCTGAAAAAAGATATGCGTCCATCGGGTTCAGCCTCTCACACATCACCTACTGCTGTTGATCGAAAAGAAGGCAAAAAACCCAGTCGGAAGCGCTCGCCAATATGCAACACATTGGGGGAAAATTCCTTCTTGACCCCAGAATGGCGTCAGATTTCTCCTTGGATCAAGAAGCTTTTACCCACATATTAAGTATTATAACCCTTAATATTCTGTGTCTGCAGGAAGTCATCCAGTCACTTTTTAAAAGTCTGTACAGTCTCTGACCCAACCACCTCAACAGGCAGAGAATTCCACAGCCGTGGAAAGATCTATGTTGCCAAATAATTGAATGACATTTGGGGGTTGGGAATAAACATATTTATGCTTAACATTACAGCAATTTACTGTGAAATTCCTGTCTTCACTGTAACTGATGGAGCAGTACCAGTTGAAGAAGTTCAGCTAATCAGAAGCCACGCATGCTGATCTATGGAAACCAAGGATATCCTGTCTGTCTCTTCTAAAGGGGTTAATGAAGGGGAGTTTAGCCGGTGCTGATTCTGCAACAGCAAAATCAGTTAGCTCCAGCTTCTAGATGGCGGTAAAATTTTCATTACCGCATCGGTGCGGTAATTAGCGGTAGGACTATGTAATACCTTACTTATCCTAACGCTAATTACTGATTGCACTCCCCATGTCAAGAATAGGATGTGCAACGTACAATAAGCTCACGCAATCACCAATGCGCTAACAATTTTTTTTCCCTGGTTAGCATTAGGGATGTAATATGGGTGCATGTGTTAAAGTCACTTATCCTGATGTTAATGCTTACTAACCCGAATGCTACAGTTAGCGTTCACTATGGAATAGGGCCCATAATCTCTGAATTATACATATTCAGAGGACAGTTTATTAGGTACATTTGTACAAATCAAAACTACTTTGGTTAATTATTTCTATTGCCTATCACACAGAAGCAACTCCTATATATATATATATACATAAAGCAAACAGATATGGTGTGTTCAGCATCTCAAGAGCTTCTGATTTCATGAGATTTGACACAATAATATACTTTAATACACATACACATTAATATAAAGTGTTTACAGGAAATAGTGTCAAAAACAGACAACTATTCAATGAGTATCAGTCCTTTAAAAATGTGAAAATCACAGGCTCTTGTTCATCTTGGATTACTTGTGCATTACAAACAAAACCACCTTATAAAACACATGCTGCTGCATTGTTTTTTTGTTTGACGTAATTGCATGTAAAATTATTATTTCCCTACCATTTTGTTGATTTTTCCTATGAGGCAACATTTACCAAAGGTTTTTTTTCTTTACTTATGTGGCTTCTCTAAACTACAGCATCTAACAGTTTAAAGAGATGGAGGAGGGGATATTTAGGTAAAGCATGTGTATTGTGTGGTGTATGTTTCCTTAGATGAAAGATCCTAGTTGAATGAGATATGATAGGGAGCTTAAAAGACTTCTGGAGATGTCCCTTGAATACATCCCACACAATAAAAGATGATTTGCGTCAGTGGTAGACCCATAGACTCTACAGTATGGCCATTGACACAGAGTGAAGAACAAGTGATGTAAAGATACTGTGGGGGTAGTTTGCAACACAAAAGATCACACAATGGATGCACCGAATGACATATAGAGTAAAATATTTTCTTAACTAAACATACACGAGAAAAACAAAGCACAGGTAAGATATCAGCAACATAAAATAAACACAATAGGGACATGTCATTTTTGGTGGTAGTGTATCCTTTTAAGTGCAGTATCCCTATGTATTGATTGGTTCCTTAGTGAGGTTGATCATTTCCAGTCCTCTAGTCCTCACAACAAGCAGGATAATGTCCAGTGCCAAAAGAAAATGTAATCTCATGCATTGGGAAGGGGAGTAATGGACTGCTTTCCCTGTAGTCCATCTGCAAAGTGAGCTGCTTTACCCGAGAGATCAGAAAGGTCTTGAGAATCGGTAAAGGTGTTATTCAGAGATCACCGAAATGTCACCAACATTTCTGTGCTCTCTCATTTGCTGCACTTCGGGGAATCAAATCAGCTCTGTGATATCCCCATACACACTGCACATTACTGTGAGTTTTATTGGATCCTTGGATCCAGGAAACACAATGTCATGGCCCGGCACTGACTCTATTCATTGCCAGCATGCTGGTGTACGCCATCTTCTCATTGGCTGCTCGATGCTTGGTGCTATATGATGCTTCATGTTATAATGTTTAATAGCAAGATTATACATTATTGCTAAGGATTTGGACTTCTGTTGATGTTTATTTCCAAATACCAGACCATGATTACATTTATTACATATCCAAAGATCTGGGATAAATGAGAAATCATAGATGACGATTTTTTGTTTATCAAAATAAATCTGCTGCTATTGTCTTATAGAATTATACAGTATATGTACAGTTGTGTTCAAAATTATTCAACCCCCAATGCTGTAAAGGGTTTTAGGGAATTTAGTGTACATTTGTAATTGTATTCAGAATGAAATCCTACAAGGACTTTTTAAAGAACCATATGCAACTAAAATGACATCAATTGGTTTTGTAATACAGTAGTAAATGTTTCTTTTGGGAATTCTTGATTGACACAATTATTCAACCCCTTAAAGACTACGACTCTGAAGAACAGAGGTTCATTCAAGTGTTTTCAATCAGGTATTGAAAACACCTGTGGATGTCACGGAGCAGCAATAAAGCATAATAAGCACCAATTAGGCAGCTTTAAAATGACTGTGATACTCAGCTCCTTCTAGACATTTACTGGTGTGGTTACAAATATGGTGAAGTCAAGAGAATGGTCCAGGAAGACAAGAGAAGAGGTGATTGGGCACTGTTGAAACGCTACTTGGTCGTGGCAGAAAGAAGATGCTGACTTCGACTGCTGTGTGCTACCTGAAGCGTAGAGTGGAGAAAAGTCCCCGTGTGACTGCTGAGGAACTGAGAAAAGATTTGTCAGATGTGGGTACTGAAGTTTCAGCTCAGACAATACGGCGCACACTGCGTAATGAAGGCCTCCTTGCCAGAACTCCCAGGCGCACCCCCTTGCTGTCTCCAAAGAATAAGAAGAGTCGACTGCAGTATGCCAAAAGTCATGTGGACAAACCACAGAAGTTTTGGGATAGTGTTCTGTGGACTGATGAAACAAAATTAGAACTGTTTGGGCCCATGGATCAATGCTATGTTTGGAGGAGGAAGAACAAGGCCTATGAAGAAAAGAACACCTTGCCTACTGTGAAGCATGGCGGGGGGTCAATCATGCTTTGGGGCTGTTTTGCTTCTGCAGGTACAGGGAAGCTTCAGCGTGTGCAAGGTACCATGAATTCTCTTCAGTACCAGGAGATATTGGATGACAATGTGATGCAGTCCATCACAAACCTGAGGCTTGGGAGACGTTGGACCTTTCAACAGGACAATGATCCCAAGCATACCTCCAAGTCCACTAGAGCATGGTTGCAGATTAAAGGCTGGAACATTTTGGAGTGGCCATCACAGTCACCTGACTTAAATCCGATTGAGAACTTCTGGTGGGACTTAAAGAAAGCAGTTGCAGTGCGCAAGCCTAAGAATGTGACTGAACTGGAGGCTTTTGCCCATGACGAATGGGCGAAGATACCCGTAGATCGCTGCAAGACACTTGTGTCAAGCTATGCTTCACGTTTAAAAGCTGTTATAACTGTAAAAGGATGTTGTACTAAGTACTAAGATTGAATGTCACTTGGGGGTTGAATAAAACTGATAATGATGTGAGCACAGAAAAGACATTTGTGGTTATTTCATTATAAATGTTATGTTATATTTGTCTGACCTACACGTGCCTCTTTGATTTAATTGTAAGCAAGATGACTGAATGATCAAAATCAATGTCAAACTGGCCAAAACACTCAATTTCAGTGGGGGTTGAATAATTTTGAACACAACTGTATATATTTTATGTATGGATTGGATTCTTATAATGCTATATTAAAATTTAACTTAAAAATTTTAAATTTTAATTTAAAATTTAATTCCGAAGGGCTGCATTGCATTCTTTACCTTTACTAACTCAGATGAAAAAGAATATACAACATTTTGCACCAGCTAGTACTTTCCGGATAACCTCTAAATTTATTGTGATTACCAGATTGATAGCAGGAGCTCATTTGGAATTTGCTATGCTAGAATGTGTGCCCGTGTTAAATTAGCTTTTTTTAGATATATATATTTGCATTGACTTATGTGATGTAGTGAGAATATTATCGATTGATAGTCCATAAAAGAGAGGAGGGCGAGAAATAAATCAGCGGGAGATAAAGCTTCTGAAAGGGTGAAAGATGGAGGAAGTAAAATAATGTTTTCATTAAAATCATAATACAGCACAAGATACACCCATGGGAAGGTTTCTTCCACGGCATTCATGTCAGGAATAAAAAAGAAATATGTTCTGATATGCCAGATGCTTTGAACAGTGTGTCAGTCTTTCGCATTCAACAGTGTGTTAATATTTCACTCGTAAACACACACAAAAATAATATATCAAAAATTATGAAGAAATATCATCCTTACTTAATTGGAGTGAGATAAATGTACTGTCTGTAGCTGAACTGGAAAAGAGAATAGTGAGCAAAATCTCTCTAGTCTATGCTTAACATGGGATGGGGAAATGGAAGGGTTAAATATTAACACTCCCTGACCGTTCCTGCAATCCTCCAACTCCTGTTTTAACCCTAGAGTGAGTATATTTCCCTGTAATCTAGCACCAGGCTTCTTCCGCAATGCTCTGGATCTCTCCAACTGTAGCTTCCTTTGCCCGGGGTGGAGGTTGGATATTCGAGCAAGAGTCCAGCCAATGCAACGGCTCTCGGTGAGTGCAACGCCTACCTGGGATATAGTTTTACACGTTCCCGCCATTTTGGCTGGAATGCAGATCAACAGATGCTGATTGTCTGTTTTTGGCCAACGAGAATCCCCTTCAGATTTCCCAAAGAAGGGGTGAGGGCAAAGTCACTGTGATCATTCAGTTTGCATTTAATGGTCAGTGTCTAGAATACGTTTTTTATACTTTATTTATAAGAATGTGCCATACAATGCAAAATCAGGCAAAAAGGGAATTAGTTACACTTGATGACCTGATTCACGGGGTCCCTGTTCCCAAGAGAACTTACAATCTATTAGAAGTACAAGTATTTTGTGAGGTAGGCGCATCCATATCGCTCAGTGTCTTGCCCAAGGACACTCACTGGTGGCGTCTTCTGAGTGGGATTGAGTCTACATTCCATGATTGTAGATCAGGGACCTGGTGGTTAGGTTGAACCCGCTTCTTGTAAAGTCGAGACTTGCTTCTCCATAGTTGGATTGGAGGGATGTGCTGAATGGATTTTGACTTGCTTCTCCACAATCAAAAGGCAGAGATGTTACCACTGGACTCCACAGCTGATATTGTGTGGTAGGCAAGTATGGACCGTTAGGTGTCTTGCCCAAGGGCACTTACTGGAGAGGTGCTCTGGCCAGGAGTTGAACTTGGGTCTCCACGGTTATAGAGCAGTGATGTTACCTCTACTCCACCCAGCCGGTACAATCAAGGACAATAGGAGTGTTAATAAATGAGAACCCAACAGCACTTAAGAAATGGTATGTGATTGTGCATAGTTGTCCACAACGTAAGCAGCGCAGAGAACATCAACATCTGGAGAGAGCAGTGGTCCAAGATAGAAAGGATTTATAAAACAAAATAGCTAATGGCAGTCTGGGTGACACCATTTGTTATTTAAATATGAAAAAAAATTGACATTTCTAATGTTTTTGGGTTTTTTCACATTATGGAGTCAAATAATAAATGATGTTATGTGCGCTAAGCATGCTTATGTTTCATCCAAGGGCAAGCATGTGAATGGGGAAACATAGGTGTGTGTGCAGAGGCTTCTGATACCCATCAAGGGAAGATTAGAAACCCAGTCATGTATCAAAAAGTTTCAGATATTCACGGCGTAAAAAATACAGTGATGACCATGGCATGGTATTGAAAATTAAGCACAAAATATTTTTTAAAAAAAGTTTAGAATCAAACAGATGTCAAAAGGGTAATGAGCAACTGTGAAGCTGGAAAACATATCAGCAATAAGACGTGATTTACTTAATTTAGACTTACAGGGTTATTCAAAGAGATTCGAAAAGTCACCGCACATTCGGTGACTTTTCGTTCTCTTCAATTCGGTTCCTTTTGCCGATCCCATTTCGGTGACCCTGCGGTGTATTCAGCAAACACCACAGGGTCCCCGAATTGCAGGGAAAAGCTGCCGCAAACCTGAAGAAAACTAACCGCAAAACCCGGCAAATGCACGCTGAAAACCCGCAAAAACATCTGGATTAACCTGCCGAAAACCACAGAAAAACCCGAGCAGGAGCCGATCACACGCAGCGAAGATGCTGGAAAAAGCAGGGGCGGATCCAGAGACTAGTCTCGGGAGGGGCAATTACAGATAATAAGGTGTTTTAGCAGAGAGCCCGACTCACGAGAATTTACAGAGGGCCCGGCTCACAGGAGC
Organism: Leptobrachium leishanense; assembly: GCA_009667805.1. NCBI lineage: Eukaryota > Metazoa > Chordata > Amphibia > Anura > Megophryidae > Leptobrachium > Leptobrachium leishanense. Next base: position 95,618,124 of record CM019063.1, on the reverse strand, counting down.
TTACAATCTAGAGGAGCAGAGGGCCCGGTTACAGGAGCTTACAATCTAGAGGAGCAGAGGGCACCCAGGAGCTTACAATCTAGAGGAGCAGAGGGCACCCAGGAGCTTACAATCTAGAGGAGCAGAGGACACCCAGGAGCTTACAATCTAGAGGAGCAGAGGGCACCCCGGATTTTACAATCTAGAGGAGCAGAGGGCACCCCGGATTTTACAATCTAGAGGAGCAGAGAGCCCCCAGCTCACACATGGATTTGCCCCCAGCTCAAGGATTTGCCCAGCTCATGGATTTGCCCCCAGGTCATGGATTTGCCCAGCTCATGGATTTGCCCCCAGGTCATGGATTTGCCCAGCACATGGATTTGCCCCCAGCTCATGGATTTGCCCCCAGGTCATGGATTTGCCCAGCTCATGGATTTGCCCCCAGGTCATGGATTTGCCCAGCACATGGATTTGCCCAGCTCATGGATTTGCCCCCAGGTCATGTATTTGCCCAGCTCATGTATTTGCCCAGCTCATGTATTTGCCCCCAGGTCATGGATTTGCCCAGCTCATGGATTTGCCCCCAGGTCATGGATTTGCCCCCAGGTCATGGATTTGCCCAGCACATGGATTTGCCCCAGCACATGGATTTGCCCCAGCTCATGGATTTGCCCCAGCACATGGATTTGCCCCAGCTCATGGATTTGCCCCAGCTCATGGATTTGCCCCAGCTCATGGATTTTCCCCCAGCTCATGGATTTGCCCCCAGATCATGGATTTGCCCCCAGCTCATGGATTTGCCCCCAGCTCATGGATTTTCCCAGCTCATGTATTTGCCCAGCTCATGGATTTGCCCCCCAGCTCATGGATTTGCCCCAGCTCATGGATTTGCCCCAGCTCATGGATTTGCCCCAGCACATGGATTTGCCCCAGCTCATGGATTTGCCCCAGCACATGGATTTGCCCCAGCACATGGATTTGCCCAGCTCATGGATTTGCCCCAGCTAATGGATATGCCCCAGCTCATGGATTTGCCCCCAGCTCATGGATTTGCCCCAGCTCATGGATTTGCCCCCAGCTCATGGATTTGCCCCCAGGTCACACATGGATTTGCCCCCAGGTCACACATGGATTTGCCCCCAGGTCATGGATTTGCCCCAGCTCTCACCTGGATTGTTGCCCCAGCTCCGGCAGGGGGTTGAGGGACCCAGATGCCAGGCAGTGCGGGAGCGCCTGCCCGATCTTGAACAGTCCGTCCTGTGAAGTGGATGCGGCTGTGTGCGTGCGCAGCCGGTCACGCGGTCCGGCCAGTCAGGTGGTACAGAGACTCAGTACCACCTGATTAGCCGGACCACGTGACCGGCTGCGCACGCACACAGCCGCATCCACTTCACAGGACGGACTGTTCAAGATCGGGCAGGCGCTCTCGCGCTGCCCGGCATCTGGGTCCCTCAACCCCCGGGCCAAATCTCGGGGGGGGCAATTGCCCCGTTGCCCCCCCCCTGGATCCGCCCCTGGGAAAAAGCCAAGACCGCAGAAGAGGCAGTGAATAAATTAGCTAAACAGTTTGCATGAATGTTTGAAAAGTGAAACGCTGTTTGCAAAGAAACTACTGAGCGAAAATGTCTGAAATTTACATATGAGGTCCAGGGAATGATAATAAAAAGGGCTGTTACAGAAAAAACAAGTAAACTTAAAAAAAAAATAAAAAAAAAATCGGACGTTTAAAAAACAAATCAAGAAAAATGCTTAAAATATCCTAAAAAATCTGTAAATAAAGAGACTCTTTACTGCAGAATTTTATAATGAACGGTTTATTAGATATTGAATTAAAATAGGAATATTTTTAACATTGAAGCCTATGGGATTCTCCTGAATAAACTTGCCGAATTAAACAACCGAATGGCAGGGCATTTCGGGAACCTTTCACTGCTGGTTTGTGTTCTCTGAATAGCCGAAGCAGTGCTTTTTCATGGGGATTTCACTGCCCTCGAACAGGCACCGAACAGGCACCGTATGTGCAGGCAATTCGCCAGGATTTGGCGAATTGCCTGCTCTCTGGATAGCCGAATGGCCAAGAAAGGTAACCGAACGCTGATTTTCAGCGTTCGGTTACCTTTCTCAAGCAATTCGGATCTCTTTGAATTACCCTGATAATTGTGCAAGTTTATAGCTCCAATAAATATATCTTGCTGAGGTGCTAAGGTTCAGCAATAAAAATATTTGACAATGTGCAGAAGAGAAAGGACAATTCATTATATCTCAATCATGGATATTTAACACTACAGACTTCGAAAATGTGCTGTTTTCTTGCAGATAGCCCAAGTATCTGTTTAGAATTGATAATGTTGGTGTCATAAGTGCGCTGGAGTGACCGTTCCTGAACTCTTAAGATGAACCAGTTATTTAAAGAGTTTTAGCATGCATGAATCTCAAATGGTACTGTGTAGACGAAACAGCCTAGTTTTTTCAAAATGGCCTCCTCTCTGTCGTATGTATTACATTGCTTACATGGAGGCACAAAGCTATATTTATTGACCTTGATCCATAGGTTCTAGACCCTCTATATGATCGTTTTCATATCCTTATTCCTAAAATTGTACCAAGCCTTGACAAATGTTTTTTTGTCAAGCCAGGAAACAATTCAACCCAAACAGTCTTCACGAAATGTTCCTGGGTCTCTATGTGATGGTTGAATAAAATGTGTATTTCACACATTATTTGGAATTGCACAATCCTATTTCAAAATAGGATTATCAAACCAGTGTAACCCCTCCTCCACAATCTCAATAACAGGAGTGCACATGGGGCTGAGCCCAGTATGCAGGCGATACAAAATACACTGAAGGCAGAGGTACTGTGCAGGGGGTTTATTGAATATAAGCAATATAATAGGGCAAGAAAATAAACAGTACAAGGGTAGTGACTATTGAAAAATAAATGAAATAAGCACTGGAGCACTGCAGGGAAGCGGAATAGGATACAGAGAGACAAGACAAAAAAGGGACTGACTGTAGAGACAGACGTAGACACGACAGGAAAAGGGCTGGACCCAGTACAAGGAAACACTAGATACAAATGGACACAAGAAGACACAGATACAGAAGGAACTCACAGCAAGACTAGTGATACAAGAAATCTGCATCCGAACTGTACACATAGGTAATCTACCTGATAAGAGGAACCTCTATGCTACTGTTTCCTGAGTTCCGGTGACATCTCCACCTTGGCTTTCGATGATTGCCTTGGCCACATCAGGGCATAATAAATGACACATAATTAGGTTATCATCTTTATTTGCACAGTTTAGAGCTTGTGCATATCTTTTACTGTAATCTTAGAGAGAAAGGTAAGGGTCATTACATAAGAGGACCCCAGGAATGTAATGCGTCAAATTGTGACTTCGCCACGAGTTAGGTTGTTTTGGAAATCAGACTGTCCTCTATGGCAGGAACATTGGGCATTATGTTCTGAACATATTTATTATGAACATTTTATTTTGGAACATCCTAATACAATGTTATTAGAAACAAATTAATTGTAAGGCAAAGATGTTGAGTCTTAGCTACGTCTCCTTACAATTAGTACCAGATACAGATACACTATACTTGGTGAATGCTCACACCAACAAACACTGCAGAAACATCTTGGATTGGGCGTGCTCCCCTTTTCTGTGCAAGTGATTAGGTTCCTCTATAGCTGCCGGAGGACAGAAACAGAACAGGAGTGGATCATGTTCTATCAGATGGAATGGCTGTAGGTGGTGTAGCACCGAGAAAAATCAGGAGGGGTCAAACATCCAGCCCCCCAGATGTTTCTGAAGTAAAACTCCCATGTTTCTCTGGCCATCTATTACATGCAGAATTCTGGGAATTGTAGGGCGTCAGCAGCCCTGCTCTGTATGTACTACAACCGAAAATAGTGAGTCTTATTTACTTATTTTTGGCAATTGTCCTGGTGACCGATGTGCTATACTGGTCACTGTGCCATTGTTCCCTGAAAGCACTCTCATCCTTTACAAGTTAAACAGGTGGCATTGTAAATTTCTCGTGGAAGCAGGTGGTCACGGTCCATGTCGCTGGCGCAGGAAGATGAGCAAATCCGGCACAGCTCTGCCATAAGCCGGCAGCACCATTCATGCCCTGCCCTTCATGGCTCAAGTCTCCCCTGCTGAACTGACCAGGTGCTCCTCATTAGTACCTGGACTTTCCATTTACGCAGGGCACACCCCTTCCTCCAATGCTTCTGCATTGAATCTGCTCAGTTGTTTGTTACCTATCCAGAAGCTAACGGTTGACTCTATTGATTCCCATGTACCAGACCCTTTCTTTCCCATGTACCAGACCCTTTCAGACCTGCTCGCTCTCCTCCAGCCCTTGACCCACGGCACACCATAGACCTCGTTATTGGATGTCCCTCTGGAAACTTCTGCTTTACTACAGACTCAATTGGCTTTACCAAAGACTCCTGCTGTGCCAAGACTTCCCTCCCTGGCCCATCTGTCTGGTGTCTTGTTCAAGTGTTCCTTTTGTATCTGTCTAGTATTTCTCCAGCATTTTCCCTATGTTATCCAGCCCATAGTATACAAGTCAGTCCTGTTCCTGCATCGCCCCTCGTTAAGTCATTCCTATATGTATACAATAAACCCCCTGTTTATGCACCATATCTTTGGCTTCCTCGGGTCTATCACCGCATCTTGGGCTCGTATCCACGCCGCCCCGTGACACAAGTTGAGCATGCTTTAAAGTCCCAAAAGCTTGACATAGCTCGGTTGTTCTCAAACTCTTCTCCAGAGAGCCATCAATTACAATAGAGGAAAAACTACAGGACTGCTATTAATAATAAAACCGCTACAACGTTTTATACCAAAGCAATCACTTCAATATGTACATTTTTTTTTATCATTGTAAAAATTAAAAATTTCCATCCTAGGGGGAAAAAAATAGGCTTTACCTGTATGAAGTTATTTTTGCATCATTATAGTTATTGATTTACCTTGTGGTGTGCAGACTCATCTGCCCATTTGAATGAGCCTCCACCGGAGCTGTGACATGCCAGGAGGTCAGCTGTACCATAGATCTTGGAAGCAGCATATCTGGCATCAAGATTTATGCCATGCAACCAATTAAACCTCTTTACCCCATCTGCACACATTGCGTGGGAATTTGCAGCCATGCTAGTCTCTATCGCTCGCTTTGTATTACCATCATCAGATGCGATTACTGAAAGTATGTCTTAATAAACCACAGTAAACATTTGGCGTGCCGAATGGTATGATATACTTTGTAAGAGAAGAATCCAGGCGGCATACATTGTTCTGGTTGCAGGAAATAATAAAATGTTTACGTGCAAGCATATGTAATCAGCTGAAATATACAGACACATGGTGAAACACATAAATTATAGATTAAAATACGACCAAAACACAGTGTTACAACGTAGAGAAAAATGTGCAAGATCCTGAACTATCCGGTGTGTTGTATAACAAATTCATAAATTACAACAATGTTAAATACTGAGATATGTATGCTAATTAGTGAACATTATCTGACATATATTGAAATTCATAAGCCATATATTAAAAATGTATAGGATGCGGCGAGAATGGGCAGGTTTCTGTTTAGCATTCACGACCACGTGTCGATCTGCAATGCTAGCACTGACATTACCTGTATTGTAACACTAGAATCCTCATGCATCTAATTTCATGAAATCCCAAGGTAACAAACATGCAGAATAATAATCAAGATTCATAAGGATTCACTGAGCCATGGTGGGTACATGACACCTAAGGGTGCGTCTGGTGACACAACGCAAAGCTTCAGTGTAACAGGGTTATATCTAAACCATGATTGGCGATTTTAATATTTACGGAGATTCATCAGATTGAGCTTCAACTGATAAAGAGGAATATATTACAATGGAATGAAGTTGAAGGAGGTTTCATAGTAGTCAAAGTCTGCATTATATTAGTCAAAGAAATCTTAGGTGGTTATCAAGTACCACTGGTGTCTGAAGTTGTAAACACCAGTAAAAATCGCTGGTGCCGCTGCTCAAAAAAATGCCAGCACATCACAAAAATTCAATGTAACGAACAGCCAGAGAAACTGCACGATGAAGCTTCTGCTGCCACTATTCGGATTTACTTTTTGCGAAGTACAACCACTGCTCGAAGTTGCAGCTGCAGGGCACAATCATCTGCCCTAAGCTAAAACGGGGGATGCTAAGGGGAAAAAATTGTGCTCGCAAGTGGATTACAGAGCAGGATAATGCCCCATAACGGGCGTTATCCTCCAGAATGCTAAAGCGCCGTCACGCGTGCATCCCCTCCTGGAATCCATAGGATTCTGTGGGGGCTCGTACCACCGGGTCACATGACCAGCAGGATCTCGCGAGATCCTGCAGGTCAGCGGAGTGATCGCGGAGGGAGACTGGTGACTTTTTTCCCTAGTCTCACTCTGCTCCCGGCAGCAACAAGCGGCAGATTGGGCTGTTGTTCTCACCGTGTGATGAGAGGTGAGTATTTGATTTTTTTTGGGTTCCAGCTCCTGCAAACTGATTCCACAGAAGAGGAATCCGTTAAAATCAGCTCTAAGCTGCAGCAAATATTTTTAGTTAGCGACAGCGGTGAGTAATTAGCGTTAGGACTTTGGGATCCGAACGATAATTACTGATTGCTTACACTTTGTGTTCCCCATTATAAGCATCTTTTATTTACATTTCCATAAAATTGAAAAAATGGCTACTTTTGTGAATAAAATTGTTCCTGCTTTGTGTTTTCTTACTGCTGGTTTTATTTCTGTTATATTTTGTAGTTTTGTCACTTGAAATAGAATTTCAATTATTCACCCTATTTGCTATCAGCAGGGAATGCATTGCTAATAAATATAAAATTTACAAACTCCAGTGTCATTGCTGATGGGTAACACCACTTCAGGTTTGTTTTTATAGATTTTCATATCTCCATTTAAGTACAAGGACTGCCGGGAAGTTCATCATATAAATGTTTATTTTTATTATGTGTGTTATGCATCTTTATGCGTGTCTTTATGCATGTTACGCTGTAAAAATGTGTTAATTTGTTGATTTTATGTGTATTTTGTTTGAAATATCCAGGCCAGCTCTTCCCTGTCTGGGACTGGCTATTCTGCCTTGTGCCGCTCCTGCTCCCGCTTTTGCTGTGCTGCTCAGGTCTCGGATCACATGTCCTAATTACCCAGACCTGTTCCCTATTTAAATGCCAGCAGAAAAGAGACTCATTTCTCTGGCATGAGTTCTGTTCCTGTGAGTTCTGATTCATGAGTTCTAGTTGTGACACCTGTGAGTTCTGGTTCATGAGTTCTAGTTGTGACACCTGTGAGTTCTGGTTCTTGTGCTTTGGCTTTCTTGACTACCCTATCTATCTGTTCCCTTTAGGCTGGGGTCAGACGAACGCAGTGCGAACGCGCGTGCAGCCGCACTTTATCACGGCCCTAGTAGCAGCAAATGACGGCCAATATACGAAGTACGTGCGGCCACGCAACACAAGCGGAAAACAAACAAATTTTTTCGAGAACGGGATACCGCTAGTACTGACGTACAGAGTGCGCTGCGTCCGCTTGCAGCGTGTGTGCGTGATTAGGAGACGTCAGAAGCTGCTAATGTCCGGCCAACATAACGTCCAGACGCAAAAAGAGTTTTATTGATGATCCGTAGAAAATCACGGACGAAAATGCGCATCGTATGACCGTTATCGCGTATTCCGTGAAAAAAATACATCCATTCGTTCGAATGCACTTTTTCACGGACGACGTGAAAAATGCGTTCATCTGACCCTAGCCTTATACTGTACATTACTTTTCAATTCGGTGCGATTTGGCGATCCCATTTCGGCGACCCTGTGGTGTATTCAGCAAGCACCACAGAGCCGTCGTAGTGCAGCGAAAAGCCGCCGCAAACCCGACGAACACTCACCGCAAAACCCTGCGAACGCACACCGAAACCTGCAAAAACATCTGTATTAACCCCGGTGAACACGCTGGAGAAACCCAAGCAGCCGCCGATCGCAGTGTAGAGCAGCCGCCGGAAAAAGCCGACACCGCAGACGAATGGAGTGAAAAAAAAAACAGTACGCTTGAATGTTTGAAAAGTGAAACGCTGTTTGCAAAGAAACTACCGAACGAAAATGTCTGAAATTTACATATAAGATCCAATGAATGATAATATAAAGGGCTGTTACAGAAAAAAGAAAAAAGGATTTAAAGAAAAAACGAAAACAAATTCACAAAAAAAAACCGAAAAATGCCTTAAAAATCTATACATAAAGAGACTTTTTTACTGCAGAATATTATAATAAACGGTTTATTAGATATTGAGTTAAAACGGCAATATTTTTTTTATCATTGAAGCCTATAGGATTCGCCTGAATAAACCTGTCGAATGAAACCAACCCACAGCAGGGCTATTCGGCAACTTTTCCCTGCTGGTTTTTGTTCTCTGAATAGAAGAAGCATTGCTTCTCTTGGGGATTTCACTGCCCTCGCACAGGCAATGAACAGGCACCGTATGTGCAGGCAATTCGCCAACATTTGGCGAACTGCCTGCTCTCTGAATAGCCAAATGGCCAGGAAAGGTAACTGTACCCTGAATTTCACTGTTTGGTTACATTTCGGCCCCAATTCAGATCTCTTTGAATAACCCTGCTAGATTTTTCACTTCGGACAATTCTGATTTCAACCTTTAGTGAATAGACCTGTATCTGCTCTGCAATTTTCAGAGTGTTTTAGTGATCGAGCACAAATGACTTACAGGGTTATTCAGAGAGCGGTGAAAAGCAGGAGAATGACTGGAGAATGAAAATTCTAGGTCAAAATAGCCAAGTCAGAAAAATTCTCCCATTTATCTCCCTTTCCAAATCGACTATTTTGACCTAGAATTTTCAATTCTCCAGTCATTCTCCTACTTTTTATTTCTCTCTGAATAACCCTGTTAGAGTAAAATAAGGCGATAAGGCTACTCACACACATGCAGCTCTGGTGATGTGAGTGGAACAAGTTATTAGTATCTTTTTATGGGGACTAGAAACTATTCTACAGAAGCACCTTAGAAGATGAAGCACTGTAAATGTGATCAGGCAAACAATGTATTGAATTATTTAATATCAAATTAATTCACATTCATATTTGTGAATTAACACTGGTTGGTCATTAAAATAAAAAATTACAACCAGATTATTTCATAAAATTAAGGACATTCGACAAATGGACAATCGCATTACACAAAAAAGTCCATAATAAAATCGGAGCAATGTGTAGATTACGATCTTTAACGGTACCGCCTTTCTGATTGTTCTTCCCTTTTTTTATTCCTTCCTCCCCATATCCTGGTCTAGTATTTTGTCTACTGTTTGCGTTTTATTTGTGTAAAAAGTTTTGAAGATTGGACGAGAAACGGTCTCTTTTGATCTAACTTTGATATAAGAGTGTTATTGAATAGGAAGTCTGCACCTCTCTCAATTTACATTTAATAAAAGCTTGTTTGATCTGAATTCTTATACATTGACAGTTTGATCTAAAGCAGCAGTTATGAAAGAAAAGAGTATAAAGTTATATGAAATAACAGCTAGAATTAAATATGCTTTTTTGCACAAAAAACTACAAATACGAAATGCGGCTGCTGAAAATATCACCTGCCATCTTAGTATCTGCTCAAACGAAATGTGAGCACTAAAATTGTAGTGCCTCATTCAAACCGAAACATTAATGCCAAGAATAATGACTTGAGCCTTTAACCCCTTCACATCCAAAGTCAAGTTGACTTGATTTTGCATTGTAATACTTTGAAAAGCAGTCATTAGTAGTCAGGGGGTGAAATTAAATCCTTTGTTTTATCTCTCTCCAACCAGTCTGGAGAGAGATAAAACATGCTGCAAATGGCAGCACCAAACCTCACTCTAACAAAAAGTTCAAACATTTTGCTGCTGCATTACAGCAACCAGGGAGAGGGCAGAATACAGGGAGAGCTGTGGGGTCACTCACTACTGAGCAGGGATAAGGTGTAGGGTTTTATAATGGCTGAAAATCTCTGTACAGTTCAGATAAAAGGTGTTACTGTACTTTCCATAGACGGGCATTATGCAGATACAGTTATTATTTTTATATTCTATTGGTATTTTGTGGAAGCTACTAATCTCATTATGATCACTACAAATCCCCAAAAGCAGAATATCTCACCATTTTTATTATTTATCTTTATCACAGTTATTGTATCTAACACAAAGGTCTTTTCTGCCTGTATGATAATAATGCAGACCCTGTTTGAAATTGTGTCAGATAAGGGACACCATCTAGAGCTCAGGATCTTTCATTTCTACAATATTTTTGTAAAGGATAAACGAATACATGAAAAATGAAAAAATTACATTATTCAAATTTTTTTACTCTTAATCTCAGATCAACAATTTCTGTGCTAATTTTCTATTTTACCCTATATTGAATTGTTAATTTTGCATTCCGTGTTTCAAATAAATGTTATAAAAATAAATTCAAGAAAAAACTCTTAGTAGTGAAGGGGTTAATGCTTACGGCTACAGTCGCAAAATTAATGGCTCAATCTGCTATTCTGACCAAGCTGCAGCCTTTGCTTGTGGCTCAGATGTTGTGGCTACTCACTGAACATTAATGGCTACTGTACTTAACAACGTCTCACACAGTGAGCTATACCCTTGTAGATGCTACTCTCATCTCAAGCTGGTATTCTGCAATGATCAATTATGTATGGTGTCATAGAACTGACATAGCGCTCCCCACGTCAAACACCAAGACTTTTATTCCCATGGCGAAAACCCCAAAAGACATAGACATTTGCCTTGGGAAAGACCTTATGTTCATTTATATTGTGAATGTGGTTTTAAATGTATTGTAAATTGATTGGTTTTCGTTTTAAATGTAAATGTAAACTTAGAAATGTGTTTTGAAGGTGCATTCCTTTCTTTCATATAGAATGTAAAATAGATTTGAGTGCTGTGTGATTATGCAAGAGGGTTTTCCCCTTATCTAGTTGTATGTTTGAGCATTCAAGAGTCTGGCTTTAATCTGATCTATTGGAACAATAGAGTATGTTGTCGGGTATTTTGACAATGTAAATGATGTGTGATATGAAGATATGAATGTTTATTCTAAATATGTAACTGACATAATATAATTAGAGTTTTAGTAGGTACATGTCGTTATTTGGTATGCAAATTATGGCTGTTGGACCTGGACATAAATAGTGGCGTTTTTGTTCATTAAAAGTCAGAGAGATTCCTGTTTGAACATACAGCTTGTCTGGTGTCTCATTCAGGGTACCCACATTCGCCCTCAGAAGGCACAGAGTGGTCTTTCTGGAAATTCAAAGAGGCTGCAAGGCAGGGGATCAGAACAAGCAGGTCTGGAGCTGCAGATCAGGCTGCTCGAGGCACTGAGTTCCGAGCAACTCAGCGGCTGGGCTGATCAGTAAGGGGGTGTCTGGAGAGCCAGGACAGGCGGAAGAAAGGGATTTCCGTCACATATGTATAAACGTATCTTAAAATCCCTTACCTCTGGTCCTGCAGTGCAGAGTATGGCACAATGCATTGTCTCCACTCCATATGCAGCATGTGCAACAGATCACTTGGAACAGATACTTCCTAGGGTACTTCTATAGTACTGGCATGGACCACACATAGGCAAGCTCCTGCAGAGCTCAGGTGCTGGGTCACGTTTTTCTCCTCCGTACTCCAGGAGATGATACCGAACGAGTCAAATCAAAATATCACTACATCGGCTTGATAGATTTAAACCAAATCAATAGATCAATAGATTTAAACTGACCTGCTAATAGATAACAGATCACACTATCAGGGTTATCCAAAGAGATTCGAAAAGTCACCGCACGTTCGGTGACTTTTCGTTCTCTTCAATTCAGTTCGTGTTGCCGATCCCATTTTGGTGACCCTGCGGTGTATTCAGCAAGCACCACAGGGCCCCCGAATTGCAGGGAAAAGCCACCGCAAACCTGACGAATGCACGCCGAAAAACACGCAAAAACATCTGGATTAACCCGTCGAAGACGCGGGGAAAACCCGAGCAAGAGCCGATCACACGCAGCGAAACCGCCGGAAAAAGCCGAGAAAAATCCGAGACCGCAGACAGAGGGAGGTGAATAAATTAGCAAAACAGTTTGTATGAATGTATGAAAGTGAAAAGCTGTTTGCAAAGAAATTACTGAGCGAAAATGTCTGAAATTTGCATATGAGGTCCAGGGAATGATAATAAAAAGGGCTGTTACAGAAAAAATAAGTAAACGTAAAAATAAAATAAAAAAATCGGACTTTTAAAAAGAAAAAAATTCAGAAAAATGCTTTAAGTATCCTAAAAAATCTATAAATAAAGAGACTCTTTACTGCAGAATTTTATAGTGAACGGTTTATTAGATATTGAATTTAAAACGGGAATATTTTTAACATTGAAGCCTATGGGATTCTCCTGAATTAACTTGCCGAATTAAACCACCGAATGGCAGGGCATTTCGGGAACCTTTCACTGCTGGTTTTCGTTCTCTGAATAGCCGAAGCAGTGCTTTTTCATGGGGATTTCACTGCCCTCAAACAGACACCGAACAGGCACCGTATGTTCAGGCAATTAGCCAGGATTTGGCGAATTGCCTGCTCTCTGAATAGCCGAATGGCCAAGAAAGGTAACCGAACGCTGATTTTCAGCGTTCGGCTACCTTTCTCAAGTAATTTGGATCTCTTTGGATAACCCTGTATATTTTTAGATTAGCAAACTGCGTTGAACGGCTCAGATGAAATAGGGTCCATAATGTCCCCAAGGCAGAAGATAATGATTATACTGTAGTATTAACTCAAATTTAGCCCCTGGATGAGTTTAGTTTAGAATATAACTCATTGGGAGGAGGAGCAATTTGGATTTTACTTTTATCCAGAATAATAATGGATTTTTTTTATAGAATTAGATTTTTCCTATTTGGTTTGACCTGTTGATTAATCCACACTAGAACGTCCAGTGCTTCCAAGCGGCAACTGATTTCAGTTCAGGAATTTTTACTTCTTCAAGGTTCTGTACACTACTTGTGTGTGAGTATACATCTGTCTTTTGTTGTACTATCTACAATATTGTTTCTATATTTTTTACAGGTTATCCTATATTTGCATATCTTTTAGAAAATAACAAAGAGTTAAGTGTTGTTTGACATATGCATGCTGGTTCAAATGTCAGAATTTTAAATTTTTTTGATAAGAGCGAAGAAATCTGTGTAGCCCCTTATATGCAAGTCTACGTTTGACGCTCCCTCTAAGCAATCTCATGGGGAACATACTAATAGAATAGGCAGCCAATGGACATACACTATATTGCCAAAAGTATTCGCTCACCTGCCTTGACTCGCATATGAATTTAAGTGACATCCCATTTCTAATCCATAGGGTTCAATATGACATCGGTCCACCCTTTGCAGGTATAACAGCTTCAACTCTTCTGGGAAGGCTGTCCACAAGGTTTAGGAGTGTGTTTATGGGAATTGTGACCATTCTTCCAGAAGTGCATTTGTGAGGTCACAAAATGATGTTGGATGAGAAGGCCTGGCTCTCAGTCTCCGCTCTAATTCATCCCAAAGGTGTTCTATTGGGTAGAGGTCAGGACTCTGTGCAGGCCAGTCAAGTTCATCCACACCAGACTCTGTCATCCATGTCTTTATGGACCTTGCTTTGTGCACTGGTGCACAGTCATGTTGGAAGAGGAAGGGGCCAGCTCCAAACTGTTCCCACAAAGTTGGGAGCATGGAATTGTCCGAAATGTCTTGGTATGCTGAAGCATTCAGAGTTCCTTTCACTGGAACTAAGGGGCCAAGCCCAGCTCCTGAAAAACAACCCCACACCATAACCCCCCTCCACCAAACTTTACACTTGGCACAATGCAGTCAGACAAGTACCGTTCTCCTGGCAACCGCCAAACCTAGACTCGTCCATCAGATTGCCAGATGGAGAAGCGCGATTCTTCACTCCAGAGAATGCATCTCCACTGCTCTAGATTCCAGTGACGGCGTGCTTTACACCACTGCATCCGACGCTTTGCATTGCACTTGGTGATGTATGGCTTGGATGCAGCTGCTCGGCCATGGAAACCCATTCCATGAAGCTCTCTGAGCACTGTTCTTGAGATAATCTGAAGGCCACATGAAGTTTGGAGGTCTGTAGCGATTGACTCTGCAGAAAGTTGGCGATCTCTTCGCACTATGCGCTTCAGCATCCGCTGACCCCGCTCCGTCAGTTTACGTGGCCTACCACTTTGTGGCTGAGTTGCTGTCATTCCTAAACACTTCCACGTTCTTATAATACAGCTGACAGTTGACTGTGGAATATTTAGGAGCGATGAAATTTCACGACTGGATTTGTTGCACAGGTGGCATCCTATCACAGTTCCACGCTGGAATTCACTGACCTCCTGAGAGTGACCCATTCTTTCACAAATGCTTGTAAAAACAGTCTGCATGCCTAGGTGCTTGATTTTATATACCTGTGGCCATGGAAGTGGTTGGAACACCTGATTCTGATTATTTGGATGGGTGAGCGAATACTTTTGGCAATATAGTGTATGTGACATTGTACCCACAATATCAGAAGGCATGGATGTCCCATATGGATAATGGTTGTGTCTGGTCTCCTGTGGTATAATCAATGATGTGTTTAGGATGTGGTCTATCTCATAAATTGATGCCTTATCCTAGCATGTAGACACACCAGGTTACACATACTCAGATCGCTCCTCATGTTTGTTTTTTTGCATGGACAGAAATGTCCTCATTTAATTTCATGCAGTGTGACTCTGTTTATTGATGAATACACAGAATGTAATGGGATAGGTGCACTCACAGCCATGAAGGTAAGTCCCACGGGTGCCACGAGAAACCTGGGTAGACCAAGCCCCAACAACACAACTATATATATATTTTTTTTTTTATTTTTTTTTTGAGAAAGCATTTTACCAGGAAGGATACATTGAGATTTCGCTCATTTTCAAGTATGTCCTGGGTGGTGAGTATGTACCATTAGGTGTCTCGCCCAAGGACATACTGTACTAGAAATCTCAATGTATCCTTCCTAGTAAAATACTTACAATATGCAACTAAAGGAGCGGGCACAAAGGGACTTCTTTTGGAGAGAAGTTTTTGAAACAAAGCAGTGAATTTCCGGCTCAACCTGAGCATTTCTCAAGATTGACAAAGTCCAAGGCCTGAAAAGAGCTAATTTTGAGCTGAAACATTTCTGCTTCTGCTCCTTGTAAAGCTATTCCTAAAGACGTCCCGCTGTGACTTCTAGTTCAGTTGCATTTCGTCTGTTTTTTGATTAATTATTGTTGCATTTATCTGGATATATTTAGTCTTTGACCACCATAAAAAGGACACCAGAGAAGAAAGCAAGGACTAATAAAAGACAGGAGACCAATAATCATCATTCGGAATGTATAACATACATCTATTACTGATGATCATAGGAGTCTTACTGTCGGGGCTTAATTTGTGGGGGATCCTGGGGGAACAGAATCCGTGACCTCTCGTTTTTAACTGTCTGGTTTCCGTGACCAATTTGTGTAACTCAATGGTATTAAACCAAGAATATTAATTTTAATATTACTTGAACATTTAAATTATTAGTAAGTGGGAATTTGAGTACATAGCATGTAGCTTTCAAGACCATATTCTGGTCACATTCCAGGACCTGTGTCCACCGCATTACCCCTATGCTCTCATATGCACTTTGCATTCTAGCACTGTCTGGTTTACAAATTAAGCACCGGTTAGTACTTTCTGTAAAATGTTCACCGGTTTCTTTGCCTGGGTCGAGTTGAAATTGATAATAAAACTCTCTTGGAAATTGTTATGAATCATGCAAACAATTGCTTTATTGTTACCATTATTTGTTTTACACATTTGAATTATTATATTTTCTATAAAATAAATTAAAATAGGTTTTAACTTCTGCTTTTACCATTTACCACTTGCTCGTAATTGTGAGCCCTATGTGAAAACTTCTCAGAGCATCTTCTTCGTGTTGTGTATGACTGCTGCTAATTAGCCGAAATAGATTATCCCCTGATGTGACTGTGTTTGCAGTGACTTTTACTGTGTCTAGAGTGCTGGGAAATTCATGTTTATTTCCATGTATTGAAGCAAACTCTCTGTTTGGCTTCCAGTTATCTCCTTAGGGGTGTTTGCCTGTGCTAATTCTGACGACTTTCTCCCTGTGAGATTAGCTGATCAACACCACTCACAGCGTATTGGGCAAACGTAGAGCTGGTGGCTGGGAAGATGGGAAACTGATATAATGCCTTTCGTTTTATTTCAAACCAGGCATTATTTTTTTTGTAGAAATAGGAAGGATCTTGTATGATGAGTACAATCGCACCCATCTCTCTGCCTAGAAATACAATAGGCACAGACAAAGAGACCCACACGAAACCACCGCTTTTAAAAATCATAAAACATCGATCACTAAACAATGGGCTCCAATGAGCTGAAACCTGACTTGAAACAATTAGGCTGAAATCCAAAACTTGGAGGTGGAGTCAGGTTGAAAGTGTGATTTTTACAGGGCTGCCATCAGGGGGTGACAGTCGATGTTATGTTCCTGGGCCTAGTAGCGACATGTGGCCCTTGCCCAACACTGTGCATCATGTCTAAGTGCCACAAATGTAATGGTATCTCCTTGTCACCCGGGACTGACCTATCAACATACCAACAAATACCCTAGTGGGCTGCAGCATCTGGGACCAGTAAGAGTACTCTGAATCATCTCTTAGGGCACGATTAGTATGATCTGCATCAGGTAGAGGTATCCCACCAGGGAACACTTTTTTTATTATTCCCTTGCTGGACCATCAGGGATTTAGCCCACTCACTATAAAATAAGGTAAGCAGAATAGTCTACTGAAATGGGCAGCTGAGGGAAGGGGCCCCCGAACAGTGGTTCAGTAAGGGGCCCCAAGATATGTGATTGCAATTATATTTTTGTTTCTGGTTGACTGATTATGAAATCCTCACAATTCTCTACATAGTGAATAATACACAACAAAGCCGAACTGCTCCAATGAAAACTTGCATTAAGTGCCGGGTATACTGTATCAAGTGAGATCTGATAATTCTTCACAGTTAATGTATTTAGGGCTAAATTACAATCTTCACGCAAACGTTTATGCCAGCGCAAAAAAACATTAACGCGAGGGGTAAAACCCTTTGCACCGAATGTCGTATTACATAGTCAGCGCAACAAACGCACGTACTCGTCTACCGTGGGTGAACCTGCGCAAACGCTGAGCGAGCTTACTGTACGTTGCGCGTCCTATACTAACATTATGAGCACAAATGCGTATGTGCGCTGGTATGCAGATGGTATTACAATCTATGCGCAGGAATGAAAGTATAGCCTTTGCGCGCATAATTTTAGCAACTCCTAAAAGCTGGTGTTAATGGCAAATCTGAACAACCTGGCCGAAACCAAATACACCAGCCCAAAAAAAAATGCAGCAAAGTATAGTTACACATTCTACGCATACCAAACCAAGAAATTTGAGAAGTTGTGCGTGCATTTATTATTGCTGCAGCATATGTACTCAGATTGACTTTGGCAGGCGCAAAAACTTAACGTGAGATACAGTAATTGTGGTTCTTAATTCTGATTGGCTGAATCGCGAGAAAAAAACAGTCCGCACACTGATTTCTGCATGCAACGGAACTGCGCGAGCATTTGTGCGCATCCGGTTTACGCGTGTTATTGCTCGATGGATGAAAAAATGCGTGAGGATTGTAATTCCAGCAGTCATTTGCGCGCGTAAACATTTGACGCTTGGTGCACAAATTCACGCGTTGCGCGAGCGTTTTTGCGCGAAGATTGTAATTTAGCCCTTAAACATTTAAAAAGTGCATACATCCTCTGGTGTACAGTATATGGTAGTGTTGATCACCATTTCAGATGTTCATAGCATGTGAATTTGATGTAATTAAAGTGTAAGATAAGTGCCTGTATTTACAAAAACCTTTGGACAATGTCTCCTGCCATCTACAACTTGAAAGTCAATTTGCACAGTTTTGGCATAAATACTTTAGCTCTATTTTCAGCTCAAAGCTTTATTGGTGAATAATTCCCCAAAGCCTCAAAAGAAGCCGTAGGTTTACCCCTGATATACCAAATATTTTAATGAACATGACTTGATTGGTAAGAATAAATATCATACTATTAAATATGAATTTTGCTACATGCCCTGGCACCATATACTCCTGGGCTAGCTACTGCTCATAGACTGGATATGCTGAATATGTCAAATTATAAAATCTCTTACTAATTCTACAGTTACTTGAAGCACATTGCAATTGATGTAATGCTATGTGTGTTAATCCCCCACAGAATTATCTGAGGCTGATTGGTGTTTAATTGTGGAAACGCTCGTATAGCTGCATCAGTGCTTTAGCTTCCAGGGCACTTACTCCCATGTAATAAGCACACTGCAGCGCATGGGAATATCTTGTGCCGCAATACTCTGGGGGCTCTTACAGCTAAGAGGAGTGTGATCTCATGAGCATGATTACGATGTTTCATAAAGATTCTCCTTGCCAGAGTTTAGAACTCACATGACTTATGTTTCATTTTATTTATTTATTTATCAAGGATTTTACCAGGAAGGATACATTGAGATTTCTCTCGTTTTCAAGTACGTCCTGGGTTCAAGAACATTAAAATGTTACAGTTGTTACAGAAATACAAAGTAATACAATGCAAGATATTAAAAAAAAACACAAATATACAGAGTAACAGAAAATAAATACGTAGGAAATAGTCATTATGTTACAGATTTACAGGTGCATTCTGTATTGAGGTATGTTAATAGGGAGCTCTTGAGTGACTTTAGACTGGGGGAAGATTTGATGGCATCTGGGAGGTTATTCCATAACTGCGGTGCTCTGTAGGAAAATGAGGACCGAGCCACTGTCTTTTTGTATTGTGGTATTGCAAGTAAGGTGCTGGTACTGGATCGGAGGTTATAGGATGAGGGAACTGCTGGGGGAAGCAGTCTATTCAGGTAGGGTGGCAGCTTCCCAGAAAAGCTCTTAAACACCAGGTTGGAAAGGTGAAGGGTGCGTTTAGTCTCCAGCAACTGCCAGTTTAGCTCTTTTAACATGTCACAGTGGTGGGTCATGTAGTAGTTACATTGTAGCACAAACCGGCAGAATGAGTTATACAATGTGGTAAATTTCTGAAGGTGTGTTTGCGGGGCTGCTGCATACACTACATCTCCGTAATCTATACCCGGCGTAAGCATTTGTTGTATGACAAGGATAGTCACCAGATGAGTTTGCCTAGTGGCAGCTGGTGGCATTTTTAAATTCCAGAGCACCCTCGATATGATTCTGTCCTGTCTGAGAAAACCATACGTCCTGCCGTAAACCAGCATATAATGGGTTACAAGATAAGGACATTATAAACAAAAATATGGTTAATTAAACAACCACAGAGTTCTAACTCAGCACAGTTTTGTCTATGTAACTTTGCCATAAAACAAAAATATAAAGAATACAGAATATAAGTGAAAAAATGTACAAGCGCTAACAGTAATGTAGACAAATCAAATAATTTACCAACACCTGTCACTATCCACCTATAGTATAGTATTTCCAAAATATAGCTAGCAAATGAGTAAGCAATTCAGGCATATAAATGATTGCATAGCAAGTGATTCTTGAACAGGAATATCATTTTGTGCAAATTAGTGTTTCTGCTGATTGTAGCTGAAGTTCTTCCAAGCATCTCATTCCAATTGGTTTGCCAGTGATCAGAACCTTAAACACTATATTTCAGATGCCCACATCTGTTATACCGTTAATAATAATTGAGAAATTATAAATCGTAACTAATTTGGTATCTTGGGCCCTATTCCAAAGTTGAGTCTTACATGGAGATGGCAAGCAGGATAATGTGCGCTTGCAGATTTTCCCTAACCATCTCCATTTTAACATCCTATTCTGGGGAAAGGACTATCTCAGCACCTCACCCCGGAACGCAGCGCTAATCCCACTGATACCTGCGGTAGCGCTTCCGCACTACCACGAGTATTAACTCCTGGAGTCCATAGGACTTCACAGAGGCTTGCGCTCCCCATGTTAAGTATAGGAGATACTTAAGTACAGTAAGCTCGCGCAATCTGCGAGGCGCAAAACATTTTCACCCCATTGTAGCGCCAGGATTGGAATATCGATGCCTGGCATTAAACTTGCTTATCCTAGCACTAACGATGATATATCAAGATGCCACATTAGCACCAACTATGAAACCTTTTGTTTTTACATTAAAAATAAAACCTTAAGCATTAGTTACTGAAATCTGAAAGGAAGTTCTTACCTTGTCAAGTCAATAATACAGCAGGTTGCTGCATTGAAAACTAGTGACCTCTTAACTTTCATGCCGTACCAGTAATCACCGCGCCCCCCCCCACACACACACACAACAAGGGACTGCCCTAGAGCAGGGTTTCTCAACTCCAGTCCTCAGGACCCACTAACAGGCCAGGTTGTAAGGATTGTCTTGGAGAAATGCAGACTGAATCCTGCAATCACTGAGCAGCAAATTATATCACCTGTGGTGTGCTTCACATATCTATCAAACATGGCCTGTTAGTGGGTCCTGAGGACTGGAGTTGAGAAAAACTGCCCTAGAAGAGATGGCAATGTACCTGCCTCATTTTAGGGCAGTCAGTGCTGCTGTCCCAATGCAAACTAAATGGCCAATGTCACAAATACCTACTAGGAGCATACTGAGCATGCCCCAAGACGTCTCAGGCAGTGACATGCTCCGTTATTCTCAACCGCAAATCAAGACAGCCATAGATTGGAAGGCAGAAGAAACTGCTACAAAACTGCTACCTCTTGAAGGTCTGTTTATAACCATTTATTTCCATGAAATTTACAAGTATAACTGCAGGAAAATAAATATGTCAATACCAATAACCATCAATGTGTTAATAGAATCATAAATAGAAAATAAATATGTTAATAACAATAACCATCAATCGTTAATAGAATCACCAACAGCCTGTGCGGACTTAGAATTATTTCTTTCCCCTACAAATGGAGACTCTCCTCCAAGATTCAGTCTTATATGTCGAAGCCAGGACATACTTGAGAACGAGAGAAATCTCAATGTATCCTTCCTGGTAAAATCCTTTATAAATAAATAATCACTGTAGATGATTATTTCACTTTCAGTGAATTTTATTTCATGCTTTCCTGTTAACTATAGCAATTTCTTTTTATTAAAATATTTAAAAATAATACAGTATGCTATTTCCCCTAATTGCTTTTTCCTTTTATCAAATATTTTTATTCTATAATTTTATTTAATTGGCTATCAACTGAGCATTTTCTGCATTGCCGTCTGCATGACTGATACTTTAAAAATCCACATTTTATTTGCCAACATTCCTGTCTTTTGTAAGCATTTAAAAAAACAATCAAAAATATATAAGCTTAAAAGTATTTTTCTTTAAAAATGTAAACTGTTAATCCCCATAAAAAGCCCAACATGAGATAACTTTGTATTTACGGTAGCTCTAGGCAATGTAACACAGGATTTATCTAGTTATCTCAAAATCAAGATATACCCTGTTGTATATTACAGCTGACATCCATGAACAAGCACGTTAGAAGGAAAAAAATACCTTTTTCTTTTTCTTTCTCCTCTATCAGGTTTCTGCTCTGTATTAAGTTTACAGAGACAGGAAAGGATTTAATTTGTTATAAGTGACCTTGGGCAAAACAACAAAGGTCATTGACAGTTACCCTGAAACTTCATCTCTGCTACTCTGAGCAGCCACTTAAGATAGTGGCTTGCCCTTTGCCATGGAAAAAGAATATTGCTCCTTTTACATGCATACTATACTATGGAAAAAGCCTGTTTGGCGATCTTCAAAAGGAATTAATTACTTGTGTTTTGATGCATGGTCTTCCATACAATAAGACAATATACTGCATAAGCTAAGACTGTTAGTGTACTTTACATAAGAAGTAGCAGCCTTTTTATGATACCCACCTGCCAGCATTCTTTCCTGTAGCACATTACTGGGGGAAAAATGATATTTGAGCTTTAAATGCAAATTTTCCTTTGTAATTTGTATTTATGTAACAATACAGTCACACCTTTGCAAGTACTTCTTGTAACATGCTTTGTCACGGGACATGCTGCCTTCATGGCAGAAAAGCTGAAACCGGTGCTGCCCTGCGCTAATTACCGTGGCAGCACCTTTCCTGCGAGGACATGTGTATCTCAGGCCAGGTCTGATTGCTCTCTGGTTCTCCTACAGGCTGCAGGCATCAAACAGGATTGCATTAATGAGCCCTGTGGATCCCTACTTAATGGTAGAGTTCCCAGAGAGCTGTGCTTCAGCATTGCCACACATTACTCAGCACGGCATAGGACTTGGTGTGAGTCTACCTCCGTGAAGCCATGTTTCCCCAGCCTCAGGCCTCAAGCAGTGTTTCCCCAGCCTCAAGCCATGATCCAGCCCTACCTACATCATCAAGGTTCCTCCAGCCCTGTCTACAGCAGCCAGGTTCATCCAGCCTTGTCTACAGCATCCAGGTTCCTCCAGTCCTGTAACCTGTCTGCCTGCAACTTGTCTGCCTGCATCCAGCCCAGTCTGCAGTAGACATGTGCATTCGTTTTAGTACTAAAACGATTTAGTCCGAATTTTGGGATAATTTAGTTTTCGTATGACTCAAGAGATACGAAAATGCTCAGTACAAAAAACGAATGAAACTAAAATAAAATGCACTACATTTTAGTTTCAGTCCTTTTTGTAATATTACATTGATGAGTGAAGGAGACCAGCAATGATTAATGCTGGAGGATGTTCTAAGCAATTATTTAATGCAGGAGGATGTTCTATACAATATACAGAGAGGAGCATTTTTTTTTAGCCCTTTAAATCCAGTGTCTGTGAGCGCTGAGATCAGCTGCTTGTTACATTATCTCTCAGTACAATGTATCAGGCTCCGTTGTTACAGTAACTGACTGCTGCTCATCACAGTGCTCAGAGTTTCAGTAAAACAAGGAAATAATATTGTTATAACCTCTTATATATAAAAATATTATTTACTAGTTTTACTGAAACTCTGAGCGCTGTGATGCGCAGCAGTCAGTTACTGTAACAGCTTTGCCTGACACATTGTGCTGAGAGTAAGAGATACTGTAACAAGCAGCGACCTCAGCCCTCTGAAGTGCCACTACAATAGTAATTGTATTTTTCGGATGAATGAAATTAGTTTTCATACTAAAAAACTGAAAACGAATTTCTTTAGCAACTAAATAAATTGCATTTAAGGACTAATCCATTAGTTCAAAACGAAATTTTGTGCTGTGCACATGTCTAGTCTGCAGTATCCAGATCCTTCGGCCTTGCCCACAGTCTTCAGATCTCCCAGTCGTGCCCTCACCTGCTCTCAGTCATCCCTTTCCTGTCCTGTCTGTCTGCTGTCCGGTGCCTCCCATGATTCTCCTGCTTTGTTCCAGTTGGTGTCTTTCTGTGTCTTGTCCACCTGTCCTGCCTCTCCTCCCTACCTTTCCCAGACCATCCCTTTTCCTTTCTTGCTCCTTTCATACACTCCATTACCCTCATTGCCGTGAGCCTACCTTACCATTCTGCTGCCTTGTCCTGAGATACCTACAATAAACCCCATATTGGAACTCCATCCAGTTGTCTGCCTATCTGTCACTGCATTCCTGGGCTCATACCTTCACACCCCCGTTACACGCTTGTGCATATGAGAATGATTACTGCCTGGCCAAAAAAAGTCACCCCTGGATTTAATTAAACAAATATGGAGGAGCCATCCATTGGATAATTACTACAGTAATTAATATTTCAGCTGGCAAACAATGAGGTCATGTGACTCCCTGAATATCAGTAAGTAGAGGTAGGTAGGTAGAGTAGAAAATGAGTAGATTTCTCCATCAATGGATTTTTTTTTCCTTGATGGCACGGGCATAATCCAAGATGACAAAACCAGGATTCAAATTTTTCAAGAGTGGTTCAGGGAGCATGAAACATAATTTTCACGCATTTATTGGCCACCACAGAGTCCAGACCTTAACCCCCATTGAGAATTTTTGCGATGTGCTGGAGAAGACTTGACGCAGAGCTCCGTATCTCCCATCATCAATTCAAGATCTTTGCAACAAATCAGCGCTTCAGTTATTTCTATTAAAATGATTGTTCCATGTCTTAGTGCATTATCATTCTATCTGCCCTCCAGCCCAGAGTGGCCCCTGAACATCTGAGGAGTCATGTAGGCTGCACTTGATACAAATGGGTTAAAATCCTACTTGGTGTCAAGTTGTTTCAAATCAGCAAAGCCTGAAACTCTGTGTAACGTGTGGCTAAACATGTCTATGTTGGAGAATGGTTTTCCACATGCCATGAAAGGTGAGCTTTATTCAAAGCTAATGACAGAAACTAGAAGGACAAAGCCACACCTGGTCTCGCTCTGACTCAGAGGTATGTCAAAAGACGGCTGCAGAAAAAAGAGATTCTTGGAAAAAAAGGGTCTTATATTGCAGCAATTGATGAATGAGAAATGCAATATAAACAGCTGGAACTCTTCCACTGTATGTCTGTCTTTTCCATTTTTGTTGACACATAGGTCAGTTTAATTTTAGGAATGCCTTCATTGTGTAGAGCAATCTTCACACTTTCAGTAGGTGAAAGGGAAAAACTGTGCAAAAATAAAACAAAGGGGGTCATTATTAACCCAATGCTACTCTCTGACCCCTTTCTTTTCCTGCAAAAAAATAATTAAAAGTGACCTTTGTATCCCCCAGCTAGATGCCTGGTCATTCAATAGCACGCTCCTTGTGCAAACGTATTATGATTGATGGGGAATACGTAGCTAGTGCCCATGCAGCCAGTCCTATGATTCCCATAGAGGAGCATTGCTTCTTGTTAAGTAATACGAATGGTGGCTTGGACACCCATTCAGCATGGATTAAATTATGTTGTGTTTTGACCACAGCAATCTAAAGCCCTAGAAGTCTGGCCTGCGAGTGCTGATTATCAACCTTCAAGGCAACCGTAAGCTGTCATACTAGCTGGGGGGGGCAGAGAGAAGGAAACAAGACGAGAGGGGGCTGCTTCTGTCACCATGTCCACTTAATTAAGCCATTGTTGTTGCTAGAGTGTCCCTTTATGAAGCTATATATAGTTTATAAGCATCAGAAGCGAGTCACATATATATTTTTATATCCTTCTGTAAAACAGTATTTAAGATATGCGTTATTAGATGAAAAAATTAAAAAGCGTGCTCATCTGGAAAGGTTATCACCTCATAAACCAATGCTTAATCATTAGTAACCAAAGCAGGCCGGAACAGTAAGAAAAATATACATTTTCACGAACAATACAAATCTAACAATTATCAGAAAGAATATAATAACAGGCATGCATGTATCATGTATGTATCATGTAAAGTCAAGCCAACTGAATGGAAAATAAAAGCAAAACATGAGATAAGCAATGTCAGTGTGAATCCTCAATGAAGTGGTTTCTTAACCGCAGGTCTATTGAATGAGGTAAACTGGATGTACTACCCTAGCATTCTATCTTGCGGTCCATGCTTACAGGAGTTACTGAAGTTTTTTCATTGACATAAATCTTTGTTAAACTTGGCTACATTTGCTAAGTTTATTATCATATTTATCATATTTCTTTGGTTACTATTAATAACGTCAAACACCCTAACGAGTATAGTTTATAGTCATTTTTGAGCAATTTGGAGACTGGCTCTGGCAGGAAATGATGGGGAGGGAGAAGATGTCCTCTTCAGTCAATGAAAACAATTGTTCAGGTCTGGCAATGAAGCCCTGCTGCGATCCTGTGACCTCTCAGCACTGCTAAACTGACTTAAACTACTCAAGTGGTTGAGATACAACAAATTGGAATGATATCCTATCAGTTGGTGGCCATCTGCTTGGTGACCTTTATAACAACAACCACAAAAAGTCACCAGAATTATAAAATAGACTATATTTTGTTGAGTTCCTAAAATAATCGACAATAAATTCAAACAACAGTACTCTATTATATTGAAACTATGCTGAAGAACAGCATTACTGTAGTTTTTTTTTTCTTCAAAAAGTGTGAAATTGCCTACACCTTACCTCGCATCAAAAAATGCACAGGAGTAAAGTTTAAAAAAAGTCACTATTTTAGTTTCAAACAAATTGATGCCAAAAAAAGTATTATGGAAATATTTAAAAAAAAAATAGCTTTAACATGTAAACCTAAACACAAACCCCTAATCCTAATTCTAACCCAAACCAACAGATTCCGCTCAAATCTCCAATGCAACAGATTCTGCTCAGTTTTTTGGCACTAACGCGAGTCATGTTTATTTAAGTGGTCATGGTGGCTAGAATGTCCCTTTAGGCTGGCGTCAGACGAGCAGGCTAGGTGCGCCCGTACTGACGTGCTTACCGGCGTCCATCACAGCGTTGTAACCCTGCAACGGGGCCGGTCACACGCTTGTTCACGCACACGAAATGTGTGTGCAACAAGCGTCCGTTATCCAAGCTTCTCCGTCAAAGCACTAGGATGCGTGTTGACGGAGCTGCAAAGCGCGATTCTCCATAGGAGGATCGCGCTTTGCAGTACTGAGCGCACTAAGTGCGCTCAGCAAGGTAGCCAGACGGAAGGAATGTCCAGTGGAAGGAATGTCCACTCTCATGGACATTCCTTCCGCTCTTCAAAGATCCTCGTCTGACACTAGCCTTAATCATCATTAGAAGAGTGCTGTGTGGTTGTTAGCCACAATCCCAGAATGCTTTTGGCCTGAGGGGTGATGGTTCTCCAGCCTCCCTTACTAGTCCTCCCTGCATTGGTAGGAACCTTAAAGATCCCAGTGGGTTAGGAGATTTAACAGTAACAAGTGAGCTATTAAGTATATAGTAAATGTCCCACTCGTTAATGCTCACTATTCTCGTCTTATATCAAACTTGGGTCTCGATTTAATTTGGTGTAGTAGCTTAAATATGCACCTTTTTTGGCTGAGTTTTTGCCATTTTTCAGTTCGGGAGATTCAAATTTGGACTTACCGGCATTTAGATTCCTGATAAAAATTTGTCATAGATATTGGCCTTCATAGCCTTACTTTTAATGCCAATATCAATTTTAGTGATTGCGTTCGAATTTATTGGTATGCGGAAATCTGAATAAAATTACAATTGCTGAAAGGTGTTCATAACCAGATTCCAGTCAGGGAAACAGAAGGAATGCGACTGAAATCTTGTTTATATTCTCAGATTTTTCTAATGGCCTTGTTTAAAAGCAAAAATCTGCGTGATACCGGCTCAAAATAAGCTTTTTTTGATGTTTTATTACCTACTTTTTTCAGGCCAGCATAATTTTTTAAAAAGCCTCTCTGGCTGAATTTATTTCAATTACTTCAGCTTATGCTTGCGTTCACAAAAGTTTTTGTTCTTAAAATGTTTGCTTCCACTAGATGGCGCATAGGTGTTTAATAGCTAATTTATTTTACCCTATAATAATGCATCATTACATGGCATTTCCTTTCTGAGCCAAGCCTCACTCTGGACCAAGCCTCACTATGGGCCTGAGCACACAGAACTGGCTGTTTTGCAAGACATGCAAAATTTTTCACTGAAAGTTGTAAATGAAAAAGCGCAAAGATCAGAGCTTTTATCAGGTATCCGTGTATGAGAGGGTGGTGGATACATGGAGCAGCCTTCCAGTTGAAGTGGTAGAGGCCAAAACAGTAATTGAATTTAAGCAAGCATGGTATAGGCATAAGGCTATCCTAAACAAAAGATAAATCCAGGTCAAGTATCCATGTAATTGGGCAGACTAGATGGGCCAAAAGGTTCTTATCTGCCGACATTTTTCTATGTTTCTATGTTTCTATTCTGAAAGAAGATAGGGATCATTGTGAGGTATACACAACATGTAAGCAGGCTAGGTGACTACTGTTTGAGTTTAGAATAAAGATAAATAGACTTTGGCATTAGGCCAGAAGAGAAAACATATTGGGCTAAATTACAATCTTCACGCAAACGTTTGCGCCTGCGCAAAAAAACATTAACGCGAGGGGTAAAACCATTTTCGCCTAATCCCGTATTACAGTCAGTGCAACAACCGCGTGCAATCGTCTACCGCGGGTGGACCTGCGCGAACTTACTGTACTTTGCGCGTCCTATACTTAACATTGTGAGCGCAAATGTGAATGTGCGCTGGTACGAGTATGGTATTACAATCTATTCGCAATTCGTAATTATCTAATCTATTCGTAATTACCGCATAGCCTTTGCGTGTATAATTTTAGCAACTCCTAAAAGCCGGTGGTAACGGCATATCTGAACAACCTGGCCGAACCCAAAAAAAAAACAGCCCATAAAAAGGAACGCAGCAACAATATAATGGATGATGGCAGGTGCGTGTGTGTATTATTACTGCAGCATATGTGCTCATTTTGCATCATAGACTCAGAACCCGTCTCCGATGCCTCTGGCAGACGCAATTCAGTTGCGTTTGATAGGTGTGTTTCTTCATTTTGATTGGGTGAATGGGTGCAAACAGCTGCGCACGCAAAGATTTTTGCGTGAGACAGTATTGCGCCTGCATTTGTGCGCGTACTGTTTGCGCACAATTGATCGGCGGAAGAAAAAATACGTGAGGATTGTAATTCCACTGGTGATTTGCACGAGCAAATGTTTAACGCTTGGCGCAAAGATTTTCGCTTTGCGCGAGGCTTTTTCCGTGAAGAATGTAATATAGCCCATTGTATTTACAATAAAAAGACAAAAAGTGAAGTTTAGAGGATCCTAAAGTACACATGGAACCTGAGAACACAATCATGTTCAAATATGAGGTTATCCACCACTTTATAGACCGGAACAATAAACTTCATAAAGAGTCATGAATTCTTTAGAAAATCAGCACGTATTATTGGAAATAATGATGAGGGAGATTTTCTGCAACCAGACAGTTTGCACCGGAAAGTGGTGATTCACTGATGGTTGTCGTCATCATCATTCTACATATGGTAGTAAGGAAATCATTTTCACACTTTCAGGCCTTTCCTTTTGTTGCTCAACACATCTAGATTGTACATTCCCACAGGAATAGGGATCACAATTCCTTCTGTATCTGTTTGTCAAATGTCATCCTGTCTCAAAGTATTGTACCACTATCTATGGTGTACCAATTGTTCATCGCTTCAAAATATGTTGGAACTATAGAAAGAATTGACGTTGTCTTGCCACCATAGTGCCCAAGGGGAAACTTCAGTGATGACCCCACAACAAGAATTTCTCAGTACGGAACATGGAATGACGGGTCATATAAGATCATGGGATGAAATATTGTCAGGGTTTCTTAATCGAGGGACACAACAGAAAGGAAATTCTTGAGCCGAGTTGAAGTGTCGCATATTATTGTGGGCAATCCGACTTTTTGGGTAAAGAGGTGGTAAAGGCTGTGGCAGGCTTCAAAATAGCAGAATCCAAACTGCAAAAAGTTGGAAAACAGGAATATCAGTATCTCAGAACACAGCAGGTCTCACTGATTGGGGAAAATACCTCACAGACAAGCATTAGGAAAAAGCATTTATGAAATACATATATAATTATTTTTAAAGTATTTAACCAGGAAGGATACATTGAGATTTCTCTCGTTTTCAAGTATGTCCTATACATATAAAACCTTCTGCTGTTTTGTATTATACATATAGAGCGCTGACAACTCTCATTTGGTATGCACCCCTCCCTGTTCACAGGTGCTCCACCATGACAGCCTATAAAGGCCTCGAGCTGCCGGGGAGCTCCAGGGTGAGTTGATCCTGTAAGTGCAGATTCGGTCAAGTTAGATAGGACCTGTCAAAGATGGGGTACATTGGCGACTGTGACAGGATTAAGCAAATTATGATCATAACTTTGTGAACTGAATCCCCATAATTTATTACCTCAGTCAGGTTTTTTAAACATTTTTAAAACTGTGCCTTTTTTTGCTACAGAAAATGATGGAAGAAGGTGGTCAATGATATGGAGTGCTCTTTCTTGGTGTTTTGTTATATATACAGTTGTGTTCAAAATTATTCAACCCCTACTGAAATTGAGTGTTTTGGCCAGTTTGACATTGATTTTGATCATTCAGTCATCTTGCTTACAATTAAATCAAAGAGGCACGTGTAGGTCAGACAAATATAACATAACATTTATAATGAAATAACCACAAATGTCTTTTCTGTGCTCACATCATTATCAGTTTTATTCAACCCCCAAGTGACATTCAATCTTAGTACTTAGTACAACATCCTTTTACAGTTATAACAGCTTTTAAACGTGAAGCATAGCTTGACACAAGTGTCTTGTAGCGATCTACGGGTATCTTCGCCCATTCGTCATGGGAAAAAGCCTCCAGTTCAGTCACATTCTTAGGCTTGCGCACTGCAACTGCTTTCTTTAAGTCCCACCAGAGGTTCTCAATCGGATTTAAGTCAGGTGACTGCGATGGCCACTCCAAAATGTTCCAGCCTTTAATCTGCAACCATGCTCTAGTGGACTTGGAGGTATGCTTGGGATCATTGTCCTGTTGAAAGGTCCAACGTCTCCCAAGCCTCAGGTTTGTGACGGACTGCATCACATTGTCATCCAATATCTCCTGGTACTGAAGAGAATTCATGGTACCTTGCACACGCTGAAGCTTCCCTGTACCTGCAGAAGCAAAACAGCCCCAAAACATGATTGACCCCCGCCATGCTTCACAGTAGGCAAGGTGTTCTTTTCTTCATAGGCCTTGTTCTTCCTCCTCCAAACATAGCGTTGATCCATGGGCCCAAACAGTTCTAATTTTGTTTTATCAGTCCACAGAACACTATCCCAAAACTTTTGTGGTTTGTCCACATGACGTTTGGCATACTGCAGTGGACTCTTCTTATTCTTTGGAGACAGCAAGGGGGTGCGCCTGGGAGTTCTGGCATGGAGGCCTTCATTACATAGTGTGCGCCGTATTGTCTGAGCTGAAACTTCAGTACCCACATCTGACAAATCGTTTCTCAGTTCCTCAGCAGTCACACGGGGACTTTTCTCCACTCTACACTTCAGGTAGCGCACAGCAGTCGAAGTCAGCATCTTCTTTCTGCCACGACCAGGTAGCGTTTCAACAGTGCCCTTTGCCTTGAATTTGCAAATGATGCTTGCTATGGTCTCTCTTGGTATGTTTAACATCTTTGCAATCTTCTTATAGCCATTGCCCTTCCTGTTCAAGAGTAATCACCTCTTCTCTTGTCTTCCTGGACCATTCTCTTGACTTCACCATGTTTGTAACCACACCAGTAAATGTCTAGAAGGAGCTGAGTATCACAGTCATTTTAAAGCTGCCTAATTGGTGCTTATTATGCTTTATTGCTGCTCCGTGACATCCACAGGTGTTTTCAATACCTGATTGAAAACACTTGAATGAACCTCTGTTCTTCAGAGTGGTAGTCTTTAAGGGGTTGAATAATTGTGTCAATGAAGAATTCACAAAAGAAACATTTACTACTGTATTACAAAACCAATCGATGTCATTTTAGTTGCATATGGTTGTTTAAAAAGTCCTTGTAGGATTTCATTCTGAATACAATTACAAATGTACACTAAATTCCCTAAAACCCTTTACAGCATTGGGGGTTGAATAATTTTGAACACAACTGTATATATATATAAACCACCAGAGTATAGCAGTACGTGGTGATGCCTTTTTTATTGGACTAAACGTTACATTTAAAAGACAAGCTTTCTAGAGTATATCTCTCTTCCTCAAGTCTTGAAGCTAAATTGACCAAAATCATAGAATAGAACAATAAAGAGCCAAGCAGAAGGGGGGGGGCACTGTCACGGGCCGGCACATTGTAGGACTATTGGACTGGACCTGAGCAACATGGAATGACATTTAGAATCATGGATTCAATTATGGATTAACATTAAATATAAGACCAAGAGATGAAATAAGGTTTGACGCATTTAGGATCATGGGATAAAAAATAAAAAATAAAACTAAATGAAATATGAATTATGATATGGAAACTCATGCAGTGGAATATTGAATGACGTGGCATGTACAATCGTAGAATGAAGTATGGGATGTCATAGCACATTGGATCACGGGATGAAATATGGAGTGACATAAATTTAGGATCACAAGATGAAATATGGAATGAAGTGGCAATTAGGACCAAGGACTGAAGTATGGAAGGACATGGCATGTATGATCATGAAATGGAATAAGGAAAGACACATTTAGGATCATGGAATGGAATAAGGAATGCCATGGCAGCTACAAACATGGAATAAAAACATAACACAAATTGGTCTGCTAGTGCTGCAGTAATGACACTGGACTCATTTCCATTTATTTATTTCCAGGATTGAGGCACTGATGCTGGCCAGGAAGGGAACATGTTTCCACCCCGTCGTTTCTACACTGTTGATGTGCCAAGCATAGCTCCTCTCGTGTGGGCATAGATGTACCAAGTTCATTACAAATTGTGCATTTTACTTTTTGGTTGCATTAACTTATTGTAAAGTTCTCTCTGGTGACCACAGAAGCGGTACACAAGAAGACAGCTCTCATAGCAGAAGAGGGGTCACAGGGGAAGTCCTTTACTTTCGTGTCTGAGACTTGAAAGAAGTATGTTATAGGAAGATAAGTAAAGAGAATTTTTAATCTAAAAAACAAGGCTTCTGTTTCTGTAATAGATTCTCAGCATTCATAGCATATATCATATTTATTGTGTATAACAAGCACATTGATACCTGACTGCTCACACCTACATATTCTTTTTTGCTCGATACTTCATTATTTTCTTTTTATGTGTGTTATTTATTTTTAATCTACAAATCTAACCTGAAAAAATATATCAACATATTTCATACCTTACCTTGGTGGATATTCTCTTGATATATTTTTCATAACACATGAACACATTTTTTTTTTTATAGCCAGAGGTGGCATATGACACATGGTAGAGCAGGCAGCAGATGGGTTAAATGGAGTCCCAGTTTTATTACAAATTCCTCTGCACATTATGTTTCAAGAACTTGTGCCTGAGGTGGAAGAAGCAGAGGGATTTGCACAGACCCTGCTGTGAGCTGTGATCTGACTCTTGTAGCTGCTGAAGCTGACATCGAGTCTCAGGGAGCAGGGGATTGCAGCTATGGAAAATCGTAATAGTGTGATGTGTTTATTACTGTCATCATTTTATGAAGAATATCAATCCCTGAAACTTCAGCGAAACAGCCTGCATTTAAAAAGTGTATAATAAAGGCAAAATAAAGATCTTACTCATCAGCCCATCCTTCCCATGTTTTGAAAGAGCATATACTTTTAGATCGAATGTAAAACTGTCTCTCTCCTCACAAATCTGCCATGGGGACACAATGAATGAGACAGAATATAAAAGAATAAGAGTGTACCTTGCCTAGTCTGTCTATTATTTGATTCTTTTTGTATTTTGTTTCATTCTATGTCCAACATAACGTAGTATATTAATATTAGTCAACCCTTTCACTACCAGGTGCAAAAACTATTATAACTGTCATGAACAAGCCTGTTTTTTGGGCTGTGCCAGGGTTAAACACAGAATTTGTGTGTTTGGAGGGGGGGTTCTGTGTCTTCGTTCAAAGGCGTTAACCCTCAGACCCCTCATCCTGAGTATTTGAGAAAAGGACAAAGAAAAATCACATTCTGTATTAACTTGGCCCAGGATAATGATAACCGGGTCATGTTTGGACTCAATTGAAACCGTTTGTTCTGATGTATAATAAAGTTAACTGGGATGGTAAAGGCCAATGGGCAGATTTAGAAAATATTAATATCCAAATTGAGGAGGACAGATGCTTTGATCTTGCCCTTCTGGTATGATATTCATGACTGTACCAGATAAGGGGTCCTGAATATTTATGGTCAGATGGATGGAAAGATGGATGGATGGAAACTTGATCCAGGGGAATCTCATCCCTGAACAAGATTGATGAGTGGAGGGGGCTGGACCTAAGGGCGTTGTCACGTTCATGGTAGCGCTCACCCCTGATAACTGTGGTTTGGATCCTTTTGGACAGACCCTCTGTACTTCTCGATTTGCCAGCAGTCAGGACTGCTAATCCTAGCACTCCCAACCAGGGAGGTCAGACAGAACAACACTATGTACCACTCAGTAGCAAATGATTTCTACTGAGCCAAAACAAGTTAACTATATTGGTACAAGAACAGCGATTAGGCAGAGGTTCAAGAAATATGTTCATATACCAGGGTGTAACAGAAGCGTGGTCAAATGTACAATCCGAGTCGACAACAGAGAGGGCAGTCATACAGGCAAGGTTATCAACAGAGGGGGGTAGTTGTACAGGCAGGGTTGGCAACAGAGAAGACACTCATACAGTTTGTGTCAGCCAGGTAGAATGAGGGGTTAATATTTTCAGCACCCTGCAGGGCAGGCCTACAATCGAAGATTGCATGATATATATTGCACATACACTCAATGTCAGCAGAGAGCACAATGAAGATACAGAAGGAGTCAGAGAGAGAATGGTCAAGAAGGCAGTCCGGGTCAAACACAAGTGGGGTCCTCATACGGGCAAAATTGGCAACTTAGCAGGGTAAACAGTAAAGCACAGAGTAAACACAGCAGGCGATGCGGGAATAACTCCACGTCAGGGCGACGAGCAGATTTTCGCACCCTGCATTTAAGGCCGGTGACTCCGTGTCACCATGCCAAGCCCCGCCCCTCCAGACGCTGGGCTATCAGCCGGAACTCCTGGCACCCGGCCAGCGATGCTGCCGGGTATCCAGATCCCCCAGGGAGCGCTGCTAGGGCCGAGGATGTGATAGGCGTGTTGGAGACTTAAACCGGAAGTACCCATTAAAATCTTCTTGCTAGTGCTCTCTATGCAAGTTATGCTTCTGTGTTTTGTTTAAGTCTCATTTTATTTCAGGAACGGTGTTTGCATATTTTGTTGTTTTGTATCTCTTGTTTTATGTTATCCTGGCACTGTGTAAAGTTTTATTTTTGTCTTTGTGCCAATAAAACTTTTGTCACCTAGTTTTGTCTCCGGCTCTAGATGATAAACGTATCTCCCGTATAGCTTGGGTTTCCACGATCCCGTAGCGTTTACCATTTGAGATATTTTAGCTGTATATGGTGACACTCCTGGATTGGGGTGGTATACAAATAAGGGGGTTTTATGGTGGCAGTGAATCTTAGGGAGGGTGTGTACAGTTTTGGGGGGTTAGGTTGGCATAACTTGGGGCCCTGAGAGGGGGCAGAGATAGTAAGTCCAGAGGCTTGGACGACTGGACGGATAGCTGGTGGTCGTCACAGTAACATTTATTTCAAACATGTGATGTGTGCTCTGCTACTGAACGATAAGGACTTCATGGAGACCTACACTACCTTGTGTGAGCTTGTGCAATAAATATGTGTTCCTAGTTTCCTCCTCCTTGTGGGGAGTGGGGGTATCAGATTGCGATGTCCTCTTCATCATTTTGAACAGAGGTGCTTAAGTATTTTTTGGGTTATTTATTTTTATGTTCAGAAATGACAGTAAAACCATGTACCCCAAATAGGTTTTACAGCTATTTTTCTGGATTACAGCAGGTGTACATTTGAATTCGGCATTAGCATGTAACGCAACTAGAGGGACATTTCCCCTTTTTCTCACACCCTCTTTGTCTTCTCTACTCGTCTTTCCTTACCTCCCACCTTTTCTTACCTGACCCTTTTCTACTGCTTCTTTCACCACTTATTCCACCCTTTCTCAAAATATTGAAACCAGGCCAGTGGTCCTAACTTGAAGTACAAAGGTCTAAATTCCCCCAAATAAAAGTGCCAGGTCTCTTGGAGAGCTCTGGGCCTGTCCTATATTTGTAACTTCTTCATAAGAACTTTCAAACAGTGCACCTCACTTTTCAGAGTTCACTTCCCCTTGGCTCGCTCCTCTAAGAATACACACGTTTGCACATTTGGCATACCGATTAGTCTCTCTCTGTAACCATACCATTCATTGTCCTGTCAGAGATCCCTCACCCTCGGGGCAGATGCATTTTTTGCAAGGGTAAAATCAATACATATTTACCTTCTCGGACTCTTATTGCTCTAACAGACACCAAAGAATTGTTTCTGCCTCGGCACCTCACAAATTAGGTTCCACAATACCAACATCTGTTTCACTCAGAGACCAAAAATGTACAAGAGTTAAAGCAGCAGGTTTGACGCATTAAAAAAAAAACAAAGCTCATACAGTGTCATATGTTTGCTTTACCATCATACATTTTGCTATGCCTTCCTTAAAGTGCACCTTTTATGGGCAAAACTACTTTTGCCCATTGGACAGGACACCTCTTCCTTTATATATTTAGATTTTTTTTTCAGTAACCTATATAATGGGAAAAAACTGAGATATTCTGTTTTGACATTTTCTTCCTCTACCAGGGGGGAAGGAGTGCAGCGAGCACAATCAGTATTCTGCGCTGACTGTCGCTCATATGATAGCAGGCAGAGAGCGCAGCGCTCACAGCGAGCAGAAGGCTGTCTTGTAGGTTGGCTCTCTGTTCACAGCAGTCCTTCTCACTGCGGCATGCCACAGTCATGTGGGGACGGGGGGAAACATAAAAACGGAATATCTAGTTTTTTTAAAATGCTAAACGATAAAACACTAATCCATATAAAGGGAGAGGTGCCCTGTCAAATGGGCAAAAGTAGCTATGCCCATGACAGTGGCACTTTAAATCATCGATGATGCCTCACAGCGTTGGAAACATAAATCATTCATTTCATTGGAAGATGTTCCATTTGTTGATGTGTATGTCAGTAAAACAAAGTCCTTATAATAGCCAACCTCTTCACATTTGACGTCTTATTAATGTGTAGGTGATGTCCAACATTTCTTGGATTCCTTAGTACATGTTGGGTGACAGAGATAAATGCAGTGGTTAAAGAATGGGTCAAACCAAGGTTCCAAATAGATTTGTGCAATTTCTGGGGTGAATCATATGATGGATGAATCAATGAAAGAACCACTCATGAATGAACCAAAAAAATGAATCTCACAAATCGATTATTTTTTTCTTTTTGTGCAATTTCAGTAAATACATTTTGACTTGAAATACAAGAGGGTGGGGTGATGGCGACCTGCTCCCTTTCCCAAAATCTGCATGTGGCTAGTCGGTGTGTGCTTAACCTTGATTTAACCTTTCAACTGCTGGCATAGAACAGGGTCCGATAGGATGGACAATATTCCCTCTAGCAGAGGCATAACTAGAAACCTCAGGGCCTAGGTGCGGGATCCATGAAGGGACCCTCAAACCTATGCAACAACATATTTTGCTCTCCCCTGCCTTCCCCATGTGCCGGACCCCTCCAGGACCTCAATGTTGACTCCAGACAATCTGTGTCCCATTTTTTTCCAGGTATGACCACTTCAGTCCATTCCATTTTTAATGTAATGTGCGCTATGTACAGTATATCTCACAGAGCTCAACAGCAATAAAACTCACAGTAATGTGCATTGTGTATGAATGTATCACAGAGCGCCACAGCAAAAAACTTACAGTAATGTGCAGTGTGCATGAGTGTATCACAAAGGTCCACAGTAATAAAACTCACAGTAATGTGCGGTGTGTATGAGCGTAACACAGAGCTCCACAGTAATAAAACTCGCAGTAATGTGCGCAATGTATGACTGTATCACAGAGCACCAAAGTAAAACTCACAAATAAGTAAAAAAAATAATCTTAAAATAAATAATATATTAAAATTATATTTAATTTACTTCAATACAATTAAGATAAATATAAAATTCTATTAACATAATTTATATTAAAACAAATATAAATTACCATTCCTAACTTGTTTTGCAGGGAGGGGGCCCGAATTCCTCTTAGTCTTGTGGTCGGCCGCGCAGCCCAGGCGAGGACCTGGCTGGACACGCGGCCCAGAAGACGACCCTGGTGGACCTGTGGACCAGCCAAGTCCTCGGTTAAACATGCAGCCCAGACGAAGCCCCGTTGGCCGATTGTGGGCCCCTCCGGCCTCAAGGGCCCGGGTGTAGTGGCACTCACTGTACCTGTGGTAGTTCTGCCCCTGCCCTCTATTAAGACCATTACTAGTCACCGTTTATGGATTTTTGCCAGCTTTAGGGTGGATTATTATGTTATAGCGGTCACCACATTGAATACTGATATATGCGCAAATATTTGTGGTTCTTTTAGACCAGCTCCAGGAAGGGTTTGCATGCATTGCAGTGTATTGTTTAGAAATATTATTCATTTTGACAATATCAAATTACTTGCGCATTAATTCATTTATATAGACAGTCATTTCCTCCTACTATTAATTCATTTGTTGGGGGGGGGGTATATTCTGGCATCCAGCCTGAGATTTCTGCTTCCATCCATTTATCAACTAGTATGTCACTTATCTATTCATTCTATTATTTACCATGTTAGCCATGCATTTACAAATTAATTTACTAATTTATTCATTAATATACTTGTTGCTCATTTTTCTCCTAAGTGTCTCAAGGGCCGTGTTTGCTGGGTTTCCACAAGATATGTAGCAATCAATATCTAACAAGAAAGGCAGCAACAGGCTTAGAATATTCTTTGAAAATTGGATCTTTCCATAAGACAATTACAGCTTCTATATTTGAACAGATATTTTATGTGTTTAAAGATAATGTTATCAGAAACTATTATAGGTTAAATAAAGAGAACAGGTATCTGTGTGCGCACCATGTAAACTATATTAATGTGGAAATATAATAACCTGCTTTATCCCGGACCAGTTACCAGGACATATGGACTAAGACAAGTATGAACTGGGAATGTGGGTGAAGCCTAGTAAAATATATATATATATTTTTTAAATATATATTTATTTATTTGAGGTCCGAGAGTAATACGAAAGTAAACAAGTAACAGAATTATCAGCACGCAGGCTGGGTGAGAAACATAAGCATATGTGTTCAGGATAAGATAAACAGGTTCAGCAATCACCACATTAATAAAAGTAAACATGCGAAGCAGTTGTCTCTCTACTCAAAGGGTGCGTACATGAAGGATGTGAGGACCAGTGTAGGTAAGAAAAAAGGGGGGTGGGAAAGGGGGCAGATCCCTATAGTAATCAGGGATTGGATAGACACAGGTCCGCAGGATATGGGGCGACAGATACAAAGTATGATGTAGGTATTATGAGGTGAGATGGCAAGTCTCAGTCACTGCCGATCAAGGCCCGGAAGGCTGAACCAGTTACTCCATGTCAGAGTGTAATGGCAAGTCATATCATTCATGAAATAATAAAGTTGTTCCACATTATGCAAATATTCCATTCTGGAAAGCCAGAGCCGCATCTAGTCTAGTCCTTAAAAAATAAATGCAGGAATTCTTGAACATTTCTGCTTTCCAATTAATTGTTGATATGTCACTTTTGACCCTCCACCCCACACTCACATTTGATTTTAGTGTTAAAATATAACTATAAGCTGGATTTTATGGAATCATAATGAAAACTGTAAAAAAGTATCATACATTTTTGGTCACTTATTAAGGAAACAAATGAATGATACCTAATATACAATAATGAAACCGTCTTTGGACCTCTGTGTCTCTTGAACCATGAAAGATACAGGACCATGCTTGGTATCATTGGAAAGGCCAGAGCATTTCCATTGATATCAAACATGACCAAGTCTTGTTTATACAGCTGCTCTAACTCACCTTCTCATTTCCCATCACAGAACCAACTATGCAGGTGATGGTGCAAAGCATTAGTACACATTGGTCCATCTAAAACATAAGCCGCTTCACCACTGTGTGGGCAGCTTTGGACCCCTGTATTTCCATTCTTTACACCCCACAAAGTAACGTTAGGTATCATTGGACAGGTCAGAGTCTGGCCTTTCTAATAATACCAAACATGAATATGTAAAAAAAAACAACACACAGACAAACATAAAATATATTTTTTTATTATTTTATTTATTTTGTTCCAAAGCAATGGCATTGTCCATTTCTCACGTATAAAATGAGCAATACCACTGCCTTTACTCACCATCTCGTTTCCCACACCGGGAGCAAGGTCAGTGTTTTATAAATAGTCATATGATTCCTAAACCACAATGCGGCAAAATACAAGCGAAAAATTTAAAAAAAATCAGTTTTTAGTTAAAATTGTGTATTTTTTTCCATAGAAAAATACAGTAACAGGTTCCCATTTATAATTTGTTTTTAACAAAAATGCCCCATAGAATATCTATAACCACAAAGATTTGGATGATAAAATGTGAAAAAAAATATTTTAACCCTTTCGCTGCTGAGGCTTTTCCCGCCTCTGTGCTGAGGTAATTTTTACCGGTTTTGCTCATCATGTTTAAACGCGTTTTGAAGGCTTATTTTAGTATATGACCCAGACATATTATATATTGTTCTTTCCGTCAGACTCGGCAGATTAATAATATTTCATTATTATATGTATACGTCATGACCTGTCTGTATATTATAACAAAAAATGCAATAAAATATGAATTTTCAATAATTTACAGCGTGTAAAATGTTTTTTTTCAACATTTTAACATGCGAGCAATTGCGGTTATATTTTGTATGGGGTGCGCTTGTTAAAAAAATTAGAGATGGGGTCTCGTTACATTTTTTTTTGGGGAAAATTACACGATTTTTAACAAACGCACCGCATACAAAAATCGTTAGTGCAGCATCATTGTTCACATTATAATTGAAATGGGAACAATATTGCTGCATTAACAAACCAAAAAAAAGAAAAAAAAAGTTTTTTGTTTTTTTTTTATAATTTTTTTTTAAATATGTTTTTATTTTTATTTTATTTATTTATTTATTTTTACAAACTTTTTTCACATTCAAGTTTGGTATCGTTGGAACGGCCATGCTCTGGCCGATCCAACAATACCAAATGTTAACCCCTAGCTGCCACGGATCGGGAGATAGGGAGTTCATTGGAACTCCCTATCTCCACCGTTGGTGGCAGTTAGGGGTTAACTGCAGGACTGGCGTCATCGTGCTATGCACGATGACGCCAGTCCTTAGGGGGAGTTCCCGGAGGCTTGGCCGACATCCAAGATGTCGGCCAGCTCCGGGAAAGGATCACGAACTGGCGCTTTTCAGCGCCGATTCGTGATCCAGCTCCCCAGGGGTTAATGCCAGGTACCATTTGGAAGGGCAGGCTGTGCCCTTCCAAATGGTGCCTGGGTTAACCCCCTGCACGCCGCCGATCGGGAGGGAGAGAGGTCCGAAGGACCTCCCCCCCTCTCTTTCAGGCGCCTCCTCCGCACATGCGGGGGGGCGCCTGAATTAGGTGTCATTGCGCTGCCGCGATGACACCTAATTTCACCGGCGGCGGTTCCGGATGCTGGGCTGACATCGAGGATGTCAGCCCGCACCGGGGGGGCCAGCGATCGGCCGGAATCCGGCCGAACGCTGACCCCAAAGGGAGGACGCGCTCAGCGCGTCCTCAGCACAGCAGGAGCCATGCGGAGGACGCGCTGAGCGCGTCCTCCGCATTGAAGTGGTTAAAAGCTGTAAATGATTGAAATCTGAATGGAAATTACATTTTTATAAAAATTATTTGTTATAGCAGTGAGAGGACATGACATATAGTAATGATATATTTTGAATCTGCTGAGTCTGTTGAAAATACGAATATATAATTTGTCTGGGTCCTACAAATCACGTTTAGGCTAGGGTCAGACGAAAGCAGTTTTAACGTGCGTTTAGACGCACGAAATCACGGCCGTGCTAGCAGCAAATGACGTCCAATGCCGGGGAACACACGAAGTACGGCCGCACGGAAGTTCGTCCGCGCAACGCAAGTGGCAAACGAACGCATTTTTTCTAGAACGTCAAACCTCTAGTACTGACGTACAGAGTGCGCTGCGTCCGCTAGTGGTGTGTGTGCGTGATTAGGAGACGTCAGACGCTGCTAATGTCCGGCCAACATAACGTCCAGACACAAAAAGTGTTTTATTGATGATCCGTACAAAATCACGGACGAAAAGGCGCATCGTATGACCGCTATCGCGTATTCCGTGAAAAAATACGTCCATTCGTTCGAACGCACTTTTTCACAGACAACGCGAAAAATGCGTTAGTCTGACCCTAGCCTTAACCATGATGAGCAGAAAATGGTCAAAATTAGCTCATCACATAGAGGTGAAATGGCTCAGCAGTGAAGGGGTTAAGGGCCGTGGAGCTGCCTCCTCCCTCCCAGTGCTCCTCTGCAGCAGCACTTGGAGGAAGTGATTGTGTAATATATCACTTCCTCCCACAGTTGTATGGCAGCCGCACGGAAGGAAAGAGAAGATCTTTGCAGGATCATGGGTAAGCCCCTCTCGTGGCTGGGAATCTTCAAGGAGACAGGGCATGGAGAACAGAGGATGACTGTATGATCCCTTCGAAGGAGCATTCAGAATGGGGGTGAACGGGGAGGGGGCCATCATGGAGGGCAGGAATGAAGAGGGAAAGGAGGCATTCATTAGTCCCAGTCATCGCAAGTCTTTTTCCATTTAGCGAGAAAAAAAACGCAGGTTAATACATAGAAAAGTAATAGGAGGGGGGATCTAGGGGAGGACTTGCTCCTGGACGCTTCATGACCCTGCTTCGCCTTTGCTCCACTTTATTGTGAATGGTGCACTAATCGATTTGTACCTTATTTGATGTGTTTCCTTCATCTTCATCTTGTGTTCTTTTCAGTAAGTACTTTGTACAAAACTTCCCCAAGGCAGCAGTCATGATTCAGGCAGTTATAGAAATGCCTTGAAGCACAGTTGGCCACAGATGACTCTTGTATTGATAACAGCATAGAAAACATTTTACTTGGCTATTTATTGTCTTCCCCTTTTCTTTTATGTAGTCATACATTGCGGAATTAGCTATAGTACGTAGTTATGAAGATACTTGTCAAAGTATCACACCTCTTTTTTAGATTGTCCGAGGAAGATATTAGTCTCATCCTACAATTGTGTAAGCCTACTGTGATCTTTGCATTTGATGATGTTCATTAATTATCTTATCAGGACAGTGATAGATCTCATCATCTCCGGATATAACGCTATCTTTATTAACAAAAACAAGATGACCTCCCCATTTTATCACATAATCTTGGCTGGGTCCTACGAGGGGGATAGAGTGATGGCTGTTTGAGCTTCACCCTCTGCCTAAAAATAATATTATTGTTTCTCCATTCTGTTTATCCCTTCTTTACTGAAGCAGAAGGCTTTACTCTGTTTATGCAGGCTTTGTGGATGGACAGGGCGGCATGACAACAGGGGTGCTGGTGTACGCACAGCTTGCAAATTCCCTACATCATTGTTATGACATTGGAGCCCTTGGTATGCAGGAGGAAGAAGAGGCAGCAGTGTTGTGTTCTGCCTCAAGCCACCCATCTCCATCTAATGCTCCACACCCTGATGCTAAGTGAGCTTGCCAAGTACATGGCCAGAAATGTGTCAGGATCTGTGTCGGGAGGTTGGGGTGCTTGAATCTGTGTTACTGGGGGTTGTCAGAATCTCTGTATGTTTCAGTGGGGAAGCATCAGGATCTGTGTTAGTGGGTGAATGTGTCAGGATCAGTGTATGTGTCAGCTGGGGATATCAGGATCTGTGCATGTGTCAATGAAGGTGTCGGAGTCTGTGCTTGTGAGTGAGAGTCAGGTTCTGTGTACGTTTTTGTGGGGGGTTCAAGATCTGTGTATGTCTATGTGTGGGTGTGTAAGGGTCTTTGTATGTGTTGGTGAACTTCTGTGTATCTGTCGGTGACTTGCGTTTAACGGTAGAAGACCAAAAAGAGAAAGCCAGTCACACCATCCTCATGAATAAGCTGTTTGAAAAATGCCCTAGGAAGGAGCCAAAATGTTGGATTCACCTCAATAAATTAGCTCATTGTTTTCATGATGGTACTGTGACCACCTTCCTCTTTTTGTTCTATGGAATATGGGCTTGCTGCTCAGATTCTATTGTTGTGGAACAAATCATAAATCTACTGTCCTTTACTTGTTTTTTGTGTTTGTCTCTGTCAGTGTCTGTTATTGTGTTCCGCTTTCTGCATTTTTGTCATTGTGTGTCTATGTCTGCATCTTTGTCATTGCCTCTGCATCTCTCAGCTTCTCTTCACATGTGTCCCCAGTTACTGGGTGTGCCTGTTTCTGTCATTGTCATTTTAATTTGCCGTGTACCTGAATCAGTG
Source organism: Leptobrachium leishanense (assembly GCA_009667805.1). Lineage (NCBI taxonomy): Eukaryota > Metazoa > Chordata > Amphibia > Anura > Megophryidae > Leptobrachium > Leptobrachium leishanense. The sequence goes on along the minus strand of CM019063.1, from coordinate 95,573,830 downwards.
TATTTGAGTCTTTCAATGTCTGTGTCAGAGACTGTGTAAGGAAGAAGGATTTACAGCCAAAATATTAGGATCTTTCTTCCAGTGGTCTATTGCCCTATGTTTCTGATTGTTCTAGGTAATCACACTGTTGAACATAAGTGTGTTTCTTTATGTTTAGTTACATCCTTTTTATAAAGGCTTTACTAGGCGTTATGTAGCAGATTCAGACTTCAAGTTCAGACATAATTAAACCCTTCACTATCACTACCAAGCCAGTTTTGTTGAAAAATAATTTATCAAATCATTTATTTGAAATACGGGATATATAGGTAGCAATTAAATATAGGGTAAAATAGCAAATTTGCACAGAAATTGTTCTAAATTAAAAATATAAATAATGTAAATATGCTCGTTTTTATTTTTTCATATATTCAATTGTCCTTTACAAAAATATTGTTGAAATTAAAGATTCTAAGCTCTAGATGGTGTCCCTTATCTCTCACACTTGGAGTCTGAATTATCATCATACAGGCAGAACTGGCCTTTTACGTCAGATCCAGTAAATGTGATGCAGACAGATAATAAAATGGGCCGATATCCTGCTTCTGGGAATTCGTAGTGATCATAATGTGATTATTGGCAATGCAGCTTCCAAAAAATACTAATATATTATGAAAATAACACCTGTATGTGCCTGCATAATGCCTGTGTGTGGAAATGACAGTAACCCCTTGTATCAGTACTGCACAGGGGTTTTCAGTCATTATAGCCCCTGATTCTTATCCCTGTACATCAGAGAGTGACCCCAGACCACTCCCTGCTCTCTTACTGGTCACTATATTCCAGCAGCAACATTTATTAACTTTTGTTACAGTGAGGTTTAGGGCTGCTATTTGCAGCTTGTTTTACCTCTCTCCAGGGTGAGTGGAGAGAGATAAGACAGTGGGTTTTGTTTCTCCTTGGGGCACATTAACCTCCCTGGAGGTCTAATTTTTTTCAAAATTTTGTGTCTAAAAGCGTCTCAATTTTTTTTAAAGGAAACGTGTTTTTTTATATAGTAAGCCAGTAATAATTAGGAATAATGCACTGAAATCAGTGCAAGCAAGAGTCTAGTAAACACACGGGGCCATATTACATACTTGGTGCTAACTTAACCAGAGCTGTTGTAAACTTCCCAGAGCCATTATAGCCTATGGAGGTTTTAAGTTTACAAAAGCTCTGGTTAAGTTAGCACCAAGTATGTAATATGGCCCACTGAGTCCGATAAAGTTTGAAACACGACATAATAATTTATTATCCCAAAAATAATTATCCAAAATAATGCTAATAAATTATATTCAATAATATAAATCAAACCAAAAACACTGAAATCTTTCAGAAAACAAGGGTGCAATATTAGACTGTGTATGTATGGTCTGTTTCTGATCCTTTAGTGCCACCTAGTGGCCGTTCATGAGCAGGTCATGCTACTTGAGGTTTTACAGTGGAATATTCTTTGTTTTTATAGTTTGCTGCCTGGTCCCGCCCCCTGCATCATGTGACTCGCAGGGAGCGTTACCAGGAAGCAAGTTGCCACGATCACACTGCAGGGGACAGCGAGGGAGCGCAGGATAAGGTGAGTATGCAGCCCGAGTGTGGTTAGCGTTCGCCGTAGCGAAATTTAACCCTGAGTCACACTCGGGAATACCACCAGGGAGGTTAATCCGGCTTTAGAAGGTATGAAAATTGGGTTTTGGTTGCTAATAAGTGGTTTTCAAAGTATTACCATGCAAAATCGAGTTAACTCTATATTGGTAGTGAAGGTTTTAAAATAAATTGTATAATAAAACCTACTTCTTCCTTTGCATCTGCAATCATACAGAAATATATCCCCAAGATGAGAGTCTACTGCATAGAATCTGAATGATATCCATCTAGCTATTTGCTGTAAACTGTGTTCCACAAAACTGAGATATAAACTATCATCCTATAGGTACCATTTACCTTAAAGGTAACATTGCAAAAGGGGGAGGGTTGCAAATCTAATTATTCCTACCAAACATGTCACCAACTTTTGCATCCCTTCTATAAAGAATAAAATTACTGATATGACAGGCCCAGATCATAACATAAAACTGTACTTAATTAAATGTAGATAAAAGAGAAAATCCACCTAATCACAGTAAAACACCAACAAGTTGAGTAGAGACATTATCAGAATCACTTATTTTACTTTGAACGTAATTAATGTATGGAATGGTCTGTCAGGCACTGATACTGAGACAAAGACCTGGGTTATTCCTGAACAATTGGACTCTCTTACGGGGGAAATGAAGTACTAAAATGGGACAAGCTTCATTGAGCCTAATAGCTCTTTTTCATTCTTAAGTATTTCTTTGATCCAGTGACTAATGTATTTTAGAGCGCCTGTTACACTATACATTGATATATAAAATTTCTTTTATCTCCGGCTTAGCTGCAGCTTCTGGATGCTGTTGTATAAACAGCGTATCCTTATAGCCTTTTAGACTGAATTAGTTAAACATGACTGCGTAAAAATGCAGACAGCACTATTAAACCAAAGACGTTTTACTATAAACAATGGGGAAATATTCCAGTTGATCATACCTTTGAGATCTTTTTATCCTCTTGCGTTGCCTACAGTTTTTTTTCTTCGTCGTCTTTTTATACAAATAAAAAGACAGATAATATGGTGCGATGTTACATCAGCAATTTGGCTGCTCCTTCTCTAATGATTGTGATCAGAGGATTCGAGATTTAAATTTCTTTAAATGTCAGTATTCAAAAAGCAAATTGATAACACTTTTATCTCTGACTTCCATAAAGTAATTTGGAAATGTCAAGGGAAGTTAGAAGGTGTAAGCCAGAAAAAAAAAGAGAGAGAGAAATAAAAAAATAAAAGCAAGGCAAACTCTTGACTCTGTGGCAGGTGTGCTTTCTTCTTGCTGACAGGCCTGTCTTCAAGCACCCGCCCCAAATAAAGGACATGCCTTGATTTTACTTCCCTTTGCTGCATTTTTCATCTGAAAAGTCAAATGAACTGACACCAATTTAGACACCAGAAACTTTTCATATTCTTCTGTGCGAAGTTTATTACTAAAGCATTGCTTTATTACGTACTAGGTTTCCATTATTGCAAATGCTTGATATTCTAAATATTCATCATCTCCTATATCTTGATTTTGACCTATTTATCACTGTGATGTGTAGACCTGGACATGTATCTTTTGAGTATTTCGAGTGAATCCATGTTGAACACGTTTAACCCTTTTGCCACCAAAAATGTTTATACATGATGTTGCTTTGTAACACAATTGGAAACAAAAACTAGCAATAAAACCCAATTTGCATAGATTTTTAATGCAATATTAGTGTGCCCCCTGTAGAGAAACAAAACTGTCAGGGAGAACTGACCTGGCTTCAGGTACAGGAAGCAGGCTCCAATTTGGTTCCTACCTCCTCTCCCTCCCAGCCACTAAATTGGCTGAATGGTTGCTGGTGCATCAAGCCATCCCTCCCAATTCCCGGGGCTGCCATACCGGGAGCATATGTTGTCCAGAGGATTGGACACAAGTGCTGCACTCGAAAGAATGTAGGTTTTAAGAATATCTAGGGGGAGTGAGGAGCAGGTGAATATAGGTTAAGGTTTAACCACTCTATTCCCTTTTCTTGTTTTAACGCTAGAGTTTCCAATAAGTTGCCCACTGATGACCAGTCGTCCGCAATGAGATAAAAATAAAGTCTCAACACAATAATAACTCCAACTACTTTGTACTGTGGAATGATATATATTTATTATCGGCCACAGCTACAACCCCACCAAATATAAAATTGTATATAAACATATACAGTATTAACATATAAACAGTAAAATAACAGACAGTGCTGAAAGGGTACTCCACACTTCCACCATACCTCTCCTAAACCAAAACCAACTTAACTCCAACTTAACTCGTTCCCATCTCCCATACTGCCCAATTCCACCTATATCAAGAAACCCTACCTCAGCACTGCCTACCAACCCCCGCTGTGACAAAAGGGGAAATTAAAATCCCGGTATTATAACACAACCCCAACATAAGCTCTATCTAAAGGGAGGGAGGGTGGGGATCCTGCTTTCCCTGTTACCTCAGGAGAAAAAGGCTCGCAGAGACAGTAAGCACGTGCCTTTTATCGGCTCCTGTAAGCCCCGCCCCTCTTCCCGCTCTAATTCCTTCACTAGCTGAAAATCTTCCTTCCGTCCTGGCATCAGGGGCAATTTAAGGGCCCTCCACCTGGGTTGTTCCAGGCCTTCATTAATTATGGTTGCTCTTAGTGCATGCTGCATGGGGACATCAAAATGTAGGCACACAAAAAGCATCCATAGACACATATTTACACTCTGTTTTTCAGGGCTTTATAACAGCATGATATTGTTACTAAACTGGGACTTTTTTTCAAAATACATCTTGGGTCAAATTATTTCAACTGAATCAGCCGATATTTTGGAAAAAATTATCGTCCGAAAGCTGTCGATATTTTTTTTCCGAAAAAATGTCCCATAGCATTAAATCAAGCCCTGATTTGGGAAACGCTAGTTTATACTAAATCATTTGTCTGATTGCTATGGTCAACGAGGTTGGCTAGATAATTAGCAATTTAGGGTTCATTATTATGCAATGAATTGGTGAAGACTTGCAAGATAATAAGTTGGAAAAAACCCTCCAACTGATTGCTTCAATGACTAACTTTTACCAGACCTTGGAGCATTTGTCCTGTTTCATGCACAATCATGATAGTAAAGGCCTTGTGTTTAGCCAGCCATTTACTAAACAAAATGACATTTGCTGTCTGCTGGATCCTTGAAGTTAACTGTAATAAGAGAGCTGATCATATGAATCCGTAAAGGTTTCACATTTCTTCAGGCAAAGTGAGCCCATTGTTCTTTGCCGAGTGAGAACCTGTGAAATCTTGCGTAGAAATGCGAACATCTTTCAAGCAATTATTTTTGCTTTATGCATTGACCTATAAAAGGGAGCTTCTTCCATCGTTTTCCCAAAATGCACAGACAAGCATTTCAGAATCTTAAAGTCCACAATATGGTTAACATGTGTTCACGGCATGCAGCATTGTATAATTCCAACAAGATTTCTGCTGTTATACGATGACACAGGATTAACCCTCCACACTCAAAAATGATAATCTACTGATTTGGTTAACATCACGACCTTGGGCACTATTCCATAGTTGCTGATAACGTTAGCGCCTCCATATGTAAGTGTTACCACCAGGATAAGTGTGTTTAACGCATGCCACCCATAGTACATTCCTGACGCTACCCCTATTAGTAATCTGTTAGCGCATCATTTTTTGCGCTAGCTTCCGCAAGCTTATTGTACTTTACGCTCCCCAAGATAAGTATAGGGTGCGCAAACGTACATTAGCATTTCAATTAGTAAAGTACTACAAAGACTGAGGGCCAATTACAGACGGGATGCACAAGGGTATAATTTTAGCACCTTCTAAAAGCTGGTGCTAAATGAGTCTGCAAATGCAAAATCATTTAGCACCCTCTAACCCCCCCACAATAAATCCGATACTCACCTCTCATCCCGCGGTCAGAACAGTGGCCCAATCCACCAGTTCTTATGGCCGCGACCAGAGTGAGACTGGGGACAAATAGTTCCCAGTCACCCTCCGTGATCACTTCCGATCCCGCGAGGGCGAGATTGCGTAGGGCACGTAGCCCGATGGCGCAAGCCTCCATGGAATCCTATGGACTCCAGGAGGTGATAGTCGCAACGGCACGAAAGCGCTACCGCAAGTATCCCAGCAGTTAGCGCTGCATTTCAGGGTGAGGTGTACTGGTCTCACAGGATCTCCTGTAGTCATTTTCTTACAGACTTTTCCCAGCAGCCTTCAGAAACTTGCCGACATCCTGTGATGCTGATCTTCCTGGTTCACAGAAGGGGGAGGGAGTTCATGTGCTGCATGCAGAGATTTGAAGGAGGGCAATTAAGATCAGATTACAGTGAGAAAGAGGAAGAAGCTCTGTTCCAAAACAGAAAAAAAATCATTAGTTGCATTATATTCAATCCAAAAAAGTTAATTTTAGGCAAACTCTAAGGCCCCTATTATATTCTTCGTGCAAATTCGTCCGCGCAGCGTAATTTTTTTGCGCGCAGCGTTTAGCGTTATCGCGCGAAAATTAACGGTGGTATTACAATCCGAACGCATTTTATCATCCGTCCGAAAATAACGTTTGTAAAAACGACACACAAAACGAAGAGTAATACGCGCGCAGTAACGTAGCGCATGTAAATCAGTGTGCGGACTGTTTTTTTTCGCGGGATTCAGTCAATCAGAATTAAGATCCTTAATTGACATAAATTTACCTTAATTGACATTAATTGACTTACTTCAGTTTTTGCGCCTGTCAAAGTAAATCTGAGTATATATGCTGCTGCAGCAATAATAAAAACACACACGAATTCACAATTTTTTTGTTTTTCGTTTCCGCCAGAACGTTCCGATTTGCAGTTACCACCAGCTTTTCAAAGACGTTAAAATTATGAGCGCAAACGTTGTTCGTAAAAAGATGCGCATCGATTGTAATACCATCCGCGTACCAGCGCACGAACGCATTTGCGCTCACAATGTTAAGTATAGCACACAGTTCATCACGCTCGCACAGGTCCATCCACGTTAAACGATAAAGCGCATCGTTTGCGCGAACATTGTAATACGACGTTCAGCGGAAAGGGTTTTTCCCCTCGCGCAAATGCGCATTTGCGTGCGCAAAATCAAATGCGCAAAGATTGTAATAGGGGCCTAATATTTTTTCAGAGAATCATGAAGGAGTTGGTTGTAGATATGATTTATTTATGGTACAATAAATCACTAAAAGATTATTCCTTAACCCTTTCACTGCTGAAGACGTGTGGGGCACGTCCTCATTGATGCACGTTACATGCTGAGGACGTGCCCCACACGTCATCAGCTGTGCGGGACCCCTGGCGGAGATACTCACCTCTCTGTCTGGGGTCCCGGGCGTTCTGACTTCAGCATCCTCAGACGCTGAAGTCAAGCTCCTCCCGGCGTAAATGACGTCATCGTGCCAAGCGCGATGACATCATTTCCAGGCGACCCCCCGGCAATGCCGGGAGATAGCCTGGAAGGGAGGGGGGATCCGTTCAGATCCCTCTCCCTCCCGATCGGAAAGGAGCAGCGCCAAAAGCCAGGCACCGCTTAAAAGGGGAGAGTCTCCCCTTTTAAGCGGTGCCTGGCTTTAACCCCTCAAGCGCCGGGTTGCACTTCAGCACCTTGCGGCGCTGAAGTGCAGCCTAGCTCCGGTGGGGACTGCCATCTTGGATCTCCCCTCGCTGCCTGATGTCATCATGCATAGCGTGATGACGTCAGATAGCCGGGGAACCCCTAGCTGGTGGAAATAGGGGGTTCTTGTGAACCCCGATATCTCAAGAACCGTGGCAGCTAGGGGGTCATGGAGGGTGTAATTTGAAAGGCCTGAGCATGGCCTTTCGAATGATACCCAATATGACTAGGTACAAAGTAAAAAATATAATAAAAAGTTATAATAAAAATAATAAATAAATAAATAAAAATAAAAAAACATGGGTTTTTTTGTGTGTTGTTTTTAATTAATGCAGCAATATTGTTCACATTTCAATTATAATGTGAACAATGATGCTGCACTAATGATTTTTTTCTATGGGGTGCGTTTGCTAAAAATCACGTAAATTCCCCATTTCAAATTTTCAAGTCCCCATTTCAAATTTTTGTACAAGCGCACCCCATAGAAAACATAACCGCAAACGCTCATGTGATAAAATGTGAAAAAAACACTTTACACACTGCAGATTCAATTTTTATTGCATTTTTTGTTATAATATACAGACAGGTCATGACGTATACATATAGAAATGATATATTATGAATCTGTGGAGTCTGCCAGAAAGAACGATATATAATATGTCTGGGTCATTTATTAAAACGTGGCTTCAAATCACGTTTAAACATGATGAGTGAAAGCGGTAAAAATGAGCTCAGCACACAGCGGTGAAATGCCTCAGCAGTGAAGGGGTTAATCAGCATTTGTTAAGTCTTGTCACGCAAGAAAAAAAAATCCAGAAAAGGGTAATTTTTATTCTGTTTAGTTTTCGTTTTTTTGTTTCTAGCGTGATGCAGTTGCAGTATGGGAAAGATGCACACAGCATATTATCTTTGTAGGAAGATATAAAAACAGGCAGCAAAGGGGAAGGGACAGAGATAGTAAACCATATGCACTTAATGAGCGCAAAGAACAAAACAAAAGAACAAAATAAATAGAACCAAAGCCAGAGAAAACCGTATATAATCCAATGTATTTTTGCAGAATAACTGGGGAGTTTGACTTTTGAAGGTCACATCTAATGCAGCCCTGAGCCCAAACCTAAGCAATGTACTTTTCAAGTTATAATTAATAAGTAGTTTAGTGATGTTGAGAAGTCATTTATGACCCTGTTTTAAAGAAGAAAGGTCACTTTTAAAGGCAAGATGTCAAGTTTCTGTGTTTTCACTGTGTAAGCACCATCACCACACGGCCACTGATCAAGGCTTTGCTATTTGCTGTGAAAGGCAGAAATTGTACAAAGTGAAACAATAATGCTCCCCAGCCCTTTCCCTCCAAAAAAAACGCAAACCCTGGCAGGCTGCCATATCAGACAAATGTGTACACTGAAGATATCGCCTATATTCCAAACAGAGAAAAAAAATGAAAACACTTTTAAATGGTCAAATATCTGATGCCTAATGGGAATGTGAAAAGAAATCTTTATGTTTCTAGGCTGATTCATAATGAATAATAGTATGTGAACCCTTGAGATATGCAATGTCTTCTTTTTTATTTCCTTTTAAACCACAAAATGCAAGAGCGAAACAAAAGCAATTAAATAGAATTTTGAGTTTCACAGGGAAAACACTGCCCATGTTTATTCAGATGGTGATATTAGCTTCTGGCCACAGAGAGCCCTGCTCATTTATCATTATTAAATATGGTAAATTAAAGAATTTTTTTAGAGCCCAATGGTTCTTAAGATAAGTACGCTAAAGTTATCTTCTGTGACTCACAATTGTTATTTGTGTTAGGAAAGTATAATTCTGTGCTATAGATATTATTTCCGACAATCCTTTATTGACCTGTTAATTCCAGTGTGGGAAAAAATATACAAAAGCTGTATAAAGTTGGCTTAGGAAAAGTCATCTGTTCCAGATTAATTTTGGATAATGAAGAACACTCTATAACCAATCGTTTATTTAAAGGGACGCTGTATAAAAAAAGTAAACTTAAATAATTGGATAGATGCTGTGTGCTGACAGCATCTGCCTGATTATTTTTGTTCTTTTTTCTTTACTTTAACTGAAAATACTCACCTTTTCTCCCACGGTGCATGCTGGTCATCCTCGTCAACTCAGGGCTTCTGTAATGTGGAAGTCCCTGCAGCTATCTAACGCAGTTTGGGTAGGTATGCAACTTATTTTGTGTACGCTATGCAAATTGTGCATCACTTGGAACTTAAGGAAGTTCCACAGCGCCTGTGCAGAACGATGGGTTGTTCTATGCACCCATAGGTACCGTAGAACCAATCCATTGGCTACTGTCTCCCAGAATGCTTGCTTTTGCAAGCTTTCAGAGACAGGATGATGTCAGCATATAGAGCTTGCTGACATCATCGGTGACCGATTTGGTGATCAACAGGCAGGATATTCAAATCCTGTCTGCCTGGTGACACTTGCATGGGCAGAGGAGACTCCTCCACTTCCCTCAAGAATAACTCTAAAAAAGCACTGGAGGGAGTGGCTAAGGACGGGGAGCAGTCGATGCTAAAATGCTAAAGTGGTCAAAGTGTCATTCACTTTATATGTACCAAGTATGTAAATTGAATCATTACATACCACTGTGTTAAATGAAAGGATACATTTTTGGGGTTTGCATGTACCCTATCTGAATATTTGGAACACAACAAAATTATTTGCCAGTGTTCACATTTACGTCTATACTTTTCAGGGAGCTGTTTACTATATTATGCTATCTCTCCCTTCATGTCTTCTCACGATTACAAGTACACCCCATCTTAATTGCTCCAGTATACAATGACCTCTGTATGTATTGACCTCTGTATGTGTTCTCTGCTTGAACTAGCACCGATAATTCACGCTAACAAGACTTCTCATGGGCAGCACTTTCATTCGGGAGCACAATACCTCACCCTGTCAGTCTCTCTCTTAACCTATGTAGAAGGAATCCCTCAAAATCCATTTCTTGGTTAGCTTATTATCTCCCTGAATAATTCTTGACTTTCTTCTTGCCTCATATATCCAGTAGTTTCTCAGCCTGCTTCACTCCATTACCATTCCAAGTAAGAGTCTCCTTCACACCTCTTCCTTCTCTACAAAATGCATGTACAACAGAAACTATACACGTCTATTCACTAAAGAGTGAAGTCAGGAGAATTGGCAGAAGAAGAGAACAATCTAGACCATATACCCAATTTGGAAAGTGAGATAAATTGGCGAATTTTTCTGATTTGGCTAGTTTGACATAGATTTTTCACTTCTCCTGCCAATTCTCCTGATTTTACATTTTAGTGAATAGACCTGATAGTCTACTCTCTTCTAATCTATGATATGTTAAAACTCCTCTTGCTTTGACACCCCAACTTTTATATTGAAGTTCATGTTAACAAGGCCAGGCCCTCAAAATCTACTGTTTCTCTCATCTTAACAGGCTCCTGTAATGCCCACTGGAAGTTCGGCTTTTTTGATAGGAAATCATTCCATATATGCAGTATGTATAAGCATTTTTTTTGCTAACACAGATACACTAAAAAAAAATGGAGCAATTACCTGCAAAAATAATTTGTTGTCACATAAGTTCCGTGTGGCATGCGGCTGGCGTGATTGACTGCTATGCGAGGAAGAGCCACCTTACTGGATAGCTTTCTGCTCAGTTGGACTTGGTGCACCAGTTTGACTTGCGCCATTGCCCTTAGATCCACCCACACAGAGGGGAACATGAGGGCGCTGAATACTGAATTGAGGGGTGCGTATGGGCTGGGATATCTCATCAAGGGATTAGATATTCTGTTGTCCTTTTTGACCAGCCCCCACAGACATCACAGCCAAAGTGCACTTGTGTCATTGTGTATTTCTTGATACACTTCAGCTCCTTGACGCGAAACCCAACCCAACCCTCAATGGAAGCCATGGTAGCGCTTCCTCGTCGACTCGCCACGCGTATCTCCTCCTGGAGTCCATCGGACCCCATAGAGGGCTGTGCTGCCGGGCCGCTCACTCTCACTTTGCTCGCAGCCAGGAGAAGCGCTGGATTGGGCTGTCCTAACGCTAATTACTGATTGCGCTGCTCATGTTAAGTATAGGATGCACAAAGTACAGTAAGCTTGCGGAATTTATCACAGTCACAAATGCACTAACAGATTTTTACCGGGTTTAGCGTCAGGAGTGCGTTAAAGCCACTTATCCTAGCATTAACACTTACCTTAACGGTAGTGTCAACTATGTAATTTAGGCCTTGATGTGGAGCTCATATGTTTATTAACTTGTAGAATAGTATATGACGTTTGCAAGACAAGTACATTGTATGAACCTAATTACTAGCAAATGCTAAGGTAAAAATGTCAATATTTGCTCCATAGTACCTGAAATAGACTATGAGATAACTGTGTGTGTTTTAGATATTTGTGTGTGAAATCTAAATCTTTGTGCCTTACAGAGAGACAACCATAGACACACCAGGTCATTTCCACTGCTCTCTTATTCGATGATCTACTCAGACTTGCATCCATATAACTGGATGAGAATCATGGGCAGGATGTACTAAAAGTCGATTAACCCTCAATGGGGTTTAAGTGCATTGTGAGCAAACATAACAAAACCACTATTTAGTGTGACTGCCTGCCTTTTGAGGAATTATGGGTTAAGCACTAGAGGACAAAAACGTGAGAAATAAGTTGGGTGCGAGTCCTAAACTCTGTGAAAGCTAATTAGGAAATCCACGCAAAGACTGCACGATTTCAAGAAACAAAAGTGGAAAAATTGGCCAATTCCCCATTAAAACACTCCACATTGGGGACCATTGGTGTTTATTCTGCAACTTTTAATCTTTTATTTTTTTTACAAAATATGCTGTTTTGTGGAGTGGGGGTTCCCATACTTATAATGGAAGTGATCTCACATGTCCACTGGGTGGGATTAATCGTTAGTGACTTTGCTTAGTTTCACAAAGAGCAGAACCTGAAAGTTTTTGGAAATCCTTATTTTAAGAATACTTGCAGGTTAGTAAAGGCTGCCCTAAAGGTTGCTAATGAATGCTGAACATGAACCTTTCAACAACATACATATGCTGATAACATATACAACATTTTAAAATTTTTAAAATCCTGAAATGCTAATTATTAGTTTATTATTATGAGTCATTTTGAGTGACTCTCAGCATGACTGGTTAAGCTTTTTAACCCATTAAGGACCAAGGGTCTTTAAAGTCAATGCATTTATGATGTAACAGTTACATCATAGGTCCTTAAGGGGTTAAAGTGATAATTATTACCGGGCACATTTCTGCCTACTCTGTCTAACCTCTGTGGTGCTCTTCAATATGAAGGTGTTACATCTACCACGAAGGCTGTCAATCACCATCCTTTCTTCCTACTTTTTGTGTCACACAAAAACTGCCAGCGTGTAACGCCACATTTAGGTAGTTTGAGGAAGAGTTCAAACCGCTCTCGTAATGCTTCTCGATGATTATACATTTGATTGGCTGTGTACGGTGTAGTTGTGTATTTGCTTTGAAGCATTTGATTGCACCACAGGCTTTAGCTACAAGACGGAGAATGAAGAGGAAGTGATCTAAAATATTTTTTTCCCTTTTTTTCCGATCATAACTTTAAAAATGCAGGGGGGGGACAAAAGAGGTGAAAACTAAAATAATATTTTCTAAAAAACATGGAATGTTGACTTTTTTTTCTACAGTATAACTTTATGAATCATATCTGGGATACATCTGGCTCTGTTACCTGTTTTCCTAATTTGATGTTTCGCCTTGAGTATTCTAGACTGGAAAGCATTTCTACCAGCCAGTGACATAACCCTGTGTATTCAAAGAGATCCGAATTGCTGGCGAAAGGTAACCGAATGCTGAAATTCAGCGTTCAGTTACCTTTTTCTGGCCATTCAGCTATTCCGAAAGCAGGCAGTTTGCCAACTCCTGGCGAATTGCCTGCACATACGGTGCCTGTTCGTTGCCTGTTCGAGGGCAGTGAATCCCCATAGAGAAGCAATGCTTCGTCCATTCGGAGAACAAAAACCAGCAGGGAAAAGTTGCCGAATTGCCCTGCTGTTCGGTGGTTTCATTTGACAGATTATTCAGGCGAATCCCATAGGCTTCAATGTTAAAAATATTCCCGTTTTAATACAATATCTAATAAACCGTTCATTATATTCTGCAGGAAAAGGTTTCTTTATTTTTAGATTTTTTTAGGATCTTTTAGGCATTTTTTGGGATTTTTTTGCAAAAAAGTTCCTTTTTTTTAAATAATTTTTTCTTTTTTCTGTAACTGCCCTTTTTATTATCATTCATTGGATCTTATATGTAAATTTCAGACATTTTCGTTCTGTAGTTTCTTTGCAAACAGCATTACACTTTTCAAACATTCAAGTGTACTGTTTTTTTTTTTCCATTCTATTCGTCTGCGGTGTCGGGTTTTTCCGGCGGCTGCTTTGCGCTGTGATCAGCGGCTGCTCGGGTTTCTCCGGCGTGTTCGGCGGGGTTAATCCAGATGTTTTTGCGGTTTTCGGTGAGTCTTCGCCGGGTTTTGCGGTGATTGTTCGGCGGGTTTGCGGCGGCTTTTCCCTGCACTATGACGACCCTGTGGTGCTTGCTGAATACACCGCAGGGTCACCGAAATGGGATTGACAAATCGCACCGAATTGAAGAGAACGAAAGTCACCGAACGTGCGGTGACTTTTTGATTCTCTTTGAATAACCCTGTATGTTCTTTTAAAGCCTTCTCCAGTACATTAATAACATAGTCATCAATCAATCAATCAATCATATCCTTGTTATTGATTTATATTGTATATGTAACTTAGAAGTAGGCATATTTGTTTGTAATAGACATAAAATGTATCAGTTACATAATCTACACATTTTACAGCCAGGAAACAGAGCGACTATTACAGCTAGATTCAATGACAGCAGCATAAACGCTGTAACCTTGTGAATAAAAATCCATTATATATTATAGATGATATTAAACTGTGAAATTAGAGGAAATCAGGTTGTAGAACTGAATGGCTAGAGATAAAAAGGCACTTGAGTGACTTATTGTTCAAGACCAAAGATCCCATTTTTGTAGGGAAAAAAATGGAAATTCCACCTCTCCGTTTTGACTGAAGAGATAGTTATAGAGAAAATCTCTTCTCTTAATTAGAAAGAAAAATTCACATCACATAGCTCCCATCACTGGAGCTAATGATCCACAGCTGCCTGTATAAAAGGGCAGGCTTTGTTTCTTGAGCTGTAAGGTGTTAATCATTCGGATGATATTCTCCTTTATAGATGCAGTGGTTTTCAGCGAGAGGAGGATGTTCAGTATTCCAACTTAAATTATTTTTTTGAAGTGCGCTACACAAGGGATACTCTCACATGTCATTCTGAATGATCATTTAATGCATGCATTATCACAACTCTCAACTGTAGATATCAATTTATAAGCCTGGAAGCTGAGTGAAATGTAAAAAGTTCATTGTTCCTGCTCAGAGGGAACTACAGAAAGACCAAAAGGACAGAATTCTTCTCCCTTCTTTTGTCCCGCCATGAAATCTCATCTCATTAGTCATTACTGTATTAAAAGCGCTGTATTTCCCACAGAAGATGTATACTCCTTTGTAAATCTCATTATTTCAGATAAGTAATATAATATAAAATGATTTATGATATCTAATAATTAGCCAGAGACCTGTTTTTATATATTTTGAAATCTTATGCCTATTAAGCGTATGCTTATTTTTTTAAAGTTTGTAGACAGATGCGCCGAGTTAGTGGCTGCATTCAAACACAAGCTTGCTTTTAATAGTTCTATTTCTCTATAATGAAGGTGCTGCAGTAAATCATGGCTTTTTTATAAAATGGGGGGATGTAACTCACATAATAAATTGGTAGGATGGATTGTATGAAAGGGGTTGTATTTTTTATTTTGGTTTTGAGAGTGTATTTTTGAAACATTGCAAGACAATTGGAATCTCTCTCTCTCTCTCTCTCTCTCTGTGTATATATATATATATATATATATTAGTTAGGCCGTGTTCGTCCAGATGCCAAAATCGTGAGTATAGCAGTCTGTAGTGATATAAGCTTCTATACCTGACGAAGGGAGGAATCCTCTCGAAAGCTTGTACTTTAAATGTAACGTAAGTCCAATAAAAAAGGTATCACTACAGACTGCTATACTCGTATTTATATATATATAGATATATATATCTATATATATATACAGTATATCACAGAAGTGAGTACACCCCTCATATTTTTGTAAATATTTTATTATATCTTTTCATGTGACAACACTGAAGAAATGACACTTTGCTACAATGTACCGGCTGGGTGGAGTAGAGGTAACATCACTGCTCTGTGTGGTGGGAGCCTGTGGAGCCATGGGTTCAATCCAAACGAGCACCTCTCTAGTAAGTGTCCTTGGGCAAGACACCTAACAGTACATACTCGCCACCCAGGACATACTTGAAAACGAGAGAAATCTCAATGTATCCTTCCTGGTAAAATCCTTTCACAAAAAAAAAGTGTAAAGTAGTGAATGTACAGCTTGTATAACAGTGTAAATTTTCTGTCCCCTCAAAATAACTCAACACACAGTCATTAATGTCTAAGCCGCTGGCAACAAAAGTGACTGCACCCCTAAGTGAAAATGGTCAAATTGGGCCCAATTAACCATTTTAAAGATGATGCACAAGAAAGCCTGCAAACAGTTTGCTGAAGACAATCAGACTAAGGACATGGATCACTCAAGCCATGTCCTGTGGTCTGATGAGACCAAGATAAACTTATTTGGTTCAGATGGTGTCAAGCGTGTGTGGCAGCAACCAGGTAAGGAGTACAAAGGCAAGTGTGTCTTGCCTAAGGTCAAGCATGGCGGTGGGCGTGTCATGGTCTGGGGCTGCATGATTGCTGTCGGGACTGGGGAGCTACAGTTCATTGAGGGAACCATGAATGCCACCATGTACTGTGACATACTGAAGCAGAGCATGATCCCCTCCCTTCGGAGACTGGACTGCAGGGCAGTATTCCAACATTATAACGACCCCCAAACACACCTCCAAGATGACCACTGCCTTGCTAAAGAAGTTGAGGGTAAAGGTGATGGACTGGCCAAGCATGTCTCCAGACCTAAACCCTATTGAGCATCTGTGGGGCATCCTCAAACGGAATGTGGAGGAGTGCAAGGCCTCTAACATCCACCAGTGGCAACCTGTGAAGCTCTGGTGAAGCATTACTAGGTTTGGTGTAACAGAAAATATAATAAAAAGTAATAATAAAAAAGTGGGTTTTTAATAAAATAGGACTTCAATTGACATTTAAACATGATGAGCATAAAACGGTCAAAATGAGGTCAGCACACAGAGATGAAATGTCTCAGCAGTGAATGGGTTAAAAAGCAAAAACATGTAAAAATTGGGTATTTCTAATCTCAGGACAAAATTGCTGGTTGAATTTCAAAAAAGTGTGATTTTTTCAATTTTTTCATCATATTTAAAAAAAATTTAATAGTAAATTATACGATATGATGGAAATAATGGTATCTTTAGAAAGTCCATTTAATGGCGAGAAAGACGGTATATAATATGTGTGGGATCCAAAAATGAGTAAGAGGAAAATTAGACCTAAACGCAAACAGCGCAGAAATGTAAAAACAGCAGTGGGCACTTTCCGACAGACAATCGAAAAACCACCTGGTCACTATGGGGATATAGAGAGTGAGAGACGCTCACTGGCCACTTTATTAGGTACACATATTGCTTGTTAATCAGCCAATCACATGGCATCAACTCAGTCATTTAGGCATCTAGATGAGATGAAGACAACTTGCAGAAGTTCAAACCGAGCATCAGAATGGGGAAGAAATGGGGATTTAAGTGACATTAAACATGGCATGGTTGTTGGTGCCAGATGGGCTGGTTTGAGTATTTAAAAAACTGCTGATTTACTGGGATTTTCACGCACAACCATCTCTAGGGTTTACAGAGAATGGTCCGAAAAAGAGAATGTGTGGATGAAAATGCCTTGTTGATGTCAGAGGTCAAAGGAGAATGGGCAGGCTGGTTTGAGATGATAAAAGGGCAACAGTAACTCAAATATCCACTCGTTACAACCAAGGTATGCAGAATACCATCTCTGAATGCACAATATAGTGAACCTTGAGCAGATGGACCTAGATGAACCTACAGCAGCATCAGACCACACCGGGTGTCACTCCTGTCAGCTAAGAATAGGAAACTGAGGGTACAATTCGCACAGGCACCAAAATTGGGCAATAGAAGATTGGAAAAACGTTGCATGGTTTGATGAGTCTCGATTGCACATATGGTAGTGTCAGATTTTGGAGTAAACAAACTGAAAGCATGTATCCATCCTGCCTTTTATCACCAGTTCAGGCTGGTGGTGGTGCTGTAATGGTGTGGGGGATATTTTATCACACACTTTGGGCCCCTTAGTACCAAGTGAGCTTTGTTTAAATGTCACGGCCTAACTGAGTGTCGTTGCTGACCATGTCCAACCCTTTATGACCACAGTGTTCCCATCTTCTGATGGCTACTTCCAGCAGGATAATGCACCATGTCACAAAGCTTAACCTTTTCACTGCGGAGGACGTGTGGGGAATGTCCTCATTAACTCCCGCTATATGCGGAGGACGTTCCCCACATGTCATCCGCAAGCGAGAGCCCCCTCAGAGATACTTACCTCTCTGTCCAGGGTCCCATGGCATTCAGACTTCAGCGAAGTCAGACGCTGAATTTAAACCCCTCCCGACGTCAATGACGTGATGATGTCATTTCCAGGCGACCCCCAGGCAATGCCAGGAGATTGCCTGAAAGGGAGGAGGGGGATCCATTCGGATCCCTCCCGATCGGGAGGGACCAGCACCGCAAGCCAGGCACTGCTTAAAAGTGGAGAGTCTACCCGTTGAAGCGGTGCTTGGCTTTAACCCCTCAGACACCGGGTCGCAATTCGGCACCATGCGGTGCCGAATCGCGGCCTAGCTCCGGTGGGGGCCACCATCTTGGATGACGGCTCCACCTCCGGGTTCCCCCTCGCCTCCTGACGTGATCGCACATAGCGCGATGATGTCAGATAGCCAGGGGGAACCCCTAGCTGCCCGGGGATTTCCCAAGGAAATCCCCTGGTGGCAGCTAGGGGTTCATGGAGGGTGTCATTCGAAAGGTCTGTGCATGGCCTTTCGAATGATACCAAACATGACCATGTTCAAAGTAAAAAAAAAATTTAAAAATTAAATAAATAAATGAATAATAAAAAAAAACATGTTTTTTTTGTGTTGTTTTTATTAATGCAGCAATATTGTTCAAATTTCAATTATAATGTGAACAATGATGCTGCACTAATGATTTCTTTCTATGGGGTGTGTTTGCTAAAAATCACGTAATTCCCCCCTAAAAAATGTAATGAGTCCCCATTTCTAATTTTTGTACAAGCGCACCCCATAGAAAATATAACCACAAATGCTCATGTGATAAAATGTGGGAAAAAAACACTTTACACGCTGTAGATGATTAAAAATTCTATTTTTATTGCATTTTTGTTATAATATACAGGCAGGACATAACGTATACATATAAAAATGAAATATTATGAATCTGCTGAGTCTGCCGGAAAAAAAAATATTTCTGGGTTATATAATAAAACGTGGCAAACCCTGCAACACCCCCTAGACGTTGCAAATGCCTTTAATAATTATTTTGTTGCATGCGCCACCACCCTAATTGCTAAGCTAGCAAATGACACACCTACAGAAAGGCCACACACAGGTCAGGCCCATCCAACCGTGCAGGGACCCCATATTGCAGATAAATTCAACTTTAGACCAGTGCCTGTCAGTGTAATTACTAAACTGCTCCGTAATCAAAAAATTAAATACCAGTCTGGACCTGATCAAATCCCAGCAATGCTACTGAAAATCAGTGCTCCAGCAATTGCAAAACCTGTCACAACACTCATCAATGAATCACTGGCAACTGGATACATACCCAAACTCTGGAAGACCGCAAGAGTAGTACCTATGCATAAAAGTGGTGACTGGACGGTAGTTGGATACCAAAGTACTATCTCATTGCTCCCCGTTATGTCAAAAATTTTGGAAAAATGCGTGTACACACAATTACATGATTATTATCAATCTTCAAACTATTTAACCCCAGATCAATCCGGCTTTCGTCCAAATCACTCAACTACAACCGCCCTTTTAAAAGTTTGCAATGATACCCAAGCTGGCATGGAACAAGGAGACTTAACTGGAGCCATCTTCCTTGATTTTGCCAAGGCCTTTGACACAGTAGACCATGGCATCTTATTACAAAAACTTAAAAACTCCGGTATTGGTGATCACACGCTAACCTGGTTTGAATCATATGTATCCAACCGATCGCAACGTGTCCATCTCTGGCAGCTCCTCCCTACCCCTCCCAGTCACGAGCAGAGTACCCCAAGGCTTGATACTCGGCTCCCTGCTATTCACATTTTTCATAAATGATCTGCCCAACGTCTGCAAAGCCTCAACTGTACACATGTATGCAGATGACACCATAATCTATACCAGCAAACCAGATCTCCCACAGCTGGAGGCCGAGCTGCAAGAACAATTCACAGAGGTAGAAAAGTGGATCACAGATAACAAACTTTTTCTAAATACTGACAAAACTGTAACAATGCTCTTTGGAACAGCACCTAAACTACATAAACTGCAAAATCCCCATCTATGTGTCAGGACAAAATCAAATGGCACACTGACCACAGTCACTTCTCTCAAATATCTAGGTATGTGGTTAGACCCAAATCTATCATTTGGCCCCCACATAGAAAAACTCTCATCTAAACTTTACCCCAAACTAGGTGCCCTGTACAGAAACAAATCCTGCCTGAGCCCCGCAGTAAGAAAGCAGATTGTACAACAAATGCTTATGCCGGCTATTGATTACGGAGATGTAGTGTATGCAGCTGCCCCACAAACACACCTTCAGAAACTTACCACATTGTATAACTCATTCTGCCGCTTTGCGCTACAATGTAACTACATGACCACCATTGTGACATGTTAAAAGAGCTAAACTGGTCGTCGCTGGAATCTAGACGCACCCTTCACCTTTCCAACCTGGTGTTTAAGAGCTTTTCTGGGAAGCTACCACCCTACCTGAATAGACTGCTTCCCCTAGCAGTTCCCTCATCCTATAACCTCCTATCCAGGAGCGGCAACTTACTTGCAATACCACAATACAAAAAGAAAGTGTCTCGATCCTCATTTTCCTACAGAGCACCTCAGTTATGGAATAACCTTCCAGACACCATCAAATCTTCCCCCAGTCTTAAGTCACTCAAGACAAGAGCTCCTTACTAGCACACTTCAATACAGAATGCACCTGTAAACATGTAACATAGTAACTATATTACTTGCACATTTATTTTCTGTGTTAATCTGTATATTTGTGTTTTGTTCTTATTATCTTGCTTTTATTACTTTGTATTTCTATAACGACTGTAAAATTTCAATGCTCTTGAACCCAGGACATACTTGAAAACGAGAGAAATCTCAATGTATCCTTCCTGGTAAAATCCTTTATAATTAAAAAATAAATAATTGCGTTTAAACATGATGAGCAAAGGTGGTAAAAATTAGCTCAGCACACAGATGTGAAATGGCTCAGCAGTGAAGGGGTTAAATTATCTCAAACTGGTTTCTTGAACATGACAATGAATTCACTGTACTCCAATGGCGTCCACAGTCACCAGATCTCAAACCAATAGAGCACCTTTGGGATGTGGTGGAATGGGAGATTCGCACCATGGATGGGCAGCCGACAAATCTGCAGCAACTACGCAATGCTATCATGTAAATATGGACCAAAATCTCTGAGGAATGTTTCCAACACCAATTTGAATGTATGCCACGAAGAATTATGCTAGTTCTGAAGGCAAAAAGGGGTCCAACCTGGTACTAGCTAAGGTGTACCTAATTAATTGGCCAGTGAGTGTGTTTGTAAAGGTTTGGTGTTCTAGAATAATATTATATAAGAGATAATACACTATTTTATTTCACACTATGCGATGTTACATGAAAGGATGACATAAATCCTCATATGTATAGTCAGGTTTAAATTAAACTGGGGCTTTCATTGCCTAATGATTGCAGATATAAATTTTTCTAATGTATCACACACACAGCATCAGGAGAAAAACGGATAACACCTTCAGTCATAGTGCAACAGACACAATATATAAAATTATGAATTGGATTTGAGACATAAAAGGTTTTTCCGGAATAACCATATACTTGATTTGATATTATGTTTTGATAATTTAAGGTTTCAATATTTGAGTTCATGTAATACTATATATAAAATATGTAACCCACGTTGTTTCTAAATCACTAAAGGATAGGGATGTGCGTTTGGGGTTTCGGAATTTAGGAATTTTCACAAAATTTCCCGATTCGTGCATCCGGATTCGACCGATTTTCTGAAAATTTTCGGATCTGAAAGTGCTGAAATGAAAACTTTTCAGAATTTTCGACTGGACTAGAAATAAGTAAAATCGAAATACATTTTCGTTCCATTCGTGATTTCGGCTCCATTCCTGGTTTCGGTTCCATTTCAGTAATTTCGGACATCGTATTTATATCGCTGATTCTGTAATAAAATTTTGTATCATTCCCATCTCAATGTATCCTTCCTGGAAAACCAGAGAAATCTCAATGTATCCTTCTTGTAAAACATGAGAAATCTCAATGGCAGAATTATTGTATCGGCAGAATTATCGTACCGTATAATTATCGTATCCGAAAAACCATTAGTTTATGTCAAAACGAATAGACACTTTGAAACGAGGAGAACAGACATTCCGAAAAACACGAAAATTTCCGAAATCACGAAAAAAAAAGTCAATACGAAAAACGAAACGAACCGAAACAGAAATCGGCCGAAACGAGTCGAAACCAAAATTTACAAAATCCAAACAAACTGGATTGAACCAAAAAAAAATCGCTGCACAAGCCTTCTAAAGGAGCACTATCAAAAATAACTGAACCCCCTTTTTCCTTTTAAATAATTGTGCAGATGAAGTCAGCAGCATCTGCACAATTGTTTTTTCAATATTTGTATTCCTTATCTATAAATACTCACCTTTTCTCCAGCAGTGCTGGGCTGCTTCTCATCTTCCAGTCCAGGACTTCAACAATGCGAAAGCCCTGGAGCTTTTTATGCATATTGCGTAGCTTACATAACTTTCGAATGTAAGCTACACAAATTGCGTATATCTTGCGTTAATTCATGTAAATTTCACATGCAAGGTACACATATGCTTGCACTGAATGGTGGATTGCGCACAGCACCAACCCACAGCACCTGCTGTCTCCTTGAGCACATGCTCCTGCGAGTATTTGTGGATACAGGATGATGGCATCATTGGTCCCAACCAGGTGGGATATTCAAAATCCTGTCTACTGAGTAACAGTTGTGTGGGATGAGGAGGCCTCCATTTGACACAGCTGTACCAGCCAAATGGGACTGGAGGTGGGTAGTGGGTAGTCCATAGGTGGGTAGTTCACGGAGACCAAAGAGAGCCCGCTACAATATTGTATATGTGACAGGGCTGGCAGAACAACACTGGAAAACATTTGTTCCTAGTCTTCTTCTACTTGTGCCAAGAGAAATGGTGGCTCATGCCATCCTCTGCATTGTGGGCCCAGTGGTGAGAATGGATTTTTTAAATCTAATTTTTATTTAGTGTTAGGTGATATTGCACTTTTCTAACATCGTCTTGAGGCAAGAATAATGAGTGACCTCAGAATCGATTGTCATTCTCCAGCTGCAATGTTAATTTACAGTTAGCAACAGCCAAGTCACAAATTAAGTCTGAGGCTCGGTTGGATTAGTGAAGGAGCTGTTATGTGCTCGTTAATCATAACGTCTAACCTGGAATAGGGCCCCTGGTGTCTGCAATGTGGAGAACTCAACTTACTAGCAATTCCATTCATCTGATGGGATCAATGACATAACTGCTAGGACTGAACTTCATGCCCCATCAGGGCTGGACTGCGACAAAAATTCAGCCCTGGACTTCATCCAAACCGGCCCACTTTAATTATGCAAACATGCACAAAAATGGTATACAGTATATACCAACCGGATCGCTCAACCAATCGCTCTACGGATACTGGAGTTGCTGTAGAGCGATTGGGTAGAGCAACGCAGCGGCACTGAGGTTGAGTGCGCACCATGTCTTAAGTTAAGGCAGATGTGTAGCGGGTTTCACCAGCACGGTGGCCCCAATATGAGACTGTGGCAGACTGTTCTGTTTTGGTGAGGAATTTCTCACCTCACCCATTAAGGGCAGTGCGAGCCGCGCGGTGAATCTCCCTGTAGTCCCTATGGCCAGTACATGCCTGTGCCCATTAACCCCTGTTGAGCAGGAATTTCTTTCCCTCCTTTAGCCAGAATGAATGGTTCCTGGCTTACTGTTTTGGGTAAGCTCCAAGCAAACTAGATATTCAGTTAATCCAAGAAATGTAATATCTGTTATAACTTAAAATGTCTTGTTGTTGATTATGTTTTGATATCTATGTGAATTACCTGTGTAAAATACAGTTATTATGAGTTATTTACAGACTGGAGTGTCCCTTATAATAAACAATGTCACTTCCAAAATGTATGCATTGTTATCAAACATAATAATACAATTTAGTGTTAGAAATGACCATTTATGGAAGGTAAAGGTTCCCTGTCCACGACAGTCTGTTCCAGTGTCTCAAACCAATTATAAAGACATTAAAAAAAAAAGAGAGAATAGAATCCAGAAAAAAAGGAGTACATATATTTAGAATGCCCTTGCAGTAATAATGTGCTGTATTTCTCCTGGGAGAATTCTTGGAAATTTTGATAGTTTCCTGAAGGCAGCTGAAGTCTTGTCTTACCACGCAGGGAATCCAGATTATTACAGTACGTGTGAAATTTCTTCTTGACTGACACAGAGACTGTCAGGAAAGAAAAACAAAAACCTTGATTTGACAATATAATTTGGCGTTGTTTTAGACAGCAACATGTCTATACAATATACCTTTAAACAAACAAAAGTCTGAACAGCTACAGTAACAAATAGTATTGTTTCAAAACAAAGAAAACTGATGCGTGCAATGAAAATGCTCCACTGAATGTAGACAAACGAATGGAATTCAATTTACTGTGCAAGATTTAGCAAGGTGGCGAAGGTTTCTCTGACATTGCATCAATGAGCTTTGAGAATGAAATCAACATTGAAAAAAGGCATAAATTACAGGTCAAAAATATTTTTTTCCCCAAATAAACAGTCAAACAAAATGCATTTATCCAAAAAATGAGGGACACTATCTCACTTTGTATGTATATCAGTGCTTATTTTCTTCCGTATACTGTTATATACATATTGAATCAGAGCCAAGCTACCCGGAAGGCAGGGTTTGTGACCCTTTCAGCTGTAAATGGCATCTTACCCTTTGTAGATCGCTGGGGTTTGAGCTGGATACAATACGGTGTAAGATCCTTGTGAGAGAGAAAAGGCGAGATTGAGTACTGGATGGGTAGGTTAGTGACGTTTTTGTTTATTTTTACAGTGTAGCTTGATTCAACAGACAGAAAAATACAATAAATCTACTTTTTGCACTTGCTAGTGTTACATGTATGAATATAAGATAACAGATATCAGGGCTGGCATCCAGTCCCCTGGTGATCCGACAGTACCAAAGGACTCACAGGTTTCTATGAAGATTGAATTCACAGTCTTTACTCCTATATTGTGTTTACTGCATCCATTGAAAGATATTGACACAAAGGAAATCGAAAATGATTAATTTCTGGCTATCTTATATTTAACTTAAATATCGTAGCCGCATTTCCGTTAGAGACATTGACCAGGCAGTAACTGCCCTCATTTAAAGATCAATTTTAAATTAATGGGGGGGGGGGTGGCTAACTGCCGAGGAGAGAGGAAGCAGGATCCAGGAGCTCCGCTCTGATTGCGACTTTTAGGTGTATTTTCACCGTTTTTTCGAAGTATTCCCTCTCTCCCATCGGCTCCGAGAAGCTCCAGATACTGCCCTGCTCTCTGAGGCAGCGCCCTGGGACATTTGGCATTCCTAACTGCGGAACCGCAGACGTTTATCTGGCTGGGGAGTTTGTCCGGCGGCCATCTTAGGGCCTGCGACCTGGAGCTGGACCTGAGAATGAGTGGAGATCGGATGTCACCATCGCTAACTCAGGATGATCAACCCTTGACTAAAGGCGATCTGCAGCTTCTTTTGGTCGCATTCCGCGAGATGTGGAGGACCGAAATTTCAATGTATTCCTGCCACGATGCTGCGTATCATACTGCTGTCCCGGTGGGGAGCCCGCATGTCGAGCAGGCCGAGACGGAGAGTGCCAGTTTCCCAGCACGGGGGAGGATGTCGCTTGACCCGGTCGCGTCTTACTGTGCAGCCTCGGAGGGGGTGAGTGCATCTCGAGCGGGGCAGGAGGAACCGGTAGCTGTGCTGTTACCGGATGATCGGTTGCTGGAGGGGGTTATGGACACGTGGCAGTGGCGCCTACCAGATAATGAGATATCCGTGGTGGTGACGGAGGAGCGTCTCGATGGGGCCCCCACAGCCAACGGTGGCACCGGTTTCGGCGGCCTGAGAGGCCCTCTCCCCCGTTCACTGGCCGGGCGCGCTGAGGATCTGTTTTGTTGTACATCTGTCTTACCTGAGCTTATTGCTACTTACCTGAGCTGTCTTATTGCTGTTGCTTTATCCAAATAAAAGATTTGAATATAAAAAAAAAATAAAAAAAAAATTAATTAATACAGACAATTTATGTGCCGTTTGTAGTTTGATTATTTCAATCTATAGGTTTTATATTATGTATTTTATATTATGGGAATAAGTCGGGGTTCATTTTTTTAAGTTTATATGTAATATACGTTTAAGCTCTTCACTACTATGATCGCCTTTTATATTTATTTATAAATTTATATATTTATTGCCATTTTTAAACCGCAGCAACAGTGATGCATTGAAAGTTGAACTTAGTGGGCATTGATGGTCATTTTCGCAACCTAAATTACTATATAACTTTGGATCTAGATAGTAAAAAGATTCACCTGAAACTTTGTTGCCCAGTGACAATATAACTTAATATGTCATCTATTTCTTTTAAATCAAAAGTATTTATTTACATTAGATATATATGTCTATACCTAGAACATGAGGTCACCCATTTAGACTGGATGGAAGGCAATTCAGCTTAAAGCATAGGAAAGGTTGTTTTTTTTTACAGTGAGAACTATAAAGTTGTAGAATTCTCTGCCTGTTGAGGTGGCTGAGTTAGTCTCTACAGACTTTGAACACCTTCACTGCTGAGCCATTTTAAATCTGTGTGCTGAGCTCATTTTGACTGTTTTGTGCTCATAATTTCTAAACACGATTTGATGTCATGTTTATTTTAGAACCCAGACAAATTATATATCCTTACTTTCAACAGACTCTGCAGATTCATAATATATCATTATTATTAGGGATGAGCCGAACACCCCCCGAGTTCGGTTCGGGCCCGAACCCGAACTTTCCATATGTTCGGATCCAAACCCGAACCCGAACTCAATGCAAGTCAATGGGGCTGAAAATTCGGTTTTTAGAGTGCTCTCCAAGAGGGCATATATGCTAGATATTTCCCATAAAAGGTGTATGGGGGTCCGGGTAGTGCCCTGGGGGACAGGAAACAAGGACAAAAAGTAAAAAAAAAACTTTTTAAAGGGACAGTGAGTTTTCCATGAAATGAGGGTTAAAAATAAAAACGAAAAATTCCTTCAAATATCGTGCCTAGGAGGTCCCCATTACCTGCCCGAGAAGTGGCGGATTTCTAGGATGTATAGAAACACTTAAAAACAAAAAAAATGACATTTCAAATGACGGTAAATGCTTTTCCTTTAATCTATCCATAAATAACTGTTTGGGGCGGCAGTCTGTATGAAAAGAGGAGACATTTTCGGACACGCAGAAAAAGTTTACTGATTTTTTGGCGGTGAAAAGCAGGCGAATGGAAAATTCTAGACCAAATAGTCGATTTGGAAAGTGAGATAAATGGGAGAATTTTTCTGGTTTGGCTATTTTGACCTAGAATTTTCTCTTCAGTCATTCTCCTGAGTTTCACCTTTCTCTGAATAACCCTGTCAGGGTTATTCAGAGAGTGGTGAAGAGCAGGAGAATGACTGGAGAATGGAAAATTCGACGTCAAAATAGCCAAACCAGAAAAATTCTCCCATTTAGGCTAGGGTCAGACTAGCGAATTTTTAACGTGCGTTAAGGCGCACTTAATCACGGCCGCACTAGCAGCAAATGACGGGCAATGACGGCCAATATACGAAGTACGGTCACACGAAAGTCCGGCTGCGCAACGCAAGTGGAAAATTAACGCATTTTTTTGAGAACGCAGAACCGCTAGTACGGACGTACAGAGTACGCTGCGTCCACTAGCGGCGTGTGTGCGTGATTTGGAGATGTCAGACCCTGCTCATGTCCGGCCAACATAACGTCCAGACACCCAAAGATTCCTGGTTTGGATCCGTAAAAAATAACGCACAAAAATGCGCATCGTATGACCGTTTTCGCGCATTCCGTGAAAAAATACGGCAATGCGTTCAGACGCACTTTTTGACGGTCGCTGTGAAAAATGCGTTAGTCTGACCCTAGCCTTATCTCACTTTCCAATTCGGCTATTTGGCCCAGATTGTTCTCTTTTCCTGCCATTCTCCTGGTTTTCACCTTTCTCCGAACAACCCTGAGAGACAGGTGAAAGCCAGGAGAACTGGCAGGAGAAGAGAACAATCTAGACCAAATAGCCGATTTGGAAAGTGAGATAAATGGGAGAATTTTTCTGGTTTGGCTATTTTGACCTAGAATTTTCATTTCTCCAGTCATTCTCCTGCTTTTCACCGCTCTCTGAATAACCCTGTGAATGTTTAATCCCGAGGTGAAAAATAACATTGCTTTAGGCTGGGGTCAGACCAGCGCATTTTTAACGTACGTTCTGGCGCACTTAATCACGGCCGCACTAGCAGCAAATGAGGGGCAATGACAGCCAATATATGAAGTACGGTCGCACGAATGTCCGGCCGCGCAACGCAAGTGGAAAATGAACGCATTTTTTCGAGAACGCAGAACCGCTAGTACGGATGTACAGAGTGCGCTGCGCCCGCTAGCGGTGTGTGTGTGTGATTTGGAGACGTCAGACCCTGCTCATGTCCGGCCAACATAACGTCCAGACGCAAAAAGTTTCCTGGTTTGGATTCGTAAAACATCACGCACGAAAATGCGCATCGTATGACCGTTTTCGCATATTCCGTGAAAAAATACATCAATGCGTTCGGACGCACTTTTTTACATTCGCGTGTAAAAATGCTTTCGTTTGACCCTAGCCTTAGATGTTAAAAGCGGGCAATGAGGAAATTTTGTATTTTTTTCACACAGCAGTCAAATGCAGCATATTAGGAAGTTTTAGGAGGGAAATTAACACTCACTCAGAACAGAAGCAGACACCCCACACCTTCATTCTACATAAAATGTATCAAATTGATTAGACCAGACTAAAACATCTGTTGTTGTTATGCCGTTTGAAAAAAAAAAGGTAATTTAGAGGTGAGAAGAATCTTTGCACGTACACATTAGTTTTTAATTCAATATCTAATAAACCGTTGCTTATAATATTCTGCAGTAAAGAGTCTCTTTATTTCTAGATTTTTTAGTATTTTTTAAGCATTGTTTATACTTTTTTCAAAATTTCTTTTTTTTTTCCGAACTCGAACCGAACACGCCCAAAAACTTAGAAGTTCGCAAACTTTCGAACTGCCAAAGTTCGGGCTGAACTCCGAACCGACCGAACCCGAACAGCTCATCCCTAATTATTATATGTACATGTCATGTCCTGCCAGAATGCTGTAACAAAAAATGGTAAAAAAATTTGAATTTCCATACAGATTTCAATAATTTACATTGTTTAAAAAAAAATTTTTATCATGCAAGATTTTGTGATTATATATTCTATGTGGCACTCTTGTTAAAAAAAATTTAGATATTGGAACCTGTTACTACATTTTTCTTAGAAAATAGCTGATTTTAACGAAAACTAAAAAACTTTTTTCTGTCTTGTATTTTGGCACAATGTACTGTATATAATAACTATCAGGGTTATCCAAAGAGATTCGAATTGCTTGAGAAAGGTAACCGAACGCTGAAAATCAGCGTTCGGTTACCTTTCCTGGCCATTCGGCTATCCAGAGAGCAGGCAATTCGCCAAATCCTGTCGAATTGCCTGCACATACGGTGCCTGTTCGGTGCCTGTTCGAGGGCAGTGAAATCCCCATGAAAAAGCACTGCTTCGGCTATTCAGAGAACACAAACCAGCAGTGAAAGGTTCCCCTAATGTCCTGCCATTCGGTGGTTTAAGGCTAGGGTCAGAGTGGGGCAGTCGGAACGCGCGTGCAGGCGCACTAAATCACGGCGGCAGTAGCAGCACATAACGGCCAATGACGGCCAATATACGCAGTACGTGCGTACAAAAGTGCGCCGACACCACGCAACCGGCAAATGAACGCATTTTTATCAGAACGTGAAACCGCTGCTACTGACGTACAGAGTGCGCTGCGGCCGCATAGCGGCGTGTTTGCGTGATTAGGAGACGTCAGACGCTGCTAGTGTGCGGCCAACATAACGTTCAAACAGCCGGATTTCCCTAGACTTCTTTTTACCCCACCGTCATGAAATACGTCCAGAATTGCGCATCGTCTGACCACTTAAGCGTATTCCGTGAAAAAATGCGTGCGCACGCATCGACGTACATTTTGACGGTGGCTGCAGAAAATGCGCTCATCTGTCCCTAGCCTTATTCGGCAAATTTATTCAGGCGAATCCCATAGACTTCAATGTTAAAAATATTCCCGTTTTAATTCAATATCTAATAAACCGTTCATTATAATATTCTGCAGCAAAAAGTCTCTTTATTTATAGATTTTTTAGGATACTTTAAGCATTTTTCTGAATTTTTAAAAAAAAAATTAAAAGTCCGATTTTTTTTTTTTTTTTTATCAGTTTACTTATTTTTTTTGTAACAGCCCTCTTTATTATCATTCCCTGGACGTCCTGTGAAAATTTCAGACATTTTCGCTCAGTAGTTTCTTTGCAAACAGCGTTTCATTTTCCCAGATTCATACAAATGGTTTTTCTAATTTATTCACTGCCTCCTCTACGTCACAGCTGCTTCGGCTCTGTGTGATTCGGCTCATGTTCGGCTCCTGTTCGGCTTCTTCGAAGGTTAATCCAGATGTTTTTGCTTGTTTTCAGCGTGCATTCGGTTAGTTTTCGTCAGGTTTGCGGCAGCTTTTCCCTGCAAATCGGGGACCCTGTGGTGCTTGCTGAATACACCGCAGGGTCACCGAAATGCAATCGGCAAAAGGAACCGAATTGAAGAGAACGAAAAGTCACCGAACGTGCGGTGACTTTTCGAATCTCTTTGGATAACCCTGTATGTAAAACATTGACTTTGCTCACGGCTGGGGAAATGAGGAGAAGGTGAGTAACAGCAGTGGTATTGCTCATTTTCTATGTGACAAATGGACAATGCCATTGCTTTGGAAGAAAAAAATTCTTCCAGGTTTGTGTTTTTTTGTTCTTTTACATATTACAAGGTCATTTTTGGTATCATTGGAATGGCCAGAGTCTGACCTGTACAATAGCACCTAACATGACTTTGTGGGGTGTAAAGAATGGAAATACAGGGGTCCAATGTCCCCCACTCTCCTCGCAGCTGTCCAGCAGCTTGTGTTTTTAATGGACCAATGTGTAATAATGCTGTGCTCCATCACCACCACATTTGATCTCCAATCACTACCATTATTTGATTTGAGAAGGTGAATTAGAGCACTGGCATTGTTTGCTTTAAAAGCACGTAATGCCACCACCTTAGAAATGAGAAAATATATATTTTTCTTTTTTCTATTTTTATACATTACATACAGGGTAATTCAAAGAGATCCGAATTGCTTGAGAAAGGTAACCGAACGCTGAAATTCAGGGTACGGTTACCTTTCTTGGCCATTCGGCTATCCAGAGAGCAGGCAATTCGCCAAATCCTGGCGAATTGCCTGCACATACAGTGCCTGTTCGGTGCCTGTTCGAGGGCAGTGAAATCCCCATGAAAAAGCACTGCATCGGCTATTCAGAGAACACAAACCAGCAGTGAAAGGTTCCCAAAATGCCCTGTCATTGGTGGTTTAATTCGGCAAGTTTATTCAGGAGAATCCCATAGGCTTCAATGTTAAAAATATTCCCGTTTTAATTAAATATCTAACAAACCGTTCATTATAAAATTCTGCAGTAAAGAGTCTCTTTATTTATAGATTTTTTAGGATATTTTAAGCATTTTTCTGGATTTTTTTTTTTAAAAAGTCCGATTTTGTTTTATTTATTTTTTTAAGTTTACTTATTTTTTCTGTAACAGCCCTTTTTATTATCATTCCCTGGACCTCATATGTGAATTTCAGACATTTTCGCTCAGTAGTTTCTTTGCAAACAGCGTTTCACTTTTCAAACATTCATGCAAACTGTTTTCCTAATTTATTCACTGCCTCTTCTGCAGTGTCTGCTTTTTTCAGAGGCTGCGATCGGCTCCTGTTCGGGTTTTTCCATTGTTTTCGGCAGGTTAATCCAGATGTTTTGCGGGTTTTCGGCGTGCATTCGCCGGGTTTTGCGGTTAGTTTTCGGCGGGATTGCGGCAGCCTTTTCCTGCAATTCGGGGGCCCTGTGGTGTTTGCTGAATACACCGCAGGGTCACCGAAATGGGATCGGCAAAAGGAACCGAATTGAAGAGAAACGAAAAGTCACCGAATGTGCGGTGACTTTTTCGAATCTCTTTGAATTACCCTGATAGCCATATTTGATATCATTGGAAAGGTCAGACTCTGACCTTTCCAATGACATCTTACTTGACCTTGTGCATTGTAAAAATCAGAGATGCATTGTTCTAAAAGCTCTCCCCTCAGCAGTGCGGCAGTGTAGGTTTTCGATGAACCAATGCATAATAATACATTGTGCCATTGCCTTCAAACTTGCTGGCATCAAGGGAAATGAGAAGGTGAGTTAGTGCAGCATCATTGTTCACATTATAATTGAAAAGTGTTTAATAGTGCTGCATTATATAAAAAAATATTTTTTAGTTATTTTTATTTTACACATAACCTGATCATGTTTGGTATCTTTGGAAAGGTCATGCTCTCGCATTTACAACACCACCAAACACTACCCTTTACTTGCTATTGATTGGGATATACAGGGTCGAAATACTCCAGTATCTCTACCATAGGGATTTCCCTGCCGGGCTAGGGGTGGAATTCCTTTTCTGACATCATCACGCCCATGCACCGGATTTACTTCTCAGTCCGTAGGCACAA
Organism: Leptobrachium leishanense; assembly: GCA_009667805.1. Classification (NCBI taxonomy): domain Eukaryota; kingdom Metazoa; phylum Chordata; class Amphibia; order Anura; family Megophryidae; genus Leptobrachium; species Leptobrachium leishanense. The sequence continues at coordinate 95,541,054 of CM019063.1, read as the reverse complement.
AATACTGCCTCCCCACACAAAAAAGTGCCAAAACTGGGGGAAATATTTTTTTAATTTTTGCTTTGGAGAAATGTGGAGGGGGTTATACTTTTTTGAATAACTGAAAAACACTTTCTCGCCGTTCTCACATCAAAGAAGTGGCAGAATCTGTGGCCTAAGGCTAGGGTCAGACTAACGCATTTTCACGTTGTCTGTGAAAAAGTGCGTTCGAATGAATGGACGCATTTTTTCACGGAGTACGCGATAGCGGTCATACTATGCGCATTTGTGTTCGTGATTTTGTACGGATCATCAATAAAACACTTTGTGCATCTGGACGTTATGTTGGCCAGACATTAGCAGTGTCTGACATCTCCAATTCACGCACACACGCCGCTAGCGGACGCAGCGCACTCTGTACAACCGTACTAGCGGTTTTACGTTCTCGACAAAATGCGTTCGTTTTCCACTTGCGTTGCGCAGCCGGACTTTTGTGCGACCGTACTTCGTATATTGGCCGTCATTGCCCGGCATTTGCTGCTACTACGGCCGTGATTAAGTGCGCCTGCACGCGCGTTCGCACTGCCTCAGTCTGACCCTAGCCTTAAAGTCAAGAAAAAATGGAGCAGAATTCTAGGACTAGGGTTAGCTCTAAGCCTGAAACAAACACAAATAGTAACCTAACCCAATTTTCTAAGCCTACCCCTAACCCTTTCATTTATTTTTACGCATTACATAGTCATATTTGGCATCATTGGAAAGGCAAGGCTCTGACCTTTCCGTTTACACCTCATGTGACCATGGGCGGTGTAAAATTCTGAAATACAGGGATCCAAAGGCCTCTCTTCACTGCAGTGCGGCAGTTTAGGTTTTGCGTAATAATGCATTTAGCCATCACCTCCACACTTGCTGTTTATGTGGTAAATGAGAAGGTACGTTAGTGCAGGATCACTGTTCACTTTATAATTGAAACGTGAACATCAGTGCTGCATTAGGACACAACAAGTATTTGTATTTTCTTTATTTGTTATTTTATTTTTATATAACATAACAAAGAAAAAAATTTCATCTGCGCTAATTCCCATTTGCATTTGTTGGGCTGGATGCATTTGGTGGTTGCAGCTGCCCCATCGGTGAATAGGCACGACCCCACCCCTCCTGTACTATATTTTTATATAACACCCACAGGGTTATTCAGAGAAAGGTGAAAACCAGGAGAATGGCAGGAGAAGAGAACAATCTAGACCAAATTATCGATTTGGAAAGTGAGATAAATGGAAGAATTTTTCTGGTTTGGCTATTTTGATCTAGAATATTCACTTATCCAGTCATTCTCCTGATTTTCACCTCTCTCTGATTAATTCTGCTAGTAAAACTTAATACCTTTGGAACTGCCATAGTTTCAGGGTTATTCAGAGAGAGGTGAAAAGCCACCTAGAACGGCATGGCAGTGATTGGACAGTTCAGTGTGAAAACAGACCCAGGATCCAATAAAATTAGAAATTGCAGACGTCATTTGCATGTCTTACCCAGAGTTCCTTGCTGCATATGGGGAATGTAGCACATGAGTTCTGTGATGCAGTTCTTTGAATTGCTGGGATGTGTAAATGACTTCTGCAATAATAAACGTTTTTATTTGCAGTGTGGAGGCTTTTAATCAAATTTTTGCCCTCCACCACAACACATATATATATATATACTGTATATATTAAAGAACAGCAATAATGCCAACACAATTAGGACCATTCAAATAGATCCAATTGTTCCCAGAGTCATATCTATCCCAATAATGAAGTGTAATTAAGCACATAGTATTCACCTTTCTATTGTCTTTGTGTAATCATTGCTTAATCATTTCATTACCTTGGGGATAAATTTTATACGTAAAAACATACAAATCGTCTAGCGTGCGATCGCCTACAGGATTCATTCTACAGTGAAATACGTGATGAATTGCTTTTAAATGCTGTGATCACTGGTATCATTATTATTCCATGCAGCTGTGCCAAAAGCAAAAAAAATAAAAGAATTTCTTTTTCTATGTGTTTACTATTAGCTGTAGCGTTAGACTATTTCCTAATCACTTCTGATTTCCAACAAAAGGACCTTCAGGCATGCTGTACAAGGCTTGACATTTGCATCATCCACCGGTTCATCTGACATTGCTACACCAGCGAGATGAAGGTCTCTGGTATTAAATAATGATTCAATGTTAATCAGTAATATAAATAGGTTGAACTGTTCTTGGATGCACTCATTGTAATTCCGCGCACATTACCGCTCCTGTACTGTCGATAATTTTACCAGTGAATGAAAAGTCGCGTTTTCTATAGGTTGATATGTGAATTATTATATTGTTTTCAGCCGAGCACAGAAAAAATAATATTTCTAAGTATATACTTGGATGTATACATAACCACACTTGATATTTTAACTTGGATATCTGCTTTTATTGGGGAATAAAGGTGGTCTTTAAAGAAAGTCTACTGTATGGGTCACCATAATTGCTATAATATCTTTGTATATTTTGTTCACCTGTTCTAAAACTGTACAGAATATATTAGCATTTCACATGATTAAATCATTGAGGCTAGGGTCAGACGAGCGTGATTTCTACGGACTGTACGTCCGTGCACACGGACGTAAGTCAGTACGGAAGACGCAGTAGTGGCCAGACAGTCCGTTTTTTTCACTGACAAATATTTTGACAGATGTAGGAGGGAAAATAAATTAAAAAGCAAAACCATTTTGTCCGTGAAAAATGCTGGACGTATAAATGCAGTCCGTCTGACCACGTTCCATCACTCACACACAAAGCTATGCAGACGTTGCGGACGCAGCGCATTTTGTGCGGCCGTTCTAGTGGTTGTACGTTCTTGCCTGCCTTGCGTCCGTTTGCCGCCTGCCGTGGTGCGTCCGCAGTTCAGTGCGGACGTACTTTGTGTAACAGGCTCCAATGGACTTTTTTTCATGCTATCACGGACGTACTTTTAGGCGCAATCACGGACGTGAACACTAGTTCGGTCATTTTTATCTAGTGGTTTCTAAAGCTCATACATAAAAATATATCCCAAGTCATATACTGACATTCTCAATGAACACCAACCAATGGGGCCAGATTTACATCTCAGGAGCCTGTAGGCACAGACATCTGGAGCGCCCTTAAAAAAAAGTGACAAAAGGTTATCTTTGTTTAATTTTTGTTTTGGCGGAAACAAAACAAATATTTAACATTTTAAAAATTGAAAAACAGAAATTGGAGCAGATTGTTAGGACTCAGGTTAACTCTAAAGCAGGCATAAATAGTAACCTAAGCCTAACCCTAATTTCTAAGCCTAACCCTAATTTCTAAGTCTAACTCTAATTTCTAACCTTAGCTATGCAAAATGATGTTCCATTTCAGCCCGAGCATCCAAAGTTCTGGTCGCCAAATTATTATGGCTGCAGCTGAGGGTCGTTTTCCAGACATGCCTTTTTTACCATTTTATTTTTTCTGGTGCTGCTTTATTTTCTGCAATTTTTCTGTGGAATATCAAAACTTACTTTGTTTAGAACAAGAAATTAGGATGTGTTTGTTTTTATTTACATTCTACATGGTTATGTTTGGTATCATTAGAAAGGCAAGACTTTAGCCTTTCCAGTGATACCTTATATGTCTTTCTAGCCTGTAGGGCACCAGAGGTACAGGAGTTGCAAATTGTAAAACAAAGCAAAACAAAAATGCAAAGCAAGTTGCCTCCTTGTGGTAGGTGCCTGTAGGCATATGCTTACTCTGCCGAATTATACATCCTGACCTGCCTATCAATGCTAAATATACATGACTTTCCATGTGCACATAAGGTTCCTTAAGCTTGGGTCAGCTCTCACTGGCCTGAGCTGCTAAAATGAGCTAATCCCCAGCACTCAGCCATCTGGCTGAGGGTGCTCAAGGCACTGTGACCACTCCATTTACATGGAGTGGTCACAGTGCAGTGTGTTCCTTTAATGACTTCAGTCAGTTGTATTGTAACATGGACTTTTTCATTCAGTTTTCACTTTGTAAATTACAAATGACAAGCTAACATTTCTTTAAAATTATGCTGCTTTCATGAATCGGGTAAAATCTATCGATACAATAAAGATCACTTGAAAAAGAATTGTTTAAACCATTTTTTTTTTCATTTTGCCATTATTTCAGTACCAAAGTGGAATAAATTATAAGTATTATATACACACTAAATTCTATTCCTGAGATGCTTTTTATAAAATCGTTAATACATTAAAAAATGTTTTCTTACATACATTGGAAAAATGTGTTTTTGAAAAAAGGCAAACAACTGTATATATAGAAAATATGACATCTTTATTGTTCCAAACCAAAATATTATTTTTTCCTGTTCCTAAATGTAAAGGATAAGCTAACCTCATAGATGCCTAATGAGCAATGCATAGTACAACAGAAGCTCACTATTGGTCACTATTTCCAATTAGCGGAGGCTTGTCCTTTGATCCATGTCTGTTCTTGAATCATCTGTATTCTGTATTGTATCTTTGTCCAGAATTTATCAATAATTATATTTCCTTTTTCTATCACCCAGATTTTCATTCTAGTGGTATGGAATTTTGAGCTCTACATGATCCCACTGGCTCTGTTACTGTTACTAGTTTGGAATTATTTCTTAATTGTATCAGGGAAAGACAATAGAGCACAGGACATGGTAAGTTACGCTTAGCTTTCTTTTCCAACAATATGTCATATGTTATTTAAATGTCACACAAATATCCTTAAACATGGAACAATAACATTTTCCTTCTACAACAACAATAACTACTATTAGAATTGCAAATAGTTATTCAATCTCTCTGTTGATGCCTCCTTTTTAATAAATTTACCCCATAAGCTTATACAATCACTGCTGTATGACATGCACCTGTATGATGTCATATTTTTCATTAAAATAATGTATCTTTTAAACTAACATGGATGCATCATGCAGCTCAATCTGAAATTGATCCCTATGAAATACTATCAGGGTTATCCAAAGAGATTCGAATTGCTTGAGAAAGGTAACCGAACGCTGAAAATCAGGGTTCGGTTACCTTTCCTGACCATTCGGCTATCCAGAGAGCAGGCAATTCGCCAAATCCTGTCGAATTGCCTGAACATACGGTGCCTGTTCGGTCCTGTTCGAGGGCAGTGAAATCCCCATCAAAAAGCACTGCTTCGGCTATTCAGAGAACACAAACCAGCAGTGAAAGGTTCCCCTAATGCCCTGCCATTCGGTGGTTTAATTCGGCAAATTTATTCAGGAGAATCCCATAGACTTCAATGTTAAAAATATTCCCGTTTTAATTCAATATCTAATAAACCGTTCATTATAAAATTCTGCAGCAAAAAGTCTCTTTATTTATAGATTTTTTAGGATACTTTAAGCATTTTTCTGAATTTTTTAAAAAAAAATTAAAAGTCCGATTTTTTTTTTATTTTTTTTCAGTTTGCTTATTTTTTTTGTAACAGCCCTCTTTATTATCATTCCCTGGACCTCCTGTGAAAATTTCAGACATTTTCGCTCAGTAGTTTCTTTGCAAACAGCGTTTCATTTTCCCAGATTCATACAAATGGTTTTTCTAATTTATTCACTGCCTCCTCTACGTCACAGCTGCTTCGGTTCTGTGTGATTCGGCTCCTTTTCGGCTCCTGTTCGGCTCCTCTTCGAAGGTTAATCCAGATGTTTTTGCTTGTTTTCATAGTGCGTTCGGTTAGTTTTCGTCAGGTTTTCGGCAGCTTTTCCCTGCAATTCGGGGACCCTGTGGTGTTTGCTGAATACACCGCAGGGTCACCGAAATGCAATCGGCAAAAGGAACCGAATTGAAGAGAACGAAAAGTCACCGAACGTGCGGTGACTTTTCGAATCTCTTTGGATAACCCTGTATGTAACATGGACATATTATGGAAAAAAACTGCATTTCTCCATGATCTAGGGCAGGAATTCACATACATAACACACTAAGGGCCCTATTCTGGTGTAGCCGATAGAATAACAGATTGATCCTTTAATATTATGATTGCAGCTGTAACCACTAACATCTCGAGCTGGTACTGCAGCTACGCATAAAGCCTGAGATACACTAAGTGCGATGCGACGTGCAACGCCGCGCGTGGAGATGCGCTCAGTGTGTCCAGGCTTTTCCATCTCCCTCACTCAGGCCGCATCACAATGCGGCACTGAGTGACGGGAGTTGGAAAAAATCCAACTTTCCCCTCGGCGGAGCGGCGCGAGGAGAGAAAGGGCAGGATCTGCAGCACACGGCACATGCGCCGTGTCCTGTAGATCCCTCTCACCTACCATAACATCACCCTGTCGGGGGTGCAGAAGCCTCTGTCCTACAGGACTGTACAGGAACAGACTCAGAGAACAGAGATTTCACCTGCAGCAGTGGAGGGGGCTCTTAAAAGCTTAGAAGCGGAATATAGCTGCTCTGCCTGGTGTTGTGCGCTTTTATGAAGGACCCGCTGCATTTTAACTAAATAATTAATAATTATCAATAATCACATGAACTTAATGGCATGGAGGTAACGAGTGTATCCCCGGTGTCCTCAATATTCTCCAATAACCTGACCCTGCATAGGGCTACTAATTTAATACACTGAGGGGCAGACTGAGGTGCTGTGTATTGGGAGGCTGTGCTGTGTATTGGGAGGCTGTGCTGTGTATTGGGAGGCTGTGCTGTGTGTTGAGGAGCTGTACTGTGTATTGGGAGGCTGTGCTGTGTATTGGGAGGCTGTGCTGTGTGTTGAGGAGCTGTACTGTGTATTGGGAGGCTGTGCTGTGTATTGGGAGGCTGTGCTGTGTATTGGGAGGCTGTGCTGTGTGTTGAGGAGCTGTACTGTGTATTGGGAGGCTGTGCTGTGTATTGGGAGGCTGTGCTATGTGTTGAGGAGCTGTACTGTGTATTGGGAGGCTGTGCTGTGTATTGGGAGGCTGTGCTGTGTACAACTTCCATCATGCCTATAATGACTCATATGGAATCTCAACCATTGTCCATTGGTCATAGATAATCCTGCAACACTCCATGTTGTCCCAGCAGTGGTGCATGATGACTTCACTTGACAGTGTTAGTGGTTCTTCCTTTAGATTCCAGCCGGTAACCCATTAGCAGAACTGAGTTTCAAGGAGACTTGAATTTGAGAGAGCGGTCATCATTCAGTGCTCATTAAGGAGCTATGCAACTTGCTGGCTCTGACTTTATTTAATTCCATCAGTGATTTGTTTCTTCTTTTAATTATCAGTGACTTCCGTCTGATACTTTTTCGAAATATCAGATAATTCATTTGACCAGATTTAGTCATAGCCGAAAGCCAATAAGTGATACAGTATCCATAATAAGCAGCCGAATCTGCGTCATAATAGAATGCAATACATTGTGTGCAATATTGTTAAATATTTTGGTATTTTGCATTTGTCTGTTTTGTTCACTTAATTTATGTTAATGATTCATTAATTGTTGCAATGATATGTCATAATTAACATACGCTGCGTTGCACCTGCCTTAGTCAGCATCACATTGATTCTCACTAGTGAGCACGTCTATTTGAAAATCCAATCAGGGTTATTCAGAGAGCGGTGAAAAGCAGGAGAATGACTGGAGAATGAAAAATTCTAGGTCAAAATAGGCGATTTGGAAAGTGAGATGAAAGGGAGAATTTTTCTGGTTTGGCTATTTTGACCTAGAATTTTTCATTCTCCAGTCATTCTCCAGTCATTCTCCTGCTTTTCACGCTCTCTGAATAACCCTGAATGTTTACATCATAGTTTTAGTGGGAGTTTTTCTGTTTCTCTGACCAAGGAGACATTTTTCAACTCCTTTCAGAACTTCCCATTAGCGAGTATATGCGCAATATTTTCCCTATAGTGTCAAAATGACATTCTCCATAAGTCTACTAATATATCTATGGTCTACCACCCTGCCCCTACTCACACTGTCACAGAGACGTTAATTTTAACCCCTGCATGGAAACCCTGGCTAATCGCCTGAAAGCTGGTATTATTTGACTCTGCAAATGCAAAATCATTTAACACTCTCTAAACCCCCCCCCCCAAAAAAAATCCCATACTCACCTCTCATCCTGCGGTGAAGAGGGTGGCTCGATCCGCCACTTCTTCTCAGCGAAAGTAGTGTGAAACTGGGAACAAACAGTTCTAGTCTTCCTCCACGATCACTCTGCGGCTCTGCATGATCTCGCGAGAGCGACGTCCCATAGATCTTCTAGATTGTGAGTTCCCACAGGAATAGGGCCCTCGTTCCCTCCTGTACTGGCTTATCAAATGTTGTTCATTCTCAATGTATTGTAACCCTGTCTATATCGTGCCCATTGTTCAGCGCTACGGAATATGCTGACGCATGCAAGGTTATTCAAAGTGATCCGAATTGCTGGCGAAAGGTAAACGAACGCTGAAATTCAGCGTTCGGTTACCTTTCCTGGCCATTCGGCTATCCAGAGAGCAGGCAGTTCGCCAAATGTTGGCGAATTGCCTGCACATACGGTGCCTGTTCGGTGCCTGTTCGAGGGCAGTGAATTCCCCATAGAGAAGCAATGCTTCATCTATTCAGAGAACACAAACCAGCAGGGAAAAGTTGCTGAATTGCCCTGCCGTTTGGTGTTTTAATTCGACAGGTTTATTCAGGCGAATCCCGTAGGCTTCAGTGTTAAAAATATTCCCGTTTTAATTCAATATCTAATAAACTATTTATTATAATATTCTGCAGTAAAGAGTCTCTTTATTTCTTGATTTTTTTAGGATCTTTTAGGCTTTTTTCACGATTTTATTTTTGCGAAAATATTTTTCCTTTTTTTTAATCGTTTTTTCTTTTTTCTATAACAGCCCTTTTTATTATCATTCATTGGATCTTATATGTAAATTTCAGACATTTTCATTCTGTATTTTCTTTGCAAACAGCGTTTCACTTTTTAAACATTCAAGCGTTCAGTTTTTTTTTGCTCACTCCATTTGTCTCCGGTGTCGGGCTTTTACGGCGACTGCTCTGCGTTGTGATTGGCGGCTGCTCGGGTTTCTCCAGCGTGTTCGGCAGGGGTTAATCCAGATGTTTTTGCGGGTTTCGTGTGCTTTCGCCAGGTTTTGCGGTGAGTTTTCAGCGGGTTTGCGGCGGCTTTTCCCTGCACTACGACGGCCCTGTAGTGCTTGCTGAATAGACCGCGGGGTCGCGAAATGGGATGCCAAATCGCGCCGGATTGAGGAGAACGAAAAGTCACCGAACGTGTGTTGACTTTTCGATTCTCTTTGAATCACCCTGTTTATAAATAAAGTAAAATAATATAATAATAATCTAGTGGCCGGAACTCGCAAAACTTCATGGGGTCCTATGGACTTAAAGAGCTGATACTCGTGGCGGCATGGAGCGCCATTGCTGGTGTTCAGCAGCTTTGCTCTGCGTTCTGGGACAAGGTGCTAAGATACCCCAGAATACGATGGTAAAATGAAGACGTAAAGGTAAGGTGCAGATTTTCCTGCTTACTGTCTCCATTTTTTTCCCCTAACTACGGAATAGTGCCCCGTGTATCTTATATAACTAGTCATATTTTGTGTACTTTACTAATAGTACTGTGGTATGTTTTATTACCTATATTTTGAAGTTATTTATATAAGTATACATGTCAATTAATTGCAGAAGCGTGATGACACGGCAAAGTATTGGAAGGTGCCAAAAATAGAGATGTCTTAATATCTTTTGCTGGCTGCTCAGATTGCTCGCCACAGGCATAAAGTAGATAACATTTACAGATAGTCCTTGCTTTGCAATGATTAAAGTGGTGTTGGAGGTTTTCTAGGATATGAGCATATGGCTTAATATTCCGATGACTGCCCCCCTAACGCTCAGCAATCTACATGAGAGTACTCTCATACTGTAGGGTTTTGGGCGAAGTGCAAGATGTTTCTCAAGTAGGTATAAATATTGTAAGTGACATAACAATGTCTGCAGCTTTTGCTTAACAGAAGTGCTTCATAGCCCCTTCTTAAAAGGCAATTATGTTGCTTATTAGCTCTCAAAGTGGATTTTCACACTTGATTAACACAATATCTTCATGTTTATTCCATAAAGTGCTTTGTATGGGTCAACAGATTGCCACAAACAAATTGGAACCTAGGTATGTTGCTTAGTTGTTACAACAATATTTATACATCTATACCTATATATACAGTATATATCTTGGTCAAAACCTATAGAAAAGCTATATGCTGCAACATATGTATAATTAATAATGGAACTTTAAATTACAGCATCACACGATATTTTGGTTTTTATTTTGTGTAAGAATTTTCAGTTTTTTTACAATTTTTTTTTGTTATTTTTATTGAAGACAAATGCTTTCATTCTATGCAAACACAAATACGGAGGGGAAAAAACAAGGAAAGGCGAAAAAATAAATAATAGTATTAACCACTTCACTACCAAAGCTAACTTGATTCTGCATTGTAATACATTGAAAAGCATTCATTAGCATATCAAAAACCCATTTTCATACCTTCTAACAGTAAGATTAGTGTACTGCCTATGGTGAGAGGAAATCCATTGTTTTATCTCTTTCCAGTCACCCCGAAGAGTGATAAAAGAAGTGGCAAACAGCTGCCCCAAAACTCACTAACATAAAGTTCATTTTGCAGCTGCTTTACAGAACCCAGGGAGACCAATGGGGTCACTCACTGCTGTACAGTTATAAGATTCAGGGGTTATAATGACTGAAAATCCCTGTACAATACACATACAAGGTGTTCCTGTAATTTCCATACACAGGCATTATGCAGGAATATACAGATATTAATTTTATATTCTACTAGTTGCTAAGCCTGCCCAGAGAGCAGTCTATTGTTGTAGAGGATCTGGCTGCCTAGTGCTCCCAATGATGTGGCTGCATGTCGCAGCCAGGATCTGGCTGCAGGATCGGGCTGCTTGGTGCTCCCCATGATCTATCTGCTCAGTGCTCCCCAGGATCCGTCTGCTCAGGTGCTCCCAATATCTGGCTGCTCAGGTGAACCGCAGGATCTGGCTGCAGGATCTGGCTGCTCAGGTGCTCCCCAGCATCTGGCTGCTCAGGTCCACCCCAGGATCTGGCTGCTCAGGTGCACCCCAGGATCTGGCTGCTCAGGTGCACCCCATGATCTGGCTGCTCAGGTGCACCCCATGATCTGGCTGCTCGGGTGCTCCCCAGGATCTGTCTGCTCAGGTGCTCCCCCGGATATGGCTGCTCAGGTGCACCCCAGGATCTGGCTGCTTAGGTGCTCCCCAGGCTCTGGATGCTCAGGTGCACCCCAGGATCTGGCTGCTCAGGTGCTCCCCAGGATCTGGCTGCTCAGGAGCTCCCCAGGGTGTGGCTCCTTAGGTGCTCCCCAGGGTCTGGCTGCTCAGGGGCTCCCCATGTCAGAGAGCATTATGATCATAGTCTAACACAATGTGCATAATTTCTCTGTATAACACAGAGAGATCGTGCACATTGTGTTATACAGAGAGATTGTTTTATACAGAGATTATGCACATTGTTTTATACGGAGGGATTATGCATATTGTTTTATGCAGAGAGTTTTGCACGTTGTTTTATACAGAGAGATTGTGCACATTGTGTTATACAGAGAGCATTATGCACATTGTGTTATAAAGAGAGATTATGCACATTGTGTTATACAGAGAGATTGTGCACATTGTGTTATACAGAGAGATTGTGCACATTGTGTTATACAGAGAGATTGTGCACATTGTGTTATACAGAGAGCATTATGCACATTGTGTTATACAGAGAGATTGTGCACCTCTGTATACATGCAAGAGTGTCTGCTCAAATCAACTAAGCACCCTATGCTAGGGTGACCATTCATCCTCAAACTTAAATAATGCTAATTTATTCACTGCTTTAAAAAAAAATAACTACAGCTACTATTACTCTGATTGCATATATTACAGCAGCAAGTCTATTGAAATATGTCTTTATTGACACACATCTAGACTTTGGAATTTTATCCCACTCTTCTATGCAAACAATGCTCACATTTCAGCACATTGTAGGGGTATATATAGGACTCCTGTATACAGTTGTCTTTTGCATCCGTTGGCATAACTTAAGGCAGGGGTGGGCAAACTGCGGCCCCGGGCCACATGTGGCCCGCCACACAGTTTTTTTTGGTCCGCCAAGAGACAGTGGCGTTCTTCTACTCCCGAGGAGAGCGGCCGCTGGCATGCAGCTTGGCCGCTCGCCTGGGATGGGAACCACCTGACCAGCGAGCAATCTCGCGAGAACGCGGCTGGTCAGGTGGTTCCCATTCCCGGCGAGTGGCAAAGCTGCATGCCAGTGGCAGCTCACCTCGGGAGTAGAAGAACGCCGGTGGATGCGGAGCCTGGGGCCACAGCAGAGGAGGTAAGAGCTGGGGCAAATATACCCATGTGAGCTGGGGGCAATATATATCCATGTGAGCTGGGGGCAATATATATATCCATGTGAGCTGGGGGCAATATATACTGTGATAAGGTGAGGGGAATCATGTGCGATGGTGTGTACATTCCCCCTGTGTTTTTGAGAGGGCAGAAGGAAAATATGTGTTTTAAATTGTTCCTCTCTGCTACAAGGTCTCCACACCTGCTAATTAAAAGCCCTTAAATGATTCCTGGGTGTGAGGAACCAGTGAGAGGTTGAGGAGATTGATTTGATTTGAGAGAGAGACACAGACAAGCAGCAGCAGCAGCAGAGCTGGTGAAGTGCTATGGTTGGCAGCGTCCCAAAAGAAAAGGTTGGCAAAGAGTTCTGTTATTTTGTTATTTACCTGCGTTAGTAAGGGACATATACTTTGTTAGTAAGACTCAGACGAGTTAGGCTTTGATTTCTGTTTTATTTGGCTTGTATGCGGGAGTGCCACAATAACACTCAGCTATAAAGAGACTGTTTCTGTGACATACTTGCCCTAGAGGACCGCGCTATAGCGCCCCCGTGTGACAATACCAATATATAACTTGCAGGCTATGATGAGAATCTCAACAAGCAATCTCACTCCTGATTTTAAAAAAATTGTAGAAAAGTGTGATAGGATACGTTTGTCTCATTAAACTGGTTTAAAATAAAATGTGCTTGCAGCTATAGATGATATGAAATTAGCACAATAAATAAATTGAATAAAACTACCACTGTTTCATCATTTTAAAGGGTGCGGCCCTCCGCTAACCTCCGCTCCAACAAAGTGGCCCCTGAGCCAAAACAAATGCCCACCCCTGACCTAAGGGGTTATTCAAAGACTGCCGACTTGGCCACCAAATTGCACCGAACAGTGAATTTTCCATTGCAAATCAGCTATTCAAAAAGCTGGCAATTGTTTTATTTTTTTGAGAAAGGATTTTACCAGGAAGGATACATTGAGATTTCTCTTGTTTTCAAGTATGTCCTGGGGGGCGAGTATGTACCGTTAGGTGTCTTGCCCAAGGACACTTACTGGAGAGGTGCTCTTGCCGGGATAGAACCTGTGTCTCCACAGTCTCTCTCCACGGTTATAGAGCAGTGATGATACCTCTACTCGACCCAGCCGCACCAATTCACCAAATATTGGCAAATTGCCAGCGAAATACGGTGACCTTCGGCGGCAGTGGAATTCCCCATAGAGAAGCAACGGTTAATCTATTCAGAGAACATTGAATAGCTGTAAAAAGTTGTCGAAATGCCATGATCTTCAGTGGTTTCATTCGACAGGTTTAAGCAGGTGAATCCCATAGGTTTAAGGCTGGGGTCAGATGAACGCAGTGCGAACGCAGTGCGAACGCACGTGCAGCCGCACTTTATCACGGCCGTAGTAGCAGCAAATGACAGGCAATACACGAAGTACAGCTGCACGAAAGTTCGTCCAAAAAGTGCAAGTGGCAAACAAACGTGAAACCGCTAGTACTGACGCACAGAGTGCGCTGCGTCCGCATAGCGGCGTGTGTGCGTGATTAGGAGACTTCAGACGCTGCTAATGTCCGGCCAACATAACGTCCAGACGCAAAAAGTGTTTTATTGATGATCCGTACAAAATCACAGACGGAAATGCGCATCGTATGACCGCTGTCGCGTATTCCGTGAAAAAATACGTCCATTCGTTCGAACGCACTTTTTCCCGGACGACGCAAAAAATGTGTTCGTCTGACCCTAGCCTTAATGTAAAAAAAAATGACCTGTTTTTAATTAAATATTTATTCAACCATTTATTCTTTTCATTTGCAGCAAAAAGTATTTTTTATTTATTTGTAGTTTAGAATTTTGTGGTAATTTTTTGGGATTTTGTCAGCACAATTTTTGAATCAGATTTTTTTTTCCATTATGTTTTTTTTTATCTTGTAACAGACCTTTTTATTGTTATTCATAGGACCTTATATATTATTTACAGGCATTTCCATGCACCAATTGTTTTTAAATGCATTTTAACCCACTGCTGAACCATTTCACCTCTGTGTGCTGAGCTCATTTTTACCGCTTTGTGCTCATCTTGTTTAAATGTGATTTGAAATCACGTTTTTATTAAACGACCCAGACAAATTATATATCGTTCTTTCTGGCAAACTTGTCAGATTCATAATAGATCATTATTATATGTATACGTCATTTCCTGTCAGATTGCTATAGCAAAAAATGCAAAAAAATATGAATTTCCATTCAAATTTTAATCAGTTAAATTAAATAAACATTTTGTTTTTTTCATTTCGGGGCCAGATCGGCTCTCTCTGAATAACCCTTTAAAAGTGGTGATGAGAATGCAATCATATAAGAAAAAAACTTTAATGTTTGCATAAATAAATCCTGAAATTTCCTTGTTTTGATGAGGACACTTTAATGGATAATATTTGTATGAAGACCCTCCGGATTCTGCAGAGTTTTAAAGTAACGTGGGAACTCTGTCATTTACCATTAACCGCAAAGGTATCCACTGTACCAAGGAAAAGCCAAGCCACTGCGTAGCATCTCTAGCACCGAGGCTCCAATGCTGAATCATTTCCATAAATCAGTAGTGAAACATGAAAATGTCAACTTAATCAAGCATTTAAATTTTATTAATCAGGCCTAATTTTTATGAGTGCAAATAATCGCTGAAGCTGGACAAATTTGTTCTAGACTGCATAAGAAACATAATTTTAATATTTAATGGGCTGATGAATTTAAATGGAGAATTATCTTTATGAAACATGGTCTTTATAATTCGCCATTAAATGAGAAATGGAGAAATCAACATAAATCTTACATAAAGGTTGCTTAACTAAGTGTTGGCACTATAAATATTACAAGTGTATTAGACACTAATTTAGCCATCATACTGCTCACTACATAAAGTACGAATGAATGCATTTTACGTCAATGTCATCTGTAATCATGACTGGAAAAGCTTGAATTTTAAAATGAGCTCCTGTATTTCCATGATATTACAAATAAGTAGCTGCTAGGACTCTGAGGGAACAGAATACATCATTACACAAAGGTCAAATTGATTACAAAACGGGGCACTCATTAGGATGAAATGAATTGGTCGCTAATACCGCGCTATCAATAGGTACTATTTAGTCTATTTACACTATTTAAAACTCACCCTTAAATGAGCTTTGGAAATTTCAGCCAACGTTTTGTAGATCTGCAATTCCATGCTTAAAATAAACCGTAATTGTGTAAGCACCCATCAAGGTCTATCCTGTGCGATCTGATTAGTAAAAGGTTAGCTCTACAGAATCCATTAAAGTTGACTCGGCATGACGCTATTAACAATACCTTAAGCACTGAGAAGATTTTGCCTTGTTTAAAATAAAATCAGTTGGAGGCCATTTTGAATTGACCTTTAAAACCTTCATTGCGATGATTGAAAGCTAAGATATGGTGCCACTTTTCGTAAACATTAGTGGAGGAGGCAGCAATATAGAAGCGATAAAATTACTTGGTTATTCATTAGCTGGCTTGTTTGCAATTGATTATGACATTAATGTTACTTGTTCAATTGTAAATAAGACTGGGTTGGAAGTTTGTTATGGGTCAATGGACATTGCTCTTGTTGTAGTTTGCCTAAATCTACATCTGAATCCCAACAAACGTATTCATCCTTTTTGTTTGATAAAACCAGACTGTCAAGTTGGGCAGGATTCACTAAAGGTCGATATGGTTGTGATGGGCGCTAAGCCCTTTGCAAGCAGAGGTGGCCAAACCACTATACATTGAATTTTGAAACTGCATGAAAACATCACTAATGGGTAGAACAGCAATAAAAAAACCATCCGTGAGCTAAGCAAAAACATGCATTGGGTAAACCATAAATTTTAGGCATTCCTAATGTACACAATATAAATATTCTGGGCCCGCCAGTGAGATTCTATTAAACAGTATAGTGCAAAGATCCATAATATTAATCTTGTAAACCTGTCAGTACAGAATAAACAAGGAATGAGCACTCCGTATCTCTTTTCCCGCTTGGGTTTATTGGAGGTACATTAAAAGTAACATTTTGGTCCTTCACAAGCCTTTTTCAATCTTAAAAAAGCTGATTTTTCTTGTTATAACCAATTTTTACACCTTCTATACAAAGTATAGAAGCCATTAATGTACAGTAAGCAGCTGCTAATGCAGAGCTGCACGCAAAGCTCACGTCTCTGTAGGAATACCAGCTTGATCCATTAAAGAGGCACTCTACGCACCCTGACTACTTTACCTTATCTCACTGCTGACATTAACAGTCTCTGCTAGCATTTAAAGGAGTCTACAGCCGTGGGATATTCGATGGCAGCCCGAATTTTAGGGGCCCCTTACAATATCATTAGTCGTGCCCCCCCCCCTTCCATCAGCTGCCTATTTCAGTAAACTCTTACCCTCCTGTATGTGTTCCCTTGTGGGATAGCTTTTGGTCTGCACCTCTACCTGGTGCAGACCATACTATTCCCTCCCTCAGTGAGTTGGAATGCTTTTACTGGCCCCAGATGTCACGACCCACCAGAAAATTTGTTGATATCTTGTTGGGACAGTCCTGGGTGACATGGGGTATCCTTATGTCTGTGGCACTTTGACAAAATGCCCAGGATTTGGCCATGGCCTCCTGGAGCCACTAGGCCCCTGAACGTAACTTGCGCTGTCACCCCCTGATGGCTGCCCTGCTCGCAGGGATCGGTGCCCACTGGATGGACTCGCAGCACTGATCCTGTAACTTGCATCTCTTGTGTGTGAAAATTACATAAGTTACTCAATTTATGTAAATAGCTACAGGGACTTTTGCGTTGATGAAGCCCTGGAGCAGACGAGTAAGAGGAGCCCGGCCTATCTGAACAAAAGGTGAGTATTTTAACCTAACTAAAACAAGCAGCATCTGCACATTTATTGATGAGGAAAAAAAGAAGGGGTACATTTTAGCATAGAGAGTTTCTCGAAGATAATGACTGAGGGCTATATTACGTTCTCTGCACAAATGCGCTCGGGCAGCGCAATTTTTTTTGCGCGGGGTGTCCAGCGTTATCGCGCGAAAATTAACATGATATTCGGATCCGAACGCATTTTCTCATCCGTCAAAAAATAACGTTAGTAAAGAAACGCGCAAAACGAAGTGTAATACGCGTGCAGTAACGTTGCGCATGTAAATCAGTGCACGGACTGTTTTTTTTGCGGGATTCAGCCAATCAGAATTAAGAACCTTAATTGACATCAATTCACCTTAATTGACTCACTAACGTTTTTGCGCCTGTCAAAATAAATCTGAGTATATATGCTGCAGCAATAAAAAAATATGCACGAATTCACAATTTTATTGTTTGGGTATGTGTTGAATGTGTAACTATACTGTGCTGTAATTTTTTTTTCGTGCTGGTGTATTTGGTTTCGGCCAGAACATTCAGATATGCCGTTACCACCAGCTTTTCAAAGACGTTAAAATTATGCACGTCGTTCGTAGGAAATTGCGCATCTATTGAAATACCATCCGCTTAACGCATTTGCACTCACAATGTTAAGTATAGGACGCGCACAGTTCATCACGCTCTCGCAGGTCCATCCGCGTTAAACATAACGCGCATCGTTTGCACGAACGTTGAAATACGACGTTCTGCGCAAATGGTTTTGTCCTCGCGCAAATGCGCATTTGCCTGCGCGCAAAACCGATGCACGAGGAATGCAATATGGCCCTGAATGTTTTCTACTTAACGGCTATGTGGGATCACAGCCTTTAGGGGGGTGTGGTGTCCTATACCGATTACTTGACACATTATTAAAAATATAAAAATACGTTTTCCTCCAGTGCTAATTATCCATGCAGGGCCTGGGCAGGAGAAGGTTAAGAGGAATGGTGTGGGTGTAATAAGAATTGCTCAGAATACCATTCCTATTGCATCTCTTCATTGTTTTAAAAAAATATATATTTTTTTAATATTGAGGTTTCACCAATGAGAATTTGAAACACTGAATTCTTTCTGCAGCTTAGTAAAATAGCCCTATTTCAGCTCATTTAGAGGACTTGCAAAGTGCTTGCAGATGACAGAATTAATGTGTTTTAAATCTGCTGCTCATATGAATCCTATAATTAAGATATTAATGAATGTTGTATGAGAAGCCATTCTTTAAGTGCCGGTCAGTGATACAAGCAACACAAACGCATTTCATTTTATATTTTAATGCTCTCTGGTACAAATGTATCACTATCGACACAAGCAGTCCAGTAGTAGGCGATATGAGAATAAATGCTTTGCAAATAATCAGCATTTATATCTCTTTGTATTTATCATCACTTTTTATATGTTTTATAACATAACATTGTCCTGTTATAAGGCTCGTGTCAGACGAGCGCACTGATCACGTCTGTGTTGCCGCACATTTGTACGTCCGTTATAGCATATAATTATGACCATTGGAGCCCCACACACAAATTACGTCCGCAACGAACTGCGGACGCATAACGAACGCGACAAACGGACGCAGGTTAGGCATGAGCGTAAATCCGCTAGAACGGACTCACAAAGTGCGCTGCGTCCGCAACGTCCACGTAGCTTTGTGTGTGAGCGATGGAAAGTAGTCAGACGGACTGCATTTTTGACCTCCAGTATTTTGACGGACAAAATATTTTTTATATTAATTAATTTTCCCTTCTACATCAGTCAAAAAAAACGTCAGTCACAAAAACAGACTGTGTGGCCAGTACCTTGTCGTCAGTCAGAAAGTACGTCCGTTGTCCGCGGACGCACAGTCCGCACAGATGCGCTCAGCTGACCCTAGCCTTATTTCGCAGACATACCTGTACATTGTTGGGCACTAAGAAACATGGTGGATAGAGACTCCTCAGCAATGTCCTTTAAAGGAAGTAATATATTCACCACACATGAGGAATAACATACACACTGTCACAGTCTCAATAGATTAAACACAATTTCCAATACACCACATATTTAGGTGATAATTCCTTTATCAGAAGGTGCCCTCTGCTGAGGTTAGGTGTATGATAAAGGATGGCATAAAAGGATATGATATTTAAAAATTACAAGAAGAATGAGCCTGTCTGCACATGTAAGTGTTTCACATACAGTTGTGTTCAAAATTATTCAACCCCCAATGCTGTAAAGGATTTTAGGGAATTTAGTGTACATTTGTAATTGTATTCAGAATGAAATCCTACAAGGACTTTTTAAAGAACCATATGCAACTAAAATGACATCAATTGGTTTTGTAATACAGTAGTAAATGTTTCTTTTGTGAATTCTTCATTGACACAATTATTCAACCCCTTAAAGACTACCACTCTGAAGAACAGAGGTTCATTCAAGTGTTTTCAATCAGGTATTGAAAACACCTGTGGATGTCACGGAGCAGCAATAAAGCATAATAAGCACCAGTTAGGCAGCTTTAAAATGACTGTGATACTCAGCTCCTTCTAGACATTTACTGGTGTGGTTACAAACATGGTGAAGTCAAGAGAATGGTCCAGGAATACAAGAGAAGAGGTGATTACTCTTCATAGGAAGGGCAATGGCTATAATAAGATTGCAAAGATGTTAAACATACCAAGAGAGACCATAGGAAGCATCATTCGCAAATTCAAGGCAAAGGGCACTGTTGAAACGCTACCTGGTCGTGGCAGAAAGAAGATGTTGACTTCGACTGCTGCGCACTACCTGAAGCGTAGAGTGGAGAAAAGTCCCCGTGTGACTGCTGAGGAACTGAGAAAAGATTTGTCAGATGTGGGTACTGAAGTTTCAGCTCAGACAATACGGCGCACACTGCGTAATGAAGGCCTCCATGCCAGAACTCCCAGGCGCACCCCCTTGCTGTCTCCAAAGAATAAGAAGAGTCGACTGCAGTATGCCAAAAGTCATGTGGACAAACCACAGAAGTGTTCTGTGGACTGATGAAACAAAATTAGAACTGTTTGGGCCCATGGATCAACGCTATGTTTGGAGGAGGAAGAACAAGGACTATGAAGAAAAGAACACCTTGCCTACTGTGAAGCATGGCGGGGGGTCAATCATGCTTTGGGGCTGTTTTGCTTCTGCAGATACAGGGAAGCTTCAGCGTGTGCAAGGGACCATGAATTCTCTTCAGTACCAGGAGATATTGGATGACAATGTGATGCAGTCTGTCACAAACCTGAGGCTTGGGAGACGTTGGACCTTTCAACAGGACAATGATCCCAAGCATACCTCCAAGTCCACTAGAGCATGGTTGCAGATTAAAGGCTGGAACATTTTGGAGTGGCCATCGCAGTCACCTGACTTAAATCCGATTGAGAACCTCTGGTGGGACTTAAAGAAAGCAGTTGCAGTGCGCAAGCCTAAGAATGTGACTGAACTGGAGGCTTTTGCCCATGACGAATGGGCGAAGATACCCGTAGATCGCTGCAAGACACTTGTGTCAAGCTATGCTTCACGTTTAAAAGCTGTTATAACTGTAAAAGGATGTTGTACTAAGTACTAAGATTGAATGTCACTTGGGGGTTGAATAAAACTGATAATGATGTGAGCACAGAAAAGACATTTGTGGTTATTTCATTATAAATGTTATGTTATATTTGTCTGACCTACACGTGCCTCTTTGAGTTAATTGTAAGCAAGATGACTGAATGATCAAAATCAATGTTAAACTGGCCAAAACACTCAATTTCAGTGGGGGTTGAATAATTTTGAACACAACTGTACATCCCATATTGAGCATAAAGAGGGACGATCATCATCAGAAGAAGAGGAGAAATAGATACAAGAGTGTCAGTCAATTCATGTCCACAAATCCTGAAATAGTCCAGGCGTGAGAATTTATTTTACGGAAAATATTTAAGAGAATCATATAGATGGTACCGATAAGAATTTTAACAGCGTACATATAGGTGTGAAACTAAAGGGGTTATTCACAGAAATCCGAACTTGCCCTGAAAATGCACCAAACAGTGAATTTCCCCGTACGGTGCAATATCGTGGCCATTCGGCTATTCACAAAGCAGGTAGTTCAGCAAATTTTGGCAAATTGCCAGCAAAATACAGTACTGTTCGGCAACAGTGACGTCCCCCATAGAGAAGCAATGGTTAATCTATTCACAGAACACCGAAACAGCAGTGAAAAGTTGTCGAAATGGCCTGATATTTGGTGGTTTCAGTCGACAGGCAAATCAGGCGAATTCCATACGTTTCAATGTTAAAAATATCCCTGGTTTTATTCAATATCTATTAAACCGTTAATTTTTTTATAAAAAAGAGAAAAAAGGGGCGCTGGGTATATGCAGAACAAAAAGTGAAAAAGACCCCGTAGTTAGGCAGCTATATACCTATATAATATATCTGTATATTTGTTTTGTGTTAATATCTTGCATTTTATTACTTTGTATTTCTGTAGCGACTAACACTTCAATGTTCCTGAACCCAGGATATACTTGAAAATGAGAGAAATCTCAATGTATCCGTCCTGGTAAAATCCTTTATAAATAAAATAAATAAATATACCAAGGAGGGGTAATCCCTCAAAAACCCCCCAAAAGGATGCAAAAATTGGATGCAGAATTGGAAAAAGGCACCAATGTGCAGGGTCAAAACATGAGTATAGCACACCTCCACTAAATAGTGAAATCAGATGTTGTGGCTGTAGAGAATCAGCAGTGTCACTCCACACATGTGTATAACCGTGTTAAGTCTTTCCCATATACATATACACACAATAATTTCGGATCGTATCGGCAGAGATTTTCTGCAGGATTTCGGCGATATTTCGGCAGATTTTCAGATCTGTTCCTCCGTTCCCTGCACTTTGAATGGTGAATTCACTACAGGATCTGGGAATTTTATTCCCCGAAGTGCGGGGAACGAAGGAGCACTGAAATTCCAGTGCAATGTGAATAACCCTGAATACGTAGAAAGCCAGTTGTCAATCAGTTATAACAGTCTGGAATCGAGGAAGATTCAGCGACTGCTGCTATAATAGTAGAACAATGAAGACGTGTGCTCCAACAGTTCACAAGGACTCAAATCCACCCGACTCGTTACATACAGTCAGGTCCAGAAATATTGGGACATCGACACAATTCTAACATCTTTGGCTCTATACACCACCACAATAGAGTTGGAATGAAACAAACACAATGAGCTTTAACTGCAGACTGTCAGCTTTAATTTGAGGGTATGTACATCCAACTCAGGTGAACGGTGTAGGACTTACAGCAGTTTGGAGATGTGCCTCCCACTTGTTAAGGGACCAAAGGTAATGGGACAATTGACTTCATAGCTGTTCCATGGCCAAGTGTGTGATATTCCCTCATTACCCCAATTACAATGTGCAGATAAAAGGCCCAGAGTTCATTTCAAGTGTGCTATTTGCATTTGGAATCTGTTGCTGTCAACTCTCGAGATGAGATCCAAAGAGCTGTCACTATCAGTGAAGCAAGCCATCATTAGGCTGAAGAAACAAAACAAACCCATCAGAGAGATAGCAAGAACATTACGTGTGGCCAAAACAACTGTTTGGAACATTCTCAAAAAGAAGGAACACACCAGTGAGCTAGAGCAACACCAAAAGACCCGGGGGACCACGGATAACAACTGTGGTGGATGACCGAAGCATTCTTTCCCTGGTGAAGAGAACTCCTTTCACAACAGTTGGCCAGATCAAGAACACTCTCCAGGAGGTAGGTGTATGTGTGTCAAAGTCAACAATCAAATGAAGACTTCACCAGCATGAATACAGAGGGTTCACCACAAGATGTAAACCATTGGTGAGCCTCAAAAACAGGAAGGCCAGATTAGAGTTTGCCAAACAACACCTAACAAAGCCTTCACAGTTCTGGAACAAGATCCTATGGACAGATGAGACTAAGATCAACTTGTACCAGAGTGATGGGAAGAGAAGAGTATGGAGAAGGAAAGGAACTGCTCATGATCCTAAGCATACCACCTCATCAGTGAAGCATGGTGGTGGTAGTGTCATGGCGTGGGCATGTATGGCTGCCAATGGAACTGGTTCTCTTGTATTTATTGATGATGTGACGGCTGACAAAAGCAGCAGGATGAATTCTGAAGTGTTTCGGGCAATATTATCTGCTCACATTCAGCCAAATGCTGCAGAACTCATTGGACGGCGCTTCACAGTGCAGATGGACAATGACCCAAAGCATACTGCAAAAGCAACCAAAGAATTTTAGAAGGGACAGAAGTGGAATGTTATGCAATGGCCAAGGCAATCACCTGACCTGAATCCCATTGAGCATGCATTTCACTTGCTGAAGACAAAACCGAAGGGAAAATGCCCCAAGAACAAGCAGGAACCGAAGACCGTTGCAGTAGAGGCCTGGCAGAGCATCCCCAGGGATGAAACCCAGCGTCTGGTGATGTCTATGCGTTCCAGACTTCAGGCTGTGATTGACTGCAAAGGATTTGCAACCAAGTATTAAGAAGGGAAAGTTTGATTTATGATTATTATTCTGTCCCATTACTTTTGGTCCCTTAACAAGTGGGAGGCACATCTGCAAACTGCTGTAAGTCCTACACCGTTCACCTGAGTTGGATGTACATACCCTCAAATTAAAGCTGACAGTCTATAGTTAAAGCACATTGTGTTTGTTTCATTCCAACTCCATAGTGGTGGTGTATAGAGCCAAAGATGTTAGAATTGTCGATGTCCCAATATTTCTGGACCTGACTGTACATACAGTTGTGTTCAAAATTATTCAACCCCCACTGAAATTGAGTGTTTTGGCCAGTTTGACATTGATTTTGATCATTCAGTCATCTTGCTTACAATTAAATCAAAGAGGCACGTGTAGGTCAGACAATATAACATAACATTTATAATGAAATAACCACAAATGTCTTTTCTGTGCTCACATCATTATCAGTTTTATTCAACCCCAAGTGACATTCAATCTTAGTACTTAGTACAACATCCTTTTACAGTTATAACAGCTTTTAAACGTGAAGCATAGCTTGACACAAGTGTCTTGCAGCGATCTACGGGTATCTTCGCCCATTCGTCATGGGCAAAAGCCTCCAGTTCAGTCACATTCTTAGGCTTGCGCACTGCAACTGCTTTCTTTAAGTCCCACCAGAGGTTCTCAATCGGATTTAAGTCAGGTGACTGCTATGGCCACTCCAAAATGTTCCAGCCTTTAATCTGCAACCATGCTCTAGTGGACTTGGAGGTATGCTTGGGATCATTGTCCTGTTGAAAGGTCCAACGTCTCCCAAGCCTCAGGTTTGTGACGGACTGCATCACATTGTCATCCAATATCTCCTGGTACTGAAGAGAATTCATGGTACCTTGCACACGCTGAAGCTTCCCTGTACCTGCAGAAGCAAAACAGCCCCAAAGCATGATTGACCTCCCGCCATGCTTCACAGTAGGCAAGGTGTTCTTTTCTTCATAGGCCTTGTTCTTCCTCCTCCAAACTTAGGGTTGATCCATGGGCCCAAACAGTTCTAATTTTGTTTCATCAGTCCACAGAACACTTCTGTGGTTTGTCCACATGACTTTTGGCATACTGCAGTCGACTCTTCTTATTCTTTGGAGACAGCAAGGGGGTGCGCCTGGGAGTTCTGGCATGGAGGCCTTCATTACGCAGTGTGCGCCGTATTGTCTGAGCTGAAACTTCAGTACCCACATCTGACAAATCTTTTCTCAGTTCCTCAGCAGTCACACGGGGACTTTTCTTCACTCTACGCTTCAGGTAGAGCACAGCAGTCGAAGTCAACATCTTCTTCTCTGCCACGACCAGGTAGCGTTTCAACAGTGCCCTTTGCCTTGAATTTGCGAATGATGCTTCCTATGGTCTCTCTTGGTATGTTTAACATCTTTGCAATCTTATTATAGCCATTGCCCTTCCTGTGAAGAGTAATCACCTCTTCTCTTGTCTTCCTGGACCATTCTCTTGACTTCACCATGTTTGTAACCACACCAGTAAATGTCTAGAAGGAGCTGAGTATCACAGTCATTTTAAAGCTGCCTAATTGGTGCTTATTATGCTTTATTGCTGCTCCGTGACATCCACAGGTGTTTTCAATACCTGATTGAAAACACTTGAATGAACCTCTGTTCTTCAGAGTGGTAGTCTTTAAGGGGTTGAATAATTGTGTCAA
Source organism: Leptobrachium leishanense (assembly GCA_009667805.1). Lineage (NCBI taxonomy): Eukaryota > Metazoa > Chordata > Amphibia > Anura > Megophryidae > Leptobrachium > Leptobrachium leishanense. The sequence goes on along the minus strand of CM019063.1, from coordinate 95,515,518 downwards.
TGAAGAATTCACAAAAGAAACATTTACTACTGTATTACAAAACCAATTGATGTCATTTTAGTTGCATATGGTTCTTTAAAAAGTCCTTGTAGGATTTCATTCTGAATACAATTACAAATGTACACTAAATTCCCTAAAACCCTTTACAGCATTGGGGGTTGAATAATTTTGAACGCAACTGTAGGTTCATTTAACAAAATAGGTTTATCAGAAGTGTATAAATTCAGGCACTGGTTATGGAAGATAAAAAAATGTATAAATTATTAAGCAAATCTAAACATGATTAGACTGCAGAGGTATATCTTGCTGTGCGCCATGCACTGTAAATTACTGTTATTATTGATAATATTATCATTTATATAGCGCCAACAGTTTCCACAGCACTTTACAATAACCAATGGGCAGTGAGGCTTAATTAAAAACAAACATAGTAACTAGAAACAAGAGGGGCCCTGCTCAGAGGAGCTTACAATCAAGAAGAGGATATTAAATCATTTATAAATGAGAAGGACTTAAAGGTTTATGACACTACTGGGTAATACAAGTATTTTCAGTCACATAATATTTTATTGCACTACTCTTTATGTGGATATTCACCTTGGGTGTTTCCACATTTTGAGATGGTACTACCTGACATTAAACTGGATCATAGCATTTGTATTTCCTTGTTGTTTTTTGAGAGTGGGTGAAATTACCAAACCCTTTGAAGTTACAAAATATTAATATTTTATTGTGCCTCATAAGTTAACTAAACATTTGACGGTTACGTACGTATTCTCCCCTGCTGCTATGAAGCTAAATAGTTCACCTTCTACCTACCCTCAGTGAGTAAAGTTGACCTAGGCCAGGGGTCAGCAACCTTGGCTCCCTGATGTTCTGGGAACTACATTTCCCATGTGGCTCAGTCAGCCTAATAGATGTAGTTCCCAAAACACCAAGGAGCCAAGGTTGCTGATGCCTGACCTAGGTGTTAATATCTTGCGCCCTTCAATGGACCAAAAAGGTGTGATTTTTAGCCCAACTTATCATGCAAGATAGATGGTAATGAAGATGGAGAGCTGGTGAGGGTTGGTGTCACTGGAAAGGTCTTGCATAAGCGAGAATGTTCGGAGTGAGGTACATGTCAGTAGACAGGTCATGGATAAGGCTGGGTGTTGATCTTTAGATAGTCAGATCCAGAATCGAGGTAAGCCCAATCCACTTTAGTGCTTATACAATATTCCCCTGGCAGTATATTGAGAGTACATTTTGCTATGATGTGGATGATTGTGTGTATTAATATGGCAATTCTGGTGTTCCATCTGTTTCTTTATTGTACTTGTCTTATCAGGCATTGATCGGTGTTAGATGGTTATTGCTGAGAGCTGGGCTGGTGTTATTTGATTTTTTTTACTTGTCGGTTTGCATGTGGTTTTAGTGTTATCACTCAGATGACTGGTTTACTACTGAATGATAGATTTAACAACGATCAACAGCAGTGTCAACAAAGGTGAATAATCAAAGAAATGACTTCTAATGGAAATATTTGTTAGTTAATATGTTATCATATAAATTGAGATCAGTGCAGTCATTAGTCTTCACACAAAATATAGGGGACTTCTTGGTTATCTGGTACTAGGCTTTCTTTTTTTCTGTTATCCCTTGGAAGTGCTTGTTTTTGACTAGATCGCTGAAGAATGCTTATCGGGAGCTAATAAACTGCTGAAAGTCAAAGTGAGAAGGATGGGGATTGAGCCCCCAAGAGCTCAATGACATGTTCGGAAAGGACTCGACCTACAGCTGAGAACGTTAACCCAGAGGTGGTTTATTCTACCACTGAGATTCTCCATAAAATACAATAGAATGCCTAAAGATTATTCGGGCAGATCATTCTGTGAATCAACTAAAATCACTGTCATGTTTTAATAATGTGTTGTAACACTGCAAATTGTGGAAAAGTACAAGGAGTGAATACTTATCCAAGGTGCTGCGCTATGAAATAAAAGTGGAGTGAAATCTAATACAAGTGTCAAGCAAGCAGTGCTGCAGTCTGTGTTTTTCAGGTCAAGTTGACCCTTTTGTGAAATAACTCTATAAGCCATGCACGGCATGAAAAAAGTACACCTACGGCCGGTGTCAGACGAGCACACTTGGTACGCCCATACTGACGGGCCTACCGGCGTTCGTTGCAGCTTTATGATGCTGCAACGGGGCCGGCCACACGCTGTAGCGCGCACAAAATGCACGGGCTACAAGCGTCCGTGCACAAAGCCTCCCCGTTGAAGCACTACAATGCGCGTTGACGGGGCTGCAAAGTGCGATCCTCCATAGGAGGATCGAGCCTTGCAGCTCTGAGCGCACTAACTGCGCTCAACGAGGCGCCCAGACGGGCGTCAAGTGGAAGGAACATCCACTCTCACGGACGTTCCTTCCGCAATCCAAAGACGCTCATCTGACCACGGTGTACAGTGTTATGTCAGAACCAATGATTACATGGAATTTATAATAAAAATTGGGGGAAAATACACAAAAATGTATGTATTTACATAATCATATAATTTAAAGGTATCACTGAATAACAATAAATACACACAATATCTGTGTTGAGTTAATGTGCTACAAATCAATGTTAATTAATTACTACTAATGTTATGCTTAGAAGTAGAACGTCGGTATTAAAATGTAAGTCACTAGACTGCTAAATTTCTTCCTTTGAGTTCCCTATATATTCCCTTAATGTGTATCTTATGCACGTATGTATCTTTCATAAATTTAACATTAGAAGCACTCTTGGAGCCAGCCAAATTTATTTACCGTAGATACTCGAGTTTAGCGCGACCCGAATATAACGCGATGGATAGAGAATTATTATGGAAATGGGAGACTCAGAGATTCAAGACTCAAATATAATGCGAGGAACAAAATTTTATCTTACCGGTAAACAATTTAATTCCTTCCAGGTTCTCTTAACACAGTCAGGCTCCGTCTCAGGCCAGGGTGCTCTGCTCTAGAATTATTGCAGTTGTTACTAAGTATGAAGCTGCTGACCACCCATCTTCTTTACTAGCGGCCGGCGGAGGTGAGCGAGGTGAACAATTGACTTAAACTGAGCTTGCCCTCTGGCCGTGATGGATCCCACCTCTCCCGAATCCGGGAGTTCCTGAAGTGTTTTCAAGTATCAGGGAGCCCACATTCACTTCAGCGAGACTACCGGAATTTCCAGGAGACTTGGGATTCAGAGCAAGGCAAGTTTTTTTTTTTTTTTACACGCAATGCAGATGTCTCGAATATAACGCGACCCCTCCAATTTTAAAGTAAATTTTTGTCACCAAAATCTAGCGGTATACTCGAGTATCTATTTATTTGCAAAGTATTTTACAAGGAAGGATACAATGAGATTTCTCTCGGTTTCAAGTATGTCCAAATGACTTCAAAACGAAAGAAAAAAGGAAAAAAAAAAAGAACATGACACGCATAATACTTAAAGGTACACGCATTATATTGACACAACCTGAATTAGCTATGGTTTGTTCTTGAACCGCTTGAGTAGCTGAGCGCCGCACAGATATCGAGCTGACATTAGCCCAAAGGTTACACATCATTCGCTTCTCAAAGGGTATTTACTTTACAAGCCTTACAAAAATGTGTATTGCTGTGTTAATAAGAATGTTGCTGTTGATCACATCAAGCTTCATGTAATAAGTGCCATTCATCAGGATTCATCAGATGTCCACATCAAAACTACAGCCCCTATTAAAAATCAGTGAATTACAATACGGCGAGTGAGCAGCAGATGAAATGTGTTCTTCACGCCGGTAATTGTAATTGAATGTCTCCGAGAAATCAGAACATTCTCAGTGAAGGTGTAGAAATTCTTTTCTCTATATTCTGTCATCGTTTGTTCTTCAGTGAAGTCAGCGTTCTCGCTCGGCTCTCAAACTAATTATTATTAGGCCGAGCATCTCGCATAGCTTGATGGTCGCTTTAACCGAGATACGCCAAGGTCACATTTGTAATCTCTCATATTAAACTAAAAGGTATAATGTTATATGTTTATTGCATTGCAAATTAAGGATTTATTAGATGCTCCTTTCCTCTGTCGGGTGAATGTACCATTAATTGGACTGTTCTCTTAATGGCTAAATATAAGTTAATATGAAGAAGTATCTTATGGGATTATAACTATGCAGTAAATTGAAAACTGCAAGTAATGCCCTCTGTAGCAATCTGTGCAGAAAAGCTTAACCAACACAATAATGCCCTGTGTTACAACCTTCAATGAAAAACAAAGCTAACAAGTAATGTCTGGCGTAACAACCCGCGTTGGAAAAATCGACCAAAGTGGAAAACGTCCAGAGAGCACGCGGAAGAGGAAATCTACACCCCTGTATTGGGAAGCAAAAATGTAGGAAATAATACCCTATATAACAACCTGAAATTAGAAATAAAACCAGAAACCAATGTACAAATAAAAACCTATGAGGAACAAAAAAGAGCAAATTATTCTCTGTATAACAACTCTAATTTGATAGCAGAGTACTGTAGTGCTATGTATAACAATTAAGACTTGGAATGGAAATAAAAATAAAAAAAAATACACAATGCTATCTATGCGAACACAGAGACTACAAAAGACAAATAATGTCACGTATACATGAAATAATGAGAATGGAATTTAACAAAATATATCAGCAATCTTCAAAATAAATTGTAGCGAATGGAAGGGTCGCCCTGTAAGATATCTAGAAGCCTAGGTACAGCGTTACTGTATACAGTATATAGTCTGTGTGTTATGCGGATGGTCAGTTGTCACCATGTTCATAGTGTTATAACTATAATATATGTTGTGGTGTTACAGTGGATGTGCTGAAACCCTCCCCGCTGAAACGCTACGATGCGCATTCGACGGGGCTGCAAAGTGCGATCCTCCATTGGAGGATCGAGTTTTGCAGCGCTGAGCGCACTAACTGCACTCAGTGAGGTGGCAACACGTGAGTCAGAGTGGAAGGAATGCGTGACACCGGCCTCAGATATGCATTGAAGTCGTTCCTGCTTCTAATGCCACGTGGAGTGTGTATGGTGAACTGGTGAACTAGCGAACGTCGATACTGGATGGGGGGAACGTAACTAGCCACCACTGGTATAAAGGCCTGTGCGCTGAACCACCCTCTAATGAAAACTTTATTAGACACAGCCCTGCACATCAATTTGAACAGAAAATCGGAAATAAGTTTGATTTAATCTTACATACACTGCACACTAAATAACACACTCTATGGTATCAATCCCTTCTAATAATTGTCACAATTTTAAATCAACATCTAATATTCTTTATTGTCTATTGACGGAGTTAGGCCATTAATGAGACTTGTGGGTGGAGAAGAGCACATGGTAAAACTGCAACACTCTGCATTAGCTATAACAGATCATGTAACACATAGTAATCTACCACAATAAAAAAGACTCTAGCCAATTCCACAGAACAGAAACAAATAGAGGTAACTGGCGTTTACCACATAATGTGTTACAAATCTTAAGTAGGATCTTGAAAGAAATCATGGAGGCATAAGTGGTTGCGTGGTTACCAATAGATGCAGATTAATTCCAACATACTATTCAGAGGTCACATTGCATCAGCTTCCAAGTTATTATAATTATTATACTTTATAGAGCATCGACAGATTCCGCAGTGCTAAACAAATGCACGATTGGTGCATAATCAAGTGGACAAGGGTACCATCACTGGTGTATTTTGGCCTAGGCCAACAAGGCCCAGGCCTAGGGCGGCACTTTCCAGGGGGCGGCGGCCCGCTGGGTAGCCCCACCCCTAAAAAAAAAAAAAAAAAAAAAAATTTTTTTTTTTTTTACTTTTGCAAACTATTTTACCAGGAAGGAAACATTGAGATGTCACTAATTTTCAAGTATGTCCTGGGTAGGCAAGGCCTAGGCTTTCACTTTCCAGGGGGCAACAAAAAACCTCACCACTAATTGGGTTACTCACAGAGCACCGAAATGACGCCAACATTTTGGTGGTCTGTAGTTCCCTGCACTTTGGGGAATAAAATTTCCCAACCCTGCAGTGAATTCACCATTCACCGCAGGGTCCCCAAAGTGCATGGAGTCAGCCGCTGTATGCTGCCACCGCAAACCCATGGCCTGCTGTTTTCAAAAGAACTACTGAACGAAAATGTCTGGAATTTACATATAAGATCCTATGATTGATAATAAAAAGTTCTGTTACAGAAAAAGGAGAATTTAGCCCAAAAAATTCGGAAAAATCACTAAAAGGTACAAAAAAAATCAATAAATAAATGAAGACTTTTTACTGCAGATTAAAATAATAAATGGTTTATTAGATATTGCATAAAAAACGGGAATATTTTTAACATTGAAACCTATGGGGTTCGCCTGAATAAACCTGCTGATTGAAACCACCGAACATCAGGGCATTTCACTGACATTTCTCTGCTGTTTGGTGTTCTCTGAATAGATTAACCATTACTTCTCTATGGGGATTTGCACTGCCTTCAAACAGCACCGTACTTGCTGGCAGTTCGCCAAACTTGTGTGTGAGCATATCACCAGAGCAGTGGTGTACTTTGGAGTGGCGGAGGGCGGGCCGCCCCAGATACCAGTGATTATTGGGGTGTCATTAGGGGGTACTAGGAGGTGCCACTGTCACTGTGTGTCAGCTTTGAGCTGTGTTCTCAAACAACGAGCAGCGGAGCATGGCGTTTGCATACGGAATAAAATCGAATAGAATAAAAATCCCCCTCTCCTCCCTCCATAGCTCCTCCCCTGCCCCGCAGCAGCTCTAGGGGAGGGGGATGTGATTTGTGTCCAGAGAGAGAAGATGACAGTAAACGGCAGGTAAAGGGGGGGGGGGTTTCAGCAGAATATGAAGCCCTGTCTGCTTACTGCTGTTTAAAGTGGACCTTTCCTTAACCAGCACTGCAGTGATAGAGATTTGTCATTGAGCTGCCTGGCTCCTGGTGAGGCTGCTTGCATGCAGGTCACACTCGGTCCGGCCAGTCAGGTGGTACTGAGTCTCAGTACCACCTGACTGGCTGAACCACGTGACACGCATGCACGCAGCTGCCCGCCCTTTCGTTAACATGGACTGTCACTCTATTCTGGACTGAACACCCACCGGGAAGGGAATCAAAGCCACGGTGCACCCTCTGGCAGTGGAACCCCACTGCTGACAAGATGGCTCCACGCACAGGCACAGCCGTGATCCTAACGTGGCCTGGAGCGACCTCCTGCTGAGTCTGTACACAGTCCCTGCTGACTCTGCACACAGCCCTACCGCGGACAGAGGCCGGTAAATGTAGAATAAATAATTGCTGTGTGCTCATATACACTCGGTTTGCTGGGAGTTTTATTGCAGTGGATTCTGATGCACTCATACACACCACACATTGCATTGCTGGGAGTTTTATTGCAGTGGATTCTGATGCACTCATACACACCGCACATTGCATTGCTGGGAGTTTTATTGCTGTGGATTCTGATATGCTGACACACACCGCACATTGCATTGCTGGGAGTTTTATTGCTGTGGATTCTGATACGCTGACACACACCACACATTGTATTGCTGGGAGTTTTATTGCAGTGGATTCTGATGCACTCATACACACCACACATTGCATTGCTGGGAATTTTATTGCAGTGGATTCTGATGCACTCATACACACCGCACATTGCATTGCTGGGAGTTTTATTGCTGTGGATTCTGATACGCTGACACACACCACACATTGCATTGCTATGAGTTTTAATGCTGTGAATTCTGATGCACTCATACACACCGCACATTGCATTGCTGGGAGTTTTATTGCTGTGGATTCTGTGATACACACTGCATATTACTGTGAGTTTTATTGCCCTGAAGCTCTGGGATACGCTCATACACACTGCACATTACTGTGAGTTTTATTGCTGTGCAGTTCTGTGATATGCTCACACACACAGCCCATTTCTGTGGGTTTTATTGCTATGCAGCTCTGTGATATGCTCATATGCAGTGCACGTTTCTGTGGATTTTATTGTTCCACCAATTAGAGCGGCTGTGATCCCGTTTACTTGACATGCGTGGCTGTTCTTTGTAAAAATACTTAAATAAAATTATGAAATGTTTAAATTCATCTCAATAGATACATTTGAAATGGTATACAAAATATACAAGTAGGCACTTGGTATCCACTTTTAATATAAAGAGAGGAAAAGGCGGAGCTCTAAGAGGAAAAGGTGGAGCTTAAAGAGGAAGGGTGGGGATTAACCAGGAAGAGGTGTGCCCTTGACAGGAAGGGGTGCGTCAAATTTAAATTAGGGGTGCACGAGTTTAGTCAGGCCTAGGGCAGCACAAAACCTAAATACACCACTGGGTACCATGAATATAACACAAATACAAAGAGTACATCTGAACCAGACATGAATTGCCAAAGGGGTAACAGGGGGAATAGAGGACCTTTTGCTCAAATTTATTTATTTATTTTACCATGAAGGAAACATGGAGATTTCTCTAGTTTTCAAGTATGTCCTGGTTATCTAGGTGATCTAGAACACATCCCTAAAAGAAATGAACACAATGAGGAAGAAATCTTCAGGTCTACTTGGAGGCAATTCACTACATTATGTTGCTCAGAAAGGATCAAATAAGGAACATTTTGATAGTTCCTGTGCATCCTATACAGTCAGGTCCATAAATATTGGGACATCAACACAATTCTAACATCTTTGGCTCTATACACCACCACAATAGAGTTGGAATGAAACAAACACAATGTGCTGTAACTGCAGACTGTCAGCTTTAATTTGAGGTTAGGTACATCCAACTCAGGTGAACGGTGTAGGACTTACAGCAGTTTGCAGATGTGCATCCCACTTGTTAAGGGACCAAAAGTAATGGGACAGAATAATAATCATAAATCAAACTTTCCCTTCTTAATACTTGGTTGCAAATCCTTTGCAGTCAATCACAGCCTGAAGTCTGGAATGCATAGACATCACCAGACGCTGGGTTTCATCCCTGTTGATGCTCTGCCAGGCCTCTACTGCAACTGTCTTCAGTTCCTGCTTGTTCTTGGGGCATTTTCCCTTCAGTTTTGTCTTCAGCAAGTGAAATGCATGCTCAATGGGATTCAGGTCAGGTGATTGACTTGGCCATTGCATAACATTCCACTTCTGTCCCTTCAAAAACTCTTTGGTTGCTTTTGCTGTATGCTTTGAGTCATTGTCCATCTGCACTGTGAAGCGCCGTCCGATGAGTTCTGCAGCATTTGGCTGAATGTGAGCAGATAATATTGCCCGAAACACTTCAGAATTCATCCTGCTGCTTTTGTCAGCAGTCACATCATCAATAAATACAAGAGAACCAGTTCCATTGGCAGCCATAGATGCCCACGCCATGACACTACCACCACCATGCTTCACTGATGAGGTGGTATGCTTAGGATCATGAGCAGTTCCTTTCCTTCTCCATATTCCTCTCTTCCCATCACTCTGGTACAAGTTGATCTTGGTCTCATCTGTTCATAGGATCTTGTTTCAGAACTATGAAGGCTTTGTTATGTGTTGTTTGGCAAACTCTAATCTGGCCTTCCTGTTTTTGAGGCTCACCAATGGTTTACATCTTGTGGTGAACCCTCTGTATTCACTCTGGTGAAGTCTTCTCTTGATTGTTGACTTTGACACACATACACCTACCTCCTGGAGAGTGTTCTTGATCTGGCCAACTGTTGTGAAGGGTGTTTTCTTCACCAGGGAAAGAATTCTTCGGTCATCCACCACAGTTGTTTTCCGTGGTCTCCCGGGTCTTTTGGTGTTGCTGAGCTCACCGGTGCATTCCTTCTTTTTGAGAATGTTCCAAACAGTTGTTTTGGCCATGCCTAATGTTCTTCCTATCTCTCTGATGTTTTTTTTTTGTTTCTTCAGCCTAGTGATGGCTTGCTTCACTGATAGTGACAGCTATTTGGATCTCATCTTGAGAGTTGACAGCAACAGATTCCAAATGCAAATAGCACACTTGAAATGAACTCTGGGCCTTTTATCTGCACATTGTAATTGGGGTAATGAGGGAATATCACACACCTGGCCATGGAACAGCTGAGAAGCCAATTGTCCCATTACTTTTGATCCCTTAACAAGTGGGAGGCACATCTGCAAACTGCTGTAAGTCCTACACCGTTCACCTGAGTGGGATGTACATACCCTCAAATTAAAGCTGACAGTCTGCAGTTGAAGCACATTTGTTTCATTCCAACTCCATTGTGGTGGCGTATAGAGCCAAAGATGTTAGAATTGTGTCAATGTCCCAATATTTCTGGGCCTGACTGTATCAGAATAGCAAGTTTGCAACCAAATCCTAAACCAAATCAAGGAGTTTTGGTTGGCATATTCCTGGTGACCTCACTGTAAAACAGTACAACATGGGCCTTAGGGAACCCCACTACTTATTAACTGTTTACTTACGGAAATCTCAGTACAACCACCTGGTCTTCATGTTTTTCCACTGACTAGAGCTCTTGATCAACAGCTCGTTGACAGCCTGGTTTTTCAAGTCTTTTGTTAAGGAGCGCTACTTAACAGCCCATTGACATCAAGAGAGCTCTCAGTGTCAGTTCAAGCTGGCTATTTGCAGGTCTGTTTCAGTCGTTAAATAGCACCCATACACAGCATTAGTGAATGGCGTGAACATAACCCAAGTTGATATACAGTTTTTACCACTCTTCCAGAGATTTCAGTAGTTGTAAAGTTAGAGGTTAGTGTGTAGACCCCTAAAACGTCAAATGTTTTCACAGACCTCGCTTTTTTTAAAAGTATGAAATTGTGACGTGGGGTAAATAGGAGGGAGCAAGACTGGGAATGAGAAGGGGATGTGTAGTTGATGCCAATAGAAGTCAACCTATGTACCCAACTGCCAAGTGTAGCAATGGTGTGTTTTGGGGACTTCTCTCTGGAGTTCCCAGAAGAGGGAAAACAGAAAAAAGGGGCATCCCAAAACGTCTCTGTGAATTTAGTCCATGGAATGGATTTTATAGCTTATGATAAGATCAGAGCTGCTGTAAAAAGAAAAAACAATATATTTTTTCACACCGAGGCTCTTATGTGTTCCTCATTATATACCAGGCACTGTGCGTCTGACTTTGCAGGGGTTTGAACTCCGCTTTCAAGATTTACTATGATCAAGAACATCTTGTTTTTTATGACGACACAAACTAGTGTTTTATAGTTCACGTCACTACGATATTTCATGCTCTGAACTTTATTAAGGCAGGTCGAGAAGTCTGATTTTTTTTCTTTCTAATGAAGAAAAGCAGATGTTGGTCTGATAGGAATGTTCTTCTTGCAGGCTGCAGATTGCAGCTTGACAAAAATACATTTTTTACTGGTTACAGCTAAAGGTGCGGTAGAATGACCTGTAAAATAATGGTAGCTTTCAGCATCCGCTCAGCCCATCGATATTCAATATGTCTTTATGACAGATGTACACATAAGAGCTGTAAATCCAGTGACACACGAACACATGTTGTGGTTAGTCGATGCAAGGTCTGGATACTGATCCTGATGAGCTCCAGGAAACGTCTCTGTGTGGTTAGCAGGGTTGAAAATGTACGTACGGCTTGTACTGAGTCCAACTGCTAACATCTGCCGAGTATTGCATGAACACACAGCACAGGGAGTCTCAAAGACATGTCTCTTTTGTTTCATCAACATTGATTGTAAATCTTTGTACGCTGTGAATGAACAGGCTGGCGTACACATGGCTGGCTGGATGGACAGACTGATGTCTGTACATGTGAATAGATGGAGATACACAGGTGGACTACATATGTGTGCTTCACAGGGATTGATTGATTTTCATTGGTGGTCCAGTTGGCCAGCAGCTTTGAGAGATGTATAGTGTGTTACAGTTGAACACAGGCCTCTCGCTACATTTTGTAAAAATAGTGTGTTGGGTAGCGTGTGACCCCACGATCTGCTCATTAAGGTTAGAGGGGGGGTGTATATACCTAGAAGATATATTGAAAATGCATAATAGACAAATATTCACTTTTTGTTCAACAAGATCGTGATCGAGAAATATAATTTCCAAGCAAATCACACCAAAGACTGACTACTTATGAGAAGATAGTAAGATGATAACAAATAACAAACATTCAACGAAAACCCTAATAATGCAACTCCATTATTATCTAATATGTATTGAATAAGAAGACATAACATTGGAGGGCAGAGCTGAATGTGGATGGGAGAGGTCATATTCTGCTGTGTTCTTTGATGACCTGGCCTCTGTGGGCATTTATTACCACAACTCACCTCTCTTTCTTCCTGCTTTGCCGGTCCCCGGAGTTTCTGGAGATCTGGGGAGGAGTTCCATGTTTGCGACACTCTTTTTTGCCGCCATGGACTTTTGGTCCCACGCTTTCTTCTGCGGCCTAGGCTGCAGCGGCCATCTTGCGGCCTTGGTTTGGAGTTTTACATCATCCTCTCAGTCATTCCTCCATCATACTTACCTGACAGAGCTGTGTGATAGGGAAGAAAAGTGGTAAGAGGTCCTGCCTGGCAGAGGGTCCCCTCCAAAGAAACATCAGAGTGTTGGCCGGGGGCATCGGCGGGATGATTCTTCCTCCTCGAGGGTAGATTGTGACTTGCTGGATGAGGAGTCCCTGACCTCACAAGGGGACCCTTATGTGTCAGCGCCCCGGAAACCGTCTGTTAGTGGCTGTGTATAGGCTGCGGGCTACAGGACTGACCTGTGTGACCGCTTGACTGTGGCGGCTCTTCGGATTGCTGGACCCCCTCTGACTGTGGGACTGAGGCCATGCAGACCACTCCAGCTGACGACTTGGATGAGTCTAGGCACTCTACAAAGGGTGATGTCTGTTGCATGATTGAAGAGCTGTGGGTAATCTGGAAGGCGGACCTCTGGCAAGTGCAAGGTGAGATCGCTGCGATGCAGACCTCTGTGGAGATGGTGCAGACCCATATGGATGGTGTAGAAGCGATGCAGTCGCAGTTGGTGAGCTGTGTGGACTCCCTCCGAGCTCACGTTGATCATCTTTCCAGGGCTCTGCAAACTGTGGAACCGTGCTGCGTGCCATAGATTGCGCAATGCGCGGTTCTGAGGGGTCCTGGAATCTGAATCCTCTACTTACATTCTGGGCTATTTTAACTGGGTGGCTCCCCACTAGGGATGAGCCGAACACCCCCATGTTTGGTTCGCATTCAAACTCGAACAATTTCAAAAGTTCGAGTTCGAACGCGAACACGAACCGAACTCAATGCAAGTCAATGGGACTCAAAAGTTCGGTTTTTAGAGTGCCCTGCAAGAGGGCATATATGCAAGATAATTGCCATAAAAGGTGTATGGGGGTCCGGGTAGTGCCCTGGGGGACAGGAAACAAGGACAAAAGTAAAAAAAAAGTTTTTAAAGGGACGGTGAGTTTTCCATGAAATAAGGGTTAAAAATAAAAACAAAAAATTCCTTCAAATATCGTGCCTAGGAGGTCCCCATAACCTGCCCGTGAAGTGGCGGATTTGTAGGATGTATAGAAACATTTAAAAACAAAAAAATGACATTTCAAATGACGGTAAACGGTTTTCCTTTAATCTATTCATAAACAACTGCTTGGGGCGGCAGTCTGTATTAAAAGAGGAGACCTTTTAGGACACGCAGAACAAGTTTAGTGATTTTTTGGCTAAATTATGGTGAAACTTATGCAGGCTTTGGATGAAAGTAACAATAGGTGCTTTAAAATTGGGCCTTTAGTGCCTGCAACAGTGCCGTCACACTGTAACCCCTCTGTGGTATTGTGGAAGAGTGCAGGGTTGGACCCTGCGGTCCAATATTAAAATCATATAAATCTGATAATATAGGCGTCAGTGCAGCCAAATATTGTGCCTTTGGTGGCAGCAAGTGTCTTCACACCGTAACCCATTTGTGGTATTGTGGAAGAGTGCAGGGTTGGACCCTGCGGTCCAAAAAATTTAAATGATATAAATCTGGTAATATAGGCATCAGTATCAGTGCAGCCAAATATTGTGCCTTTGGTGGCAGCAAGTGCCTTCACACCGTAACCCTTTTGTGGTATTGTGGAAGAGTGCAGGGTTGGACCATGCGGTTCAAAAAATTAAAATGACATAAATCTGGTATAGGCGTCAGTGCAGCCAAATATTGTGCCTTTGGTGGCTACAAGTGCCTTCACACCGTAACCCCTTTGTGGTATTGTGGAAGAGTTCAGTGGTGGAGGTTTTGTGAATGCAGAAGAGATCCCCGATCTATTCCGTTACGTCAGCATCAGGGGATTGATAGCTGCTGATCCAGTACTGATTAATTTTTATAAATGTCAGCCAGTCTACAGAGTCGGTGTACAGACGCACTCTTTTGTCTGTGACAAAACCTCCAGCGGGACTGAACATCCTTTCAGAAAGCACGCTGGATGAAGGGCAACCTAGTAGCTGCATAGCATATTGATCATATTGGCTAAGTTCTGGCCAGTGATCCAATCTCAACACCCAGTAAGCCAGTGGATCATCTGCTGGAAAGGTATCCAGGTCTGCCCTTGCCCCTAGGTAGTCCTGCACCATACGGTGAAGACGCTGGCAACGGGTGCCTACATTTGACGTCCCTGGGCGTCGTGGACTAAAATAATTTTAAAAGGCATCAGTCAAGCGGCCCCGGCCTTCACCACTATTCCTCTGATCATCCACAGCCTCAGAAGCACCTGTGTCATCACTTGGTAACCTACCAGTGCCTGGAAAGGTGTTACACAAGTGTCGCTTTAGAGCGTCCTCAAGTTTTATCATCCTGTGCTCCCTCTGTGCGGGCAGGATGAGCTCTGCAACTTTACCCTTGTATCGTGGATCAAGAAGGCTTGCCAACCAGTAATGATCCCTCTCCTTGATAGCACGAATCCTGGGGTCCTTTACCAGGCTTTGCAGGATAAGGGAGCCCATGCGTAGCTTGGAGGTGGCATTAGCTTCCGAGTCTTCCTGGTCAATGAGGAGGATGACCCCATCGTGCACTTCCTCCTCCCAGCCACGTACTAGTCCTTGTGTTTCTGGGCACACAAAACCCTCCCTTGAGGAATCCCCACCTTCAATGCCCCCACTACTTAAATATTCCTCCTCATCCTCATCCTCCACCTGTCTGATCTGAGGAGGACCCACTGGAATGCTGTCTGCGGAAAGACTGGGGCCTTGAGAGCTAGGGAAGGCCTCCTCTTCCTCCTGCTGCTCTGCCTCTAGAGCCACATCTATAATTCGCCGCAGGGGTGCTCCAGCAGGAACACTAAAGGAATTGTGTCACTGATGCATGCACTGTCCCTGCTCACCATCGTCGTTGCCTCCTCAAATGGTGACAGTACAGTGCATGCATCCTTGATCATCAGCCACTGCGGGTTGGGAAAAAAAACAAGTTGACCTGAACCTGTCCTTGTGCCATACTCACACAGGTACTTGTTGATGGCCCTCTGCTGCTCGTGCAGACGCTGCAGCATTGCTAATGTCGAGTTCCACCTGGTGGGCATGTCACAGATCAGACGGTTTGTGGGAAGGTGGAATTATCTTTGAATTTCTGCCAGGCGAACACTTGCTGGGAATGACCGTCTGAAGTGGCTGCTGACTTTTCTGGCCTGGCTGAGAAGCTCTGCCAGCCCTGAGTATCTGGTTAGGAAATGCTGTACCACCAGAATTAGGACGTGTGCTAGGCATGGTACATGCATCAACTTACCCAGGCGTAGGGCGGAGAGAAGGTTGCTGCCATTATCACAGATGACCTTTCCCAGCTCAAGCTGGCGTGGTGTTAACCATCTCTGCACCTACCCCTGCAGAGCTGACAGAATTTCTGGCCCGGTGTGGCTCCTGTCCCCTAAACAAATCAGCTCAAGCACAGTATGGCATCTTTTTGCTTGAGCCATTGCGTAGCCCCTGTCATGCATCAGTTTAACTGCCACTTCGCCAGAGACAGAGAAGGAGGAGGAGGAGGAGGAAGAGGGAGAGGTGGTAGTGGAGCAGACAGACCTCATACAAGCAGGTTTCTGGAGGCGTGGTGGATGAACAAGCTCCAGCACAGAGCCCCGTCTTGGATCCCTCCCAGCTGCAATCAGAGTTACCCAGTGTGCCATGAAGGAAATGTAACGGCCCTGTCCATGCTTGCTGGACCACATGTCTAAAGTCACATGCACCTTGCTGCTGACTGCCTTTCCCAATGACTCCATAACATTGTCTTGCAAGTAGTGCTGGAATGGCCTTCCGTGAAAAGTAATGGCATTTTGGAACCTAACACTGTGGTACAGCACATTCAGCAAATTTACGGAAGGAAGCAGAGTCCACCAGCTGGAAAGGCAGCAGCTGTAATGCGAGTAATTTGTAATTTTGCTAAGCTGGCATTTAGACACTGTGCTTGGGGATGGTTGGGACTATATTTTTTCTTATGCTGCAGCAGCTGGGGAAATGTAATCTGACTGCGTAAATCTTCGGAAGGACCTGGTACATCCATTACTGTAGCATCATCCCTGTCAGTGGAGGTTGGAGTCAATGACATGGCAGGACATATAGTGGGGGTAGAGACAGATGAGGAGGATCTACGCAAAGTTTTGCACCAATGGGATGAGTGGCAGGTGGTCATATGTTGCCTCAAGCATGTGGTACCCAAGCGTCCGGTGTCTTTCCCACGCTTGAGCCTCATCTGACACAGATTACAAATAGCAACGGTGCGGTCTGCTGGACATTTCTTAAAGAACTCCCAGACAGCAGAGTTCCTGGATGTGTGCTTTGAGACAACAGCGCTCTGCACTTGAGCAGCTCTGACATCTGATGCCTTGGACTGGAAAGTGCTACGGTTGGTCATAGAGGACGTTGTGCCTCATGTTTGTTGTGCCTCCTCCTCCTCACTTGATTCCTCTGTTCAATCAGGCACCCAGGTGGAGTCAGTGACCTCATCATCATTGTCATCACCCCCTATCTCTTCGTCACTGGAGCCAACTTGGCAGTATGCTGCAGCTGCTGGGGCAACATGAGTGCCAGTTATTTGTGTGTCACTGACACCCCCTTCGTTAAGGAGGTGATAGAGCCCTATGTACTTTTATTGTTGGATATCTTGTCTCTTCACGTTTTGACATTCTCTTATTATTGTTGGGTTTATTATTATTGTTGGCAGGTGGAGTTTTTTTGCCCCACCCCTTTTTGTTTTTGCGTTAGAGATTCAGGTGAGCCGCTAGGGTCGATACCAGGGCTCTGTCTGCCCTCCTGGCCCTTGATTCCCTGTCCCTGCAGCCTCTTCCGTGGCCTTTGTTTCTTGATTCTGGTTCTGGAGTGAGCCGGGAATGCCTAGTTTCCCTTGACTGTCACCCACCTCCCCCCTTCTCTCCCCTTTTTATTTTTCTTTCCCTTTCAGCTCCATTGTTGAGTATGTGCTTATTGGACTGACCGTCTTGTGCTGCGGTTACATGTATATTATACTTTTCTATGTCGTGGTTTTGTATACCTCTCTTTGTCAAGAAAAACACTTTGAATTAAAAAAAGACATAACATTTTATTAGGCAAATACATAGTCTTACAACCTATAGTAGACTTAATACTACCAACGTGTAATATTATGTAATATAAACTAACCTATTGTGGATCGCTACAGGTAAAATATAAAGCAACATTAATTGTGTTTGGTGTGGTATGTGATACAATCAACGACAGAGAAAGACAAAGAAATTCTAACATTTAGGCCAAGATAGTTGATTTGGAAAGTTACTTGCTCATATTCAACTCTTGGGATTGTCCATCACAGAAATAGGCACTTTAGAGGTCCAGTATGTCTATGGATATTTGGATATAAGAACTTCTTAATCCTGGAATTCTTTGGAATATGTGATGTTGTACTATTATAGAATTTATATTATCTGAGAATGATTAATGATTCTTGGCATCATTTAAATAAGCAAGTTAATTTTACCTCTTTCCATCACATCCTGCTGCCATTGTTTATGATTAAAGCCCCAGTGATACAATTATGTGAAACTAATATGCCACGTTCTCATTGTAGGGCCTTAAATTCTGTCCTGTACGGATTGTGTGTAAGCAAGTTACAGAGACACTCATTTTTCAAAAGTGTCGTCTGAACCGCATGTCCTTTGTAATAATGGAGTAAGTTCAGTCAAGTACAGAGGTCAGAAGCTGCTTATAGCTTTGTTTTAAGTTGGGTGATGGATGTACCTAACATCCTGCCTCTGCCCCCTGTGTTCTCTGATGGTCAGCGATACCTTCAACATCAATTACCTTCATTTTTTTCTAAAATTCTTTTCCTTTGTTATGTCTTTATTTTACTATTTATCTATTTTCTCTCTTTTGCTCATTCTTATCACAATTTGAAAAAAAAAAGAGCAAAACAATAAATGGAGCTTAACCCTTTCACTGCCAAGTGATTTTTCCATAAAACCACGGTTAGGACCTAGTTGATTTATGGAAAACCACTTTCCATTACAGACACTGCGAAAATGCATTTACATTTTTTTATTTGTCCATTTTAGAGACATTAAGTTCACCTGACAGGCATGGGGCTTCCCATACTGGCGAAAAAGTGCTGCTACATGTACAGAAATACAGCTGGAGATCCGTGTTACTGTGAAAGAAAACCAGATCTCAAAGCTGTTCAAACAGCTTCAGCACCTTGGAAGACATGTTCGAGGTACGGAAACTTTGGGGGCACATTCTGGAGCCCATTTGCAAATTAATTTCTTTTGCAGTAAGTGAAATTCCATTGCATTGCTCCAGAATATGTCCAGAGCGAGTTCACTGAATGCTGCGCTCCTGCACGAGTTTTTTAAGAATGACTATACTCCACCATGGTGTTGAAGGGGTTAAAAGTGGATCCTACCAAAATGCGCTTCCTGTTTCTGTCTTCTAAACAGATTTAGTCATTTTGGTTGTTTTCTTTTCCCACTTTATATTGGAAATCACTGCTAAATAAATAATTCTATGTAATAACAGTAAAAGAACAGAAGTTATATGTATGTATGTAGAATAATGTGGGATACCCTGAAACCTGTAAAAGTATAGGGCTATATTACAATGTTGGTGCTAACTTAACCAGAGCTGTTGTAAATTTAAAACCTCCATAGGCTATAATGGCTCTGGGAAGTTTACAACAGCTCTGGTTAAGTTAAAACCAACTACCGGTATGTAATATGGCCCTTAGTCTTTGTTTATTTGTTAATATTTGTGAAAATATTAAAAAAATTATGTTTGAGAATACATGAAATCACACAATGTTTCTGAAACTTTTCTGGGTATTAGGCTCCGGTCAGACAAGCGCAGCATTCACGTCCGTGATGGTACACAAAAGTACGTCCGTGATAGCATGACATAAAGGCCAATGGAGTCCAGCACATGAAGTACGTCCGCACTAAACTGCGGACGCACAACTGCCGCGGCAAATGGACGCAAGTTAGGCAAGAACGTAGAACTCCTAGAACGACCGCACAAAGTGCGCTGCTTCCGCAACGTCCGCATAGCTTTGTGTGTGAGTGATGGAACGTGGTCAGACGGACTGCATTTATACGTCCAGCATTTTTCAAGGACAAAATGGTTTTGCATTTTAATTTATTTTCCCTCCTACATCCGTCAAAAATAACATCTGTGAAAAAACGGACTGTGTGGCCACTACTGCGTCTTCCGTACTAACGTACGTCCGTACTGCACGGACGCACAGTCCATAGAAATCACGTTCGTCTGACCCTAGCCTTAGCGTTAAAGAAAGAATATACAGGGTAATTCAAAGAGATTCGAAAAAGTCACCGCACGTTCGGTGACTTTTCGTTCTCTTCAGTTCGGTGCAAATCGGCTTTCCCATTTCGGCGACCCTGCGGTGTTTTCAGCAAGCACCACAGGGCTGTCGAAGTGCAGGGAAAAGCTGCCGAAAACCTGGCGAATGCACGCCGAAAACCCGCAAAAACATCTGAATTAACCCGTCGAAGACCCCGGAAAAACCCGAGCAGGAGCCGATCACACGCAGTGAAGCAAAGCCGACACCGCAGAAGAATGCAGTGAATAAATTAGGAAAACAGTTTGCATGAATGATTGAAAAGTGAAACTCTGTTTGCAAAGAAACTACTGAGTGAAAATGTCTGAAATTTACATATGAGATCCAATGAATGATAATAAAAAGGGCTGTTACAGAAAAAATAAGTAAAGTTAAAAAAAAATCGGATTTTTTAGAGAAAAAAAATAATCCAGAAAAATGCTTAAAATATCCAAAAAAATCTATAAATAAAGAGACTCTTTACTGCAGAATTTTATAATGAACGGTTTATTAGATATTGAATTAAAAGGGGAATATTTTTAACATTGAAGCCTATGGGATTCGCCGGAATAAATCTGTCGAAGTAAACCACCGAATGGCAGGGCATTTCGGGAACCTTTCACTGCTGGTTTGTGCTCTCTGAATAGCCGAAGCAGTGCTTTTTCATGGGGATTCACTGCCCTCGAACAGGCACCGTATGTGCAGGCAATTCGCCAAGATTTGGCGAACTGCCTGCTCTCTGGATAGCCAAATGGCCAGGAAAGGTAACCGAACGCTGAATTTCACTGTTCGGTTACCTTTCGGCTACAATTCAAATCTCTTTGAATAACCCCCTGACTCTCCCCAGAACATTGCCGCACAGGGTTTGTCCTCCATCTACTCAAGCGACACCTGACAGACCCAGCACAACGATGTTCCTCAGTCAGAAATGAGAAAGTGAGCTTAGTGAATAGACAAATTGCCCCAAAATTGGTGAAATTCACCAGTCGGGGCAATTCGGTGTCAACTTCGAAGGTCAGTGAATAGCCCCTTATATGTATAGGGACGTTTTGTGTTTTTAAATGAAATCTGTACATATTTAGCTCCTTTTCTAAATCTCTTCTCTTTATCTGATAATATTGACCAAATCGTCTTAAAGATACCACAAGCTTACCTGCAGCTATAGAGTACAAATTAATATTTTGTATCTATTTTTGTTACGTCTAGCCACTAATGTATTTTGGGGGGGGCGGGGTGTAGGGGTTTGTGATGTACTTCTCCTTTAAATGCTTTCACATGGGCCATAAAAAGAGATGACATGCAATATCTTTGTACTGTCTTTGTATTTATTTTAAAATGTCATCTGTATTAGTTTTACATTCAGGGACCAAAAACAAGCATCAGTTTCCTTCAAGACCTTCTACCCGTATGTGGCATATAAGTCTGTGACAAGTGACATTACAGAAGGTCACGTCACTTTTAACTGCTTGCATTAAATCTGTCTGATTTCCCCTGTGCCCTTCCTTTGTTTGATTAATACTACTTGATTCTATCCAAGGTGTAAAAAAAAAAAGACAAAAAAATCCACATTTTGAAATAAAAGCTGCAAAATCAAATTTTTGTAAAAAACAAACTAGATAATTTTGTGCATGTTGTCTAGTTTTGGCAGTGAATCCTGTAGTTACTCAATACCTTGTAATTTTCCCTGTGATCCCTGACTCCTGAGACAATCATTCCAGTAGATGGAGACAGCTTCCAGTATTAGAAATCTAGGAAAATAAATCACGATACGCAGGAGGGAATCCGAACAAATTGTGGTAACTGTACGCTGGTAGTGTGTACTACATCGGTCAGGATGGACACTGAAGTGGAGATATACTCTAAAAACTAGTTTGCATATTCTACGAAACACCATTATATCCCAGCTCCCTGGTTATATTCAGCCATATGACTAAATAGTTTATGTTCCCCGTGTATTCAGAAATTCTTACTAGAAAAGAATGCATCAGGGCTGCCTGCATGGGATATAATGTATACCACCTTACTGTGTCTCGCCACCGAAGAACAACACACTTGATTCTGCTTCAGCAGGATAGTTTAGCCTAGTTTGAGGCAGGGCTGGACTGGGACAGAAAATCATCCAGACCGGCCAACTTTAATTATGCAAATATGCACAAAAATAGTATATAACCCAACTGGATCGCTCAACCAATCGCACTAGAGATACTAGGAGTTGCTGCAGAGTGATTGAGTAAAGCACCGCAGTGGCACGGAATTTGAGTGTGTGCACCATGTCTTAAGGTGAGGAGGATGCGCAGAGGGTCTCCCCGGTACAGTAACCGCAATATGAGACTTCGTCTGTTTTACAGACAGTGAGGAAGTTCTCACCTCACCCATTAGGGCAGTGTGAGCCACGCGGTGAACCAGCATTCACAGTGGCCCACTGAGCCATCGGCCCACCGGGAATCTCCCTGTACTCCCTATGGCCAGTACATGCCTGGTTTGAGGTGAATATACTTTGGCAATATACACTTTGGCAAGTAGTCCGGTTAATATCCCTGGCCAAATCTCAGCTTTTTCTACTGTAACTGAATGGGCAAAGTCGGTAAAGGCTCAAAGCTCTTGTCAGAAGCAGAGGCAGCTCTCTAATTAGGCAAAATATGCAGCAAACCAAAGCCTCGCTCTCACTGGGGCAACAATTGAATTTATGTAGAATGCCATTGTATATTAATACAGTTCTACACCAATACAATACTTCGTTCACATATACTTGTCTACTAAGAGATTGTTGGCGCTTTCTAAATACTTGTAACTGTAATTGAATTAGCCGTCTTTATTCTAATTTATTGGGTTATTTTCTAAATATTGTGTGCAACAAGAAGGGTTTGAGCTTGGCATTAGGCCTCACTAAGTCGAGAGCTGTCACTGATGAGAAGGACTATTTACAATCCGGGGAGATCAGTGTACCTCCCCACCTTAGCCTTGCTTTTTTTTTTGGAGAAAGCATTTTACCAGGAAGGATACATTGAGATTTCTCTTGTTTTCAAGTATGTCCTGGGTGGCGAGTATGTACCGTTAGGTGTCTTGCCCAAGGACACTTACTGGAGAGGTGCTCTTGCCAGGATTTTAACCTGTGTCTCCACGGTCTCCATGGTTAGAGAGCAGCGATGTTACCTCTACTCCACCCAGCTGGTTTGGACACTTTGCTAGGCTACAGGATGGTTAAGTGCCAGGGTACTAAGTTCAGCCCATGAGAAAGTGAAGGGATGCATGATTGCTGGAGAGTGTGCTGACACAGATTTTCTGCAGAAGGTGCAAACCATCTCTTCAGTTGTTCCACTCAGCCATAGCCCTGGCCAAGCTGCAACCCTGGCCAATCCTTCCTTACAGGTCAATCGTGAACACAACATTTATATCCAGTGAGAGGAGGACTATGTAAAATGTTTTTTTTTAATTACGTCTATTGCACAATGGGAGGACTACATAAAATGTGTTTTCTTTCTTTCAGCAATGCACATTATACACATGACCTGACCTTCAGCATTACTGTAAATGGTGGTCCCTCCTTTAACTCCTTTACCACCAAGTGATTTTTCAAAACCAGTGAGATTTTGGGAAAATCATTGTTTAATTAATCATAAGGTAAGAAATATTTGGGAATATTCCCAATATACTCCTTACTGTAATAACCTATTTGTCAGGGAGATGTTGCCATCTACTGGCCAAAAAGAGTTCCTGCAGGTAGAGCTGCAGCTCGTAGCTACGTGAGTTTTAGCACCTCTGGCATTATTATACCCACAGGGCTTACATTTTGAGGGCGCCTTCTCGAGCCCAAAAGCAAACACATTTAATTTCCAGTCATATAGCACAAGCCCCAGAGCTTGTTAACACGATTTCGAGCTACTGTGTCTGCTACTGCTTATCGTGTATACACGATCACAGCAGTGAAGTGGATACATTTTCCTTTTCCACCTTGTCATTATCTAACATCCCCACCATGACAATGCTTGAAAGAATAGTGTTTGACAAGGATTTTATCAAGAGAAACTAGTAGGGTTATTCAGAGAAAGGTGAAACTCTGGAGAACTTTTGGAGAAGTGAATATTCTAGGTCAAAATAGCTGATTTGGAAAGTGAGAGAAATGGGAAACTTTTTCTGGTTTGGCTATTTTGATCTAGGATTTTCACTTCTTCAAATGTTCTCCAGAATTTCACCTTCCTCTGAATAACCCCCGAACAGTTTAAAAAACGTACGACTCTAAATATTATTTTTTTTCTTTACTCAGAAAAGTACCCTTTTAAGATCTTCCTTCAGTTCTATTTCGAACGGATCTTTTAGGGACTATACTTACATCCATTTACATTTCATTCTGCAAAGGTTTCAGAGATTTAAACATTCCGTAAAACTCTTTCAGGGTAATTCAAAGAGAATCGAAAAGCCTACGCACGTTCGGTGACTTTTCGTTCTCTTCAATTCGGTTTGTTTTGCCGATTCCATTTCGGCGACCCTGTGGTGTATTCAGCGAGCACCACAGGGTCCCCGAATTGCAGTGAAAGGCCGCCGCAAACCCGACGAAAGCTAACCGCAAAACCCGGCGATTGCACGCCGAAAACCCGCAAAAACATCTGGATTAACCTGCCAAAAACGCCGGAAAAACCCGAGCAGGAGCCGATCACACGCAGCACAGCCGCCTGAAAAAGCCGACACCGCAGACGAATGGATTGAATAATTTAAAAAAACTGTTTGCTTGAATGTTTGAAAAGTGAAACGCTGTTAGAAAAGAAACTACTGAGCGAAATTGTCTGAAATTTACATATGAGGTCCAGGGAATGATAATAAAAAGGGCTGTTACAGAAAAAATAAGTAAAGTTGAATTTTTGTTTAAAAAAAATCTGAATTGTTTTTAAAAAAAATCACGAAAAATGCTTAAAATATCCTAAAAAATCTATAAATAAAGAGACTCTTACTGCAGAATTTTATAATGAACGGTTTATTAGATATTGAATTAAAACGGGAATATTTTTAACATTTAAGCCTATGGGATTCGCCTGAATAAACCTGCCGAATTAAACCACTGAATGGCAGGGCATTTCGGGATCCTTTCACTGCTGGTTTGTGTTCTCTGAATAGCCGAAGCAGTGCTTCTCTATGGGGATTTCGCTGCCCTCGAACAGACACTGAATGTGCAGGCAATTCGCCAATTTTCAGCGTTCGGTTCCCTTTCAGCAGCCATTCGGATCTCTTTGAATAACCCTGATAGTTTCTCTTTAAACTTTCCCATTAAAATTGCCAGCCACTCATTTCCTAAAATCCACCTGTTCTATGATTTGAACGCACAGACGGCCACCTTGGAGACTGTGTCCAAATCCGCATCTTCATTGCGATACCACAAAACTATCTCTAAATCTGATCGGTTTATACGGGTCAATGTGTGAGTTTTTCTAAGACACCTTTTCAAGAATAAAGTGTATTTTTCCAAATACAAGAGGTAAAACTAACTGCACTCCGAGTTGCCAATTTAAACTGCCATTTAGAGCGTTCCCAATGTTATCCCGGCTGTACGAAGTGTTCCATTTCTTAACTATATGGGACCTGACAGGTGACTCAATAATTCCTCTATTTATGGAGTCATTCCATCCCCCCCCATGACCCTTCGCTTCTGAATTTCATGATAAATGGAAACATTTACAAAAAGCTCCTCATTCTGCAACAAAAATAAATTCATCAACTAGCCTTATACATCGCCAAGCTACAAGATCATCCCTGGCTGCCATATAATTTACTACCGGCACACAAATCTCCCCGTATTTTTATCCCTAAAGGTCTTCAGAGGTGATTTGAGTGACCTTCTAGCCCCCATATAAGATGGACAGCGGGCAGACTACATTATAATGTGAAGCATGTATCCTTGATAAACACCTCTATCATAGAGAGGTGAGCGAGTGCATTTATCCTGCAGGTCAGGACCCGCAAAGCTCTCTGGATGAGTATTTGAAAGACTCTAAAGAGCGTGCCAGCTTCTCAGCATGCGTTGAAAGCCAGTGTCAAAAATAGTGGCCTATTAAAGGCATCTGGATGGAACAAATCAAAACAGACAAAATGAATGGGGACAAATTTATCAAACTTTTTTTTTCTCCGACAGCAATTACTGCAATTTTGTGACCAAAGTGTTGTCAAAAGTAAAGTCACTTTAAGTTGCTCCATTTTTTTTTTTAAATGGCTTTTTACTGTTCAATAGAATTGAGGCAGGATGTACCAGATAACTTTAACCACACAATAAATGGCAAAGAAAAGGAGGCATGCAAACTTTGTTCTTTTCTTTACAAAAGCAAATATATTCAAAGAAAAGTTTTTGCATTTGCAATGAAGACGGCTTTCTATGTTAGATGACAATAAATAACTGTGCTGCAGAGACGGGCGACTAAATTACTAAGGGGAATGGAAGATTTAAGTTATGAGGAAAGGCTAGCAAGCTTAAACCTGTTTAGTCTAGAAAAATGGAGGGGATCTGATAACTTTATACATAAATATATACGGGGCCATTATAAACCATTGTCTGATAACCTATTCATTAACAGGTCTATACATAGGACAAGAGGTCATCCATTTAGACTGGAAGAAAGAAAATTTAGCTTAAAGCATAGGAAGGGTTATTTTACGGTGAGAACAATAAAGCTGTGGAATTCTCTGCCTGTTGAGGTGGTTGGGTCAGAGTCTGTACTGACTTTTAAACAGCGACCAGATGACTTCCTGCAAACACAGAATATTAAGGGTTATAATATTTAATATGTGGGTAAAAGCTTCTTGATCCGGAGAAATTTGACTGCCATTCTGGGGTCAAGAAGGAATTTTTTCCCAGGGTGTTGCATATTGGCGAGCATTTCAGACTGGGTTTTTTGCCTTCTTTTGGATCAACAGCAGTAGGTGACGTGTGAAAGGCTGAACCTGATGGACGCATGTCTTTTTTCAGCCTTTGTAACTATAACACTATGTTTATTATAACCTTATACAGCAATTTGGAGTGTCTGGTCTCTCCTTCTTTCTTCTGGATGTCCTTTAAAACGAGACTTTATAAGTGTTAATTTTGCAGTGATCATATGAATACCATTATCATTCTATCCTGTTGCCCTGTGCAAAGGTTGCTAATTGTAACATACTACACGTAAAAACACATATCACTAATATGCGCTCCTCTCTTACACATTCTCGAGACGACCAGTAGCAATGGCATTCATAGTATGCATCATTTAGAGATACACAAATCCATTAGCATTATCAGGGGTGAGACCCGAAATATCTAGGCATCAAGACAATGGCTACGCTAAGAACCATGCATGGGGGGTTTACACTAGTTTCCACAGTTAATATCAGGAAGCACCAGTAATTACAGATGTCAGAGACCTATGGGATGCTCTTACTATCGTAAAGGGGCATTTCACAGCAATTACATGTCCTATTTTAAAGAGTAAATGCTTCTCAATCTTATTGACCCGCAGCAGAATTTGATGCTCTGGAGAAATGGAGCATCTTTTTTTTTGCATTATTAGGATTACAAATAAGGTTTAGGAATTAGGCTTAGAAATTAGGGTCAGGGTTATAAATCAGGTTTAGGCTAGTGTATCTGCTTGTTTTAGAGTTAGGGACTATCCTAACCCTAAAATTTTGCTCCATTTTTGCTTCATATTTAGGTAAGAGATTATGCTCTTCTTTTGACCCTAACCCTAATTTCTAAGCCTAACCCTAACCTCTAATACTATTAACTCTAGCTGTAATTCCTAACCCCAACTTGTAACCTTAGCTTCTAACCCTACCCCTAATTTGTAAACCTAATTTCTAATCCTAACATCTAGCACTAATATCTAACCCAAGTATATAAGATAAACCTAAGGTGACCGTACAAATTCGGCCGCATCTAAAATGGAACGGCTTTTTTAAAGACGCAGCTTGTGTATTGTGTCGTTTTGTGACATGGCTTAAAATCCGCATCTATTTCATAGGATACTATTTTAGGTCCCACTGCACATCATGTCAGCTTTCCAATGTTGTTTGCCATTTTCTTAATCAAATTCTCTTATTACTATTTTAAATCATTGTGGAAACTGGATTAAATCAATTATCTTGATAGTGATGTTTTTATTAATATTTTAAAGGAAACTGTCAAATACATTTATAAAGCAGTTCTTACAAATAAAAAATTCCATGAAATGGGGGGAAATTATTATTTAAAGAAAAATAATGGTTTTCAGTACACTTGCTTGATAAATAAATATTACAAATATATTGACAATACAGCTCACAAAGGAATATAGTCACTTCTCTCAAATATCTAGGTATGTGGTTAGACCCTAATCTATCCTTTGGCCCCCACATTGAAAAACTGTCATCTAAACTTAACCCCAAACTAGGTGCCCTGTACAGAAACAAATCCTGCCTGAGCCCCGCGATAAGAAAGCAGATTGTACAACAAATGCTTATGCCGGCTATTGAATACGGAGATGTAGTGTATGCAGCCGCCCCGCAAACACACCTTCAGAAACTTACTACATTGTATAACTCAATCTGCCGCTTTGTGCTACAATGTAACTACATGACCCACCATTGTGACATGTTAAAGAGCTAAACTGGCCATCACTGGAGTCTAAACGCACCCTTCACCTCTCCAACCTGGTGTGTAAGAGCTTTTCTGGGAAGCTGCCACCCTATCTTAATAGACTTCTTCCCCCAGCAGCTCCCTCATCCTATAACCTCCAATCCAGGACCAGCACCTTACTTGCAATACCACAATACAAAAAGAAAGTGGCTCGGTCCTCATTTTCCTACAGAGCACCTCAATTATGGAATAGCCTCCCGGACGCCATCAAATCTTCCCCCAGTCTTAAGTCACTCAAAAGCTCCTTACTAACATACCTCAATACAGAATGCACCTGTAAACATGTAACATAATGACTATTTCCTACATATTTATTTTCTGTTAATCTGTATATTTGTGTTTTTAATATCTTGCATTGTATTACTTTGTATTTCTGTAACTGTAACACTTCAGTGTTCTTGAACCCAGGACATACTTGAAAACGAGTGAAATCTCAATGTATCCTTCCTGGTAAAATCCTTTATAAATAAATAAATGTATTCAACAGAACTGAAATGAAGGATGTGGCGGGCCTATCAACTTCTCAATTTTGGTAGTGTTGGTTGCAGTGCTTCCAATAACAAGGTATAAGCTGCTTCAGGACTTATAGTTCTTGTTATAAGAAAAGTTTTATCAGTGGACGTTTTGGTGCAAATTGAGGTGTAGGGCTCAGTTTTTCTATTTAATGCCATAATTGGTGAATGGCTCTATTCTAGATCAATTCCTGAATAGGTTGGCTCCATCTGAGAGTATGCAAAGCATTTGGCCACAATTTAGAGAACGGTTCACACCGTTCAGGCTTTCCAACTAAAGGCTAATTTGTAGCAATTTTGAGGTGATATTGGGTAATTGTGATTAAAGTTAACAATTTTGAGGGAATTCACTATATTAAGTAATAATAATGTAGGTGTAATGTATTTTTATTTTTTTGCAATTGTTCTAAATATGTGAAACATTGTAAACATGCATAATTTATTTATATTATTTTTTTGAGAAAATATTTTACCAGGAAGGATAGATTGAGATTTCTCTTGTTTTCAAGTATGTCCTGGGTGGCGAGTATGTACTGTTAGGTGTCTTGCCCAAGGACACTTACTGGAGAGGTGCTCTTGCTGGGATTTGAACCTGTGTCTCGACAGTCATAGAGCAGTGATGTTACCTCTACTCCACCCAGCCGGTACCTACTCCATCCAGCCGATATTTCTTTAATTTCTTTTTTTGTCTATTTTACTTAGATTAACTATAGGTATGCTATCCTGCCCAGGCAAGGACATCATTTTATACAGGTCCATTTACAACCTTATTATGCACTCTCTTACAGGGCAGAGTAAACCTTTTGGCAATGATTTGTTTAAAATAAAAGTGTAGGTCATCTACAG
Organism: Leptobrachium leishanense; assembly: GCA_009667805.1. NCBI lineage: Eukaryota > Metazoa > Chordata > Amphibia > Anura > Megophryidae > Leptobrachium > Leptobrachium leishanense. The sequence continues at coordinate 95,485,751 of CM019063.1, read as the reverse complement.
AGTTATTCAGAGAGCGGTGAAAATCGGGAGAATGACTGGAGAATGGAAAATTCTAGCTCAAAATAGCCGATTTGGAAAGTGAGATGAATGGGAGAATTTTTCTGGTTTGGCTATTTTGACCTAGAATTTTCCATTCTCCAGTCATTCTCCTGCTTTTCACCGCTCTCTGAATAACCCTGCCTGTCTAGCATCCAACACTATGATTATATGGTTTAATTAGGAGTTAAAAAACACGTATATGGACCAAAACTGGCCACACCACAAAATTTGTAAGGCTACGGTTTTCCTTTTATAAAATGTCATCTTGCCATTACTGTAGATTGTAAACATATGACTCAGTTTGCAAAACATATCAGTGTATAAAAGTGGCAAAACAATTAAAGCATTAAGTATGCTATATAATGACCAAATGCAGGGAAAACTGTAAAGCTAGAATAACCTCAAGGGACATTGTTCTGATTATGGCTACAATATAAATATTTCCCCTGGACGGTTTCAACATGACCAACATTACTGTTACAATTATCTAATTGTAATACCTTCTGAAACAAAAATACCAACTCTTTGTTACCCCGTATTACTGCCATCCTGCAGAGCAGAGGTTTCCAAATGGTGTGTGGTGACACATTAGATTAATGTGTCGGCGGCAGGCCTCTGGTGTGTTTTGCCACACTGGGGAGTAGGGCAAGTGATTGATGCCGCGATGCATTGACACAGAACATCGATTATCCGCCCGCATCTCCTCCGTCACTTTGGGAGGCGCTAGGACCCCATGTCCTCTCAGCCAGTCGCCTCTTTCCCCTGCGGCAACGCTGGGAGGAAGCGATCAAAAAATTTCACATCCTCGCAGCTCTCTATGCTGCCATGGATGGAAGCAAAGCCCCCTTTTTGCTGGCTCAGAGAAAGTCATACAAAGCAAGATTAAAGGATGGGGGGTAAACATGATAAAGAGGGAGATGGACTTGATAAAGGGGGAGATGGACACGATTAAGGGGGAGATGAACACAGTAAAAGGGGAGATGAGAATGATAAAGGGGAGATGGTCATGATTAAGAGGGAGATACAGTAGACATGATAAAGGGGGAAATAGACATGATTAAAAGGGAGATGAACATGATAAAGGGGGAGATGGACATAATAAAGGGGGAGATGGACATAATAAAGGGGGAGATGGACATGGTAAAGGGGGAGATGGACATGGTAAAGGATGGAGGGAGATGGACATGATAAAGGGGAAATGGACATGATAAAGGGGGAGATGGACCTGGTAAATGATGGAGGGAGATGGACATGATAAAGGGGGAGATAGACATGATAAAGGGGGAGATAGACATGATAAAGGGGGAGATGTACATGGTAAAGGATGGAGTGAGATGGGCATGGTAAAGGGGAGATGGACATGATAAAGGATGGAGGGCGATGGGCATGGTAAAGGGGAGATGGACATGGTAAAGGATGGAGTGAGCAGTGGTGTATTTAGGTTTTGTGCTGCCCTAGGCCTGACTAAACTCGTGCACCCCTAATTTAAATTTGACGCACCCCTCCTGTCAAGGGCACACCTCTTCCTGGTTAATCCCCACCCTTCCTCTTTAAGCTCCACCTTTTCCTCTTAGAGCTCCGCCTTTTCCTCTCTTTATATTAAAAGTGGATACCAAGGGGGGCGTGGCCTGACTCCGTTCGATGGTGGACGTGTAGCGCCGGAGCTCCGCACGAGGGACCCACTAAAAGCGGGGAAAAACTACAGTAAGCAAGCGCAGCTGAGACCCAGGACCTGGGGAACTAGTGGGGCACAGTATGTCCTCCCTCAGCGGTAACAAAAAGGCGGGTTCTGCCGATTTTTTTGCTCCAAAGAGCCAGAGACAGCGCGGCATTGGGGCCTCCCAAGATGGCGGCGGCTCACCTTCCTCGTCCCCACGAGCATCTGCCTCCCCCACTGAGGAGTGCTCAGGAATCGATGCGGTGACGGCCAAACTAGCACCTATGCTGACAGCTCTTTCTGAGGCATTATCGACTCGACTGGATAGTGTGGCGGCGGACATTAAAAAAGATATTAAAGAAATAGGAGACCGCATGGACAGATTGGAAACAAAGATGGCGGACTTTGCAGGGGCACATAATCATTTGACAGAACAGGTAGAGGACTTACAATCTCAACTTCTGGGGGCACTTACTAAAATCGCAGACTTGGAGGATAGATCACGTCGCCATAATTTGAAAGTAAGAGGAGTTCCAGATTCGGTATCAGCTCATAACCTCCCTGATTATGTTACTGAACTATTTCAACATCTCCTGCCTGAGGCCACCTCGGATTTCCTCCTTTTTGACCGAATTCATCGACTTCCTAAGCCCCCGTCAGCTCCGGTTAAGGCGCCTAAAGATGTCCTGCTTCGTCTCCATTAATATAAGCCTCGCGAGGACATATTGCGTGCCCTGAGACGCCCTGGGGCGCTATCCCCGACCTACGATCATATCGCTATTTTCCCAGACCTGTCTCGCACTACCCTCCAACATCGCCGCAACTTTAAACCGGTGACAGCGATGCTCCGGGAACGCAGTATCGCATACAGATGGGGCTTCCCAACCAAATTGTTGATATCTCGCAATGGAGTTTTCCACTCGGTGACTTCAGTATCGGAGGGTATTCAACTCCTGAAAGATTGGGGAATGGAACCTGGTACCCCCCCCCGTCACAGCGACGAGATCCTCCATCACGACTTGACCCGGAGTGGCGCAAGAAGAAAAAGTGATTTTCCTTTTTGCTTTGACGTCTTACGAATATTCCAGTCGCCACGGGCTTTGGACAGAGGAAGAATATTCTCGGGACATTTCATCGTCTTTGCGGTATCGTATTTCACCGAATGTGCCTCAAGGGTGTTTTTCTGTTTTTTTCATACTTTTATGAGCATGGTCCATGTTTCGGGCCTGTGGGATCAGCTAGAGTTGCTGGGTCCCGACGTGCGCAGCACGGCACAGCTTTTTGTTTCTCCATCTGGTCGCTTTGTTGGGCTTTCCTTTTTTGGCCCCCCACTCTCGCTCTTCATTCCTACACTAGAGGAGTATGAGAAGTACACCCGCTTCTCGGGGCTTCTTAAGAGAGGCTGTCCCTTTGGGACATGTATATAGTTTTTTTGACACTTTTTTTTTGGTTCTTTTCTTTATATGCTGTCTTTTTTTTTCTTCATCACCATTCACTGACTGCTCTCGAACATGCTCGGGCCGAGCCACGGGAGCTGCTTTGACTTTCCAGAATAAGAATTGGGGGCTCTTTTGGCCCAGGATCTGTATACAGTCTTTAGTCCCAGTTTTATGAAACTTATGTCCTTCAACGTTAGGGGCTTAAATGCTCCCTTTAAAAGACATGCTTTATACTCAGAGATAAAACGGGGAGACCCCGATTTGGTTTGTCTACAGGAGACACATTTTCGTAGATTGTCTCACCCATTGTTGCAGGTACCTAGGTATACCACGCAATTCCATGCTACGGGCCCCACCAAGTCAAGAGGGGTATCTATACTACTGCATGATAGAGTGACTTTTCAACTCCACAGAAAGCTTAGTGATCCGAAGGGCCGCTACCTTATTTTAGTGTGCACGATTAATCAGAAATTGTTCACTATATGCAATGTCTATGGTCCTAACTCATCGCAAATATCGTTTCTTAAACATGTATTGCTCAAAATGTTAACAGTATCAACTGGCGAGGTGATTGTGATGGGCGATTTTAATGCATGTCCCGATCCGATTCTAGATAGGTCAGCCGCATCATACGCACACATTAGAAAACAAGGTAGAGAATTAACGGAACTTCTGTCTCATTTTAATTTATTTGATGTGTGGAGGGTTTTTCATCCAGGCGAAAAAGGATATACTTTATTCTCCCCACCTCATAATTCATACTCCAGAATAGACTTTTTTTGCATACGAGGTTCTTTACTGCCTTCTGTTCTAGACTGTGACATCTCTAGCTTCACACTGTCAGACCATGCCCCAGTATTCTTGACACTAGCAGATGACTTCCAGGTGTTTAGCAGGCCTCCTTGGCGCCTCAACGACACTCTTCTGAGCGATCCAGAGATACTGTCGGACTTGCAGTCCACACTTGCCAATTACTTCTCGGAGAACAAAGATTCTTCCTCGGATTCGACTATTCTCTGGAGAGCTCACAAGGCGGTTATGAGAGGGGTGTGCATTAGATGGGCATCTATTAGGAAGAGACAACGTTTATCGGATAGACTGGAGTTACTGACCCGTATAGACGCTCTGACCAAAGCTAACCAAGCACACCCGGATCCACTTACGGCTCGGGAACTGGCCAAAGCGGGCGCGGACTTGACCGAACTGGACAGTACAACACATTTTCATGCATTACAACGCCTTAGAGCAAATAGGTATTCGACCGCAAATAAGGTGGGACACTCGCTAGCGCTCCGCCACCGTACTCTTCAGCAATCAACCAGAGCATCCTTTTTGTTAAATAGCCGGGGGGAAAGGATATATAAACCCCAAGATATAGCGAACGAATTTGCGAAATATTATCGGGCTCTCTACAATTTAAGAGACGGGACCACAGACAATGGACCTTCGGTATCGGACAACGCGACTATTTGGATAAAATAAACTTACCCACTCTTGGAACCTCTGGCTCAAATGATCAGGCAGTCCAGTGACGTACGGGGAATAGAGGTGGGTCCACAGACACACAAACTAAATCTTTTTGCAGACGACATTCTCCTTACATTAACGTCCCCTAAATCTTCCTTAGAGGCACTTCCTAAAATATTGAATGAATATGGCAAATTATCATATCATAAGGTTAATTTCTCCAAGACTCAGGCGCTGCCGGTTAATATACCAGATGACGTTCTGACTACACTAAAGCAGGAATTTTCATTTGATTGGAGAACTAAATTTCTCACGTATTTAGGAATCAAGCTCACTCTCTCGCCTCATGTCTTATTCGATGTCAATTATGGGAAACTGTTAATAGAAATTAAAACCTTATTGCGGACTTGGCATCCACGACGACTATCGTGGTTCGGTCGCATAGCGGCGGTGAAAATGACAATACTCCCGAAAATTTTGTATGTTTTTCGAGCCCTGCCTATTTTTATCCCTCGAGCGTATTTTTCTTCTCTGCAGGGAGTGGTTAATTCCTTTATATGGAACTATCGGCGCCCCAGAATTAAATTTCCGGTTCTTTCACGTCGGATTGAGTGGGGGGGATTGGGGGTACCGGATTTTGCAAAATATAGCCGGGCTGTCCATGTCGCAGCGATGATAGTATGCCTGGGTTATGCCTCCCGCCCTCAATGGGCAGTTATGGAGGCCATCGCTCTGAACCCTCACAATTTAAGGGTGTTGCTATGGGTTCCTCCTACGAATAGACCGAGGGGGGTGTTTACGTCTCTGTTTACTACGACGAAACTCTCCTTGAGAATATGGGACAGTATGTTCCTGCGGATATCGGGGACGGGCCCCATATCGAGAGCAGCACCACTGAAGATGTTTCAGTATATCCTCCCACACTTTAATGCGCGTCATTGGGCGACGAAGGGGGTTATCGATTTATGTCAATTAACGGATAAATGTGGGGTACTGGATTTTGCGTCAGTACAATCTAAATTTCACCTGAATTACTCTTATTTCTTATCTTATTGCCAATTGCACTCATACTTGAGGACTCAGGGATTCACAGCCTTCTATTCGATCCATAAACCGGCCTTGACGTCAATTGAATCCCTGGGTGTCTCCCAATTGTTGCCAAAAGGTCTAATCTCAATCGGCCTCAATGCAATTATGACGGACAAGGAATTACCCTTGTGGCGATATCATACTGCGTGGGAAAAAGATTTGGAACGTTCCATTGAGCCAGAATTGTGGGCAGCTGTGTTTCGTAGAGATGTGGGGGTGTCTAGAAATGCGACACTTCTTGAAACAAGTAGGAAGGTTCTCTACCGATGGTACTGGACGCCGGATAAAATGTCTAAATTCGCTCCATCCTCATCTTCAGCGTGTTGGCGATGTGGGTCACAGACAGGTACTTACCTACATATCTGGTGGCAATGTCCATTATTAATTCCCTTTTGGACTATGGTGGTGGAGTTTGCTACAGCAGTGGTGAGCACCCCTATCCCTATGGATCCCGGATTCGTATTGTTGGGATTGGGGGGCCCCAAGTTAACTAGGCAACAGAGCAGAATGACGTTTCATGTTATGTCCACCGCATTACTACTGATAGCACAGAGATGGAAATCAGAAACGGTCCCCTCTATGGGGCTCCTTAAGACGTACATGACTAGAGATAGGACATACGACAGTATGGCTATAGAGTTTCTCTCTGTGACCCCTCCTAAACAGGACGCATGGGAATTATGGGACATATACCTAGTGAAACAGTGTGTACATGGAGGGGAGGGCAGGCCTAAGGACGGGGCAGATGTGAGCGTACCGGAGGTTACCGGGTGATCTTGCCAATATGCGAACCGAGGGCTAAGGAAGTGGGTGACAGAATTTTATATGTAAATCATATGTAATAGTTGTTAATCTACAGGTGATGGTGATGTTCCCCCCCCTTTTTTTTTTTTTCTCTCTCTTCCCCTCCCCCTCTTTTATATTTGGTTCCTTCTCGTTCTTCCCGCCTCAATGCAATACTGTAAATGTATTAACAAAAACGTTTGGTTCCCCTCCCTTATCTTTTTTTTCTGTACCCCCATTGTCTTTGTTTTTACAAAAATAAAAAACTTTAAATTTCAAAAAAAAGTGGATAACAAGTGCCTACTTGTATATTTTGTATACCATTTCAAATGTATCTATTGAGATAAAGAAAATTATGAAATGTTTAAATTCAAGTATTTTTACAAAGAACAGCCACGCATGTCAAGTAAACGGGATCACAGCCGCTCTAATTGGTGGAACAATAAAATCCACAGAAACGTGCACTGCATATGAGCGTATCACAGAGCTGCATAGCAATAAAACCCACAGAAATGGGCACTGTGTATGAGCATATCAGAGCTGCAAAGCAATAAAACCCACAGAAATGTGCAGTGTGTATGAGCATATCACAGAACTGCACAGCAATAAAACTCACAGTAATGTGCAGTGTGTATGAGCGTATCCCAGAGCTCCAGGGCAATAAAACTCACAGTAATATGCAGTGTGTATCACAGAATCCACAGCAATAAAACTCCCAGCAATGCAATGTGCGGTGTGTATGAGTGCATCAGAATTCACAGCAATAAAACTCACAGCAATGCAATGTGTGGTGTGTGTCAGCGTATCAGAATCCACAGCAATAAAACTCCAGCAATGCAATGTGCGGTGTGTATGAGTGCATCAGAATCCACTGCAATAAAACTCCCAGCAATGCAATGTGTGGTGTGTGTCAGCGTATCAGAATCCACAGCAATAAAACTCCCAGCAATGCAATGTGCGGTGTGTATGAGTGCATCAGAATCCACTGCAATAAAACTCCCAGCAATGCAATGTGTGGTGTGTATGAGTGCATCAGAATCCACTGCAATAAAACTCCCAGCAAACCGAGTGTATATGAGCACACAGCAATTATTTATTCTACATTTACCGGCCTCTGTCCGCGGTAGGGCTGTGTGCAGAGTCAGCATGGACTGTGTACAGACTCAGCAGGAGGTCCCTCCAGGCCACGTTAGGATCACGGCTGTGCCTGTGCGTGGAGCCATCTTGTCAGCAGTGGGGTGCCACTGCCAGAGGGTGCACCGTGGCTTTGATTCCCTTCCCGGTGGGTGTTCAGTCCAGAATAGAGTGACAGTCCATGTTAACGAAAGGGTGGGCAGCTGCGTGCATGCGTGTCACGTGGTTCAGCCAGTCAGGTGGTACTGAGACTCAGTACCACCTGACTGGCCGGACCGAGTGTGACCTGCACGCAAGCAGCCTCACCAGGAGCCAGGCAGCTCAATGACAAATTTCTATCACTGCAGTGCTGGTTAAGGAAAGGTCCACTTTAAACAGCAGTAAGCAGACAGGGCTTCATATTCTGCCGAAACCCCCCCTTTACCTGCCATTTACTGTCATCTTCTCTCTCTGGACACAAATCACATCCCCCTCCCCTCTCCTAGAGCTGCTGCGGGGCAGGGGAGGAGCTATGGAGGGAGGAGAGGGGGATTTTTATTCTATTCGATTTTATTCCGTATACAAACGCCATGGTCCGCTGCTCGTTGTTTGAGAACACAGCTCAAAGCTGACACACAGTGAGAGTGGCACCTCCTAGTACCCCCTAATGACACCCCAATAATCACTGGTACCTGGGGCGGCCCGCCCTCCGCCACTCCTCTAAGTACACCACTGCTCTGGTGATATGCTCACACACAAGTTTGGCGAACTGCCAGCAAGTACGGTGCTGTTTGAAGGCAGTGCAAATCCCCATAGAGAAGTAATGGTTAATCTATTCAGAGAACACCAAACACCAGAGAAATGTCAGTGAAATGCCCTGATGTTCGGTGGTTTCAATCAGCAGGTTTATTCAGGCGAACCCCGTAGGTTTCAATGTTAAAAATATTCCCGTTTTCTATGCAATATCTAATAAACCATTTATTATTTTAATCTGCAGTAAAAAGTCTTTATTTATTTATTGATTTTTTTTTTGTACCTTTTTAGTGATTTTTCTGAATTTTTTGGGCTAAATTCCCCCCCTTTTTTTTAATAGCGGTTCTCCTTTTTCTGTAACAGAACTTTTTATTATCAATCATAGGATCTTATATGTAAATTCCAGACATTTTCGTTCAGTAGTTCTTTTGAAAACAGCAGGCCATGGGTTTGCGGTGGCAGCATACAGCGGCCAACTCCATGCACTTTGGGGACCCTGCGGTGAATGGTGAATTCACTGCAGGGTTGGGAAATTTTATTCCCCAAAGTGCAGGGAACTACAGAACACCAAAATGTTGGCGTCATTTTCGGTGCTCTGTGAGTAACCCAATTAGTGGTGAAGGTTTTTTGTTGCCCCCTGGAAAGTGAAAGCCTAGGCCTTGCCTACCCAGGACATACTTGAAAATTAGTGACATCTCAATGTTTCCTTCCTGGTAAAATAGTTTGCAAAAGTAAAAAAAAAAAAAAAATTCTTTTTAGGGGTGGGGCCACCCAGCGGGCTGCCGCCCCCTGGAAAGTGCCGCCCTAGGCCTGGGCCTTGTTGGCCTAGGCCAAAATACACCAGAGTGAGATGGACATGATAAAGGATGGAGGGCGATGGACATGATAAAGGGGAGATGGACATGATAAAGGAGAGGAAAATGGTTTTGTAATGTGGGGAATTTACATGGAAAGAAGGGAGGGGAGAAATGGAAATGAGAAGGGGAGAAAGAGAGGAAGAGGATGAAGGGGCAGAGAGGAAACGATGGAAAGAGGGAAAGAATGTGCACAGAAAGGAGGCAGTGTGAGTATTAATAATCAGCTAATAATAATAACAATAATTACAATTATACAATAATTACAAATTATATATTTAAAAAATATAAATGAAAAGGTGTCATGAGATATGTTGTGTCCCCATATATTTCATTGTTACAATGCGTGTCTGTATCTATTATAACACGTTAGTTTAAACTGACTTTGCTAGTGAAACTGAATAACTGTGTAACCATATGATGCGATTCTAAAAGTGTGTCACCAACACAAAACGTTTGGAAAGGTCTGCTGTAGAGGTAGAACCACATATACGCCACCCAAGTCCCTTACACTCCACACTACTCGCCCAGTTACATAATTACTCATCTTGGTTATATATCTTTTATTAAAAGTATTTAAATTGATTTTCTAATCTAAACGATTCTGGACCCAGGTGTCCAAATGCTTTTTGTAACTGTACAGGTCTCGCGTGACCAGCATATCCTTTATATTGCACGACTACTATCACGATGTTCATATTGACAAGTGTTTTGAAAACTTTGGCTGAAACCAATAAAAAATACATTTACAAACTATTCCATTTACTGGTTGAGCACCTGTTATCCAGAACGATCAGGACGCTGAGCATTCCAGAATTTGGATTCTTCTGCTTTTCACAATCTGGCTAGGATTCCAATTTTGGAGGGGAGGGGGATCAGCAGGGCAGCTGCTCGGGGTCTAATCCTAAAAATAGAAGTGGGGGAACTCTCCAACATTTCTGCTCCCAATTAACTGTTGACATGTCAAACTTAACACACAAACCCCACGCTCAAATATGATATCAATGTTTAAATACAATGCTGGGATTTAGGGAATCATTATTGTAATTGTAATTAATTTCATTTATTTTTGGAGACTCAAAAAGGAAACCTAACTGAAACCTAATAAAAGCTTAGAGACATGCATGCAGGGAGACACTGCACAGTGGTTTGCGAGAGAGATGCAGTGCAGAGCCAGCATGTCTTTCGCTGACTCAGTGTCTCACACTGGAGATGCACAGAGTTTCCCAGCATGGTCTTTATGGTGCTGCTGCCCAAGTAAGAGCAAATGAGCGCCTGTTCAGAGGGTCAGGGAAACAAGTAAAAGTTTGGTCTGGAAGACACCGAATCTTCTGGTTTTCAGAGTCGACCAAGATTTGGAGTTCTGGATAACAGGTGCCCAACTTGTAAAACAAAATTAAAGGGGCCTGAGGTGGCAATAATTACCCAATAAGGGGAATATCTAGATAGAAAGGCCAGGCTACTATATCCCAAGAGTGTTTTCCCACAACCACTCTTAAAAATGACAGAAAACAACAACAGAAAAATGTGGAAAGCGGCTTCTCCATTACCCGTTTCCAGCAGGAACCCATTCACATAGAATATCGTACAAATGGGAAACACAAATATATTGGAGAAAGATATGATCATGCAAGTATAGCCATGCAATGCTGTTCCTCGAAAGGGTGGATGGAAATATAAATTATGATATCCCGCATCCAAGTATTCCCGGGTACATATGTATGGAGAAAAACAATAGTGTGGCACAGTATAACAAATGTGAAACAATAAATAATGCCAGACATATGACCACTCACTTGGGTCAGAGCCTATGAGGATAAAGCTCAATTTATCAGCATTGGGCCCATTAAACTTAAAGGATGACCCCTTCCTTCGACAATTGTCCAACGAGCTTGGGAAAAAAGATGGAAAAACCAAACATGGGCCATAACGTAACTCCACTAGATGAAATGTGGTGGATAAAGAGGCGATATGGCACAACTCATGTGATGTAGAGCCTGCATGTAGAATTGCTCTCTCCGTATGCAGACGTGTGGTATTATTAGAGGGTATACCAATCCCCACAAACTCCGGAATGGCAGCAGACCAGGTAAAGGTGAACAAATACTACTAATTATAAAAACAATGAAATTCATATAACCAAGACGCATTTTACTTCTTCAATTGGTTCTAGCATTCATTATAGGTAACTGGTCTTATATATGTCTCCTAATAAGGCTAATGAAGTTAAGGTGAAATACACTCAGGGGTTGTCCAGAAGTTCCGAGAGTCCGCTCTTTATGTCCCGTACGTCTGGCGTCTACCACGTGGTCAATGTCTCTCCGTGCCGGAACACAGAAGTCCGGTAACACCCCTCCGCCATGTGTGTATACAACTCCAGCTGTGCCTCCATCCATCCTTCGGCACAGTTTGAGGACCTCACCACTGGCGCAGATCACATGGCTAATGCACCTCCATGCTGGAACGTGGAGGTCCGATGGTCTCATGGAGAGCTTTGTATGTGCACCAATATTTTGAATTGGTGCCAAAAGAAAACAGGGAGCCAGTGTAGAGATTGACAAAGGGGTGAGGTACGGGAGGTAAGGTTTATGAGCCTGGCACAGGCGGTCATTACAGACTGCAGAAGGAGAATCTGGGATCTCTAAAAGACAGAGAGAAGGAGGTTACAGTAGTCAAGGTGTGAGATAATAAGAGCTTGGATGAGCATGCAACATTGTATACTGGTTTATTGGTACTGAAAAAGTGAAGTCATGTTTCTGTTGAACTTGTTTCAAGATTTTGCTGTATTATTTTCAGTCATGTGACAACATGAGTAGAATATGATATCATTCTGGACTAGATTTAATACACCATGTATTACCATGACTGCCATCTGGGGGCTGACAGCCCCTGATATATTCAGGTCCCAGAGGCTCCAGGGGGCCCTACTCAAACTTGATTACGTGGCACAGATGTAAGGGTTTCTCTGCCATCCAGGACTGTCACATAAATTTTCCAGTGGGCCGCAGCATCTGGGACCAGTACGTGTAATCTCACCCATCACTGAGGGAGCGATTAGTTTGGTTTGCACTAGGCAGAGGTACAGACTAATGATCTCCCACCAGAGACCTCTTTTTTCCCCGTGCTGGGCCATCATGGAAATAGCCCATACCCTGTAAATTAAGGCAAGCAGAAGAGGTGACAATATGTTTATTATTAACTTACTGAAATGGTGTAGTTGGGGACCCTCAACCAATGGTCTAGTAAGGGGCCCAAACAATTCTGAAGCCTGCCCTGTGTATTACTTGGTAGTAATATATTATTGTCCATAACCCTCCTCAGGAAAGGGCAAGAGAAGACATTTTCCCTCCACTTATGTTTGACACCCAGATCTGTTGCCTTACAAGATTGCAAAATAGTCATGTTTGACAAATTTCTCTTAATGCTTATGACCACTGCCTGCCGCCGACATATTCCTATGGATTTGTATAGCCGCTGTCTTAACAGCTGAGATCTCTATTATGCTGCCTGTTTCTTCTTGAAGCTGTGACCTTTTTGTGTTACGTTTTATGTCCTAACAAAGCTTTCTCCAGCAGCGAGTTTTTGAAATTAAAATGAACAAAACTGGTTTATTTAAGTAACAGTAACACGCTGCTGTTTGTATCCGCAGGTAGTGGAGGACATGCTAGAGGACGAGGAGGAGGAGGATGACAAAGACGACAAGGTAATTATCCTTTTGAACACTTGGGTACCTGGGGGCGAGAAGAATTTAGGCATGACACTGTTTTTCCACAGACAGAGGGAAGAAAAAAAAATGTAATGTTTTAGCCCAGAAAATTGGACAGACGGTTTATCATCCTAACAATGCTGCTGTATGTTACGAGAAGGCTATAAATCCTCCGCTTTTTTTGTCCAGAGCTGGGTCAAATATTTTTTTTTCCAGGAACAAATATAATTCAGCTTGTCTAGAACTTGATAGCTCTTTTGAAGTTGGCTGCACTGACATCTATTCATGAAGGACAAAGCTTGTCTGAACTTGAGTGTTACAAATAGCCCTCTACTTAGAATAAAAAATGGCGCTGCTAATGGCAAGGATCCCGTGCAAGGGACTTGTAAAGGGCAACCATGTTTGTAATAAAATAATACATACAGTAATTTCATCAGAAACAAAGTCTCAAAAGACGACCGATTGGTCAGGATTTTGGCAGTTTATGTGGCCCATTTAAAGTAAGCGCTGGTATTATTGTTCACATCTTGTTTGTTTTGTAAAGACTGTAAAAAACAGGATGATCATGACAGTGGAGGCTACTTGGAAATGGCTATTGAAACATATAATGAAACCTATAGGGCTAAGCAGGAAATTATTGGTAAACTGAGGAACAGGCTGGTGCTTCCCTAAAGTGGCCCAGTGGCGAAGGAGTAAAAAAATTTGATTATCATGCCAGTATCCTAAGAATATTAACAATTCTGTATGTTGATTGCATGTGTACAGGTTTCCATGTGTCCACCATGGTGGAACAAGTATCAGTAGCCCTGTCAGATGTCATAAGACACTCTAAGCACTGGTCAGGCAAGAAGGAAAGGGGGCAACACCCATCCCATTCAGACACACACTACAGTTACAGGGTTTTTTTTCGGGGTTTTTTGAGAAAGGATTTTACCAGGAAGGATACATTGAGATTTTTCTCGTTTTCAAGTATGTCCTGGGTGGCGAGTATGTACCGTTAGGTGTCTTGTCTAAGGACACTTATTGGAGAGGTTGCTCGCTGGGATCGAAGCCATGTCTCCACAGTCTCTCTCCACGTAGAGCAGTGATGTTACCTCTACTCCACTCACCCAGTTACAAGTATTTATAAAGCGCCAACAAATTCCTTAGCGCTGTACAATGGGAGCAGTGGCGTAGTGTGGGGGGCCTCAGGGGCAGTCGCCCCGGGCGCAATCTTCTTAGGGGGCGCAATATTTCAAAAGAAATTTGAACCACTAATATTTTCCAGCAGGTATCAGCAAGGTGTCCGCTCACAGAAACTGGTGTCCATGAGAGGCCCTTGCACGGGCGGCCGACAGTTTAGCGGCGCTGGTGGTGACTTAGCACTCAGCGTACGGAAGGGAAGACCAGGATAGAAAATTCTGGTCCTGTCCTGAATCCTCCTTAATGCTGACATGAGTCACGTGAAGCAGTGCAGCATTATCCGACGGAACACGCTGTACCACATTTGTCCTTGAAGCCCTGTCCAGCCCTGCGCCGCTGGTAGCCCTGCAGCCGCTGCACAAGGAGGGAGGGAGGCGCCTGCCCTGCAGCACATTTAAAATCCAGTCTCCACTAAGCCCCCTGGACAGCTCCCCCACAGGCCCCAGCAACTCCACGTGGGTATGCGACACTGTGTGACACCAGAGCAGCGTGACCAACACACAGTGAGGGGGTACTGGGGGTATGGAGAGATGGTCACTGGAGGTTCAGGGAGAGAATGACTGGGGGTGCTTGGAGAGATAAAGAGTGACTGGGGGTATTTGGAGAGAAGGAGTGTCTGGGGGGTACTGGGAAAGAGTCACTGAGGATACTTGGAGAGAGTGTGACTAGGGATACTGGGAGAGAGTGACTGGGTATAGTGTGAGAATGGAACTATGCCAGGGTACACTGGGAGAGGTGACTGGTAGCAGTGGTGTAGCATAGGGGGGCATGTGTGTTTCATTTTTTATTATATCAGTATTTTGTTAATATACAATACATGTCCTTTTGGGTAAGGAGGTCAATACTCTACTGGTAGAAGGGAATCCGGGTATGTTACTGTGTCCACAGGATAGGGCGGGGGCGCACAATTCTTGCCTTGCCCCGGGCGCTGACAACCCACGCTACGCCGCTGAATGGGAGAGACAGAATAACAAATATACAAACACATTACACACATGGAATGGGAGGAGGGAGGACCCTGCTCGAGAGCTTACAATCTAAGAGGAGAGGGGTGACCCATTAGGTGAGAGTGAATAGGGTAAGTGAAGTGGTGCGTTGCAGGAGGGCTGAATGTGAAGAGGAGCAGGAAATGACGGTGAGGAGATCATGGGTCTCTCTAAAGTATTGCGTTTTCAGAGACTTCTTGGGGCAGCTTGGGAGAAGACCTGAAGGCGAGAGTTGGGCGTGCGGGTGCGAGGAACTGATAGCATCAGATGATTGGCAGAGCATAGTGGACGGGATGAGCTTTGTATGTGAGCACCACTACCATCCCCCTTAGCCACATACTCCCATTCCCCTCAGCCACTAGACTTACAATTCCTCTTTCACATTCCTCACAGTCACATGCCCCAAAGACAACTACACACACACCTTTTCCACCAAGACAGCTACAAATACACACTCAACAATTGTCACACACACACACGGAAACACACATTATGTATTTGTATGAGGAAACAGAAGTGGTATATGTAAAAAATAAAAAACACAACTTAGTAGTACATGTACATTTATATAATCAGATAAAGTCCTTTAATATACTATATATATATATATATTTGTCATGCTGAAACAAGGAACAAAACAAATGCATTCATTTTCTTCTAATTATAGATAGATAGATAAATAAAATAATTCTCCGACTTAACCTGTCACCGGCCTTTAAAGACAGAGCCCTAAGCTGTGTGTCTTGCATGGGTAACTAAATGGCCAAATAGACTGGGCTGTCACTGTTTGTCTGGACTGCAGAGGGCAACATTATGACATCAAAGCTCTGACCTGACTCCCTGGCCTCATATTAATTTGTAGTCGGTGGTGTCATGGGAGCCGTATTAGTTTGATGACTCTGCCTCTGATAATGATAAATGTTCAGGACTAGCTTGTGTCTGCGGACGGGTCCTGGCATAGCACAACAGTCTGTACCACATTAGCTTAATTACCCTTGTGACTTAGGAAGGTTTCAAAGAAAACTGCTCTATCCCCAGCACAGACGTGTAATGGGATAATGGTTATATTTTCTATTTTCTATTCTTTTGCTGAACATATTGTTTTTAATTCATTGTTTGTAAAAGAGGGCTTCGTTGGCAGGATCCGGCAGCGGCAGACCTTTCCCTTGTCCGTATGTATATGAGGCTGTCTCCGTTGCAAGGCATGTTAGCATCTTGGCTTTGTGTCTTTTGTGAGCAATTCAAACACGGTTAAAAAAAAAAAAAAAGGGGGAGAGGGAGAAGAAATACAGGCTTGTTTGGACAATTCATTGTGTCAGGATATGATAGCACTTGGATAGGTTGTCCTTGTGGGAATATGAAAACCAGAGGGAGGAAATTAGAGTGACCTTGGACCACGAAAGCAATGGATTGTGCTAGCAGGACTACTTTGCAGCACACAAGAGCGCCGTGATAAAGGTCTGAAACTGTCTGCGATTTTACAATACCCAAAATCTCTGCTGCTCTAAAGAAACCTTCAAAAGATGAGAAGTTACAATTAAACTTTTCAAACGAATATTATTTATATACATAAAGGGCTGAAAAGATGCTTTGTAACCAGCCCATTTATCCCAGAGATTATGCTTTTAAGAATACATGTTCTTTCCTTTATTTTGTTGTCTTTTAAACTGTATGTCATTATTAACCAATTCCTATACAGGGAGAATCAGATCAATTTTTTTGGACGTCTGACTCTAATGCAATGGCAATTTCAGAGCCATTTACGCTCTCTGCTGTGATTATTGGAGGACATTGCTAAATTGGCCTTGTGTATCAATGAAAAGGCATAGGTGGATACCTGGATGCCTGATGCAAGAACATAACATGTGGGAGATACAAAGTCATATTGAAACAGTAATTTTGCACTGTTGTTCTAAAAAAGGATCAATTTGCAGGAACTCGCGCATTCACACTAACGGCTCTCCCTCTTATATGAGCCATAGATGCAAACTTTGTATGAGGCGCCGCTGTTACGGCAGGTTACTATACATTAATTCGTCTTATACTATCAGGGTTATTCAAAGAGAATCGAAGTCACCGCATTTTCGGTGACTTTACGTTCTCTTCAATTCGGTGCGATTTGGCGATCCCATTTCGGCGACCCTGCGGTGTATTCAGCAAGCACCACAGGGCTGTCATAATGCAGGGAAAACTCCAAAAACTCACCGCAAGACCCGACGAAGGCTCATAGAAACCCGCAAAAACATCTGGATTAACCCCGCCGAAGATGCCGGAGAAACCCGAGCAGGAGCCGATCAGAGCGCAGAGCAGCCGCAGGAAAAACCCAACACTGAATGGAGTGAGAAAAAAAAAGTACGCTTGAATGTTTGAAAAGTGAAACGCTGTTTGCAAAGAAACTACTGAGCGAAAATGTCTGAAATTTACATGTGAGGTCCAATGAATGATAACAAAAAGGGCTGTTACAGAAAAAAGAAAAAACAATTTAATTTTTTTTTAAAAAATCGGCAAAAATGTTTTTGATAAAAAATCCCATAAAATACTTAAAAGATCCTAAAAAACCTAACAATAAAGAATCTTTTTACTGCAGAATATTATAATAAACGGTTTCAGATATTGAATTAAAACGGGAATATTTTTAACATTGAAGCCTATGGGATTCGCCTGAATAAATCTGCCGCATTGAAGCCACCGAATGACAGGGCAATTCGGCAACTTTTCACTGCTGGTTTTTGTTCTCTGAATATCCGAAGCTATGGGGATTTCACTGCCCTCGAACAGGCACTGTATGTGCAGGCAATTCGCCAACATTTGGCGAATTACCTGCTCTCTAAATAGCCGAATGGCCAAGAAAAGTAACCGAACGAGGATTTTCAGCGTTCGGTCACCTTTCGGCAGCCATTCGGATCTCTTTGAATAACCCTGTATGTTAATTTTTGGCCAGCTGTAGAATAATGAGCAGTTCCAGGGTTGTTAGTAATTCTTGCCTCAAGCCATTATTTTAAAAAAATAAGATACCAGCTCCAAGACTGGGATTTCAAATTATTGCTTAACACTTGAAAAAACAGTTTAAAAAAATCTTTATTTACCTCTAGTCACAGGGTGCAGAAGATGGTGTGATCCACCACCTCCTCTCTCCGCATGTGTTACCCGACTTGGAGCCCTATTCCCTAGTTCGTGGTAATATGGGGACGCTAACGGGAAAATCTGCACCCGCTACCTCAGCATCTTTCCCTGGGAACGTAGCATTAACCACTGGGATACTTGCAGTAATGTTTCCGCACCGCCACAAGTGTGACCTCCTGGAGTCCATAGGACTCCATGGAGGATTGTACTTCCAGGCCGTGAGCCCCATGTGAGCTTGCTCTCACAAAATCGCGCAGTGCCACACAGTGATCATGGTGGGATACTGGGAAATATCTTTACCCAGTCTCACTCTGCTTGTGGTCAGAAGATGCTGGGGATTGGGCCACTGTTCTCGCCATGGGATGAGAGGTGAGTGTCGGATTTATTGCAGGAATTTTAGGGGGTGGTACATGATTATGTAAATGCAGAATCATGAAGCACCAGCTTTTTAGAAGGTGCTAATTTTTGGCTCTCCACATCCCGATGGTAATTAGCGCCCGCACTTTGTAATACCTTACTTATCAAAATGCTAATTAATGATTATGCTCCCCATGTTAAGTGTAGGATGCGCAAAGTACAGTAAGCTTGCGTAAGCTAGAGCAAAAAATTATGTTACATGTATGAAAAAACGGATTACTAATGGGGGTAGCGTCAGGAATGTTATATAGATGACATGCGTTAAACACACTTATCCTGGAGGTAACACTTACCTATCAAGGCGCTAACCTTAGCGTTAACTAGGAATAGCGCCCCCAGACTAGAGAGGTCTGAGTGTGCAGGTATTGAAATTCCTGCAGAAAAACAGAAACACAGACTGTATTAGAAGCTGTTGGTGCCATCTTCATTTTACTGTGTCCAGAACAGCCCAGCTCCTCCTTTCCCCAACACCAATCCCCTCTCTACAGGAGGCACAAAGGACCACAATCCATTCTCTCTAAGCCCATTAATGTTTAATAGAAATAAGTAAAATGTCTTACTGATTTCAGCATTGCAAAATAAATAAATAAAGGCTGACTTCTTTTTTCCTGTGTACTCCTTTCCAGTCGACCACACATGCAGAAGGAAACTGGGAACAAATAGTAGCCTGTGTTCTTCCACTGACCTTATGAGACCTGATCTTGCTTGCACGAGATCTGTGCAAGTCTCTATGGAGTCCTATAGATTCCAGGAGACAATACCAGCAGACATGCATGACACTGCCGCTGGTATCTCCTAGTGGAGTCTATCATATTAGGAGTCGAACCAGTGACATAGCAGCTCACTTGTAAGAGAGCCAGTAATACCAATAATGGTTAAAGACTTGCTCCACCTTTTCCCATTTAGCGGCTTCCTATGACTGGCTGGGCCAGAATTGGATCGCAAATGTTCTGCTGTGATGCTAATTGAATATATGTCTTCGTTCTTCTTGTAGTAGAACAAATGATCACTACTGAATCTTGGTAAATTCTCAACTAATAGAAAAATTCTTTTAATCTGAAAATTAAACTAGCCAGGATTTTGTTATTTTTGTTTTTTATCCAACAAAATTCTTACAGAGATTACATAGTGTGGCGGACAAAATAAAGTGAAAGACATATAAAGTGTTTGTAGACCCTAATCAAATACACCTGTCTGTGTAATTCCAAGTATTTAATAACGAAAAGCCTCATAAGCTGCTCCCATCCCCAGAGAGCAATTCTCTTTTTAAATCATCACTGCACAGCCATGTTATCTACTCTCAGGGTAAACATTCCAGTTCTATCACTGCATCATGTAGTCTTATTTTAAAGATACACATAGCCATTATTAATAAAGGGTCTCCATCCAACAGAATCATTCTGAGGGGCTTAATTTCCCCAATCACAGCTTTTATTTTTTCACTCATTTTTATTTTCTCAAGACTCATATATTTAACAGCTCCAGTCATTAGTTTGACGGCTTGAGCTGCTATTCGGACCGAACCACAGGTTTTACTTGTGGTTTGTCATTATAGGCTGCTTGCTATAAATTAACTGCTCCTAAACTTCGCATAGGAGGCATTACCAATGAGTCAGGGCGAGAATAACGAGCAATCCCCTGGTTCCAAATAGAATACCAGTGCAGAGGTCCTTGTGTTAAGTGATTTTGATTTTGCAAAATCTCTTAATACTTAAAATGAAATGGCTTCAAAAAGGAACCATCGCCCATGTCCCAAACGCAGAATCTCTTCCCAATTCTCCTGAGTTTCACCTTTAGTGAATAGACCGGATAGTCTTTTGACTAAAATGCCAATTAATTTTTGTCACATTTTAGTCTGAATTGTTTTAGTTTTAGTCTAGTTTTAGTTGAGTAAATATCACAAGATTTTAGTAAACTAAAGCTACAGTAGATTTAACTGTAATGTAACAGGTTTAATGTGTAATTTGTTATTTAAGCATTTCTTTGGAAATTCCAATCTCATTCTATGCTCCTGGATTAAATCTCTATTAACCTGTTATTATATATTTTAATGTTTGAGCACGCAATACAGACACAGATTTAATTGATGTGGTACATAACATGTCTCTATTTATCATAAAAAGAAATTAAATCAAGTCTCTCAAAGAAGCAAGAATATGACCTTGCATTTCACAAAAGCCCCGTAATTAGCTCTGCATTGATTATAACACCTTGGACATGACATTCTTCATTATTTCATTCACAAATGCAACTCTAAAATATTAAAACCTGTATTGGCTATAATGCTATTGCCCACGTTATCTAAATATAGGAAAAACCTTTAGTTCTCTGTTATTTGTTTTCATAATTAACTGAACACAACTGAAATAATCTCTATAGCCATGCACACACCTCTGCATAACAAAGCGTAGTTCTGATTGGATCTCTTCCCAATTCTCCTGAGTTTCACCTTTTAGTGAATAGACCAGATAGTCTTTTGACTAAAATGCCAATTCATTTTAGTCACATTTTAGTCTGAATTGTTTTAGTTTTAGTTGACTAAAGATCACAGAGTCCCTCCCTAACATTTTTGTCTAGTTTTTACTCGTAAACGAAAATGTCAATAGATATTAATTTTATTTAGTTTTTTTATGTTTATTTTTTTATTTAGTTTTATTTAGTTTTTGTTTAGTTGTAGTCTAGTTTTCATTACTTGAAAAAACTTAGTCGACTGTATGGGTTATTCGGAAAGAGCCGATCTGGCCCCGAAATATCACCGAACAGTGAATTTCCCCGTACGGTGACATTTCAGGGCCATTCGGCTATTCAAAGAGCAGGCAGTTTGCCAAATTTTGGCGAACTGCCAGCAAGTACAGTGCCTTTTCGAAGGTAGTGAAATCCCCCATAGAAAAGCAATGGTTAATCTATTCAGAAAACACTGAACAGCAGAGAAAAGTTGCTAATGTGCCCTACTGTTTGGTGGTGTCATTCGGCAGATTTATCCCATAGGCTTCAATGTTAAAAATATTCCTGTTTTTATTCAATATCTAATAAACATTTTTTTATTTTAATTTCCAGTAAAAAGACTCTTTATTAATGATTTTTTTAGGCATTTTTCTGGATTTTTTCGGCAATTTGTTTTTCTTTATTTTAAAGCGTTTTTTTTCTTTTTTCTGTAACAGATTTTTTTATTATCATTCATAGAACCATATATGTAAATTCCAGGCATTTTCGTTCAGTAGTTTTTTGCAAACAGCGTTTCAATTTTGACACTTTCAATCGTATATATATTTTTTTCTTTACCCCGTTCGTCAGCTTGTCGGCTTTTTCCGGCAGCTGGTCTTACAATGTGACTGGTGGCTCATTGGCTTTTTCCAGCATGTTCGGTGTATATTTTTGCAGCGGTTCCAGCTGGTTTTTCAGTGGGTTTTCGGCAGGATTGTAGCAAGTTTACGGCGGGTTTTCCCTGCACTCCGGGGACCCTGTGGTGAATACTGAATTCACTGCAGTGTGGGGAACTTTGATTCCCTGAAGCGCAGGGAACGAGAGAGCACCAAAATGTCATTAGAGACCCAGTGTCTTTGATGAAAATTACTAATCAATTAAATAAATATTCCTAATGACGTTATTCATCAAAGACAAAAAAGGGGCAATCTCAGAGCAAAGCAAAAACAAGGAACAATCTGCACTGAAAACTAACGACCGTCAGCAAACATTTGGAACCTTGGCTCAGATTAATGGTTTTTCCCACTATAATTCCCTATCGGTTTAGATTTACTCCACTTTCCATACATACTTACACACACCACCATCAACAACTAGAATTATTTATTTATGTTTCAGCCATTAATACATTAAGTCAAACCAGTTCGATGCATTTTACTCTTGTTTACTCCTGTTATAGTGGGTGTTGGACGTCTTTGTGAAACTGGATCTTTATTCTTTACTGTATTTTTCCAGCAGCTAATGGATATTTATCTATTTCTTTCAATGCTGATAAATAGTGAAAGCAGAATTAATTTAGCATGTTTGGCACAAATAAACACACAGTTGGCCATTATTTTTTTCTAACCAGCGATGATGACATTAATTGATTATCATATTACAATAGCAATCAATGAAGCATGACACGTTTAAACCTTTAAATCCCTAATTGTAAGCGCACTCCAGGGCTAAAAAAAATTAGGCCAAAGTATTAATATGAAGAAATTGCTACTGAAACCAAATGAATATCGATTATTACTGAACCAGAGAAGGTAAATAGGATCTAAGGGAACTAATACATTCTTAACGCTAGCATTAGCTCTCCGATTTCTGAGCGTTAACGCTAATTTAAGTTCCTTTAACGCAGGTCCCCCATATTACAATCCGAACGCTAACGGGTTAAAAAATCCATTAGTGCAACGGTGATTGAGCACAATCAGTAATTAGCGTTAGGATTACAAAGTCCTAACGCCAATTACCACACCGCTGCGGTAACTAAAAAGCTAATCTTCTGCAGAATCATTTAGCACCAGCTAAACCCCCCCGAAAAATCTGATACTCACCTCCCATCCCATCTCTTCATCAACAGTGGCCCGATCCACTGCTTCTGGCCGCCAGGAGTAGTGTGAGACTGGGGACAAATAGTCCCCAGACTTCCTCTGCCAATCACTTTGCGGCCCAGCAGCACAAATCTCCAGTATCCAGGGGCTTAGGCTAGGGTCAGACGAACGCATTTTTCACGTGCGTTTAGCCGCACGAAATCACGGCCGTGCTAGCAGCAAATGACGTCCAATGCCGGGGAACATACGACGAACGGCCGCACGAAAGTTCGTCCGTGCAACGCAAGTGGCCAACGAACGCATTTTTTCGAGAACGTCAAACCGCTACTACTGATGTACAGAGTGCGCTGCGTCCGCATAGCGGCGTGTGTGCGTGATTAGGAGACGTCAGACGCTGCTAATGTCCGGCTAACATAACGTCCTGACACAAAAAGTGTTTTATTGATGATCCGTACAATATCACGGACGAAAAGGCGCATCGTATGACCGCTATCGCGTATTCCGGGAAAAAATACGTACGTTCGTTCGAACGTACTTTTTCACGGACAACGTGAAAAATGCGTTCGTCTGACCCTAGCCTTAGCGCTGCGTTACGGGGCAGACTGCTGAATCAGCACTTGCCCCGTAATATGGTGCTAAAATGGGGATGCTCATGCAGTGCAGGGCACAAAATATTGCCCTCAAAGTCCTAATTATCTATGGTGACATTAAAAAAAACTCGTTTATAACCTTTGCCAGATAAACTCTGTTCAGGAGATAATCGTATATACGTCCACACACAAGCGACACCATCTCAAACGTCCCTCTCTCAGAAGTCCCAAACATTTTCAACCTAGCTTGTTTTTATTCCGAATTATGATATATCGTATGAAATACAGCTCCTAATAAAGACGAAAAATGACATCTTAATTTATACCCCTGACCTTTGCTAGGAGAGGAGATGTATAGTTACATAACGCAGCAAGAACTCACTCTCTGGCAGCAAGCATTAGAAACGTCAGAAAACGCACCGTGATTTGTTATCCTCTTTACAATCTTCCTTATGCACTTACACTTCAGTAAGGATGGAATCACAAGCTCCCAGAAGAATTTACTTGAACACAGTTGGAATCAACAGACTGTATGAACAACTCTCCACTGAATATTTTGGTTCCTTCAACCCTTCCATGTTCATCCAATATTATACGGAGGGAAGCATATGGGCACTCGTTACTATATTAAAGGGTAATAAGCTTTCGTATCTGGGAATCAATATATGATTTATTGACAAGGTCGGCCAGGTAACTCGACGGGTTTTTAACTCCCTACCTTTTTAATATAATGGCTTTCCTTGGGAGGTAGCTGGCAGATGTAATCGCTTTACTATTAATTGTTGCCGGAGCCGCATGTAAACTGGAATTCCCATTATACAGTTGTTTATCTTGGTGTTAGAAAAAGATAGGGCTGCGACGAACGATTATTTTCATATTCGATTAGTTGGGCGATTGTTTTTTCGATTTATCGATTCATCGGATAATAAAAAACTAAACATTCTTGTTTTGCAATTAGCGTAGTGTACATAACTTTTGTATGTACATATACAAATTATGTATCTCGCATAACTTCCGTACTTTTCACACACAAAGTAGGCAAGCACCTGGTCAGAGTGATGGGTTGATGCTGTGTGCGCAACTCAAGCTCATATCTGCTTTCTCACTGAACAAACAATGCTATGAGCGCTCAGATAGATTTGATTATGGCAGCGCACAAAATGAGGTGAGAAGGTGGGGGGCCACTCCACGCAGCCTGACCATGTTGATAAGTTAAAGTGATCAGGGTGCGAAATGGGTCCCTTTAAAATTATTTCATGAAGAAACTGAGTGGGGGAGGGACTGGAGATAAGAGAGAGTGCTTTTGGGCAACGGACTGGACCCGAGTTTGAGAAAGAGTGAGTTTGGGCAAGACACTGGACCTGAGTTTGAGAGGGAGTTGTTGGGGAATGGACCAGGACCAACAGGAGTGAAGGCAGCTCTGGACTGCAGGCAGGGATGGTGGGTTGGTGGAATTGGACTCCAGCGCCAAGTAAGGATAAACACTGGCGGGACAGCTCCAACCACCCAGTGGTCGTACCCCACGGTCTGTGTGATAGTTATGCTACTGTTGTAAACTAAATAAAAACAAACTGGTGATATCCAACACAACCATAGAACTAAATCATACAGAGAAAAGCAGTGGCACGTCTTCTCCAATCAACTCCAGAGTAGTATCTGAGGTTATTAATGTTTTACTCAGTCTGACTCTAAACAGTGTGTGCTATACACAGACTGATTAATTGACTAGTCGATTAATCGATAATGAGAATAGGTGACAACTATTCTCATTATTGATTAGTTGACGATTAATCGAATAGTTTTTTTCAGCCCTTGAAAAAGATAATGTCTCGTCACTGGGTATAGCAAAGAAGATTCTTTTTTAAAAAAAATTATTCAAACTTTACATTTTCTGTGCTTTGTGAGAATACCCAGATGTGGGAGATTTAATTTCCTGCAATTTGGTGCAGCAGATGGCACGTTGGCAACTGAGAAACCCCATAATAAGTCAAGTGTCAAACGATAATGCGATTAACACAATTACTGCGTTTTCTCGCGTTGACTCTGTGTCTCGTTTTGCTTATTATAAGTCAAACTACAATGTAGGCCTTATGATTGGCTTATTGTAAGGAGCCTTGGTAAAGAGTTAATACCTCTGCCTTCATGCAGCTGGTGAGCCAAGATGCCAGCAGTCGCAGAGATCAAATATGGTTCAAAACCTAGATTGTATCAACTCTTAGTGGGGTCGATTTCCCATCGTATCACTTATTCTATTGCCACATATTCCATTCTTTGTCAGGACAATAGTTATTCAAGGAATAAAAAAAAAAGTGTTCCAAATGTGTCTAAATGTCACTCATCAGGTAGGTTTGTAGCCTGTTAGAATGCTCTGTTTACCTCTGCACACACTAAAAGATTTTTACATAGGTACTTGTGCTACCCATGTACCGAAATCTGATTCTAACTCTTAACCCCTTCACTGCTGAGGACATGTGAGGACATGTGAGGAATGTCCTAATAGTCTCCCGCTGTATGCTGAGGAAATTCCCCACACGTCTTCAGCTTAGTGGGCGCTCCTGGCTATACTTACCTCTCTCCTCCGGGGTCCCATAGCGTTCTGACTTCCTCAAAGTCAGACGCTGCTTTTGAGACCCCTCCCAGTGCATGGCACAATGACGTCAGTTAGCTGGCGAACCCCTAGCTGTACAGTGATTTCCTAAGGAAATCCTATGGTGGAGATGGGGGGTTCAAAGGAACCTCCTATCTCCCGATCTATGGCAGCTAGATGAGGCATGTTTGGTATCATTTGAAGGGCCAGAGCATGGCCTTTCCAATGATACCAAACATGACTAAGTTCAAAGTAATAAACAAATTAAAAATAATAATAAAAAAGTCTTTTTTATGTTTTTTTTTTAATGCATCAGTATTGTTCCCATTTCAATTATAATGTGAACAATGATGCTGCACTGACGATCTTTTCTATGGGGGTTTTAGCTAAAAATCATGCAATCCCCACCAAAAAAAGTAACGAGTTCCTATTTCTATTTTTTTTTTAACAAGCGCACCCCATAGAATCTATAACCGCAAAGGCTTGGATGATAAAATGTGGAAAAAATCACTTTACACGCTGTAGATGATTGAAAATTCAAGTTTTATTGCATTTTTTGTTATAGCATGCAGGCAGGACATGACGTATACATATAATAATGATATATTATGAATCTGCCGAGTCTGCTGTAAAAAAGGATATATAATTTGTCTGGGTCATATAATAAAACGTGGCTTCAAATTACGTTTAAACATGATGAGCAAAACCAGTAAAAAATTAGCTCAGCACACAGGGGTGAAATGGCTCAGCAGTGAAGGGGTTAATAGGAGTATTTTATTTTTATTTTTTTAATTAAGCCATAATAAATCCAGTTTGGCAAAAGAAGCATTTTAGAAACTGAAACTCTTTTCTAACATGTATTTTCTGCCTGTAAGGAGTTAATCCTATTTTTTCAGCAACGTAGAAGAGCTCACAGATTCCGCAGTGATACTTATGTTCTTTTGCCCAACTGGTAAAAGATAATTCCTGCTGCTTTGTTCAGTGTTGAGGAGGAGTGGGTGATTGAGATCAATTAAATGATAGGTAGCAGGAAACACACTTTAATCACAGTGTATTTAGATACAAAATATTTGATATTTGGCAAGTCGTGTCACATATAAATCACTGGTCAGTTGGTAGTGGATAGAATATATTTAGTGTACGTCTGAACATACCAGGAGTTTCCCTTAAATTCATGCCTATTGGGACCCAGTATAGTTAAAGCTAGTGTCAAAATGATCTTCCTTGAAGCAACGTTACCTTGCTGGAGGTCATGACAAAGCTGAGGTATTAACATAGGTTTCATCAGACACGGTTTGGCTACTCAAAGAAAAATTAATCTTCAAAAACCCAAAATTAGGGTTTGCCTGATTTTGTGATAATATGGTTCGCAGAATAAGAAGTGGTGTTTCACTTTGTAATATACAATTGAAAACACTGCACACTGCTTACCTTTCAGCATCTCTAACGACCCTGATAATTAGAGAGCGCTGAAAAAATGTGTCTGGGAAGGCATAATACACCAGGTAATAAAAAGAACATTCAGTTAGCTTTGCGTAAGTAACATAAAGCATGAGGGAATTCTGTTTTCTTTGAAAAGGAAATTCCAAAGTAAGATACTTGGATATTACATATTTTGTGTGTAATCTCTAAATCTGGTGAATATTGTTTTACATTACTTATATTAACCTCTTCACTACCAAATTAGCATAACATAGTCTTAAAAAACAACTGCAAGTGCCCGAGATCGAGTTAACTCGATATGGAATTATTCTAGAGCACTGCAAATGAATTTAATTAATTGCAAACAACATTTATTTGTATATGGGATCCAGATTGTGTACCTAAAGTTCTAGCATGTTGGACATTGCAGCTAATGTACTAGAACTTATGGAAAATTATAACGTAGCGCCGGCAGACAAAAAGTCATAGAAACATAGAAACATAGAAAAATGTCGGCAGATAAGAACCTTTCGGCCCATCTAGTCTGCCCAATTACATGGATACTTAACCTGGATTTATCTTTTGTTTAGGATAGCCTTATGCCTATCCCATGCTTGCTTAAATTCAAAGTCATTTAAAGTCCACTGGAAAACGGGACTGTGTTCACTGCATATCCAAAAATGGAGAAATACTTTTCAATCTTCAGAAAACTGCTCTCTTTTGATGGAGATATATCAGCAGACTGAAAGGAAAAAAACACAAATTGCGCAGTATGTAGTTCAAAAATAGAAATATAAAAACCATATTTGGTCAACTCACATTTTTTTGAGCCAAACACCTGGCTCTGGGGCGGATGGCTTTATGGGTTTCTTAATAATCTTCAGGTGCCCATCTAACCCCTTTAGGATCCAATAGATGAAGCACAGGATACCCCTGCAGTAGAGCAAAATATATCGAGGATACCCCGAGTGCGATCTTTTAGGCAAATAATTTAAACAAATGCAAAGGTATAGAACTCACATGTTAAAGAGCCTCAATAGCTCTGTGGAACTTGCTCAGGGAATTGTAAGGAATCCCCAAAACCTTCTTTAACAGGATAGGCAAATCAGAAGTAGTTTAAAAACATTTATTGATGTAAAAACAAACAAATCTAATGTACTAGAACTATTTGAACAGCAGGGGCATGTATTATTCTCCTATCAGAGGAAAGGTCATGGGGAAAATCCTTCATTGGATTAATTGGAGCTGGTTACTCGGGGGCATAACAGTACCTTTCTTTTGGTACTATGTACTTTTATCCTTTTTTTTTTACATAATCAAAAAAAAATTCAACAAAAAAGTACAAAAGCACAAAGAAACAAGAGAACAAATAGTTGGCATACAATTGAAAGAAACAGCAGCGGAGCAGACCTGCACGAAGCGAAGAAGGAAATTCACGTCAAAACATACCGGCATACAGCCCAGTGAGACCTATAGAGCAAGCATGGGGGCGCGAGACCCATAAGCGAAAACATTAGAATGTCCCAGTAACACACTCCCTATAACTCGGCGCTAATCGATTCTGTCCTCTCTGAAGGTATATTTTCAGTGAACAATCGGTACGACAAGACAATATAAGACAGAACCAGGCTCCACAACAAAAACAAACAGCAACACATTACAATACATAGCTGGGCAACACAGCACAATATAAAACAGAGCATATCCAGACAAAAACAAGATGAGACCAAAGAGAGGGGAAAAAAAGAGGGGGAGCCAGAATGATAAGAAACTGGATGGGGTACTATATACTTTTGTATGTCACTTGTGTGTGTGAGATTCTCCCTTTGTTTCTCTGAAAGTCTCCTCTCAGCAGAAGATGGAGCCATGTGCCTGTCAAATAGTGCACAGTATAGAGTATGGGAATGCGCTGTAGAGATTCTACAACACATTTACATTGTATGGCTACTGTAAAGTGGTTTTCCATAAAATCACTGGTTCCTGTCCAGTGGTTTTATGTAAACCATCTGGTAGTGAAGGAGTTAAGGTGAGCCTTTCAATGCAGCAAGATAGCTACTAAATACCTTTTCAGTGTAAATATCCCATTCCCAATAATATAAAGTTTTGTTTGCCCCTTGTGAGTGCTTATTATATGTTGACACAACACAACAATATATTTTGTAAGAATTGCTAGCCTTAGAGTATCAAACATGCTCGAAGACTGAAATAAATATATATATATGCTTTTTCATGACATCCATTATATAATTACTATAATACCATCCATTACATTAATTTATCAGTAAATAACTTCTAGTCATACATTATATAAAGCAATGATCCATGTAGCCAGCTTGAAGAATGCAAATACTATTTTTTTATTATTTCTTTTTTATTACCTCTGTATTCCCATGTGGGTTAGTGGTATAATAAGGTCTGCGGACCTTTCCGTGGGATAGAAGGTAAAAAAAAAAAAAGATTAATAAATGTGCCAAAGCCTCCCTTTAATTGAACTTGAAGCATATGTTTCAAACACGCAAAATACATCCCATATGTTACTCTCTGGCCAGTGCGTGGGCTTCTCCTGATTACCACAAGGCAGCCATTAGTCCTGTAACCTTTAGACGTGGGGGTAAATGCGGTCTTACATGGCACAAAGCTGAAGCACCTGTTTTACATTGTACAAAGCCCCCTGGTAGGCGTTCTGTAAGCCTGCCCATGTGTTTCCACTTAACAGATTGCTGGGTGATTATAAAAAGTGTCTTTCTTTAAAGCTAGCACAGATATTAGTCACTTTTTCACAAAGAAAAGGAAAGTCACTGGCGGTAGATAAAGTCCGTGTGGGCATACTTCCATGGAGGCTGTTTGATGTGCAACAGAGCATATTTTTATACATTTTACTCTTATTATGTGATATAGTTAGGTAATTGCAGGGCAAAGTGTTCTCCATTTGTTACAACTGTTGATTTCTGCTACAATTTTATGGATTACTGATGATTTAGTAATGAATACAAGTTGGCTTGACAACATTAGGGTTGGGCTTCGGAAGGTAAAGAGCCAATCAAAGCCTCTTGTAAACAGGTTTTGACATTTGTCTGTGACTTGTCAGTGAAAAATGCAATTTAAGCAATAAGAGGACGAGGCATTATAACACACACATATACACTGATAACCGTAGGTAACCATAGATGGTGAGCTCCCTCTCCAGCAGGAACATAACCCTATGTAATACTGTTAGCCAGGGGTCAAGATGAATGGGAACATGCGGGAACGCAGTTCCTCTACTATTTTCTGAGAGAGAATGGACTTTCCTTTTGGCCCACACACTGAGAAAGGAATGGCATTTGGTCGCAACCTTTAACAATTGGTCAAGCATGAGAAGGAGACAATTAACATGACATTTCAAATCACTGTTCCTAGTTTAATGCAGCTGTTAAAGCTCAGTATTGGTCTAACCCAGTGTTTCCCAAACCTGTCCTCGGGACCCTCAACCAGGCCAGATTTTGCAGATCCCCTTGGGGAAAAGCAGACTGAATCCTGCAATCACTGAGCAGCAAATCATATCATCTGTGCTGTGCTTCAGATATCTGGAAAACCTGGCGACGCGGAGGGTCCTCAGGACAGGTTTTGGAAACACTGGTCTAACCTGATGATTATTGCCTCATTCTTTTTTTCTCATTTTGTTTTTAAAATGGAAACGTACCTCTAAATCCTACAGTATATACAGTATATGTGGACCTATATATGTTCTACCACCCATGCATAATGCTGCTAACTTATAGTAATGCATATCTGCTATATAATAGCCTTCCTACTACTCTTTGTTTAAGTGTCCAGGTATACCATATAGAAGGAACATGAAGGCTGATACAGTATGTATTGAAAATACCCTTGCAGATTTCAGTATATGATGGGCTATTGCCACTTAAATCCCCTCCAGTCAAATCGCATTCTAGGGGATTGTATTTTTTCCAAATTAGCCTTATTTGTAATGCATTCAGCATGGCTGGATCCTGGAGCCATTAAGTAGTGTACAGGCTAAGTGAAGTACTTAATGTACACATAATTATATGGATTTTTTTTTACCTAAAACGCATATATGGATATAGTGTTTTTGAACTGAACTGTATTTTTTATGTAACATATGTTTCCTCTCTGACTTTGAAAAGGTTATGTCCTTCAGTATTGTCAAAATGCAGCAATACTATTAATAATGTTCAGTGCTTTTCTTCACAGTAGATCTTCATTCACTTTCTGTCGTCACAGGACAAACTTCATGACTGCAGGAGAAAGCGTCTTTTATTGCTTTTGATGCTTATATGACATGAAAAAAAGAAAGTCTAATGTGCTGTGGAAAATATGTGTTCCGGAACAGTGACTAAGCTTTCAGACATTTTAAAAACCTCGAAAGATATTCTCACATATCTGAACGGAGTGATCATTGCACCGTCCCCAGGAAATAGCTAAGACATAAACAGAGATTTCCGAACAGTGGAAGGGTTGAGCAGAATGTTGTCACGTAGGGTAAAGGGAATCCTCCCCAAACTGCAGTGGTTCTAGAACTCGCACTCTGGGCTGCTACGAAAGAGGAATTATGGGTGGTGCGGCATGGAGTTTTCAACATCCTAGTCCAAGCAGCTCAGCTACAGAAGACCAGATACATCTTGTTTTCATTTTTTGAATATTTTTTTATATTCTGTTTCATACATACCATTGTGTATATATATTATATAGGGATGTGCATGGCTGAAAAATTTGTTTCATTCCGTTTCATTTCGTTACGTTTTTAAATAATTTCGTTTCGTAATTAGTTTCATTTCGTTTTGGATCGATTTGAAATTTTTGAATCGATTTGAATTTCATATATCAATTCGATAGCTGATATCAATTCGAATTTTGGATCACTAAGTAAAACCCCAATTAATCAAATTTTGCTGTTAAAAGAAAAGCTAGTGTTAAATGTTAAGCTGTGTCACAGATTTAGTATTTGAGTCAAATTAAACATTGAAACAAAATTAATTTGTTTCATAAAGTCCTTTGCTTACTATTACTTGTATTGTAAGTTAAGATCAATTCGATAGTTGATACCAATTTTACAGTTCATTTCAAATTCAATAGTTTATGTATTTGATAGTTCATTTCAAATATGATAGTCGATATCAATTTGATAGTTCATTTCAAATTCGATAGTTGATATCAATAATTAAAATTTTTCTTTTATGATGATAACACAGTGTAAAACGAAATATATTCGTT
The DNA here is from genome assembly GCA_009667805.1 of Leptobrachium leishanense. Lineage (NCBI taxonomy): Eukaryota > Metazoa > Chordata > Amphibia > Anura > Megophryidae > Leptobrachium > Leptobrachium leishanense. The sequence continues at coordinate 95,452,786 of CM019063.1, read as the reverse complement.
ATATACCATTTCCTTTCGTTTCAAATTCGTACCATATCGATTTGTTATTTGGAAGTACTTCGGAACTACAAATGATCAAATTTCGTTACAAATTCCGAATTTTTCCGAAACGAATGCACATCTCTAATATATACGTATATGCATTGTATATAGCAGGAATGCACATGTATGAGTGTAAATGTAAAGTTGGCATACTGTGTGTGCTGGTTTTAGGATACAAAGTAAAAACAATATATTTATTATTGTAATCAGACTTGTCCCTGAACCTGCCACCTGTTTATTATTATTATTTGTTTTACGCCATCATATTCTGCACTGCGTTACAGGTGTTACAATAAGGGTAGAGCATAGTTATACAGTAATGAGATAGCAAGGACCCTGCTCCCTAAGGATATTACATTGAGAAGTTACTGCAATAGAATATCTTTTTTTTCCATTAAAACATTCGAGATGTGCATCCCCTGCCACCAAGATGTGAAAGAGCCATCCCACTGCCAAACCATATATGTTTGTTTGTACCTGTGTTTGTGTATATGTGACTGCATGTGACAGATGAGGTCTGTGGGCTACTGTAGGCAGAGTCACCAGCTCTGATTGAATGATCAGAATTATCTCATGGTTGAAAGAAAATAAGTCAATAATATCAATTTCTAAAATTCGTATTTTACCTCCCTGTACTTAAATGAACAATACAATGCTTAATTTAACTTAAACTGTATGCTATGGCCGTGGCTATGGGAAAACCAAAGGACTTCTTCTAGTATCGGTCATGTAATCAGTAAATGTAGAATCTGATAGAAAACTCCATGGACACGACCTACAGGAACATACAGCTGTAGCCGCCCGATAATGAAACGCTGTATTGATTTTCAGTCTGACTCACTTATTACTGGCTACATTAGTGGAGTTTGTTGTCTTTTTTTTAAGACTTTCTCTCAGTTTTCCTTTCACTGGGTTACACTCACACAATAATGTTGTATATGTCAATACTTTTCTATAATATAATGGGCTGCGTTAGTAAATATATGTCTGTTCCTGCACCGTGAAATAACAAATGGTATCACAGTCCCCACACAGATATGTCAGTATGAATTGAATCATACGGCTTGACTTATCTGCCTGCCGCACATGTCAGCAAAGCACCACGGACTCCACACATTCTTATACTGGACAACTATATCATTAAACCGCAATGACAGCTTTTTCTTTCTAAAATGATGATGTAAATATTTATTTTCTCTTGCATTATTTGGGGAAAAGATTTCTCATTGAACATTTCCATCTCATTAATTGACAGTATCTGTAAAGACGCACATGTGATCAAAACGTAACAATTTGTGGTTGCTTCCAAAGTTTCAAGCAAACAAAACAAACACTTATCTCCTTTGAACCATAGCAGTTGTTCCTTACTGCGGCATAAACCAGATATCCAGCCTAGGCAACCTCAAGCCATAAAAACAAACAATTATGTAGACCAGTCTGTGTATGTAATCCAAGCATGAAACAACAGTGGTTTTACTCACATGGTAGAGCGCCTCCAAAAAGGAGGCTCCGTGCCTGCACCTCAGTTACAAGGGGGTCTCTCCACTTAAACCTGAATTTATCTCTTGGATGGCACATACCTCCCAAACAGGTAAGTGAGATACAGTTAGGTCCTTATATATTTGGACACATGCATCATTTTCATACTTTTGGCTCTGTATGCCACCAGAATAAAATTAAAACGAAACAATCCAAATGAATTTGAAGTGCAGACTTTCAGCTTTTATTCAAGGGGTTGAATATAAATAGTAAGTACAAATTTTAGGACCCGCAACCATTTTTATACACAGCCCCCCCCCCCATTTTCAGGGCCTCAAATGTAATTGGACAAATGAATATAATCATAAATAAAATGTTCATTTTTAATATTTAGTTGAGTGTCCTTTACTGTCAATGACTGCCTGAAGTCTGGAACCCATGGACATTACCAAAGACTTGGTTTCCTCCTTTCTGATGCTTTGTCAGGCTCTAACTGCAGCTCTTTTCAGTTGTTCTTTGTGCATCTTTCTGCAATTAGTTTTGCCTTTAGCAAGTGAAATGCTGCTCAATTGGGTTGAGATCAGGTGATTGACTCGGCCGTTGGCGAATTTTCCACTTATTCTCCCTCAAAAACTCCTGGGTTGCTTTTTGCAGTGTGTTCTGGATCATTATAGCAAATACAGATTCCGTGGTGCGCAAAACAAAGTAGATGTGTAATGACACGGTCGCTATAAATACCAAACGGGTAGTGTTCCCCTATTCAAATACTGAAAACTAACCACAATACCGGTAAAGCGCCGCGTCGCGTGTCTTGTAAAGGATCTTCTGTGGACGTCCAGGCCTTTTTATGTTGCTGAGCTCACCAGTATGTTCTTCTTTCCTCAGAATGTAGCAAACTGTTGATTCGGCCTCTCCTAATGTTACTTCTCTCTCTCTGATGGATTTGTTTTGTTTTTGAAGCCTTACAATGGCCTGTGTTTCACTTGCATGGACAGCTCCTTTGAACGCATGATGTTGGTTCACAGCAATCGATTCCAAATGCAATTACTACGCTTAGAATCAACTCCAGACCTTTTACCTGATTAATGGATGAAGAAATAATGGAGTAGCCAGCACCTGGCCATGAAACATCTATTGATTAAAAGTGATATACTAAAATTGTGCCTGTGTCCAAATATATATGGACCTAGCTGTATATTGTACAGATCTCTTTACCCCAATCGATACATAAAGCATAATAATGGTAATAAACTCTTACGGACAATAGTCTGCCTGGGACAGTATTTGAGCATTGGATCCATTGCACTGATGATTGCAGCCATACGTCTCTAAAGAGCCATGTTTCGCGCAAGGCACCATTTTTAAGTTATTTAAATGTTACTCAAAAGCCGTTGCAACATCTGTAGGGTAACTGTGTAGACAGCTTCTCATATGAAGATCATGTTCATTGCATAGGATGTTAGTTATTAGCCCCCTGATACTGTATGCAAAGTGTTGTCAGCTAGCTCATTCTTTATCTTAAATCGAGTACTCCTGGAGGCTAACAAAAATGCCAAGATCACAAGGTGTCCATCTCAGATCTCTGACTGTATATAAGGAGAAAGGCTTGTGAAGTTCTTCATTCGTAGAGTAGTATTATAAGATGAAACATCAGGTAAAGATAATCCCGTGCCCAGATGAATCCTCACAGCTGTTCTATTGTCCCTGTGAGAATGACAGGGCATACGGCTCCTGGCATATTGCTTTCACTACTAATGCCAAGCTGGATTTTTCTGGCACTCTTCCTGCTGCCCATGCCACCTCAGAGCTACACAAGTATGGAAATGAGAACGCCGAAGCCAGAAAACCAAACCAGCTGCTCATGACCCCAACCTGGTCTTAACTTCATTTTATACAGTGTCAAGCATAAATGGGAGATGTCATGCAAGTCTTTTGAAATTTCAGAGATCATTGCAAAGCCCTTTCCATGAAAGAAGATGCATTTGTTTCCAAACGTATGCAGGAAACACAATCATTCCGCTTTCATCCCCCAAGCTTTTCACTGACAGACATTTTTGTGAGATACAGTAGTTTAGGATGTCACTGCTGTATATTGATAAATGACCTGCCAGATCAAATCTCCTCCTTTCCAGTTGGTCTTGAACTACCAAGACCCAAAGCTAGATTCCTTCAAGATAAAGATGGAAAGAGTTGCAGTTCATTACAACCTAGAGCAGTGTTTCCCAAGCCTGTCCTCGGGTGCCACTAACAGGCCAGGTTTGCCAGATACAGTTGTGTTCAAAATTATTCAACCCCGAGGGGGCGGAGCCGAGCCGGCGATGTGAGAGGACGTGTGCTGCTGGAGCTCCCGAGTAGCCGCTGATTGATCTGAGACAACCACCTCTCTCACTCTTTATATTTCGCTCTGGAGGTACAGGGAACGGTAGCAGGAGCCATGAAGTCCTCCAAAAAAACAAAAAAGACTGATAGCTCGCTGGTAGCGCCGATATTTACACCTCGGACCCGCACAGTGGCTAGGCCCCAAGATGGCGGCGCTTCCTCCAGAGATGGAGGGAGAAGCCCATCCCCAGGCTCAGACACCTCTGAGATGGAGCAGGACTTGGGCCCGGCGACTCGCCAAGATATCCGTCGCCTACAGGATTTCATAGCTGAGGAGCTAGCACGCAACACGAGGGCGCTAACGGCGGAGGTCCAGGTAATTGGGACACGCACAGTGCGCCTCGAGGAACGGGCAGAGGCATTCGCAGACACGTGCAATACACTTGCTCATCACGCTGAGACACTGGCAACACGGGTGGAGACACTAGAAGAGGCTTTGGAAGATCTATCAAACAGATCCAGACGCAATAACATCAGACTCCGAGGGTTGCCTGAATCGGTGACACCGGATGCACTGGACGCTACACTTACGGGCATTATGAAAAAGTTGTTACCCGCACTGCCACCGGCTAGATATTTGATCGACCGGATACACCGTACCTTGGGAGCGCGGAAAGGCCAGAACGCACCACCACGCGATGTAGTCGCCAGATTGCATTATTACTCGACGAGGGAAGCTTTATTACGCACAGCTCGTGACCAACAGGTGGAGTACGAGGATGGCCAGCTCCTTTTTTATCAGGACCTTGCTCCGTCGACGCTGGCTAAACGCAGGGAATGGCGGGTAGTCACGGAATTGCTGCGCTCTCACAATGTGCGCTACTCATGGGGGTTCCCATTTCGTATTTTGGTCCACAAAGATGGTCGCACGTATTCATGCACACACCTGTATAGGGCTCAGGACTTCCTGCACCAGTTGGGGTTGGAGGTCCCAGACGCAATTGCTCAGCTCACCCCTCCGAGTTCCCTGTCGCTACTCTCCAGAGACTGGTCTCCGGCTGGAGACTGAATATGGACAGCCGTGGGTGCCCTAAGTGAGGGCATGTTTATCCTTCAGTCCAGGTTTTGAGGGGCTTAGGCCCTTAGATGGTTCTCTGATATTTGTTTAAGATTATTTTCTGTTTTTTCTCTGTACCTCCGATTTATCTGTTTAGGTGGTTGTAGTTTTAGCATGACGGTTAATGTGGCGGTTGCTCGGGGGGCCAGTGGCCGAGGGTTTTTTCCCCATGGCTTGCTGGTTTCCCCGAGACTACCTCCTCCTCCGAGGTTCCGTTCCTTTGGTTTACCCATCCGTTCGGGACGTTTTTTGTTTCTTTTCTCTCCTCTTTCTCCTTGTTCCCCCTTCCTACCCTGTCCCCCTGGCCCGGCCCGGCCCCACTTTCTCGTTTCTGACCTTTCGGCTATATGATTATGAAGATGTATATTGTGCTTTTGATCCCTCTGTGGATGGCTCCCGACCCGTCGCCTCCCCCCTCGGTAGGAGGCTGGGGCTGGCGGAGCGGGACGGAGGTGGAGACGTGGGGAGGATGATGGCCATGCGTTCCCCTTCCTAGTCCCATAATGATTTCGGATCTTAAATTCCTCTCCTTGAATGTCAAGGGCTTAAATTCCCCGCGCAAGCGTCGTCTCCTTTTCCGGGACCTTAAGCGGAAATCTGCGAACATCGCATTTCTCCAAGAGACTAGGATCTCTACCACTGCGGCCTTCGCCTAGCGGACCCATCCTACTCCCGTGTCTTCACCTCATGTGCCATCCCTAAACAGAATGGAGCCGCTATTTTGTTACATAATTCCTGCCCGCTGCAGATTGTAGATGTATATTCTGACTCCGCTGGGAGGTATGTCTTGGCGAGGGGTACTTGTTCGTCTAAATGGTATACCCTGATGTCGGTCTATGCACCAAATGGGCCTGACGCGGGATTTTGGGCGGACCTCTCCTCCTTTCTCAGGTTACATGCTAAGGGTAAAATTATATTGGGAGGGGACTTTAACGCCACCCTCTGCTCTCCATTGGACTTATCCGGCCATCCCCCTCACGCCGGCCTGACTTCATCCCCATCCCAGGACAAGCAGTTTCATGCGTTTGTGCGTAACCATGATTTGGTTGATATTTGGAGAGTACAGCATCCCACAACTAAAGATTTTACTTTTTACTCCCGGTCCATTCCTCATACTCCAGGTTAGATTATTTCCTGATCTCCCCGGACAGTATTCCCTTGATTACGACATCAGGCATTGGCTCCATAACTTGGTCCGATCATGCGGATGTGTTTCTGCATGTCCGCCCATTGGCGTCTGGCAGCAGTGGCCAATGGAAGCTGGACCCCTTGCTTCTTTTGAAAAAGGGGGTTAGGAAAGCGGTTGGCTCCGCCTTGGACTCATACCTTCTGTTAAATGACACCCCTGACGTGTCCATACATACTTTATGGAATGCTCATAAAGCAGTGATTAGGGGGGTGCTAATTAGTCAGGCTGCCTACCACAAACGCGTGAAACTGCAGGCCATAGTCACGTTACAGACCGACCTGCGGAGACTGGAACTCCGGCATAAACGTGTCCCGACTGACGACACCCTTGCACAGCTTAACAGAGTTCGAGCAGACCTTAACGGTTTATTTTTAGATGATGTGGGGAGATCGTTGCTATGGTCCAAAAGGCGCTATTATGAACGAGCGAATAAAGCAGATACACCTCTGGCCAGGATGCTGCGTCCTAGACACCGCACAGTCCTGTTCCCGTTTATCCGAGATAAAAAAGGGCAGGTTCATAAATCTCCTGAGGCTATCCGGGATGCCTTCACAGAGTATTTCACGAATATATACAATCATTCCCCCACCCACGAAATAGGAAACAGAGACCTGATTGATAGTATTGAAATGTACTTGAAGCATCAGAGCCTCCCTACTCTTGATAAAGTTCAGTCCATATTGGTGGGCTCCCCTATAACGGAAGAGGAGATAGGGAGGGCACTGGGCTTGATGAAGCCATTAAAGGCTCCTGGGCCGGACGGTTTCACCTACCGGTATTATAAAGCGTTCTATCCTAAATTGAAGCCCATTCTTTGCCGACTATTTAATGCCGCACGGGAGGGTGCCCCATTTCCCGCGGAGTCATTGTTAGCGACCATAGTTCTCCTCCCCAAACCTGGGAAAGACCCTGAGAATATTGATAGCTATAGGCCCATATCCCTTTTAAATACGGACATTAAACTCCTAGCAAAAATTTTGGCATTGCGCCTAGATCCTCTCCTCCCTGTTTTGGTATCCCCGGACCAGGTGGGGTTCATCCCAGGCCGGCAAGCGTATGATAATACGAGACGCGCGGCGGACCTTGTTTGGTTCGCAGAGACCTATCAGAGGCCTTCTTTATTTTTGTCTTTAGACGCTGAGAAGGCCTTTGATAGGGCGGAGTGGCCGTTTTTATTTACGTTACTTAAACATCTTGGGTTCCCCCCCACTTTTCTCCGCATGCTCTCAGCTTTGTATGCTTCTCCGGGAGCGCAGATTTTGATACCGGGCGCCGATAGGATCCCCTTTGAGATTCGGAATGGTACCAGGCAGGGCTGCCCACTGTCTCCGGCTTTGTTTGCCCTTTTTTTGGAACCTTTATTGCTTGCTATTAAATCAGATGCGGGTATCTCGGTCTTACGGTGGGTGACTTAGAATTTAAATTATCGGCTTATGCCGATGATGTCCTTCTCTCCCTGACAGACCCCCCACCTCCTTACCCCGGGTTATGGATCTGCTCGGTGCCTTTTCTGCTCTCTCAGGATACAAAATTAATATTACTAAATCAGAGGCTCTCCTGGTGGCGCTGACGGCGGAGGCGATTGCAAATCTCTCCTCTTCCTGCCCTATAAGGTTCACTCAATCTGAGCTGGTCTACCTGGGGGTCCACTTAACATCATGCTCTGCGGATCTTTATTCGGCTAATTACCCCCGCCTTTTTGTGACCCTCAAAGCGGAGTTAGAATGTTGGAACAAATATGCGATATCATGGCTCGGTAGGCTTAATTGCATTAAAATGAATGTATTACCCAGACTGTTGTATATGTTTCAGGCATTACCGGTTCCCCTCGTTGCTTCGGAGGTTATCGCTTTGCAGCGCTCCATTGATCATTTTATATGGGCAGGGAAACGACGCCGCGTAGCTAGACACACTCTCTATCGCCCACGGTCCCTGGGCGGCCTGGGCCTTCCATCTCTCTTTACCTATTATTATGCAACTCAATTGGCGCAGGTGGTAGCCTGGCATGCTCCAGCGGGGTCTCGCAGGTGGGTTGATCTGGAAGCGACCCTTATGCGGCCGAATAAGATACATCACTGGATATGGCTGGCTCGGGAACATCGTCCTTTAATTACCCCCACATGCCCTGCCATATTAAACTCTCTACGCCTTTGGCATAGATTAGCAGTGAAGTGCGAGTTGACGTCTACACCTTCGCCTATGACCCCGATCTTTGGGAACAGAGACTTCCGCCCCGGTCTACACGTGAGACCTTGGCGTGACCTATTGGACTCAGGTGTGTGCAGAATACTTAATCTATACCACAACGGAACTTTGATTCCTCTTCAAGATGTTTCGGGACTATCTTTTCTTCACATTTTTCAATTGACATCGTACGCCACACAGGCTCACATCAAGCAAGCTGCACTGGCGCCGCCGACTCGCTTCGAGCGTTTATGCCTGGCTGGCACATACCCGAGAGGCCTCATATCTTCGTTATACCGGGACCTTACCTCACTGTTGGACTGGAAAGAACTGTCCTATATCCATGCTTGGGAAAGAGATATTGGGGAAACCTGGACTCAGAGGACTGGATGGACATATGGGAGATGTCTCGCTCCGTGTCGGTGTGCGCCTCATTGCAGGAACAGTCCATTAAAATGATTATGCGGTGGTATATTACACCATCTCAACTGGCGCACATGAATAGGAATCTACCGGATGTTTGCTGGAGATCATGCACTTTTAAGGGCTCCTTTTTCCACATGTGGTGGACATGTCCACGAATTGTACCCTTATGGAAGGAAGTCCAAGACCTACTGATTTTAGTCCTATCTAAACCATCTCGTTGGATCCTTGGGCATTTTTACTCTCCAGACCGCTCCCTGAACTAACTTTCCATGAAAATAAATTATTAGCAAAGATTACATTGGCTACAAGACGGGCCATAGCGGAAGTCTGGAGACAACCCCTCCCGCCCTGTATGGCTAAAGTATATGGCAAGATCAGGGACACCCAGGTTATGGACGAACTGACTGCTATAGTCCGTTTTACGATGCCATCATATAATAAAACTTGGGGGCCCTGGCTGGATGCGGGGTTATGATCTGTGACGGGAGTGTGGGCTATTGTTGCATATATAGGGCTGCATGACCTCCCTTTTGCCTGCTTTTTTTTCCCCTTCTCTGGCACTCTCTCCCCTGCCCCCCCTCCCCCCTCCACCTCTCTACATATACCTCTATAGCACTCGTCAGGTTGAACGGGTATTTGTGTCTTAGGATTCTGGCCTGGGCCGGGCCACTCCTTCCCCTTATTCCCCCCCCTTTTTTCTTTTTCCCATTTTCTTTCTTCCTCACCCCACCCTACCTTCATCTTATAATGTGGACGGGACTATGGTTTACTTGGAGGCATAAGTTTGTTGATGTCATCTTTTTGGCGCTGCGACGCCACGTATGCATTCATTTTATTCTTCTTGTCCTCTCGTTCAATAAAATTATGTTTACAAAAAAAAAAAATTATTCAACCCCCAATGCTGTAAAGGGTTTTAGGGAATTTAGTGTACATTTGTAATTGTATTCAGAATGAAATCCTACAAGGACTTTTTAAAGAACCATATGCAACTAAAATGACATCAATTGGTTTTGTAATACAGTAGTAAATGTTTCTTTTGTGAATTCTTCATTGACACAATTATTCAACCCCTTAAAGACTACCACTCTGAAGAACAGAGATTCATTCAAGTGTTTTCAATCAGGTATTGAAAACACCTGTGGATGTCACGGAGCAGCAATAAAGCATAATAAGCCCCAATTAGGCAGCTTTAAAATGACTGTGATACTCAGCTCCTTCTAGACATTTACTGGTGTGGTTACAAACATGGTGAAGTCAAGAGAATGGTCCAGGAAGACAAGAGAAGAGGTGATTACTCTTCACAGGAAGGGCAATGGCTATAAGAAGATTGCAAAGATGTTAAACATACCAAGAGAGACCATAGGAAGCATCATTCGCAAATTCAAGGCAAAGCGCACTGTTGAAACGCTACCTGGTCATGGCAGAAAGAAGATGCTGACTTCGACTGCTGTGCGCTACCTGAAGCGTAGAGTGGAGAAAAGTCCCCGTGTGACTGCTGAGGAACTGAGAAAAGATTTGTCAGATGTGGGTACTGAAGTTTCAGCTCAGACAATACGGCGCACACTGCGTAATGAAGGCTTCCATGCCAGAACTCCCAGGCGCACCCCCTTGCTGTCTCCAAAGAATAAGAAGAGTCGACTGCAGTATGCCAAAAGTCATGTGGACAAACCACAGAAGTTTTGGGATAGTGTTCTGTGGACTGATGAAACAAAATTAGAACTGTTTGGGCCCATGGATCAACGCTATGTTTGGAGGAGGAAGAACAAGGCCTATGAAGAAAAGAACACCTTGCCTACTGTGAAGCATGGCGGGGGGTCAATCATGCTTTGGGGCTGTTTTGCTTCTGCAGGTACAGGGAAGCTTCAGCGTGTGCAAGGTACCATGAATTCTCTTCAGTACCAGGAGATATTGGATGACAATGTGATGCAGTCCGTCACAAACCTGAGGCTTGGGAGACGTTGGACCTTACAACAGGACAATGATCCCAAGCATACCTCCAAGTCCACTAGAGCATGGTTGCAGATTAAAGGCTGGAACATTTTGGAGTGGCCATCGCAGTCACCTGACTTAAATCTGATTGAGAACCTCTGGTGGGACTTAAAGAAAGCAGTTGCAGTGCGCAAGCCTAAGAATGTGACTGAACTGGAGGCTTTTGCCCATGACGAATGGGCGAAGATACCCGTAGATCGCTGCAAGACACTTGTGTCAAGCTATGCTTCACGTTTAAAAGCTGTTATAACTGTAAAACGATGTTGTACTAAGTACTAAGATTGAATGTCACTTGGGGGTTGAATAAAACTGATAATGATGTGAGCACAGAAAAGACATTTGTGGTTATTTCATTATAAATGTTATGTTATATTTGTCTGACCTACACGTGCCTCTTTGATTTAATTGTAAGCAAGATGACTGAATGATCATAATCAATGTCAAAATGGCCAAAACACTCAATTTCAGTGGGGTTTGAATAATTTTGAACACAACTGTATCTGAAGCACAGCACAGGTGATAGGATTTCTGCTCAGTGATTGCAGGATTCAGTCTGCATTTCCCCAAGGCATTAAAACCTGGCCTGTTAGGGGTACTTGGGGAGAGTTTTGGGAAGCACTGACCTACAGGAGGCAGTTATCCTGACGAGGCAGTCAGTGTTTAGGCACCTTTACCACTTTTAATTTAACCACTTGAATGCGGAGGACGCGCTCAGCGCGTCCTCCGCATTACCGCTGGTATGCGGAGGACGCGCTGAGCGCGTCCTCCCATTGGGGTCAGCGTTCGGCCGAGTTCCTCGATGTCAGCCCGGCATCCGGAACCGCCGCCGCTGAATTTAGGTGTCATCGCGGCAGCGCGATGACACCTAATTCAGGCGCCCCCCCCCCGCATGTGCGGAGGAGGCGCCTGAAAGGGAGGGGGGAGGTCCTTCGGACCTCTCTCCCTCCCGATCGGCGGCGTTGCGGGGGTTAACCCAGGCATCATTTGGAAGGGCACAGCCTGCCCTTCCAAATGGTGCCTGGCATTAACCCCTGGGGAGCTGGATCGCGAATCGGCGCTGAAAAGCGCCGGTTCGCGATCCTTTCCCGGAGCTGGCCGACATCCAAGATGTCGGCAAGCCTCCGGGAACTCCCCCTGAGGACTGGCGTCATCGTGCGTAGCACGATGACACCAGTCCTAGAGTTAACCCCTAACTGCCACCAACGGTGGAGATAGGGAGTTCCAATTAACTCCCTATCTCCCGATCCGTGGCAGCTAGGGGTTAATGTTTGGTATGGTTGGATCGGCCAGAGCATGGCCGTTCCAACGATACCAAACACGAATGTGAAAAAAGTTTTTTTAAAAAAATTAAAATTAAAATTAAAAATAAAAATATATTTAAAAAAAATTATAAAAAAAAATAAACATTTTTTTTTTTGGTTTGTTAGTGTAGCAATATTGTTCCCATTCCAATTATAATGTGAACAATGATGCTGCACTAACGATTTTTGTATGCGGTGCGTTTGTTAAAAATCGCGTAATTTTCCCCCAAAAAAAATGTAACGAGACCCCATCTCTAATTTTTTTAACAAGCGCACCCCATACAAAATATAACCGCAATTGCTCGCATGTTAAAATGTGAAAAAAAACACTTTACACGTTGTAAATTATTGAAAATACATATTTTATTGCATTTTTTGTTATAATATACAGACATGACATAACGTATACATATAATAATGACATATTATGAATCTACCGAGTCTGACGGAAAGAACGATATATAATATGTCTGGGTAATATACTAAAATAAGCCTTCAAAACACGTTTAAACATGATGAGCAAAACCGGTAAAAATGACCTCAGCACAGAGGCGGGAAAAGCCTCAGCAGCGAAAGGGTTAAAGGTCAAGTTAAATGAGTGTCATCATCCCACCGCCACCATCAAGCGACAAAATAGGCTGTGATAGCCTTCCAAAGCAGAGGGATTTCCCCCACCCAGAAGGCTGTTGATCAGCTCATACTGGGCAGCAATGTACACTAACAGGGTAATTAAGAGAGAGAAGAACTGGCCCTGAAATTGCAATGAATGGTGAACCTCCCCGTATGATACAATTTCGGAGCTATTTGGCTATTCAGAAAGCAGGCAGTTCACCAAATATTGGCGAATTGCCAGCGAAATATAGGTGATCTTCGGCAGCAGTGAAATCCCCATAGAGAAGTAATGGTTAATCTATTCAGAGACACCGAACAGCAGAGAAATGTCAGTGAAATGCCCTGATGTTTGGTGCTTTCATTTGGCAGGTTTAATCAGACGAATCCCATAGGTTTCAATGTTAAAAATAATCCCACTTTTACCCAATATGTATTAAACCGTTTATTGTTTTATTTTGCAGCAAAAAGTCTCTTCATTTTTTTAGAATTTTTTAGCCATTTTTCGCAAAAAAAATCAGATTTTCTTTTAAGTATTTTTTTTTCTGTAACAGACCTTTTTATTATTATTCATAGGACCTTATATGTTAATTCCAGACATTTACTTCCCGTGTTTGTTTTGCAAACAGCGCTTAAAATTTTGAAAGTTTCAATAGTTTCGTTTTTTTCTTATTTAGCCCGTTCGTTAGCTTGTTGGCTTTTTCTGGCGGCTGGTCAGCGCTGTCTTCAGCAGATCGTCGGCTTTTTTTGGACTTGTTCAGCGGGTATTCGGCAGCTTATCGGTTCGGATCTGTTATGCGGCTTTTTTATTTTCGACTCGGCTGGTTTTGCTGTGGATTTTCCCTGCACTTCGGGGACCGTGCAATAAATGCTGAATTCACCACAGGGTCTGGGAATTTAATTCCCCGAAGTGCGAGGAACGAAAGAGTACCGAACGTTCCGGTGGAATTCCGCTAACGTACGCGTTATCAATATATTAGGGCCCTGTGGGTTTGCATCAACTTCAACAGATGCAAATTTGAACATCTTGCATTTTTATACAAGTCTCCATTTTTAATGCATTTTATATTTAATCTATTAGAATAAAAGCAGGGGTCACCTCTGGTGTGGAATGTCCTCTTAGCGCGTCAGTATTATTTTATACTGCTTACGTTAATAATAATTATTTCTGGGTAATGCACTGAATCCCATTTTTAAGCTCCTGCCATTGTCCTGAAAACCAAGCTCTAGAAAGGTAGCCAAGTTGAACTTTGCATGATACATGCTAACGGTTGAGTTAAAATGCTATTTTCTCACGTTTGACATTGATATTTAAATCACATTAGTTCTAGCTGGGTGAGCCTGAAAATAAACAGATAGCTGGAGGATTTGCAATAGTGCATGATTTGTATTCTTCAGTACACTCAGTGCCGGAGGTTATGACTTAACAGTAAACCTGGGAGAGTGTTTAATAAGATAATATTAAAAATATATACTTTGAAAATGTATTTTTAAGTACAGAGTAATGGAAATGCTATCTAGGCTGCTGCCCCTGTTGTGACCTTTTTGAACCACAACATACATAAACAAATTGAGCGACCACATTAATTCATTGGCTATTTTACATTTTAATTAATCAGGGTGGCAGTATTACCTTTATATACCCCGACCCACATACAATTACTTCCATATTATAGCTTGCCTCTAGGCATCTGTTCCCTCTGCGGAGTCTCCCATTCCCAGTGACATGCAGCCACCATGCAATATTAATCCACAAGAAATTAACAGAACATGGATTATTAAGCACAAAGTGCGATGACCGTCCCATGATGTACTGACATGTAGGGCAAACACCGGCTTCTCCCTGGCTGCCATGCTTTATTATTAAGAGAAATGGGAAATACATGTGTTTGGAGAATAAATAACGTATTGGAGGATTTGTGAATTGGAAAGCAAGTGTTTAGTAGAGGTTGAGGGGCATTAGGTGAAATGGCAAGACTTTGTTTTGGGCAATAATTGGGCTAAAATGAAACTCCTGTTGACCTAAGTGCAAGCACCTAATGATGTCACTGGAGCTGGAGGCACAGAAGGGAAGTGTAACCTGTCTCTTTACAGCAACTGCTTTTGTTGTGTTGACCTTGGGTTCACTGGTTTGTGCTATCCGTTGTAGACATACATCAAGCAATTCGGAAAAATGTTCCTTTTGGCTAGTGTTTCCTATTTTTTTCTGGCCTGTGCCGTACAGCCTTCAACTAGGTATCTCTGAAAGGTAATTTTACAAAATGGGCATGGATCAGCCCCACAATCCACAGTTTATGGAATAATTTGGAGATCCTGGCAGTATTCTATGGCATTTTGCTCAGAGTATCATGAGGACAAAATAAAACTAAAGAAAGCGAAAGGTTCCTGAATGAGCCAAATAATCTCAGGAGATATCCTACAATGATTTAAATGATGGATATATGAAGAGGTGTGCGCTATTATGCTGTGCTTATCAATGGTGTAAAAGTGGTATACTATTAAGTAAGGTGGAATTATTGTGCTAAAAAAAACACAGTATTTTTTTTTTAAGTCCCTGATCTGCTCACCTCATACATTTTCTTGCTTCTCGTTCACCTAATATGTTTTCTTTCCACTCACTTGTCTATTATGTTTCCATCCTGCTCAGTCTCTCATTATGATTGTGCTTTTCTCACCTCCCATTATTTTTGGTTTCCACTCACTCATCTAATATGATTCCTTTTTGCTCACTGACCTATTGTGTTTCTTTTTCTGCTCGTCCTAATAATAGATTTCTTTTCTGTTCAATCTCTGACTATATTTCCCTTCTGCTCTGTCCCTTTATGTTTCTACTCTGCTCACTCTCCCGTTATGTCTCCTTTCTCCTCACTCTCCCGTTATGTTTCCTTTCCGCTCTCCTCACTGTTATGTTTCCTTTCTCCTCACGCGCCTGTTTTATTTTCTTCCTGCTCACTTACCTGTTGTTTCCTTTCTCCTCACTGACCTGTTATGTTTCCTTTCTCCCCTCTCGCCCGTTATTATTATTATCCTTTATTTATATAGCGCCACAAATTCTGCAGCGCTTTACAAGATCAGTGTACATGGGGTTGATACATTAGAATACCACACACGGATGATATGGCCTTATTCAGGGGGCCCCTGTTCCCAAGAGAACTTACAATCTATGAGAAGTACAAGTATTTTGTGAGGTAGGCGCATCCATATATCATTAGGTGTCTTGCCCAAGGACACTCGCTGTTGGCGTCCTCTGAGTGGGATCGGGTCGTCTTTCCATGATTGTAGAGCAGTGACCTAGTGCTTAGGTTGAATCGGCTTCTCATAAATTCGAGACCTCTCCACAGTTGTATTGGAGGGATGTGCTGAATGGTATTTTGACTTGCTTCTCCACAGTCGAAGGGTAGAGACGTTACCACTGGACTCCACAGTTGATATTGTGTGGTAGGCAAGTATGTACCGTTAGGTGTCTTGCCCAAGGACACTTACTGGAGAGGTGCTCTGGCCAGGATTCTAACCTGGGTCTCCACGGTTATAGTGCAGTGATGTTACCTCTACTCCATCCAGCCGTTATGTTGCCTTTCTCCTCTCTCTCCTGTTATGTTTCTTTCTCCTCACTCTCCCGTTGTTTCCTTTCTCTCCCGTTATGTCTCCTTTCTCCTCACTCTCCCGTTATGCTTCCCTTCTTGCTCACTCTCTCGTTATGTTTCCCTTCTTGCTCACTCTCTCGTTATGTTTCCCTTCTTGCTCACGCTCTCGTTATGTTTCCCTTCTTGCTCACTCTCTCGTTATGTTTCCCTTCTTGCTCACTCTCTCGTTATGTTTCCCTTCTTGCTCACTCTCTCGTTATGTTTCCTTCCAGCTCACTCTCTCGTTATGCTTCCCTTCTTGCTCACTCTCTCGTTATGTTTCCCTTCTTGCTCACTCTCTTGTTATGTTTCCCTTCTTGCTCACTCTCTCGTTATGTTTCCCTTCTTGCTCACTCTCTCGTTATGCTTCCCTTCTTGCTCACTCTCTCGTTATGTTTCCCTTCTTGCTCACTCTCTCGTTATGTTTCCCTTCTTGCTCACTCTCTCGTTATGCTTCCCTTCTTGCTCACTCTCTCGTTATGTTTCCCTTCTTGCTCACTCTCTCGTTATGTTTCCCTTCTTGCTCACTCTCTTGTTATGCTTCCCTTCTTGCTCACTCTCTCATTATGTTTCCCTTCTTGCTCACTCTCTCGTTATGTTTCCCTTCTTGCTCACTCTCTCGTTATGTTTCCCTTCTTGCTCACTCTCTCGTTATGTTTGCCTTCTTGCTCACTCTCTCGTTATGCTTCCCTTCTTGCTCACTCTCTCGTTATGTTTCCCTTCTTGCTCACTCTCTCGTTATGTTTCCCTTCTTGCTCACTCTCTCGTTATGCTTCCCTTCTTGCTCACTCTCTCGTTATGTTTCCCTTCTTGCTCACTCTCTCGTTATTTTCCCTTCTTGCTCACTCTCTCGTTATGCTTCCCTTCTTGCTCACTCTCTCGTTATGTTTCCCTTCTTGCTCACTCTCTCGTTATGCTTCCCTTCTTGCTCACTCTCTCGTTATGTTTCCCTTCTTGCTCACTCTCTCGTTATGTTTCCCTTCTTGCTCACTCTCTCGTTATGTTTCCCTTCTTGCTCACTCTCTCGTTATGTTTCCCTTCTTGCTCACTCTCTCATTATGTTTCCCTTCTTGCTCACTCTCTCGTTATGTTTCCCTTCTTGCTCACGCTCTCGTTATGTTTCCCTTCTTGCTCACTCTCTCCTTATGCTTCCCTTCTTGCTCACTCTCTCGTTATGTTTCCTTCCAGCTCACTCTCTCGTTATGTTTCCTTCCAGCTCACTCTCTCGTTATGTTTCCCTTCTTGCTCACTCTCTCGTTATGCTTCCCTTCTTGCTCACTCTCTCGTTATGTTTCCCTTCTTGCTCACTCTCTTGTTATGTTTCCCTTCTTGCTCACTCTCTCGTTATGTTTCCCTTCTTGCTCACTCTCTCGTTATGTTTCCCTTCTTGCTCACTCTCTCGTTATGTTTCCCTTCTTGCTCACTCTCTCGTTATGTTTCCCTTCTTGCTCACTCTCTCGTTATGCTTCCCTTCTTGCTCACTCTCTCGTTATGTTTCCCTTCTTGCTCACTCTCTCGTTATGTTTCCCTTCTTGCTCACTCTCTCGTTATGTTTCCCTTCTTGCTCACTCTCTCGTTATGTTTCCCTTCTTGCTCACTCTCTCGTTATGTTTCCCTTCTTGCTCACTCTCTCGTTATGCTTCCCTTCTTGCTCACTCTCTCGTTATGTTTCCCTTCTTGCTCACTCTCTCGTTATGCTTCCCTTCTTGCTCACTCTCTCTCGTTATGTTTCCCTTCTTGCTCACTCTCTCATTATGTTTCCCTTCTTGCTCACTCTCTCTTTATGTTTACCTTCTTGCTCACTCTCTCATTATGTTTCCCTTCTTGCTCACTCTCTCGTTATGTTTCCCTTCTTGCTCACTCTCTCGTTATGTTTCCCTTCTTGCTCACTCTCTCGTTATGTTTCCCTTCTTGCTTACTCTATTGTTATGTTTCCCTTCTTGCTCACTCTCTCGTTATGTTTCCCTTCTTGCTCACTCTCTCTTTATATTTCCTTCCAGCTCACTCTTCTATTATGGCTCTTTTTTCATGCTCACAAATGTTTCCTTTCGGCACATTCTAGAAAGAAAAATCTCGCTCCATAGTCAGCCAGTTCTCTCCTGATTCATTGGTGTTATTCTGGCAAGGGGCTGATACCTCGCCATTGGCGCTCTGAACAATCTTCAACTTTCATGAACGTGTGAAGGAGGTGAAAGATATCAAGCAATGGAAAATATATTTTGGGCTGTAATTGTGGAAGACAACAAAAACAGCTGCTGTTTGTTATTAATGGGATAGGTTTTAGGCATCACGTGCTTTTAGTGCCTTTGTGGTTACATCTTGGTTTCCCTTTTGCATTATTCACCATGGTGTAAGTTACTACTACTGTCAGTCCCATAAACACAACTGAGAGCAACAGGTCTTTACATTACCTTGCTGTTCATCTTTCTGTGTCTATACTTGTGTGTCCTTTTCATTCTGTCTAGTCATCTATATTGACTTGACCTTTTTTGAAAAAAAGTTATTTAAGAATTTTTTTCTTTCTGCTCTCTGTCCTGTTAAGTTCCTATCCGGATTCTCCCATAATGTTTCCATTATATTCCTTCCTTCTAATGTTTGCCTGTGTTGGATTTTAAAGGCAGAAAACTACACCTAGTTACTTACTAACCCATTGTTACACCTGTCTCCATGTCCCCAGAGGTAATAATTATTTTGTTTTAGCAATTTATGTTTTAAATCCAATAACAGAAAAGAGACCAGTCATTTAGGTCATGAAGTGGCAGTTTTACTGGAGGTTACCCAGATGACTTCATTTCGGCAGAAATGTCACCCTTTTATAAGCCGAAAGGCTGACATTTCAGCTGGAACAGTGTCATCAGGGTAACCTTATAAATAATTGCCACTTTGTGACCTGAGTTCCTAGTCTTCTTTCTGTTACAGGATCGTCCGTGAGCACGCTTCTATTTCTTAACTTTAATATAGTCTAGTGTGCAAACCCTCTTTCGTCCAAGCCTAAGAGTCCGCAGTCACCAAAGTTTATTAATGTGACTCGTAGAGTAAATATTGCCCTGTAAAAATCTGCATCACTTCGTACGCGGCATTAGCGCCTATAATTATACCGAGAGGAGAAAATGTTTCTCAAATATGTATTTGTTTTGAACAAATATAGGTGGAAATAAACCTGCTCATGAATGCGGAATTGCAGCAAATATTTAACACGAGCGTTCCAGACAATGCTCTGAACAGATGCTTTGAGTGGCAGGCTGTTTTTCAATGCTGTTTGAAAAGTCGATGATTGGTTTAGCAGTATGGGAATCTATGTAGTATCCAGTCTGTGACAAACTCGAACATCTCTGAAGTGTTACCGTATGTAATCTCAAACTGTCAGAAATAGAAAAGTGCAGATCATTTTCCAAGAGGGAGGTTACGTTTCCAGCTTCAGATTTTTTCTTTTCTTTGGAAACGGATTGAATAGCATCGTATTCTCAAATCCACCTTTCAGCCTCGCTGCCATTGTTTCTGACGAAACCATTTTTTTTCCTGATAAAGTGTTGCAGAATCATATCTCCCTGTTTATTTAGTGTTGCCGTGCCCTAGATATGACAGCGCGTGCAGATCCAGTAGAGAGAAAAAAATAAAAAATAATGAAATCTTGGGGAAAGAGACACACAGAGGAGGGAAAAAAAAGACATTAGGTGATGGCAGCTTTTATTCCCTGCTGTTATTGGGCTGTGAATGGGTAGATAGATTGCAACCAGGGCTACAAAGCATTTAAGCTTTATTTACTGAACAATAAATACAAAAACGGTCTGCCAAGAGCTGGAGATGAGAAGTATTATTGAATCTATACACAGTGGCTGGTGAGCGTGTTTGTGATTTTTTTTTTTTTTTTTTTTAAATATTTATTTATTTTTGTCGTATTTTTCCTTTTATTCGCATTTAGTCGCGGTAGATCGTGCAGCCCTTGTGACCTAGTTCTGGATGAGAGGTTGGATTTATAATGTGAAATTATGGTATCTATCTAGAGCACCGGCCCTTCATCTTTCAGTCATGTAACCTACTGTGTCCTAATGATGGTGACCTGGAAAACAAAACTATTGCTCATTACAGATGCCATCCCGGTGTCAGGAGGGATTTTATTATTCATGATAATGTCAAGAACGGTGAAGTAGCTAAAAGAATGATATTTATATTGATCCTCCAATGAAAAGGAGTAAGCTGATTTGCGTATAGTTAATTCACATAGCTTTGCCTGTTTTAGGAGGGAAGGTGTTCCGAGCAGTATGCTAAAAAATAATAATATATATATATTAACAGAGAGAGATATTACGATTTTTGTGATTGGCAGCATATATGTATGTTTTTTTTTCTTCTTCCCTTTATTGTGGTTGCTGGAGCTGGAGGAAGGAAGTGATCGTTAAACAAGGAAGAAAAAAGGCTGCAGTTAGCAAGCTGTGAGCAGAGCATCTTAATCCACTTTGAAGACCAGTGCTTCTCTGAGCGCCCAATTGATCTCTCAGTGTGATGTGAATTTGAGCATAAATGGAGCAGACTTATTTAACCACACTGAAGAATCTACCAAGAACCAAACAGATTACGTAGTGTTTAACCCTTTTGGTGGTCACTGGCCATAAGCCTGGATGGGGTAGCGAGATAAATGTAAACAAGAATGAGAATTAGGGGATCCTTTGCCCCATTGTGGCATACACGTGAGAGCGACGAGAGTGGATCATCACGGGAATTAGAGAAGGCTTAAAATAAACACTGAAGCCACATTAAAAGATATTCCTGACTAAGGTTTAATGATCTTCATCGGGCTGACCATGGACCACCATGATGTTATCTCGTAATGGTAAATACTACTGGAATATTTGAGCTGGTTTAGGTGACCTAGAAATTAACCAGTGTGAGCCCCAAGAGTGCCAGGGGGAACAGTGAGCATATGTATGCCGTCATACTTTTCTTTTGTCACTCATGTTTAGAAGTGACAACTCAAAACCTTATAGGATAAAAAGCAGGGGTCAGTGGGAACATGTTGAAAAGCGGTTCCTCCACTACTTTTGCATAAGGAACTGAATTCCCTTTAGTCCCATACATGTTTATTCACTAAAAGGTGAAACTCAGGATAATTGGCAGGAGAAGAGAACAATCGAGACTAAATAGCTGATTTGGAAAGTGAGATCAGTAGGAGAATTTTACTGGTTTGGTTATTTTGAGCTAGAATTTTCACTTTTCCTGCCAGTTCCCCTGAGTTTCACCTAGTGAACAGACCTGATGATTTTTAATGCTTGTACCCAGGTGTTTAATACTGTTAAATCATATATTTATTGCCACTTAGCATATATGTTTGCTAAAACCCATGTATATATAATTGAAGGGTTCTGTGTAAAAACAGGCCCAGGATGCAAAAAAGTGAGACATCTGTCATTTGCATGTCTTACCCAGCGTTTCTTGCTGCATATGGGGAATGTGGCACAGGAGCTCTGGGATGCAATTCTTTGAATTGCTGTGATGTGTGTGGCAGATTAGATCTGTATTTCTATCTATATAAGGGTCTGCCTGTATATATGTGTCTATCTGCCGGTTCATACATATCTCCTCCATATAGAGTTATCTCCTTCATATAGAGTTATATTCATATTTGTGTCTGACCATTTGGTATCCCTGTGTTCACAGCTGAAATGTAATTAACCTGGTTAGCTTTCTCCCCTGGGGGGAGGATATAACACGTAGCTGTAAAAAGGGAATTTCTGTTGTACACTAACATAGAAAATCACACCTTGGCAGCCAGCTCGGCACCAAGAGATGGGGACACAATCTTCAAAGACAGGAAGCACATCCTTGATCTCTAAGGGGGGTCTGGAGGGAAGAGGGACGCCTTTAGGCAATTAAAGATTAATTGACAAGCTTACTGAGCACGAGCGAGAATGGCCCTCTGGGAAATGGAGTCCAGGACACTGGGCCATTGGTGGGTGGGGGCTGGAAAGATCAGGAAGTGTATAAATTCGGAACACTGGCCATGTGCTTTGGCTGGTCACTTGGGGTACCTTCTAAAGAGGACTGATCTGTCCATGCTACATCTCCAGACTCCAGGAGGCCATGGCTGCTAGCGTAAGGAATAGTTCTTCGTAAGTAACGCTCTATGGTTAAACCTTTTTCTTTTTACTTTGCTGTGTAGTGTGTAAGTAATTGATTTATTCTAGTTATAATTTTTTATGTAACCAAGCACTGTGATTCTTTCTATATCCTAAATAAACAAAAAGTATTTAAGTTTTGACTCTGGCTGATGAAATCCACGCTAACTAAGAGATTGGGAGAATTGCTATTTGCTTTAAGCTCGGTTATATATAAGAAATTGCGTGTTGCGGTCGTCAGGAAACGGCAGGGAATTGTGGGATCCGTAGTCACTGTCCGAGTTTAGGATAGTGCGGCTGCTAAGCCCTGCGTCTCCTGTTGCGAAGTGCATAGTGTCCGTGAGGACTGGTGGCAGCGTTACTAATAGAGTAAGAAAGTGAGCTCCGGGATTGTGAGAGATGTAGTTAGTACGCGCTTCAGAAGACTTGTACTGCATTGCAATCCTGGGATCAGTATATCGCGCTCTACGTGCCTGCTGTGAGAGGAAAGTGTGGCCGGGACGGGTAGAGAAGTGCGCGTAATTATCTGGGTCTAGGATAGATAGATAGTGAGCGGCTTAACCCAGCGTCTTTGCGCAGCAGCGCGCGTAGTAGGTCTGTGACAATGTGCAAATGGCTTCTGAAATAAATAAATAAATATATATATATATATATATATATATATAGTGTGTTTATTATTGCAGAAGCCACTTGCACATCACAGCAATTCAAAGAATTGCATCCCAGAGCTCCTGTGCCACATTCCCCATATGCAGCAAGGAATTCTGGGTAGGATATGCAAATGACCCCTTTCTCACTTTTATGCATCCTGGGTCTGTAATTACACAGAACCCTAAAATCAATGCTATGCCACACCGTGGCTTTGTAGCAGAGATAAGGTTTATGAAACTGGTCAAAGCCATTCCTAGGACAGCGCTGTTTCGGGTTCGTTGGACCCTCATCAGCTAGGAGCTAGGCATGATGACCAGTTGCAGTGGATGCTTGGACACATAGGTAAATTGGTATCTATAAGGGTTGTGGTGGAGGACAAAAAGTGATATATACACTATATTGCCAAACGTATTCACTCACACATCCATATGCGAGTCAAGGCAGGTGAGCGAATACTTTTGGCAATATAGTGTATATATATATATTCAAATGTATGTTTATGTTACATGTGAGATGATAATTTCTAATTGGGAGACACAAATCTTGGTGAGTTCCAACACTATTTTTTAAGGACTTTACCCCTGTTTTATAGATATTAACAAAAAATAATTTGTGATATCCAAATGTGTACTATAGGATGGCTGTCTCTTTTTCTAACCATCTCTACCATTTGTGCTGTTTTGTTATTTTATCTATTCTACTCTGCTTTATCTATATAGCTCTGCAGATTCAATTGTATATTTTTATCTCCTCGTTAAACACAAAATGTTGTCTAATTGGATACTATAAAAGGCACATTCTCCCTACAATTTTAGGCTCTTTACCTTGGTTTATATTTCTGTATTCTCCACTGTGCATATGCACTAAAACAATCCAGAATTCGAGATTCTCCCAATCAGTCATTCCTGAGTGACATGGCAGTGTGGTGCTCAGTGGTGCCAGATGGAGCTCAGTGGTGCCAATGTAAGTCTTCTGCCAATGGCTGGGGGGGTTACACTAATAAAGATGATTTGAATTCATGGTAATTTACTGTTGAGAGTGTTAGAGGCATGCCAGGTTCAGTGCCCTTGGTTACGTATGTTCATCAGCCTATTATTGAATAACCCTCTCATTTATTAATCCTTCTGAATTTAGCAGAATGCAAAACATGCCTATTTTCACAGTTGGACTGATATTTTTTTAATTGCTTGATTTACCTATATTTCTATTACAGAAAGGCTGCTTAAAAGACAGCTGCAGTTTGATGCAACAAAATGTGCTTATAGATGAGTACTGTATATGCATTTTACAGGGTTATTCAGAGAGCAAATAAATGTCACTGACATTCCAGTGCTCTCTCGTTCCCCCACACTTCAGCTAGTCCGATGTGTAGGGAACAAGCCGCCAAACACATCTGTAAAACCACAAGAAAACCGCTGAATCGATCAGAAAATTCACCAAAAAATACAGAATCGATACGAAAAAAGCCGATGACCCGCAGAACTAAAAGATGTTTGCAAATAAACTACTGCACAAAAATGGCTGAAAATAACATATAAAGTCCTTTGAATAATAATGAAAAGGTCTGTTACAGAAAAAAATGCCATTTTTAGAAAACAGAAAACAAAATGTGCCGAAAAAATCCTATTAAATAAATAAATAGACTTTTTGCTGCAAGTGAAAATAATAAACAGTTAAATAAATATTTTTTACATTGAAACCTATGGGATTCGCCTGATTAAATCTGTCGAATGAAACCACCGAAAATCAGTGTATTTGGTGTTCGGTGTTCTGTGAATAGATTAACCATTGCTTCTCTATGGGGAGTTCACTCACCGTATTTCGCTGGCAGTTCGCCAAATATTTGGCGAACTGCCAGCCTTTTGAATACCCGAATGGCCACGAAATTGCACCGTATGGGGAAATTCACTGTTCGGTGCAATTTCGGAGAAAATTTGTCTATCTTTGAATAACCCTGAAAGTTATTGTTAGTTATTAACCATGTTTATTGGGAAGGCTGTTGTGGAGAGCTCAACAAATCTCTGCTTGAATTCCTGAAAACAGTCTGTTTACATTGCCTACCTAGCATTTTTGGATGGGCACAATGGAGTCAGTATGTTCCAATCCCACAAGTAGTCCTCTTATAACACATATTCCGCAATCTTATAATAAGATTTAGCGTTTAATTATTATCACAGCTATTACATAGGCATAGCCAAATAAGTCTTAAAGTTAAATTGTTTTGTCAAAATGAACTCATTTAATATATACTGTGTATATATATATATATAGCATAGGCGTGCACAGGGGGTTTTCCTGGTGTGCCTAGGCGCACCCTAATGTTAGGTGAAGAGGTCCTCATTCACCTCCTACATTCTTGTTTTAGATGTCCCTTATTTGGTTCGTGATCAACAGCATGTAAACTATCTCTGATTACAGGCTTGTTATAGCTAATGAAAAATGTGCATTTTGTACAAAATCTTCTAAACATAAGGTTTCACTTAATAAATGTTACATTGGTGCACACTCTAATGTAATGGGCTGCGCAGGCCAGTATATAAAAGGAAAAGTCCTGACTGACTGACTCATCAACGCCCAGCTCAAACCGTTTAACCTGGATATGTGAAATTTTCAATGTACATCATTTTTATGACGTAGGCACCCACTAAGGAAGGATTTTTGGAAATTCCGCCCCTAAGGGGATGAAAATGGGGGGGGGATATTTTGAACAGGATACCTATATCTCAAAAACCAAAGATGTTACAGGTGTGAAAATTGGTGTTTACAATTTTCTTGAAACATAAAAAAACAAGCGTTTTACCATTTTCCAAACATCCAAGTAAGGGCAGTTAAAAAGGGGGTGAATATTTTAAACAGGATACCTATATCTCCAAAACCGAAGATATTACAGACGTGAAAATTGGTATTTAGAGTCTTCTTGAAAAATAAAATAACACGTATTTTACTATTTTCAGAAAATCCAGTTGAGGTGTTTAAAAGGGGGTGAATATTTTTACCAGTATACTTATATTTCAAAAACCAAGGATGTTACAGATGTGAAAATTGGTATTTGGATTCTTTTTTAAAAAATAAAAACAGATTTTTCCATTTTTTGAAAATCCAGTAAAGGAGGGGTGAAAAAGGGGGTGAATACTTGTATCAGTATACCTATATTTCAAATATCAAAGATGTTACAAGTGTGAAAATTGGTATTTAAAATTTTCTTCAAACATAAAAACCACATGGTTTACCATTTTCCAAAAATTCAAGTGGGGGGATGAAAAAGAGGGTCAATATTTTAAACAGGATACCTATATCTCAAAAACCGAATATGTTACAGATGTTAAAATTGGTATTTAGATCTTGAAAAATAAAAAATGTTTTTACCATTTTCTGAAAATCCAGTTAAGAGGGGTCAAAAAGGGGGTGAATATTTTTATCAGTATACCTATATTTCAAAATCCAAAGATGTTACAGGCATGAAAATTAGTATTTACCATTTTCTTGGAAAATAAAAAAAACGTGTTTCACCATTTTCTGAAAACCAGTTTATACACTTGATCACCAGATCAGAGGGATGCTATTACTTCTCACAGAATGGAGCCTATATGCAGCTCCTCTCACAGCCAGATCTGGCACACTGCTCCAGCATGTCTGCTTCCAATAAAGCTGTCTCAATTTGTATTTTAAGTCTGGAGTGCCCATACCTTTCTTTTGGATGTTCTTTTGGGAGCTGACTGGTCCTGGTATGTGTTGCCTCCTGGCATAATCTGCATGAACTGTATAACCTTTGCAGTGATGTGCTGTGAGGTCAGTGGCTGTTGAGGCACTGACTAGTATCAGAGCCAATATACATGGGTTACATAGGTTCAGGTTCAGTGCTCCCCAGGAACTAGCTGCTGTCAGTGCTCCCCAGAAACTGACTGCTGTCATAATACCAGAGTGCCAGCAGTATGCCATATACATTACAGTGTGCCATAATACCAGAGTGCCAGCAGTGTGCCATATACATTTCACTGTGCCAAGCATAGGAATTTGCCATAACAGTCTGCTAGCAGTGTGCCATATACATACGAGTTTGCCATAATACTGCTGTCAGGGCTTCCCAGGATTTTCTGCTGCTGTCAGGCCTTCCCAGGATTTTCTGCTGCTGTCAGGGCTTCCAAGGATCTTTGCTGCTCTCCAGGATGTGCCTCCAGGCACACAGCCCCACGGCAGGCCCCCATGACTGACGAGAACAATCAATCCATGGGAGGCCCTGCGTTTTTTTTATTTTTAAAAATTGAATGGCTTGAGTCCAGTGGTGCTTTCCCATTGGCTCAAGCAATTCAATTGCTCTCAGTGCCTCTCAGAGGCACTGAAGAGCGTTGATTCAGGAACAGACTTCAGTCTGAATCACTCAGCCAGCTTGAGCTGCGCAATTAGCGTAGCGTTCAGCTACGCAAATTGGATAGGCTAAGCTGGCTCATTGCTGCCGCTGTTGTCTGTGTGATAATTCACACACACACACACAGCAGCCGGCAAACTGAAAGAAAAAAAAAGCGGAGGACAGAGATGGACGGCGAGGGGGCGTGGAGCAGGTGAGTATGTGAATTTTTTGAATATAAACATTTTATTTTACAGACTAAATACATGGCAGGTTACGAAGATTAGAAACATTTGTAGCCAAGGGTCAAGTCCTGGGGGAAGGCGTGGGAACGCAGTTCTTCCACTATTTTTGCAGCGGGAACACAGTTCCTCCACTATTTTTGCAGCGGGAACTGAGTTCCAACTGGTCACACATACTATAAAACTTTTATTCAGGCGTTTCTTTCCCAGTTAAGTCACAATAAATATAGGATTTTTCATATATTTTTGCTAAAATCCATATATATACATAACTATGCCAGGTTTGAGTGTGTGTGTGTTTGTGTTAAGTGTGAGATGATAAGTGATAAATGGGGGACAGACATCTTGGTGAGTTCCCACACTTATAGGGTTATTCGGAGAGAGGTGAAAACCAGGAGAATGACTGGAGAAGTGAAAATTCTAGGTCAAAATAGCCAAACCAGAACAATTCTCCCATTTATCTCACTTTCCAAATCGGCTATTTGGTCTACATTGTTCTCTTCTCCTGCCTGTTCTCCTGGTTTTCACCTCTCTCTGAACAACCCTGTTAGTTTTTAAGGACTTGACCCCTGTTTGTAGCTGTGATAATTGAGTACTAAATGAACTGTTCTTAAGTGGAAATTGTAAAACCGAATTTTCTTTAATTTGATGGATGTTTAAATGTGAGCCATATGGCTTCAGGGAACATCACTGCTCCCCATGGTGTCACTCTTGTTTCTAGGTTTATTTTGAAAGGCAAGCTATATGTTCTATGTTAGATATAAAGCAAAAAAATATATACATAAAAAATATTTTAACAGTGCACAGTGAAAAAAAATGAACAAAATAATGTTCATAACCTTGGCACAACATACTTTGGAAACCGTATGGTTAAACGTCTGTACAAAGAGCCATTCACTGCACAGGTGTAATTCTTAGCGAGCTATAACAATGCCGTGATGACAGGATGTCTATCATGTGGACTGCGTACGTTTAGACAGTGCCTTTGTGGCTAGTCCCTAGTAATATGAAATAAATGTTAGAAGAAAACTTTCAAGTGAAAAGAATACCTCCAAGAGTATTTTTGTCTTCACAAACCTTGTGCATTGACCTCTCATCTCTGAAAGCTTGTCTATGGTAATAATGGCTTCAAAAGACACAAGTATCAAGGGGTGAACGGGGCCACGAGGACAAATCTTTGACAATGCTTGGATTTGTGAGAATATAAAACCTAATTGTCGCTCACCTTTTAAGTTTACAAGTATCCTGCAGAACTTAATAATAAAAAAGCTCTCCTGTTCTGGATACGCGCTCATTGCTGCTGAATCTGACAGCAGGGTTTAACTGAACGATGACCCCTTTTTTTTTCTCCGAGCCCAGACTGGCTGTGTTGAATTATTGGAAGAGATTTTCAAATCTGCAAATCAAACAGTTTCTATTTTTCTTTTGAGCAGTCCTGCTTCGACTTCTCAGCGACACATGACCAGGCACAGTCTATGCCGCCTCAGCCGCCGTGCTATATGGGCTCCATTCTTAAGCGTCTGGCCAGTGGCAACTCGTTGATCTAGAAAGCCGCTAACTTGCAACCCCTCCTAGAAATCCACAGGTTTTCAGGAATAAAACATTCATTCTTTGACCCCTTTTTTGTACAACATTAAACATTATACTAATAACTCCAAGAGCTTAAGAAGCTGTGATAAAAGATGTTACATGGGTTTTACATTTTTTTTCGAGCCTCGTCTGCTTTTTTTTATGTTACATCCTTTTTTCTTTTTTTTTTAATGAAAGTAACGGAGATTCAACCTTTTAGCTTCAGAACCATTAGATCATCCGACTATCCGTCACATTGTGTCAATGTAAAAGTATTTTGCAGTTCACAATATCTCCATGGTATCATATTTTATCCCTTTTACCTTGGAATCTATGTCATGGCTTTTGTCATTTGTTAAATGAATAGAAAGAGCCGTAGGGTCTGATCTCTCTAATTATCCTTAATGTCGTCTGATGTAATGATTAAAGTAACAGAGTATAATTGGTGAATCTATGGATAATAACTATCAGGGTTATTCAAAGAGAATCGAAAAGCCACCGCACGTTCGGTGACTTTTCGTTCTCTTCAATTCGGTGCCATTTGGCGATCCCATTTCAGCCACCCTGCGGTGTATTCAGCAAGCACCACAGGGCCGTCGTAATGCAGGGAAAAGTCGCCGCAAAACGAGGGCGAACGCTCACCGAAACCGGCAAAAAAATCTGGATTAACCCGCCGAAGACGCCGGAGAAACCCGAGCTGGAGCCAATCAGAGCGCAGAGCAGCCGCCAGAAAAACCCGACACCGCAGATGAAGGAGGTGAAGAAAAAAAAAAACAGTACGTTGAATGTTTTAAAAGTGAAATGCTGTTTTCAAACAAACTACTGAGCGGAAATGTCTGAAATTTACATATGAGGTCAACAAGGAATGATAATAAAAAGGGCTGTTACAGAAAAAAGAAAAAAACCATTTAAAAGAAAAAATGGAAAAAAAATGTTTGCCAAAAAATTACGAAAAGGTCCTAAAAAATCTATAAATAGACTTTTTACTGCAGAATATTATAATGAATGGTTTACAGATATTGAATTAATATGGGAATATTGAAAAAAAAAAAACCTATAGGATTCGCCTGAATAAACCTGTCGCATGAAACCACCAAACAGCAGGGCAATTCGGCAACTTTTCACTGCTGGTTTTTGCTCTCTGAATAGACGAAGCATTGCTTCTCTATGGGGATTTCACTGCCCTCGAACAGGCAGCGAACAGGCACCGTATGTGCAGGCAATTCGCCAGGATTTGGAAAATTGCCTGCTCTCTGGATAGCCGAATGGCCAGGAAAGGTAACCGAACACTGAATTTCACTGTTCTGTTACCTTTCGGCCACAATTCGGATCACTGAATGTTTCCATACAGAGTTGCATCACTGTGGGTCAGTAAAAGTGACACTTTGTTTTGACATTGGACTATATGTCTTTGTCAAACATTAAAAAAGCAACAAAAAATAAGGCCGCTAACCTCCGCTCTTATAGAAAATATTGTTATCAAAATGAATTAGTAATATAACTACAGAATGGCCTCGAGGTGAGGGATTTATAATTAATGTGTAATTTTCATTTCATTCTCGTGTTTCTTTTTAAAATTCCGAGTAGCTGTTCTATATGTTATCGAGCCTTATGGAAGCAAGTATTAATAAAGTCAATAAAATACTGGTGAGTCTGTAGACGTGTGCAGTGAATTATAGTTTACCTTACCATTTAACCTGTAAAGGGCTGAAGGTAGCTCGTGTCTTAAAGATCTGACTTTAAAGACCTTAATCAAGCATGGAAAATAATGATCAGTGAGATATAAGAAGGCTCAGAATAATACAATATTTGATACATTAGGCAGGGTTTGTATAGACAATATTGTGTTCCTGATATCAAATGCTGCTCTTGGTCCTTAAGGAGTTATGGATATGAGTCCATGGAAATGCATGTTTGTTGGGCCACGTGCACAGTAAAATATGGGACACAATTTTCTATTTAGAAAACATTTTAACCGTCTCACTTCCAAGATTGACCGAATATGCTCCTAACATATTAGCACCAGTGTCATGATACCCGAGGTTCCTAATACTTATTAAAACCAGGTAAAATTCACCTAAAACTCATATCTCCAGCTGGTCCAACATGGAGCCCAGTACTGCAGTAGCTTCTCACCAGTAGATGTCAACATCTGCCTTTCTTTTATCATTTCCCTTATCTAAAAAGACAAAACACTTGGGGCACTATTCCCAGGTGGACACTAACGTTACCGTCTGGTTGTGTAAGCGTTAGCACCAGGATAACTGTGTTTATGCCCGGTATTACATTTCTGATGCTAAACCTGTGTCACGGGCTGGTTCCGGGGTGGTACCAAGTTACGGGCATATAGGCCCAATATGCAGTGATCTAAACACACACACATACACACACACACACACACGTATGGGTGAAGGAAGGTGAGCAGACTGAGACTAACCAGACAAGAAATTGTGGATGATGGGGAATATAGTTGCTAGATCAGGAACCTGAAGATACAGTGGGTGCTTGGTAGATAGGATGCTGGAAACAGGAGAGGATTGTTGGATAGGGATTTATGGTAAGGCTGGAGTATCACAGCCCCCAATAAATCTGATATACACCTCTCATCCCACGGCGAGAAGGGTGGCCCCATCCACCGCTTTTTCAGGCCACGTGCAGAGTGAGGTTAATGCTGCGTTCCGGGGCGAGGTACTGAGCTAGCGCCTGCCATGGAATATGGCATTAACATAGGTGGGGATACTGCAGGGAAATTTGCTGGAGGAGATTTTCCCCGTTAAGGGCTAAATTACAATCTTCACACAAACGTTTATGCCGGCGCAAATAATCATTAACACGTGGGGTAAAACCATTTGCGCCGAATCCCGTATTACATAGCGCAACAACCGCGCGCAATCTTCTACCGCGGGTGAACCTGCGTGAACCCTGCACGAGCTTACTGTACTTTGCGCGTCCTATACTTAACATTGTGAGCGCAAATGCGAATGTACGCTGGTACGAGTATGGTATTACAATCTATTTTGCGGTAATTATCGCAAAGCCTTTGCGCGCATAATTTTAGCAACTCCTAAAAGCTGGTGTTAATGGCAAATTTGAACAACCTGGCCGAAACCCCAAATATCCAAGTCCAGAAAAAGGAATGCACCAAAGCACAGTGGCCCATTCAACTCATACCAAACCAATACAATGGATGGAGTTGTGTGTGCATGTATTATTGCTGCAGCATATATGCTCGGATTGACGAAATTTGTTAACGTGAGACATGTGTGGTTCTTAATTCTGATTGGTTGAATCTCGAAAAAAGACTGCTCGCGCAAAGATTTTTGCGCGAGATGCTACTGCGCATGCATTTGGGCGCATCCTGTGTGCGCGCAATTGATCGGCGGATGAAAAAACGCGCAAGGATTGTAATTCTAATGGCGATTTGCACACGCACAACTTTAACGCTTGGCACAAAGATTTTCACTTTGAGCAAGGATTTTTGCATTAAGAATATAATGTGGCCCGATATGTTTATTGTTACCGTAATAATACAACTCATGTCATGTATGACGTTAGAGCTCCCACCTACACCAGGTATAGTCACACTCATCGGTCACATGGTGTGTCTGGAAGAAACACACTGTATACATTTAGATTACCAAATTCACAGTTCATTCTGTAACGTATTCAATATTCCAATATGTTTACCAAACGTGAAGAATAACAGGTGGAATGGTTTAGGCTAGGGTCAGACGAACGCATTTTCACGTCTACTATCAAAAAGTGTGTCGATGCGTCCGAACGCATTTTTTCAAGAAAGACGCGATAACGGTCATACGATGCACAATTTCGGCCGTGATTTTTTACAGATCCAAACCAGGAAGCTTTGGGTGTCTGGACGTTATGTAGGCCAGACATGAGCAGCGTCTGACGTCTTCTAATCACGCACAGACGCCGCTATGCGGACGCAGCGCACACTGTACGTCAGTACTAGCGGTTTGACGTTCTTGCGAAAATGCGTTCGCTTTCGTTGCGCGGCTGAACTTTCGTGCGGCCGTACTTCGTGTGTGGGCCCTCATTTGCTGCTACCATGGCTGTAATAAAGTACGGCTAAATGCACGTTCGCACTGCGTTCGTCTGACCCCAGCCTTAAATGATGATTGTTAATGTGGAAAATTATGGAGTTGACAAAATCCAACAATTCATATATTTTCGTCTCATCTGTTGCAGGTTGTCTTTTTAGTTTTTTTGCATTGTGATATAGTGATGTGCTGCTCATTGTCACCTATGGCACCAATGAGTTGTGTTGACGTTTTCAGATTTTTTTACTGACAATGTGGTAATCTGACTCAAACGATCTACGTTTAGAAGGTGTTGGACACTGTAGAGAGACTACACTTTAATCAAGTATCATTTTGCAGGACAATTTAATCGGAAGCATTGCTGACAGCGTGTCTATATTGAAATAACAGATCTATATTGAAATAACACTTCAGGAATTAAGATATTTAGGCCTTTTTTATTATCTTTTACAGACATTGATTAATTACTCTTTATATAACCCCCCAATGCAACGCCTGTAATTAAACATATAATAGAATATATATATTTTTAAATATAATTTTACGTATAGAGGAATATTGAAGACTCCTGGCTATAGCTATACTGTACACCAGATTGTGGACAATGAGGGAACAAGATTTCTCAGAGAAGACCGGCTCTGATCACTGAGTTCCTTACTGTGAGACCACTCCATTGACCACGCATGTTCATGTTATACTGAGCTCAGAGAATATATTACAGAAAACACTAGTGAAATAAAAATAAAGAGCTACTCTCCTATAATATATATCCAAACTAAAGAGATACTCAAACCTCAAAGCAAGTGTGCTCTACACCAAATCAAAGATCTTTGTATCTTGGAACATATATTGCCATTTGATGTTTGAGCACTCTTGTTTTGGGTTTGCATTAAGCCCGGTAGAGGATATTAGGGAAGTTACAGCGCCCAAAGACTTACTCAGAGACTTATTCAGAGAGAGCCGAACTGACCCCGAAAGTGCACCAAGAGCCGTTCGGGTATTCAAAACCTGGTAATTCGCCAAATATTGGCGAATTGCCAGCGGAATACGGTGCCTATTCGGCAGCAGTGAAATCCCCATAGAGAAACAATGGTTAACCTATTCAGAGAACACCAAACAGCAGTGAAATGTCAGTGAAAGGCCTGATGTTCGGTGGTTTCATTCAGCAGGTTTAATCAGGCGAATCCCATAGGTTTCAATGTTAAAAATATTCCTGTTTTTATGCAGTATCTGTTAAACCATTTATTATTTTAATTTGCAGCAAAACGTTTCTTTATTTATTTTGGATTTTTAAGCATTTTTCTGGATTTTTAGGAAAATTTTTTATCTGGATTTTATCTTTCTCCATTTGTAGACAGTCTGTCTTACCGTGGACACATGAACATCAAGGCTTTTGGAGATACTTTTGTAACCCTTTCCAGCTTCATGCAAGTCAACAATTCTTGATCGTAGGTCTTCTGAGAGCTTTTTTCTGCGAGGCATGGTTCACATCAGGCAGTGCTTCTTGAAACCAGTAAACCCAAAACTGGTGTGTGTTTTTAAAGGGCAGGACAGCTTTCAGCAACACATCCAATAATATCACACTGATTGGACTCAAGGTTGGCTCACTCCTGGCTCCAATTAGCTCTTGGAGAAGTCATTATGCTAGGGGTTCACATACTTTTTCCACCCTACACTGTGAATGTTTACATGTTATGTTCAATAAACACATGAAAACATATAATGTTAGTGTTGTATTATTTTAAGCAGACTGTGTTTTTCAAATTGTTGTGACTTAGATGAAGATCAGAGCACATTTTATGACCAATTCATGCAAAACTCCACGTAATCCCAAAGGGTTCACATACTTTTTCTTGCAACTGTATCCACATCTGTCCTCATCCAATCTACTGGATATGATTTAGTAAATCAGATTTACATTGGAATGATATGTCTATTGTTTATTGGTTGAT
Source organism: Leptobrachium leishanense (assembly GCA_009667805.1). Lineage (NCBI taxonomy): Eukaryota > Metazoa > Chordata > Amphibia > Anura > Megophryidae > Leptobrachium > Leptobrachium leishanense. The sequence continues at coordinate 95,417,575 of CM019063.1, read as the reverse complement.
TTTGATGATGCAAAAAATAATGTCTCCAGTATTGAAGAATACAGTTTTACAGTCATATCCCGCCCGTTGTAAACGTATAGGCCTAGGGTTCTATGAAACTGAAATCTGCTAGGGAGGATGTGGGGGGAAAATATGTTGCATTAACATGATAATGAAATACATCTTTTTATTAATGACTATAAATAGAAATAGTGAACAATACACTGATTGCGTGAACATAAACATACATTCAAAGTGAGCGCACAGAAAATGCATTAGACCCTATGCAGAGCTTCAGGCGCACAATGTAGCTTCTCTAGCTTCAAACCACACTGCTTGAAGTCACGGATGCTTGAGCTTTAACACATGATACAGATCACACTCAGCAACCGAATGTCATGGGGTTTGAGAAATAAATGATAACACCGAGATGGGATTTTTGCAATGTTACGGGATGTGCACTTTCATGCGGCGTTTTCTGTTTATATAGCATGAACAACATGTTCTACGAAAACCCTTTGTGTACTGATACATACTTTCACATGGAACGTTGAGTCAGAAAATATTTATTTAGCCGTTTCCCTCAGCTCTCGTTCCGAAGAAAATAAACTGTTTGGAAGCTGAAATAATACCAGAGGAAAAAAAAATAGCTTTGAAGTTTTGGGAATACGGTCCAGTTTCCCAGCAGACCTAAACTAGAACAATCCAAGCAGGATGAGAACACGCCGCTCACCAATCCTATTTAGAAGATTAGTGGGATCTTGTAAAGCTTTAAGACTTTTTTCCCCACTCTGTTTTAATTTGATGTTTCTTAAAGGGTGGCATCAGAGGTTATCACACTGAGCCAAAATATCTTAATTAAGTTCTTTGTAGTGCGCTGCCAAGCTATCTGCCACTAGGTGGCTCTTGAACATTAAAATGAGCTCTTATCCAACTCCGCGGCATGATCTTACATCATATCTGGCTTGTTATCACGTGAAAAAAGATGAACACAGGGTTTTACATGGCGGTCGAAGATCAAAATCGTGCTTCGATGTAGCTAAAAATAGAATGAGATCATTTCTAAGTGGGTTTTGGGAAAAGAAATAGATTATGTTATGTTTTTAGCTTATTAATCATATCACGTGCGTTCGTGTAATCCGGCCAGAGATTTATCATTTCTCACTTTAATATGTGCGCAGGAATAACTGGCAAATTAACTTTCACTACAGTATCTCATATAGCATTGGTCTTAAAGAACAATGTGACTGCTCACCCTTCGATGAGACATCACAGACTGCACTCAACCAGCTCCAACACCACCATGTTTCTCTTCTGTGGGCAATGGCATCATTGTAATGTGACTGGTTCTCTGTGGTTGACGAGCTGACTCAACAGTCATCATGTCGGCACTCATTCAGTTACCTGGAGTCAGTGGAGGGCTGCCTTGTAGGCTGGCTGGATGGAGTAGAGGTAACATCACTGCTCTATAAACGTGTGGACCCAGGTTCAAATCTCGGCAGGAGCACCTCTCCAGTAGGTGTCCTTGGGCAAGACACCTAATGGTACATACTTGCCTACCACACAATATCAGCTGTGGAGTCCAGTGGTAATGTCTCTACCCTTCCACCGTGGAGAAGCAAATCAAAATACCATTCAGCACATCCTGCCAATACAACTGTGGAGAAGTTTCAACTGTACGAGAAGTGGGTTCAACCTAACCACCGGGTTGCTGCTCTACAATCATGGAAATATGACCCGATCCCACTCAGAAGACGCCACCAGCAAGTGTCCTTGGGCAAGACACCCAACGATATGGATGCCCCTACCTCACAAAATACCTGTACATCTCATAGATTGTAAGTTCCCTTGAGAACAGGGTCCCCCTGAATCAGGTCTTGTCATCCATGCGTGGTATTCCAATGTATCAACTCCTTGTACACTGATCTTGTAAAGTGCTGCAGAGTTTGTGGTGCTATATAAATAAAGAATAATAAAATAATGATTCTTCTGCTCCCAGCTGTCATTCATTCATTCTATGGTGTCACTGGAACTGAGTGAAAACAATTTTCTGATAGGGATATATTCTTCCGCTTGTGCAGAGGAGGCTTCCTTGGCATTTCAGCTCTGGCCTCCCTTTCCGGGTGATTGCAGTCTGATTTGCATATGGTCAGCCTCCTCCGTAATGGCTCCATGGAGCTAAAGCCTTGTGAGATCTGAGCGGAGACCACTGTAGGGGTGGACACTTATGGTGTTATCTGTTCTCCGGCAGTTAGAAATCACCTAGCACTTACATGACAATAGGAGAAATGTGCTTTCGCTTTTCGTAATGTGACAGACAATCCAAGTAAAATTATTGGGCTACATATCATAGTCACATATTTAGTAGAGGAGGAATCAGGGTCAGTTAAACAGAGAAAATGTTCCTTTGCATGTTCTGTTGGAGGTATAGAGGTCGGGAAATATTTCCCCAAGCTTCAGTATTTAATAAAGATTATAGCTTAGTTTTTATTTTTTTATCCTTATGCATACAAAAGCTATTCTAAAAATTAGGCGCTAAAAAAACTTATTGTGTCATGTAATTTGTACCTGATAGCTAAGAAATGATCACTTCCAGATTCCTGGTGGCTTCAACATAATACACAATAAATTGATTCCAGTTCCAGTCCATCTTGGTTAGGAAAGGAAATACCAGTAGTGTTTGAAGAGCAGATTATTAAGGTTCTTGCTTGGCTGAACATAGTTCATATGTTATATTTGCTAACGCAACACATCGCTGGGAAAATAAGTGCTGCTTTTCCCTTGCATAGATTATTTCCCCCCCAAAAAAACCCTTGGTGAATTAAATAAAAAACAGCTAATGGCTTGCGGAACATATGGAACTGGTTTAAACAAAGCTGGGCTGCCTCCTTTCTGCTGGACTGTTTTGTTCCAGTCTTTTTTAACTAAATCAACACATTTTGTTCAATGCGAACGCCATTCAGGATGTATAACTCTGTTAAAGAAAACATGGGTAACTAGGGTTTAGGCTCATTTGTCATTTGGAAAGTGGCAAAGAAGAGCTGGATGGCTCAAACTTATCGTTTTACAGACAAAGTAGCAACGTTTCCATCTACAGTCTTAAAGGGTGTCAGACGTCAGTCTTCTTTTCATTAAAACCCAATGGGTTCACCTTTTTTGTTTCAGCGTTGTGTTTTTTGTTTGTTTGTTTTTGCTGTGACAGAATTAATAGATTTAATATAATAAGGAAGGAAAGTTAGAGCATGTCTGCATGAATTGCGCCCTATTCCGGTTGAATCGGCAGTTGGGAGCTTTAGGAGCTCCTCATTACTGAGTCCGCAACAAGTGAGCTGCTATATTAAGGACTCCGCTTGTAATGTATGGCAGCCATTATGGAAGTCATCGCCGCTGCTGGCAGCATCTCCTGGACTCCGTATGAATCCATGGAAACCATATGCCCTTGGTGGTATTCAGATTGTGGGATATCCCCATCCACTGCAGAGTTAAATTAAAAATTCTCACCCTGGCCTACAAAGTCCTCACAAGCTTCACTCACCACTACCTGTCCTCACTAATCACCAAATAAACCCCAGCCGGCTCCCTAAGATCAAACAGTGACCTGCGCCTAGCCTCTCCCCGCATCACCTCTTCCCATGACAGACTGCAGGATTTCTCATGCGCAGCTCCCCATCCTCTAGAACGCTCTCCCTCGTACTTTCCCACTTCCCCTAATCTCCCTTCCTTAAAATTCTCCCTTAAGACATTTATGTTCAGGGAAAATATTCCCCAGTCTCCCTCTGCCATCACTCCTCCGACCTCACAAAAGGCTAGATCCTGCTGGTCATGTGACCTAGCAGCAGAAGCCTCCATGTAGGGGATGCTTGTGATGGCACGTTAGCGCTGCCCTGAGCATCCTGGAACTTAGCGGCCGCTACAGGGCAACCTGCTGGACTCAGCGCCTGCTCCGAAATGTACAGGCAAAACGGGGGGCGCTAATTTTTCCCCTTAGCATCCCCGTTTTAGCTCAGGGCAGCTGATAGTGCCCTTAGTCCGTCACAGCACACTGCTCCACCGATACATTGCCTTCCCAACACAATGGTTTCTATCTGTGGATGGCAGGCCAACAATACATACACCCTTGTTACTGTTTAATTTTTTTACCCCTTTTCCTTTCTGCATCAGTTGTGAGAAACAATGCTGGACTTTTTATGGGATGTTGAGCTCACTGCATGCCTCCTTTGTATCTTCAATTTCTACCGTTCTGTGGTTCATACTGATGATGACTTGTGTATGTATTGCTTGCTACACTTTTCGTGATCATTATGCAACACTGTTCAGTCTATGTATTTTAGTTAATTTTCTAGGAAACTTTACAGTCCCAAAAAAACTAAGCAAAACAATATTTGTAATTATGGAAAAATTCTAAGTAACTTCCAACTGAGAGTTCCTGTAAACAAAAAGAACAGAAACGTTTAATGATGTCACTTTGTCCTTTTCCTTGCTAGAGATCTCCCTGCTCTTCCTGGATACTTTGAATGATTCTAGCCCAGTGTTTCCCAAACCTGTCCTCGGGACCCTCAACCAGGCCAGATTTTGCAGATCCTCTTGGGGAAAAGCAGACTGAATCGTGCAATCACTGAGCAGCAAATCATATCACCTGTGCTGTGCTTCAGAAATCTGGAAAACCTGGCGAGGCAGCGGGTCCTGAGGACAGGATTGGGAAACACTGTTCTAGCCCATTATGTTCTTACTACAATTACATGTGATAGTCTAATTCCTTGATTGAATACAAGTCTTTCTATGAATATCTATCGGATCACAATTTTGCATGGTTCTGCTGAAATTTGGAGAAATATGCAGTCTTAGTAATTAGATGTCAACATATCTTTTTAATATTTGCTGAAGCTTCTGACAATCTGAAATGTAGCTGATTACTTTGTCCATTTGGCCTTTTTCCTGTTTTCAAAATCTGTTTCCATGCTTTTTTACATTAATGGCCATATGGAATTTGGGTGATCATATACACTATTTGTGATGTCCACAGCTGCACAATTGCAGGACATTCTGTATATGTAGATGTGCAAAGCAACACTTTGTCAAATTATTCTCATAATGAATTTGATTTTTTTAGGATGGTGAAAAAAAAGGTTTTATGAATAAATTGTATGCCATCCAGGAAGTCTGCGTCAGTGTTCAGAGCATTCTTGATGAAGTTGCATCTATTGGCGAGAGGATAAAGAAGTGAGTATTGATATGTTCTATGTTCTAAACTATATACATCATACACCAGAATTTTCTCTTTGTGCAGCTGTTTCTTGGTCTGTTTATCCTTACTTGCTCTAAGCAGTCATAATCATAAGTATTAATTCTTAGCAGTGAAAAGTGAGTACATGTAATATTCAAATTACAATTATTTAACCCCTTCACTACCAGGGGATGTACCAACAAATACATGGTCATGAACCAGTGTTTTTTTTAAATTTGTTTTTAAATTAATTATACAGTATGAAATATTTGGGTTCCCAATGGATTTCTTGCTGTACTAACATATTCGGCCAGTAGATGGTGCCATCTACTGCCAAATTGAGTTTCAGCTGTTGCTTTGAACCAGGGGCTGCAACTGTATCGGCTTGCTGAATGTTCAATGTCAGGACATTCAGTTAGCTGATTTTACACAGTTTTAGCTCTTTGGGCATTATGCCCACAGGGCCAAAACGTTTCGGGCACCTTCCGCAGCCCAAAGGCAAATGAAATTTGTTTGCAACAAACACATTTCTTTTTCTTTTGGGCTGCAGAGCTGCAGATCGAGAGATCTCGATATCAGGGTACCAGATGGCACCTTTGAAGCCCGAGATATTTCGGTCTTCGTAGTGAAGGGGATAAAAAACGCCAACATATTATGCAGCACTGCACAATTTGAAAGACAAATTAGGAAATAAGTATAATACAAGTAGAACCATAGAAAGAGGGTCCTGCTTCAGTGAGCTTAAAATCTAGGAGGAGAGGGGTGACACACTGAGATGTGGGTAAATAGCAAAATACAAGAAGTAATGAGTTGCGTGGAGGGTGTGAGGGAGATAGATCAGGGAAGGTTCAATGGTGGGATTATGAAGTGAGCTCTAAAGTCATGTCTGTTTGGAGATGTCACGAAAACTGGAGGTGGAGGTATGGGGAGAGTTGAATGTGAGTAGGGAGGGAGTTCCATAGACCTGAGCAGCTCTGTAGAAGCTCTGAACGCAAGAGTTGGGGGTGCAGGTACGTGGGGATGATAATAATCATTGGCCGAGCAAAGTGAATGTGAGGGAGCATAACTACTAATAAGAGAGAAGATGTAGGCAGGGGTATGTGTATGATGCATTTTAAATTGAATTCTTAAATAAATAGGGAGCCAGTGTAGAGGTTGACAAAGAGGTGAAGAGTGAGAGGTACGGGATATGATGTAGCTGAGTCTGGCTAAGGTGTTCATTACAGATTGTAGATGGATAATATGGGATGATTTAAGGGTTACAGTAGTCATGTTGGGATGTAATAAGAGATGATAGTTCTTAGAAAGGGACAAATGCATGCAATTTTTTTGTTAAAAGTCATAAGATTTGGTTAGTGACTGGAGTGAAGGAAAATTCCGATTAAAAAGAACACTGAGACAATAACCTGTATGATAGACATAATGGAAGCACCATTCCCATGAAGGGAAACATGAGCAGGAGGGTTAAATATAGAGGAAAGGAAGACAGAGTCCTCTACTTAATAGTTTGTAAATATTGCTTATAAATCTATCTAATGTGCTCCACTTCCACGGATCTCACACCTGTCAGCTTTGCTGACAACTTAACCGATAAGATTATATAACTTAAACTAGAAGGGCACTATTACATTCCTAATGCAAACATTAACGCTCACTTGCGTGAGCATTAACTTTTGCTGCAGTATTTACTGCATATTACAATCCAAACGCAAACGGGTTTAAAAACCCGATTGCGTTTGGTACCTTGCTCTCCTCTGCATGAGGATACTGTACTTTGTGCTTCCTATGTTTAACATGGGGAGCGCAAAGTGTTAATCAGCACTGGTATTACAATGTCCCAGCACTGATTAACGCCTGGCTCTGGTCAGCACAAAGTTGACCAGAGCCAGGGCTTGGTGTTAACGGATTCCGCTTCTGCAAAATCCGTTAACACCAGCCTTAAAAATAAAAAAGCAGAACAGATACTCACCCTCTGTCCCGTGGCGAGGACCGCGGCTCTGTCCGCCTCCTCTGGCCTGCGGGAGCAGGGAAAGACTGGGGAAAACGTCCCCCCAGTCTCTCCCTGCGTATCACTACGCAGACCGGCCGGATCTCGCAAGGTGAGATCCGGCTGATCATGTGACCGGCAGGGAGGAACTCAATGGAGTCCTATGGACTCCACGAGCAGGGGTGTACCTGGGGGGGCGGCCCGCACCGGGTGGCACCACCCCTAGGGTGACACTAAAAAAGGATACATTGAGATCTCACTAATTTTTAGGCTTGTGCACCGATTTTTTTTTCAGTTCGATTCGGTTTGATTTTTCGTATTTTTTAACTTTTCGATTCGGCTCGTTTCGACCGATTTCTGTTTCGATTCGGTTCGGCTCGACTCGTTTTTCGTGTACATTTTTTTTTTGGAATATATCGACCATTTTTCGTATTTTCGTGTCACTTTGCTCGTTTTTTGTATCGACTATTCGTAATTTCGGAAATTTTCGTTTTTCGGAATTGTACATGTTTTCGGAATATCGACCGGTTTTCGTATTTTCGTGTCACTGCTCGTTTTTTGTATCGACTTTTCGTAAGTTCGGAAATTTTCGTTTCTTCGGAACGTCTGTTCTCCTCGTTTCAAAGCAATAAATTTCGATTTGACACATTTCAAGTCCATTCGAAAATTCCGAAAATATTTCGTTTCGGCTTGGAAAACTTTTCGGATCTGCCATTTTCGGATCTAAAAATTTTCGGAAATTTGGCCGCATCCGAAAACACGAGTCGGGAAATTTCGTGAAAATTCCGAAATTCCGAAACCCGAAACGCACATCCCTACTAATTTTCAAGTGTGTCCTGGGTAGGCAAGGCCTAGGCTGGTACTTTCCAGGGGGCAGCAAAAAACCTCACCACTAAAGGGGTTACTCACAGAGCACCGAAATGACACCAACACTTTGGTGTTCTGTTGTTCCCTGCACTTCAGGGAATAAAATTTCCCCACCCTGCAGTGAATTCACCATTCACCGCAGGGTCCCCGAAGTGCAGGGAGTCGGCCTCCGAATGCCACCACCGCAAATCCATGGCCTGCTGTTTTCAAAAAAGCTACTGAACGAAAATTTAAGGAATTTACACATAAGATCCTATGATTGATAATAAAAAGTTCTGTTACAGAAAAAAGAAAAACCGCTATTAAAAAAAAGGGGGAAAAATTTTGCCGGAAAAAAATCTGAAACGTGACTGAAAGGTACTAAAAAAAATTTTGATAAAGCTTTTTACTGCAGATTAAAATAATAAATGGTTTATTAGATATTGCATAAAAGCGGGAATATTTTTAACATTTAAACCTATGGTTTTCGCCTGAATAAACCTGCTGATTGAAACCACCGAACATCAGGGCATTTCACTGCCATTTCTCTGCTGTTTGGTGTTCTCTGAATAGATTAACCATTACTTCTCTATGGGGATTTGCACTGCCTTCGAACAGCACCGTACTCGTTGGCAGTTCGTCAAACTTGTGTGTGAGCATATCACAGAGCAGTTGTGTACTTAGGGAAGTGGCGGGGGCGAGTCGCCCCAGGTACCAGTGATTATTGGGGTGTCATTAGGGGGTACTAGGAGGTGACACTGTCACTGTGTGTCAGCTTTGAGCTGTGTTCTCAAACAACGAGCAGGGGAGTAGGGCGTTTGCATAAGGAATAAAATAGAATAGAATAAAAATCCCCCTCTCCTCCCTCCATAGCTCCTCCCCTGCCCCAAAGCAGCTCTAGGAGAGGGGAGGGGGATGTGATTTGTGTGCAGAGAGAGTAGATGACAGTAAACAGCAGGTAAAGGGGGGGGGGGTATCAGCAGAATATGAAGCCCTGTCTGCTTACTGCTTTTTAAAGTGGACCTTTCCTTAACCAGCACTGTAGTGATCAGAACTTTGTCACTGAGCTGCCTGGCTCTTGGTGAGGTCCTGCATAGAGGGGGCCAGGCTGCATTCACTGCATCACCAGTGAATAGGCAGCCCAGGGTAAACAGGGACAGGGAAGAGGGAGTCTTAAAAAACTGGAAAAGTAAAGACAAAATACCATAGCAACATCTTATACCTGCAAAACACACACCCATTCTCTGCTCAGCAACTCCAATCCACAAAACCAGCCACCCAGCACACACACACAACTCCAATCCACAAAACCAGCCACCCAGCACATACACACAACTCCCATCACACAAACCAGCCACACACAACACCAGCCACCCACACACACAACTCTCATCACACAAAACCAGCCACCCACACTCACAACTCCCATCAACAAAATAAGCCACATGTGTACTTTTGTTCATAGCACAAGGATTGATATGTTGTGAGTTTGCAAAATCACTTAAAAATAACAATTATTCAAAACAATTCTACACTCGCCTCTTATTACACAGCACAGAGGACACATGATCCACCATCGGCAGATTCATAATATATCATTATTATATGTATACATCATGTCCTGCCAGAATGCTATAACTAAAAATATTTTTGAAACCATTAAAAAAGTGCGTGTGTTCTTTTTTTATTATTTTTTTCCATTTTAACCACTTGGCTGCGGAGGACGCGCTCAGTGCATCCTGCCAAGTGCTCCTCCTGTGTGATGGACGCGCTGAGCGCGTCCTAGCACAGGAGGCAGCAATCTGCCGGGGTTCCGGACGATTGCTGTGCCCCCCTGTGCCCCCCGGAGCGGGCTTACATCTTGGATGTCAGCCCAGCACTTCGGTACCCCGGTGGGGACAATAGGTGTCATCCCGGCGGCGCGATTACATCTATTTCAGGCACCCCCCCCCGCGAGTGCGGAGGGGGTGCCTGAAAGGGAGGGGGAGGGTCCTTCGGACCTCTCTCCCTCCCGATCGCCTGGGGCCAGCAATTAAAGGCAGGCATCGTTTGGAAGGGCACAGCCTGCCCTTCCAAACAGTGCCTGGCTTTAACCCCTTGGGGGCCGGATCGCAATTCGGCACCAAAAAGCGCCGGATTGCTGATCCTCTCCCGGAGCTGGCTGACATTTTGGATGTCGGCCAAGCTTTCGGGATCTCCCCCTGACGACTGGCGTCATTGTGCATAGCGCGATGATGTCAGTTTTAGAGCTAACCCCTAGCTGCCACCAATGGTGTAGATAGGGGGTTCTAATGAACCCCCTATCTCCCGATCCGTGGCAGCTAGTTTGTTAATGCAGCAATATTGTTCCCATTTCAATTATAATGATGCTGCACTAACGATTTTTGTATGGGGTGCGTTTGTTAAAAATCGTGTGATTTTCCCCAAAACAAATGTAACGAGTCCCCATTTCTAATTTTTTTAACAAGCGCAACTCATAGAAAATATAACAGCAAACGCTCGCATGTTATAATGTGAAAAAACACACTTTACACATTGTAAGTTATTGAAAATTTAAATTTTATTGCATTTTTTGTTATAATATACAGACAGGTCATGATGTATACATATAATAATGATATATTATGAATCTGACGAGTCTGCCGGAAAGAACGATATTTAATATGTCTGGGTCATATAATAAAATATGGCTTCAAAACGCATTTAAACATGATGAGCGAAACCGGTAAAAATTACCTCAGCACACAGGCGTGAAATGGCTCCGCAGCGAAAGGGTTAAAGTTGGGGGTGCCAAATATAGGATCTGCCCCGGGTGCCAAATGTTCTAGGTACGCCCCTGACCGACATTAAGGTTTGTCGCTCACATGTATACATTAAACACACACACATTCTGTCATCTATGTTATTTATTTTGTCTGCTACTAGTATAGATCATTTCCTTCTATCCCATTAATATCTTACACTTTTTAAGTGTTCAATATATTGTAAATTGATAACCCTGGCTGATCATTTTCACTGTTTTAGCATAACTTGTCAATATCCCTGTCATCACCTTAACCCTTTCGCTGCTGAGTCATTTCACGCCTCTGTGCTGAGCTCATTTTTACCTGTTTCGCTCATCATGTTTAAATGCGTTTTGAAGCCTTATTTTAGTATATGAATATATTGTTCTTTCCGGCAGACTCGGCAGATTCATAATATATCATTATTATATGTATACGTCATGTCCTGTGTGTATATTATAACAAAAAAATGCAATAAAATTAGAATTTTCAATAATTTACAACGTGTAAAGTGTTTTTTTCACATTTTAACATGCAAGCAATTGCGGTTATTTTTTGTATGGGGTGCGCTTGTTAAAAAAATTAGAAATGGGGTCTGGTTACATTTTTTGGGGGGAAAATTACGCGATTTCTAACAAACGCACCTCAAACAAAAATCGTTAGTGCAGCATCATTGTTCACATTATAATTGAAATGGGAACAATATTGCTGCATTAACAAATTGTTTATTTTTTTATAATTTTTTTATTTTTATTTTCTATTTTTTTTAAAACTTTTTACATAGTCGTGTTTGGTATTGTTGGAAAGGCCATGCTCTGGCCAATCCAACAATATTAAACATTAACCCCTAGCTGCCACGGATCAGGAGTTAGTGGGTTAGAATGAACCCCCTATTTCCACAATTACTGGCAGCTAGGGGTTAACTCCAGGACTGGCGTCATTGTGCTATACACGATGATGCCAGTCATCAGGGGGAGTTCCCGGAGGCTTGGCCGACATCCAAGATGTCGGCCAGCTCCGGGAGAGGATCACGATCCGGCGCTTTTCGGCACCGAATCGTGATCCGGCTCCCCAGGGGTTAATGTCAGCCACCGTTTGGAAGTGCAGGCTGTGCCTGCCTTAACCTTCTGGCCCCCAGCGATCAGGAGGGAGAGAGGTCCGAAGGATCTCCCCCCCCCTCCCTTTCAGGCGCCTCCACCGCACACGCGGGGGGCGCCTGAATTAGATGTCATTGCGCCGCCGCGATGACATCTAATGTCCCCACCGGGGTCCCGGAGTGCTGGGCTGACATCCAAGATGTCAGCCCGCACCGGGGGGGCCAGCAATCGGCACTCAGCGCATCCGAAGCACAGGAGGTGCACTTGGCAGGACGCGCTGAGCGCGTCCTTAGCAGCCAAGTGGTTAAACAGTTATAAGTACTTTTACAGTTACAAGTACTTATTCAGCGCCAACAGATTCCGTAGCGCTTTACAATGGCTAAGCACGTACAGGTGACATAATAAGTGATAAAACATAAGGAACAGGCAGCCCTGCCCATAGGATAATTGACCTGCAAATACAGCACTTTATGCAAGTGCTCAGCCAGACATCCCATGAGTTTACAATCTCAGTCAAGTGAAACAAAAGGGAACAGGGGGAGTGTGGAGATAATTACCAGAAAGAATGTAGCAGACCCTGCATAATGATAGACTAAGAGCTTGGGCATCAGTAAGGCTTTTGATACTGTTCCGCATAGAAGGCTTATCAATCAATTGCAATCTTTGAGCTTGGATTCCAATATTGTTGAATGATTAGGCAGTGGCTGAGTGACAGGCAACAGAGGATTGTGGTAAATGGAGTTTATTTGGCGCAAGGTCTTGTTACCAGTGGGGTACCTCAGGGGTCAGTACTTGGACCCATTCTCTTTAATATGTTTATTAGTGATATTGCAGAAGGTATTAATGGAAAGGTATGTCTTTTGCTGATGACACAAAGATTTGCAACAGGGTTGACGTTCCTGGAGAGATCAGCCAAATGACAAATGATTTAGGTAAACTAAAAAAATGGTCGGAGCTGTGGCAATTGAGTTTTAATGTGGATAAGTGCAAGATAATGCACCTAGGACGTAAAAACCCAAGGGCTGAAAATAGAATATTTGATACAGTCCTAACCTCAACATCTGAGGAAAGGGATTTAGGGGTTATTATTTCAGAGGATCTAAAGGTAAGTAGTCAATGTAATAGAGCAGCAGGAAATGCTGGCAGAATGCTTGGTTGTGTAGGGAGAGGTATTAGCAGTAGGAAAAGGGAAGTGCTCATGCCACTGTACAGAGCACTGGTGAGACCTCACTTGGAGTACTGTGTGCAGTACTGGAGACCGTATCTCCAGAAGGATATAGACATCTTAGAGAGAGTTCAGAGAAGGGCTACCAAAATGGTGTACGGCTTGAAGGAGAAAAGTTACCAGGAAAGGCTTAATGATCTTAACATGTATAGCTTGGAAAAAAGACGAGACAGAGGAGATATGATAGAAACATTTAAATACGTAAAGGGAATCCACAAGGTAGAGGAAGGGAGTATATTTAAAAGGACACAAAGTAGCAAAACAAGAGGACATAGTCTTAGATTAGAGGGGCAAAGGTTTAAAAGTAACATCAGGAAGCATTATTTTACTGAGAGGGTGGTGGATACATGGAACAGTCTTCCAGTTGAAGTGGTAGAGGCCAAAACAGTAATTGAATTTAAGTAAGCATGGGATAGGCATAAGGCTATCCTAAACAAAAGATAAATCCAGGTAAAGTATCCATGTAATTGGGCAGACTAGATGGGCCGAAAGGTTCTTATCTGCCGACATTTTTCTATGTTTCTATGATGAGGTTAAACTGAGCGAGGATTGAAGCAGCTGAGAAAAGGAGGCTATATAATTAGGATAGGGCCTGGGTGGATGGGGCTGGGTGGGAGGGTGGATGGGGCTGGGTGGGAGGGTGGATGGGGCTCGCAGGTGGGAGGGTGGATGGGGCGGGTGGGACAGCAGAGGTGGAAAATGGTGGTGAAGTGTGACTGTGGATAAAAACAAATACAGAGTTTAGAGCGGGTCGCCATTTGTGCATGCAAAGTATTTACAACAGGGAGGAGCAGAGCAGACTGAGCATCAGCACAGAATTAAACTATCTAAAAAAGAGGGAAGAAAAAAAACAAACTAGCAGCAGTAACAATGTGGCAAAAAATGTGTTGATTGAAGAATACTAGTATTTTTTAAAAACCAATGGGTCGGCCAGAGAAAGGTTACCAGTATGAATTATAAGCATTTCACATTTGCTAGCTCATGCCAATACAAAATAATAAAATTAGTTTCATTTTAATCCATTATTTTATAGGTTATGCCTCCTATAAGATGTGTTAAATAACTGGGATACTGATTCCTTTCATGTTTTCTTACAGCACATGCAACTGGACGGTTCCCTTCTTAACCTGGCTGGCAATCATTGCCCTGTGTGTCCTCACCGCAGTGCTATATTTTATACCGCTCAGATACATTGTCCTTGCATGGGGTACGTAAAACATTTTGTGAACTATTGTAGCTTTCTTGAGATAAGTGTTTCTTAAGGGAATGAGTTATACTATCAGTGGCTGCAGAATTTATGATACAATAAACAGTGGGTGATGGATGAAGGGAGATAAAACTAAACATGACTTTTCTATAGCAAACTAGGTCACATTCATCTCCTTTTTTTTTCTGTCGCAGAACCAAAGCCACCATCGCAGAAAAAATATGTAACACTGCTCTCAGTATATCGTTGACCTGGTCTCTAAAGTTAACCGATTAACAGACTTTTACTAAAGCAGGAGGTTATGGATACGTGGAGGGAAATTATCCTATACTATAAAAGAGTAAGGCTTGGCGTGTCCGTCGCCAAGCCTACTCTGCGCATGCGCGCGCAACCAGCGGCGGTTGGCTGCGCGCGCATGCAACCGCCGCGGCACGAGCCGGCTGTGCGCTCGCCGCGGCAGTTACAAGATGCACACAGCAGCCGGGTAGAGGCTGCGCTCGCAGCCTCTACCCGGCTGCCGTGCGCATCCAACCCCTGAGCGGCGAAGGGAAAGTTCCCTCGCTTCCGCTCTTTGAAGGACCCAAGCCGCGGTCACGTGGGAGTCCCACGTGATCGCGGCTTTGGTCCTTCAACGAGCAGAAGCGGGGAAACTTTCCCTTCGCCGCTCGGGAAGGTAAGTATGCGGCTGAGAGCTCCAGGGGTGGCTGTCCGAATGCCGATAGAGCATTCGAACAGCCGCCCCATGTCTGGTCTGGGGTCTGAGCTTGGGGGCAAATATCCGTGAGAGTGTGGGGGCAAATAGCCATGAGAGCTTGGGGGCAAATATCCATGAGAGCTTGGGGGCAAATATCCATGTGCTGGGGCAGTATATCCACGAGCTGGGGCAATATCCACGAGCTGGGGCAGTATATCCATGTGCTGGGGCAATATATCCACGAGCTGGGGCAATATCCACGAGCTGGGGTAATATCCACGAGCTGGGGCAATATCCACGAGCTGGGGCAATATCCACGAACTGGGGCAATATATCCATGACCTGGGGCAATATCCACGAGCTGGGGCAATATATCCACGAGCTGGGGCAATATCCACGAGCTGGGGCAATATGTCCACGAGCTGGGGCAATATATCCACGAGCTGGGGCAATATATCCACGAGCTGGGGCAGTATATCCACGAGCTGTGGCAATATCCACGAGCTGTGGCAATATCCACGAGCTGGGGCAGTATATCCACGAGCTGGGGCAATATATCCACGAGCTGGGGCAATATCCACGAGTTGGGGCAGTATATCCACGAGCTGTGGCAATATCCACGAGCTGGGGCAGTATATCCACGTGCTGGGGCAGTACCCATGAGCTGGGGCAGTATTAATAATAGACTGCCCTCTGGGCAGGCTTTCCAACTAGTATATAATAACTGAATAGAAAAGATTTATTGTTTAGGGGATTTACCTTAGGTGGTTATTTCAAATTAAAATGTGCAATTCTCCTTAATTCCACCATTAGTAACGGCACCTACAGTAGCAAGAAAAAGTATGTGAACCCTTTGGGATTACGTGGAGTTTTGCATGAATTGGTCATAAAATGTGCTCTGATCTTCATCTAAGTCACAACAATTTGAAAAACACAGTCTGCTTAAAATAATACAACACAAACATTATATGTTTTCATGTGTTTATTGAACAGAACATGTAAACATTCACAGTGCAGGGTGGAAAAAGTATGTGAACCCCTAGCCTAATGACTTCTCCAAGAGCTAATTGGAGCCAGGAGTGAGCCAACCTTGAGTCCAATCAGTGTGATATTATTGGATGTATTGCTGAAAGCTGTCCTGCCCTTTAAAAACACACACCAGTTTTGGGTTTACTGGTTTCAAGAAGCACTGCCTGATGTGAACCATGCCTCTCAGAAAAGAGCTCTCAGAAGACCTACGACCAAGAATTGTTGACTTGCATGAAGCTGGAAAGGGTTACAAAAGTATCTCCAAAAGCCTTGATGTTCATGTGTCCACGGTAAGACAGACTGTCTACAAATGGAGAAAGTTCAGCACTGTTGCTACTCTCCCTAGGCGTGGTCGTCCTGTAAAGATGACTGCAAGAGCACAGCGCAGAATGCTTAATGAGGTAAAGAAGAATCATAGAGTGTCAGCTAAAGACTTACAGAAATCTCTGGCACATGCTAACATTTTTGTTGACACATCTACAATAAGGAAAACATTAAACAAGAATGGAGTACATGGGAGGACACCACGGAGGAAGCCATTGCTGTCCAAAAAGCATTTTGCAGCACGTTTGAAGTTTGCAAAAGAGCACCTGGATGTTCCACAGCACTACTGGCAAAATATTCTGTGGACAGATGAAACCAAAATTGAGTTGTTTGGAAAAAACACACAACACTATGTGTGGAGAAAAAAGGGCACAGCGCACCAACATCAAAACCTCATCCCCACTGTAAAACATGGCGGAGGGAGCATCATGGTTTGGGGCTGCTTTGCTGCCTCAGGGCCTGGACGGATTGTTGTCATTGATGGAAAAATGAATTCCCGAGTTTATCAAGACATTTTGCAGGAAAACGTAAAACCATCTGTCTGCCAACTGAAGCTCCACAGAGGATGTGTGATGCAACAGGACAATGACCCAAAGCATACAAGTAATTCAACAAAAGAATGGCTTCAACAAAACAAAATACGCCTTCTGGAGTGGCCCAGTCAGAGTCCTGACCTCAACGTGATTGAAATGCTGTGCCATGACCTTAAGAGAGCGATTCACACCAGACATCCCAAGAATATTGCTACAATGAAACAGTTTTGTGAAGAGGAGTGGTCCAAAATTACTCCAGATCGTTGTGCAGGTCTGATCTGCAACTACAGGAAACGTTTGGTTGAGGTTATTGCTGCCAAAGGAGGGTCAACCAGTTATTAAGTCCAAAGGTTCACATACTTTTTCCACCCTGCACTGTGAATGTTTACATGTTCTGTTCAATAAAAACATGAAAACATATAATGTTTGTGTTGTATTATTTTAAGCAGACTGTGTTTTTCAAATTGTTGTGACTTAGATGAAGATCAGAGCACATTTTATGACCAATTCATGCAAAACTCCACATAATCCCAAAGGGTTCACATACTTTTTCTTGCCACTGTATAAGACAAAATTTGCAGCTAACAGGTCTACACGATTCATCAAATTAAGGGCTTGACTTATTTCGGCTTGATTGATGAAATTTACAGGGTTATTCAGAGAGCGTGAAAAGCAGGAGAATGACTGGAGAATGAAAAATTCTAGGTCAAAATAGCTAAACCAGAAAAATTCTCCCTTTCATCTCACTTTCCAAATTGGCAATTTTGACCTAGAATTTTTCATTCTCCAGTCATTCTCCTGCTTTTCACGCTCTCTGAATAACCCTGTTACTGATTTTTCTACCACAATTTCGCTAGTTGTTTGAATTTTCGGCGATTCAGTTTCAATTTAGCAGCAGGCTAATTTTCCAAAGAAATATCAATTGCTGAATAAATTGACTGAAACCCTCATTTAAACATCGGATTTTCAAATTGTACCAGCTGGTTGGAGTAGAGGTAACATCACTGCTCTGCGTGGAGAGAGCCTGTGGAGACACAGGTTTGATCCCAGCAAGAGCACCTCTCCAGTAAGTGTCCTTGGGCAAGACACCCAACGGTACATACTCGCCACCCAGGACATACTTGAAAACGAGAGAAATCTCAATGTATCCTTCCTGGTAAAATCCTTTCACAAAAAAAAAAATTAAGGCAAGTACTGAAAAACAACATGATGCTTTGCGAAAATATTCTTTTTCGTATGCTTTACCAGCCTGCTTTATTCGGCACAGCATCAGTTTCCATTTTACAACTGAGGCTGAATTTTTTTCTATTGAATCTGTCGATATTTCGAAACCAAAAATATTGTCTGAAATTTGCCATTTTTTCTCTCCCAAAAAACATCCTAAAGGATTAAACTGAGCCCCCAATTTGTATTAGTAATAGTATTTATTGGATTCATTTTCAATTTCCTTTTCACTTGTTTTGTCAGTTACGAGATTGCGTTAAATAAAAAAAAATCAGGGGCTAGATTACATACCGAGCGCTAACGTTAGTGTTCAGATATATAAGCGTTAATGTCAGGATAAGTGACATTAATGCATGTCCCCTTATTACCTTCCTAAAGCTAATCAGTGGCCCGATCTGCTGCTGGGAGCAGAGTGAGACTGGGGCAAAAAGTCCCCAGTCTCCCTCTGCAGTCACTCCGCAGCACTTCGCGATTGCGAGATAGCGCAAGGCTCGCAGTCTGGAAACGGAACCCTCCACGGAATCCTACTGGACTCCAGGAGGTGATACTTGTGGCGGAACTTCTGTGCCACCGCGAGTATCATTGACGGTAGCAGTTGGTTCCCGGGCAGGCTGCTGAATTAGTGCCTGCCCTGGAATCTCTCACAAAAATGGGTATGCTATGGGGAATCCTGCACGCGCAGATTTCCCCCGTTAACGTCCCCATTTTAGCGCTACCCTTGTAATCGGGCCCAAGCCATCTGGATCTTGTTAATCTTCTGTTAACAGCATCGGTAAATTCACTAATGGTCTGTAAATTATAGTAATTTATAGACTATAAAAGTGTTATTTAGACAAAGACATATTCAACCGTAACGCATATACTAATAGCAGTGCCTTTCAGGTGATATAACTTATTGTGTTACACTGCATTCTTTACACCTGCGTTAGAGTCCGCCAGGCATTTGCCATAAGCATCAATAAATGGAAATGAACTTGTATATTCTGTATTATCAGTAAACTACAACAATATAAGTCTTTTGAAAACAGATTTTCTACAATAAACAGCCCATAGATCTCTGTCCCTCTAGGACCGCTTCATGTTTTAATGGTTTTATGCTGCAGTGACTATAACATAATGTGTGACACGCCACCCCAGCACTAAAGAGATTGGAGCAAGTGTCGGCATCCAATTTATTAGATACAAAGGTCTGCACGGAGATCTCCCAGCTGACAGTGCTTCTGCCAAAGCGCAGACACCAAGGCCAAGTTTTCTGCTCTATGCCACACATTGATTTGACAAATATATTTTGACTGCTCGGATATTAAAACCAACACTTTAATTGCATTATATGATATAGACTTTCATTAGCAAATTAAACACTCTACAGCTGTAAAGTCAACTATAAAATCTCAATGCATTGTAATTCTGACTATTAAATGTTGCCACCAACTAGTGACATTACACTCATTATAGCCATGTTTATTACTTTTAACCTTATTTAAAATAATGGGTGATAAGAGAAAAAAAGGAGATCACAATAATAACTCTTTAGATTATTTAACAGCTGGAAAAGAGACTTCTCAACAATAATAAAGATATTTTCAGCCAGTAAACCCTTACCTCTTACTACGTTTTTGGTGGTGAACGGCCGAATTGTGTCTCAGTCTCTGCAGTTTTATGGAGACCTACAGGTCTATTCAATGAAAGGTGAAACTCAGGAGAATGACTGGAGAAATGAAAATTCTAGGTCAAAATAGCCAAACCAGAAAAATTCTCCAATTTATCTCACTTTCCAAATTGGCTGTTTGGTCTAGATTGTTCTCTTCTGCCAGTTCTCCTGGTTTTCACCTTTCTCTGAATAACCCTGCTATAGTGCAAAGTAGAGGTGTAGCCAAAGGTTGTTTAAGGCTAGGATCAGACGAACGCATTTTTCGCGTCGTCCGTGAAAAAGTGCGGTCGAACGAATGGATGTATTTTTCACGGAATACGCGATAGCGGTCATACGATGCGCATTTTCGTCCGTGATTTTGTACGGATCATCAATAAAACACTTTTTGCGTCTGGACGTTATGTTGGCCGGACGTGTGCAGCGTCTGACGTCTCCTAATCACGCACACACGCCGCTATGCGGCCGCAGCGCACTCTGTACGTCAGTAGTAGCGGTTTGACGTTCTCGAAAAAATGCGTTCGTTTGCCACTTGCGTTGCACGGACGAACTTTCGTGCGGCCGTTCGTCGTATGTTCCCCAGCATTGGACGTCATTTGCTGCTAGCACGGCCGTGATTTTGTGCGGCTAAACGCACATTAAAACTGCGTTCGTCTGACCCTAGCCTAAGTGAATAGCCGACACTTAGGAAGATGAATCTATCATGACTTTGCATTTAGCTACAAGATATCTACATGACCCGACTAGATGGCCATATTCTATTCCATATGACTAGTCATTGTTATGAAATGCAACATATAATTATTGTGTCCATCCTAGAAGAAGGCACCTTGTACTGGTGACCTCCTCAAGTCCCCAAAGTCAATGTTTGTACTTTTTATCTTCAAAGGAATCAATAAGTTTACAAAGAAAATTAGGAGTCCATACATGGATGACAACAATGAACTCCTTGACTTTCTATCGAGAGTTCCTTCTGATGTTCAAGTGGTGAGTAGTACCTGGTGTGTGTTTAGACTCTATGTATGTCTCCATTTCTTATGTCACTAACTGAATGGCCATGATAATAAAACAAAATCAGCTTGCTTAGTACGTGTACATAATTTCTGTCTGTACATGAGCCTCAAAAGAAGAGGCAGAATTTGTTACCTAAAAATAAAGCAAATAATGGAGCAGCCTGTTAGGATTAGGGTTAACCCTAAAAGTAACAATTAATTTTTTTTTATAAAGCCAGCAAATTCTGTAGCGCTGTACAATGGGTAGAACAGAACAAGATAAATTAACATACATGTTACACACACTGAGAATGATGGGAAAAGAGAATCCTGCTCAAGAGCTTACAATCTAAGAGGAGTGGAGAGACACACAGAGGTGGGGGTAAACCGTGTGAGAAGAAATGCTGTATGGGGCTGTGTGGGATCAGGAAAGGTGCAATTAGGACTATGGCGTTAGCTGATAGACTTCTCTGGAGTAATGTGTTTTTAGAGACTTCTTGAAAAATTGGAGGAACGGGGAGAGCAGGATGTTATGAGAGGGCACCGCGGGGAAAAGTCCTGACGTTGAGAGTCGGCATGAAGGTATGAGGAGATAACAGATCACTGGTGGAGCAAAATGACCTGGTTGTAACATACCTGGTAATAAGGGAGGAGATGTAGGCAGGGGCGCGGTTATGGAGTTATGGGTTATGGTTATGGTTTAATCTTTGTACATGAAGACCAAAATTTTGAATTGAATTGTTTAGCAACAGGGATTCGGTGTAGAGATTGACAAAGGGGCGAGATGTGAGAGTTATGGAATGTGAGGTGGATGAGCCTGGCATAGGTGTTCACTTTAGACTCTACAGGGATAATCTGGGATCATGTAAGGCCAGCAAGAAGAGGGTACAGTAGTCAAGGTGGGAGATGATAAGAGCTAGGATAAACATTTTAGTATTAGTAAATTGGAGAATTATTTTTTTTTGCACTGGTGCATTTTTTGACATGTCTTTTTTACCTGTGTCATTTCAACAGTAAACCTTACTTTTGCAGGCAAGGTCCAAAGGGATTGGCATAATATGATATTGCATGTCCAAAATGTAACCTTAACCTTAGCAGGTTAACCTTTGTATTGTTCTGCAATTTACTATTTCAGTGGCACTTCTTTTTTTATTTTTTATAAGGGATACAGCTGTATAGTCAAAAATGGAATTATCACTGACTAGCCCAGGGCAGGGAGTCAGGCTATTTAATGCATGTGAGAGTTTATGTGTCACTTGATTCTATATCGAACTTTTTTCATTCAGTCACAATAGGAATAAAGCAAAGGTTCCGGGAAAAGGTTGTTGTGTTTGTGCATAATAAAAGCCATAATGGCATGTACGGGGCATACAAAAATCATAAGAGTCCTGGAGCTGTCAACACTTATGTGATTATATTGTAATATATCATAGTGGGTAAAGAGCAGATGAATCGCAATCATGTCACTTTGACCCATGCAACCCTTTGCATATCTATCTGCTCTTTAGTTCCCCATCTGATAACCGGATATGTCATTTTTCGGATCGTTTATTTCCCAGACAAAAAAAAGGACACATTCCCTTCCTTATTTGATGATTTTGTGTCTCAACTTCTGTGTTTAAACAGGTGCAGTATCGTGAACTGAAACCGGATCCTAACCAAAGCCCGAGTAAAAGGAAGAAAAATAATCTTGGCTAGCAAACTCTACGCATCAGGGAGAAAGGCATCTGCTCGCAGGAGATAAGAGAGTCCCCATGTGCATTCTCATTGTTTATTTTATCTTATATTGTACTTTTTTTTATCACGATTGAGAAAATTTGTAAATATTGTATAAAGGCAGATACCACTGTACAAAACAGAGTTTGATAAAATTTGGAAGTTCATCTCTCAGCGTGTGAATGCTTTGAGCTGGCCATTGGTGTGATCCTTTGAGAGATACGATTGAATCGGGATCCAGTATAATGTAAATGCTTTCGCTTTAGAGTGGAACGCGTAGGGTAATGACCGATGTAAATATTCGAAAGTCCTCTTTCAAATATGCACACTAGCGTATGCACACGCATTAGCCAAAAATAGAACGTAACAAATATGAGTAACTTATGTTTTGGTTTGTGGCAGATGTAAATTGCACTTTAGGATTTAGTGCCTAATGCAGGACCAGGCAGTATGATGATACAGACAAGGACTTTGATCCCGGTCATTCTTCTCAAACTTCAAGGGGCTTATCCAATGCCAGACCTGCTGGGTGGTGGGAATTACAGCCTAAATGCTGGGTGGCAGCTATTGTCATCTGTCCAGCAGCAGTAACATTAGCTCATGTTTTTGTGAATTGCAACATGTGAGAAAGGTATAACGTCATCGGTTGTTCTTTAGATATGTATGGAGGAGAAATAATGAGATCGAATTGTCAATGTTGAGCTAAATTCTTTGGAACAAATAAAAAAAAACAATAAGCAGCAAAACATTACAGATTATCTGCACACGCTAATGTGTTGTGATATATATATATATGAATGTATTGGACTGGACTTTGATTCATACTTCAGCAAAGAACACAGTGTGGGGATTGATACAAATCAAGCATGTTAACAGGACTATATGCACTAACTGTAAATTATAAATAATTTTTCATTTTGATGCTTCCCATAGGGTTACATCTTCTGCACCTACTAGAATAGACAAGCGTGGACTGACCATTGGTCATAGTGGACAATTACCCATGGGCTACAAAGCCCATGGATTGCGGGTTGGCTTGGGAGGACAGAGCTTCCTTATCACTGAAACACAGTTGTGTCTTTATGAATCAGAACCCTCATTTGTGCAGAAATTATGGCCCTTTTGTTGTATCTACAACCCCACTTACATTCAGCAGGCTCATATCCCAGGACCCATGACCTGTTCCTATTAACAACTGATAATTTGTCCCAGGTCAGGCCCGGGAGAGTAATAAGTAAGCTTTTGCACTTCATGTAGGGTTTGTTTTCCTATGAGGCATAGTCAGTCACCTGGTCATCCTTCTGCTAATGCATGGATGCTGTTATAGAGGTTTATACACTAAATGGGGGTTTGTGGAATAGTGACAAGTGGGTTTAACATTTTCAGACACAATAGGCTTAGATGCAATCAGTGAATTTGGTCTAAAATTTGCAGTTTCTCTGCTAAATCCAATGAGCATTTATTCCGGTGAATAGGCTCCGTGGTATTGATCAGTGATCACTCATTTCGTAACGTGGGGCTTACTGCATGCTATTTTGTAGACCCACCGTTACTGTAAATGAATGCCAGCCTCTGTATCCCTCCCAGTAATAGCGCATTGCTCTGCTTGCTGCAAACTGGAAATGTTCTGTAGAAGCAGAAGCAAAGGTTAACGAGGAGACCAGTGACTAATTATGATTTGATTTTTAAACTTCTGCTGTGAGAGATTTTACTTATTGTACCGATTGCTGGAATATATGATTTTAAGGGATGTGGGAATTTAACCAAAATGTGCTTTATTTATTTTTACTATCTTTTTAATTTAATAAACTCCTTAAGTAATTTGTAGACGCTGATGGCAATAAATCTAAGTTGAAGGGCCACTACCAGATAGAAATGAAATGTCCTTATTGTGTTTATTTCATGTTACTGATATCTTACATATACTTGTTTTTTTTGTATGTTTTAGTTAAGAAAATATTTTACTCCATATATGTCACTGGGTTCATTGGCGTAGCGTGGGGGGTGCCTCGGGGGCGGTCGCCCCGGGCGCAATTTTCTTAGGGGGCGCAAAATTTCAAAAGAAATTTGAACCACTAATATTTTCCAGCAGGGATCAGTACAGGTGTCCACTCACAGACACTGGTGTCCGTGAGAGGCCCTTGCACGTGCAGCCGCCAGGTTTTGCAGTGCCGGTGGTGACTTAGCACTCAGCATCCGGAAGGGAGGAGCAGAACATAAAATTCTGGTCCTGTCCTGACTCCTCAACACTGACATGAGTCAGGTGAAGCAGTGCAGCATTATTCGATGGAACACCCTATATTACGCTTGTCAGCCCCCCTTTAAGCCCTGTGCCAGCATCCCACCGCTAGCAGCCCTGCGGCCGCTGAACAGGGAGGGGGGAGGGAGGCGCCTGCCCTGCAGCACATTTAAAATCTGGTCCCCACTAAGAACCCTGGACAACCCACCCCCGGGACCACCAGCAACTCCATGCAGGTAGGTGACACTGTGTGACACCAGAGCAGTGTAACCAACACACACAGTGAGGGGGTACTGGGGGTACGGGGAGAGGGTGAATGGGGGTACTGGGAGAAAGTGGGGGAACTTGGAGAGAGAAAGAGTGACTGGGGGTACTGGGAGAGCGTGACTGGGGGTACTGGGAAAAAGTGGGGGTACTTTGAGAGAGAGTGACTGGGGGTACTTGAGGGAGAGGGTGACTGGGGTACTGGGAGAGAGTGACTGGGTATAGTGTGAGAGTGGAACTATGCTAGTGTATACTGGGACAGGGTGACTGGTAGCAGTGGCGTAGCGTGGGGGGCATGTGTGTTTCTTTTTTTATTATATCAGTATTTTGTTAATATACAATACGTGTGCTTGTGGGGTAAGAGGGTCAATACTCTACTGGTAGAAAGGAATAAGGGTGTGTTACTGTGTCCACAGGTTGGGGGGGTGCACAATTCTTGCCTTGCCCCGGGCGCTGACAACCCACGCTACGCCGCTGATCTGGGTTCATCCATCTTTTTATCTTTTGTTTTGTAAACTGCCCTCCACCCACAGTATCTTTATATCACTTGCTCCTCATTGTGTGGCTTTGGCCATAGATTGGAGTAAATAGATCGATCACCAACTCAAATCATTTTATTGTGTGGGATGTATTCAAAGGACACCAACGGGGGAGGGGTAGATTAGAAATCTTTTAAGCTCCCTGTTTTATCCCATTCAGCTGTTATCTCTTATCTCGGTTAGCCTGGAGAACACCAGTCATCGGGCATCCAAGTAAGGGTGATAACTTGCGTCGGTGCATGTATATGTGCTCTTAGACTGATGTGAGTGGAAGTGTGATGACTTCATTTAGCGGGGTGAATACTGAATTAACAGGCAAGATATTCTAACAAATATATTTTAATATATTGTATTTTTAAAATTATTTTTTAGTTAAGTCATTACATTTTCAATCTTCGGGCTGACGTCTAGGGTGTCTTTGGGACGTAGCAACACCCCTGCATGTATACAATGTCAAGGAAGACAGTAAGCGGAATATAAGAGTGGAATTAAAAGTGTAGAGAGCGCCCGTGGGAATGCAGTCACTCTGAACCTACTGTATATAGTGAAGATAATGTAGCGGGGAAGTGATTATGCTTCTTGCTGCTCCTTATTTTCATGTAATAATATAGCATTCTAGCCAAATGTGCATTGACTATCTGAGTGTTAATGAGTATAGATAAGAGCAATAGCGGGGAATAGCATTTTCTTTTTAGAACGTTTTAATCCCGTAACAATTTATGTTTTCTTCTGTACAAGTTTCTTTGCAAATTAACAATGCACGTCTTCAAATACTCAAATACTGGGTTTCCAACACTCAAAACACACAGCAGGTGCCCCCTGTGAGCAGGAGACAATTATAAAAAATAACTGTATCACACACAACTGCATTAATATTGATTGATGTTAAATTCTGGCCTTCTTGTTGCTCAAACACATGCCCCATGATTTGATTCTCTGTGGTTAGATGAAGGCTCAGGGACCCTTTTCTTGTGAACAATAGCTAAAGCACAGCAGGTTCACTGTTCCCTGGTCTACGCGTCACTTACATTCCTGCTTCCCTGGAAATCTCTGTCATTAGCAACACACTCCACTTTCCATGGGTTTACAGCCAGATCCTGATTTTCCATTGAAGATTTACAGACGCTCTATTGTGAGCACATAGAGAGGTGTATCAATAAGCATCTTGTAGAAAGCAACATGCGTACCTTTATTACAAGAACACAAAATGATGATACTTTTATCAATTCAGTTTTTATATAGAGAGCAGTTCTGGGGTAGAGATCTACAAGTGGTCAGTTCTGATGTTATGGTAGTTTCCATGGTGACTACTCCACTCTTGGAGAGCTCTTCATTGACCTGTGTAAATAATACTTTGCAATGGATTTTATTATCTTATTCCTAGAAGATTTAATAAAAATCCAACTACCTCTATGATTAATAGAATACACTCAGCCAGGAGAATTAATACTATAAAGTGACTGCCATAGGAGGAACGTTTACTAGATTCACCTACTGAAACATATACTTAAGGGGTTATTCAGAGAGAGCTGATCTGGCCCCGAAATGTAACCAGACACTGAAATTCAGTGTACGGTGACACTTCAGGGCCGTTTGGCTATTCCGAGAGCAGGCAATTCGCCAGATTTTGGCGAATTGCCTGCATGTACGGTGCCTGTTCGAGGGCAGTGAAATCCCCATAGAGAAGCAATGCTTCGTCTATTCAGAGAACACCGAACAGCTGAGAAATGTCAGTGAAGTGCCCTGCTTTTCGGTGGATTAATTCGGCAGGTTAATTCAGGCGAATCCCATAGGCTTCAATGTTAGAAATATTCCCGTTTTTATTCAATATCTAATAAACCGTTTATTTTATTCTGCAGTAAAGAGTCTCTTTATTTCTAGATTTTTTTAGGATCTTTTAGGCATTTTTTGGGATTTTTGTTTTTCTGTTTTTTCTTTTTTCCTTAACAGACCTTTTTAGTATCATTCATTGGATCTTATATGTAAATTCCAGACATTTACGTCCTGTAGTTTTTCTGCAAACAGCGTTACAAATTTCAAACTTTCAAGCGTACTGTTTTTTCTTTTTTTACGCCGTTCGTCTACTAATCGGCTTTTTCCGCCAGTTGCTCTGCGCTGTGATCGGCGGCTCTTCTGCTTTTTCCGGCGTGGTTTCTCCGGCAGTTCCGGCGGGTTTTCGTGGGATTGCGGCCGGTTCTCCCTGCACTCCGTGGGGCCCTGTGGTGTTTGCTGAATACACCGTAGGGTGGGGAACTTTGATTCCCCGAAGTGCAGGGAGCAAAAAAGCACCCAAATGTCGGCGGCATTTCGGTGCTCTCTGAATAACCCCCTTAGATGTATAGAAGGATATTTAGGGTCATACTCTATGAGACCCATGGTAGATTGAGTGGACTTAACAAGGCAAGTAAACTCAGTTTTCTCAATGATCCGGCAAATGTGTGTGTACCTTGCTATTAAGCTGTAACCCAAATATTCACTCAACAGCATTATTGTCATTAGATACATTGGATTTCTCTCCTAAATATGAAAGTAATTTAAGAAATGCACAGACCAAAAAAAGGGATGTATATATATATATATATATATATATATATATACACACACATATGGGTTCACTATGACAAAGTTGCCCTCAAAAGAGTCACGATTAAAAATTGCATTTAAGTAAAGTTGAACTTTTAAACCCACCCCCCCCCCCATAAAGATAATTTGTGGGATATTTAAACCATGGCACTTCTGTTTTTCAAAATTAAACAATAGCACTGCTGATGCTTAAATACACACTGGTGTGCCATTGGCTGCTCGACTACAGTATTGTAAAAAGTGTAAAAAAATATAATAATTGTATATTTTATTAAATATTTTCAATTTAAAACCATAACCCCTAAATATAAATAAATCACTGGATATTTAAATAGCACGGCTGAGGCTTATTTAGGTGGCACACAGTCATTTTATTCTGCATCAAATTGGGAGCAAATTTTTGTGCTTGTTTTTTAACGTAACTTATTTTTAGCAAAACCACTTTTATGCGTAGTTTTTGCATGTGCCGATAGGGGACATCTTTTAAATAAGATACCAATTGAAAGAAATATAGGAAATTTCTATCTACAAGGTTTCCCTTCTCCCTAGCTAAAAACAACTAAAATTTGTAATGACAAAAGAGTTTGTGTTGGCGTATTAAGATGCTAGCACAGATTCAGTCCTTAAAGTCGCCTTTCTTCTTTAGCGATGCAGGTTTTTTTCAATAACTGAATTGCAGATTTATAGGATTCTAGTGCTTAAATTTAAGATCCAAGGGTGCCAGATATTATAATTAGGCAATGGGACCAGTCAGGGATATGCAAATCAATTGAGCTGTTTTGTTTGTGGACCATGATCAAGTGTTAGGGTATGTATCAAAAGTAGGGATGCACCGATACCACTTTTTTAAGAGCGAGTACGAGTACCGATACGTTTTAAAAGTACTCACCGAGTACCAATACTTTTATTTTATGTCATGTGACAGCTTTTCAATAAGAAAAGACCTCATATAAAAATGCCCCCAGCTCACATATATATATATATATATAGATATATATCTGGGGGAATATATACATCTCTGGGGGGAATATCTACATGTGAGCTGGGGGCAATCTGTCTCTACATGTGAGCTGGGTGCAATTATATTCAGTCATTTACTGTAATAATCCAATAATAATAACAATAATAATTTCAAAAAGTCTCCTTCCTCTCTAGATAAACCAATAAATAATTTTCACTAGTAGTAGAGAATAATATATATATATGATTGCCCCCAGCTCAGTGTGCCCCAGCTCAGTGTGCCCCCAGCTCAGTGCCCCAGCTCAGTGTGCCCCCAGCTCAGTGTGCCCCAGCTCATAATGTGCCCCAGCTCATAATGTGCCCCCAGCTCAGTGTGCCCCAGCTCATAATGTGCCCTCAGCTCAGTGTGCCCCAGCTCATAATGTGCCCCCAGCTCATAATGTACTAATGCTCAGTGTGCCCCAGCTCATAATGTGCCCCCAGCTCAGTGTGCCCCAGCTCATAATATGCCCCCAGCTCAGTGTGCCCCCAGCTCATAATGTGCCCCCAGCTCATAATGTGCCCCAGCTCATAATGTGCCCCAGCTCAGTGTGCCCCATCTCATAATGTGCCTCCAGTTCATGTGCCCCCCGCTCTTATTGCTCCCGCTCACATATTGCCCTCGCGCTCCCCCGGTGTCTTCTGTCTTCGAGCGGCCACAGGCAGAAGTTGTAGCCCGCCCTCTCGTTAAGAACCATGTGCACAGCCGCAGTCACGTGAACTCTGCAGCTGTGCACGTGGTTCTAAATGGGCGGGTGGTTCTCAATCGTGCAGGTCCCGGTATCGATACTAGTATCGGTATCGGTGCATCCCTAATCAAAAGGATATCCTTCAGATAACCTCCCCACTCATTTTTGTATTTTAAGGAATAGACTTAAATACTCACCTTGTCTGTAGAACTAGGATTATCCTAGGTACTGTGTATTGAAGAGATGATGGAGTTGGAGACTGAAGACTCGCTCAAATGTTCAGTCAAACCGATACCTCACCTTTCTTCTGTCTTGAGAGGCATTATCTGGTCGGAAATGCGCCGGGCTGTGCATTTCCTACCTAATCCCCCAGAGTGCTGATTTATAGACTTATGAGCAGAAGAAAGCACTCCCTTTGAGAAGGCTGAATCAGCCTGATGGGATCCCCCCGGTGAAGCAGAAAAGTGTGGGCACTCAAGCACACATGACCATTTATAACACGTCCAGAATGTCTCTTTAAGCCTGAAAAGTGATACAGCAGGTCGGAGGACAAGATAACTTTAGAATTTCTTCACATGAAGAATCACAGGGAGTTATTTTTATATTGTGTTATACAACTATAACTTTAATACAGCACATCACATGAATATGTAGCGCCATGAACCATACTGATGTAAAGAAATTCCTACATAACTTTCATACATGTAAAATATGAAACACAAAACTAAAAAGTAAGAATACTTTTTGCCTTTTGGGCAGACTGAGAGTAGGCCAGGTTTCCAAGAAATACCCAAAGGGTAAGAGAACCGCACAAAAATACGTAAGTATTGTTGGTAGAACTTGAAAAATATCTAGTTTCTCTTTCATCATCTTGGTGTTAGTGGGACTGAAGGCCAAAGGACATCAACCAAAACATTCACAGCACTAACATGCTAGACCAAGTTCTTTCCATAGGAAATATTTACTATGGGACACTTGTGTGCATATGTTAACAATGTGAACCATGCGATGTAATGTGTCACCCTCCTTAGTGTTACTCTGAGTACGGGAATGCATGGTTTTACATGAATTGTTCAGTCAATAACTTGTGACTGCCAAGATGGACGATTGCTTATGCGGATGAAAAATACTAGGTGACTAGGTGGATATATTTTTACATATATTAATAAACACTGTATACCTGTGCAGCACAGTAACATAGGACGAGAAAACTTCAGCCTTTGTCAGTAGATTATATTTATATATTTTCAAGACTGATACACGTTATTGCATGAAACCTAAACTTCATTTTTATAGGCAGAGTTGGCAAAATTTATGACTAGGTTTACAGCCAGAAGGAGAAGATATTAGATTTCTGACACACTCACATGATGTCCTGTATGTGGAATGTCAGCATTTTTTCTTCAACTGCAGTTCATTTTCATTTGTCAAAGATAAGAAGGTTAAGAGAAATGCACTGTCTTGTCCATAGGAGGACGAGGTATTCTGGGGAGGTTTAACAAACGATGCACTTGTCTTTCCTCCCAATCCGTCTCTTAAATGTCCAGTCTACTATAACTGCATGCAACTGGCTTCTGGAAGACCTATATAACATTATACTTAATGCTTCTCCTGTCTCATCTCATGGTCTTTATTGTGAGCTGACAACGTCATTGGTAGTTTCATGTAATAGATCCGAAGACAGTTCTTGATGAAACACCTTAAATGCTTCTATTAAATACTTAAAGATCACATGTGTGTTGAGGATTGTCAATGAAAATGTATAAAAGACTGCATTTCACAGTATAACATTCTACAACAGTACAACAACCCAATTAAAGGCGAAAGGCTTCCCATCTGCCACATTGCATGGTTCTTTCATATTAATGTCTGTGTGCTATAAAATTTCATACACAGAGTGAAAAGAGAGAGAAAAGTTAATTTCTTGTCGAGAGTTACTCTGATAAAGTGTACTTTACAAATTGTTCAGAAATTATTGTATCTTGTAATATAATGATATTGATCAGATGTTTGCACAGCTTGAAATGCTTTATAAAATATATCTGATTTATTTTTTATGAAAAGACTTTAATCTTTGCTTGCCGGCAGTGTCTGCCATATGTACCTAGACGGCGCATTTCACACACCTGTTGTATGTAAAGGATTATTATTATATGATCATGTATAATGGATTGTATATAATAAAAAGCCATATTCTATCAAGATTTATATGCTTTATCTATTTATCATGAATCCAAGGCTTGCTTTCAGTAAAACTCTATTCACTCTGGTAAAACAGAGCTCAATATTTCAAAGGCCAAGAGGAGGAAGCTTTTGCGGTGGAACGCGTAGGCACAGGAAAATGTCGAATTTATGCAAGAATGCAGACGTGTGGGGTAGCCTTCATTGATTGTGGCTGGCAGGCATTTGTACATCTTGTATTTTATGTGTTGCTTGTCTAATACAATAAATGCAATAAAATAAGCATTTTGAAATATCTTATTTGGAGCTCTTCCTGGACCAGTCAATATATATTTCCTTGTCGAGTATTGATAAACCCAAGTTACAAAAATGTGTAATTTCCACCAACTCTCATAGATGCTGAGAAATTTGAGTTAGGTATCATGGAGTGTGTTTTTTTTTATTTATTTTGGAATATACAAAGGAAACAGAATTAACTTCAAAAGTGTATTTTAAAGAAAGTGAAAGAACTGAATATTTACTAGAATTGCAATTATATTTAATGTGATGTTATTGCATTTGTTTTACAGCAATTTTTTTTTAAAAAAAAGAATGACTTGTACTTTTTTTTTAAACTATCCATGGAGTAATAAGAAAGAATGAGAAGTACTGTTTTCTGGTGTCAATACTAATGTCCTCCATTTAGCTAATTATTTATTAGTACAAATAATTGGTAAACAGGAGTCAGTTCACAGCTCCCCAAAATTCACATTCCACTTTCCGAGTGGACAAGAGAAACAAATGGACCAAATAAAGTTCAAGACTTCCACATCTCTATTCAGGCATAACATTTAGTTTGCAGGAACCCCGATGCGCTCAAAGAGATTGGGGATCCCCTACAAATTTATACATCTATCCCCTTGTACAGATAGGAGCGGTCTGTATGTAACTGAGGGCTTAGTTTTGAATCTGCCACATTCCTTGACTGGATAAGTACATACTGTAGATAGCTGGAATGATGCTTGTTGTAAATCCATGATAGACCCCCTTTACATTTTCTTGTGGAATAGAGTGTCATAGTTTTTGGCTCACATTTGTTGCTACGTCCTTTGAAACTACTGGTCTATATCAAGTTGGACACTATCACTTTTATGTCTTTTATATTTTTTACTTTCTTATTTCATCATAATATAAACTGTTGGACCATATTTTAGTGTGTGGTATTATTCACCTCTACTCTTCGTTTAACTGTGATATTCATTGGATTGTCTTTGCAATGCAGTTTTTGTAAGTCCAGATACTCCAAGGCTCAAATTAAACATGTCTGTCCCCAGTTTTAACAGCTTTATGTGTTTTCTGCATGACCCATAGTCCCTTATTTTGCGTGACATGGTCATTATTGTTGGTGAGTGGAACCAAGGCTACTGGGTAAGTCTTGTCATACGGACTCAAAAAGAAACAAGAAAAATATCAGTGCACTCAGGTCTCATAACTTAGAATCAAATATAGGATAAAAGGGTGCTCTGGGTCCCAGGACCGCCCACCCAGAGCATAGTCACAAAAAACCCCAAACAAACCAAACCAAGGACCAGGCACTTCAATGCTGGGTATTTAATCAGGAGGAAAGCAACAGTTTGGTTGCCTCTGCATGGATAGCAGCAAAACCGTTGCTTTTCTCCTGATTAACAAACTGGATTTAGAGTGCCTGGGCCTTTTTTTTTTGGTTTTTGTTGACCCAAGGCAAACACGCCTTTTCAGTAAGCGGGTCTCAAAGAAATTTCCAAGAAAGGTCTGGAAAGCTCTTTTGCTCATTACAGAAACAAACAGGTCTATTCAATGAAAGGTGAAACTCAGGAGAATGACTGGAGAAGTGAAAATTCTAGGTCAAACTAACCAAACCAGAAAAATTCCCCCATTTATCTCACTTTCCAAATCGGCTATTTGGTCTAGATTTTTCTCTTCTCCTGCCAGTTCTCCTGAGTTTCACCTTTCTCTGAATAACCCTGAAAGTGTAACAACTCTACCGGTTCACTTGTTTTTACCTCACACTATCTTCTTTCTGACAGAGAAATGAGATTCCCAATAGTAAATGGCTACTGTCACCCGCCCCCCCCCCCTTTGGATAGCAAGGAGACAAGGGTGAATTTTGCGAGAATAACTGTTGGTTTCTGTCCCAATTCCCTTTCACTGATAATTATCATACCTCTGTGCTAAATCGTACTTTCCCAGATGCAAACAACAAGCAGATTTTGCGAAGAAAATTAATTCCATTGGTAGAAATGTGATTTTCTGCTTAGTTAACTATGCTACAAAGTGTTGCTGTAATTCTGCAGCTGGGAGACCTCATTATATCCATATGCAAGTCTTAAAAACGCCTTCTGCCATCGTTTTTTGCATTCTCCACATATGCACACTTGTGTTAACTGTGCTAACACACTTCTATATTCATTTCCCTAAAAAGACATTTTTAAATATTGCAATTAAAGGCAGAGTGGTTACACATTGAAATTCCCTGGTAACTAGAAATCCTCTGTGCTGCAGGAAGATTTTCCAGCAGATTTATGTCATGCGTAGATGCGTGCAATTACCAGACTATCAAAGGATGCATTATAAATGCCACATTTCTGTTGAGTTATACAGTGGCTCTTGCCTTTTATGAGAATTATAATGTAAAAGCAGATTACAGAGAGTGTTTGAATTAATAACTTTTATCAGGGCCATCAAACGGAGTGACATCTGCACCCACCTTCTTTATCCAGTACATAAAGTTGATGGAATGTGACATAGCTACTCGACAGGTTCCTTGCTGTTGACATGACGAGTTTATTTTTTTTAAATTTCATTTAATCACTTCTTGAAAGGTTTCTATAGCGTGAGCAACAGACAAAGTTATTTTCAGCGTCTCTCAGCACACCTTTCCAAAATAACAGCGTTAGAACCCCCTCCCCCATGTACAGCTAATAACACTGGATTATTTATAATGGGTGCCCCTGTAACTTTGACAATATCTTAGTTTGGCTAATAATTTCCCTCTGGTTATTCACATACAATGTAGAGAATCCTTGTGCTTACGGACACTATACAGGTTTTGTCACACAGTAACAGAGTGCATGTTATCCTTCCTGGTAAGATACTTTATAAATAAAAGTAGAATTTTTGGAGAATTGCAGGGGAATTACAAACTTTAGCTTACAGCGTTATTCAAAGAGAGCCGAATTGGCTCCGGAATTGCACTGAACAGTGAATTTCCCCGTACGGTGAAATTTCCGAGCCATTCGGGTATTCAAAAAGTTGGCAGTTAGCCAAATATTGGTGAATGGCCAGTGAAATACGGTGATCTTCGACAGCAGTGGAATCCCTATGGAGAAGGAGTGGTTAATCTAGTCAGAGATCACCGAACAGCACCAAGATGTCCGTGAAATGCCCTGTTGTTCGGTGGTTTCATTCGGCACGTTTAATCAAGCGAATCCCTTAGGATTCAGTGTTAACAATATTCCAGTTTTTTTAATATTTATTAAACCGTTTATTCTTATAGGGCAGTATTACAAAGTTGGTGATAACTTAACCAGAGCTGTTGTAAACTTAAAATCTCCATAGACTATAATTGCTCTGGGAAGTTTACAACAGCTCTGGTTAAGTTAGCACCAACTATGTAATATGGCCCATAATTTGCAGCAAATAGTCTCTTTTTTTTCTTTAGGATTTTTTAGGCATTTTTCGGGATTTTTTCTGCAAATTTTGTTTTCTAACTTGTTTTTGAAATAGTGTTTTTTTTGTACAGTATCATCGATAGGACCATATACAGTCATGGCCGAAATTGTTGGCACCCCAGACATTTTTCCAGAAATTCAAGTATTTCTCACAGAAAAGTAATGCAGTAACACATGTTTTGCTATACACATGTTTATTCCCTTTGTGTGTATTGGAACAAAACAAAAAAGGGAGTAAAAAAAGCAAATTGGACATAATGTCACACAAAACTCCAAAAATGTTCTGGACAAAATTATTGGCACCCTTTCAAAATTGTGGATAAATAAGATTGTTTCAAGCATGTGATGCTCCTGTAAACTCACCTGGGGCAAGTAACAGGTGTGGGCAATATAAAAATCACACCTGAAAGCAGATAAAAAGGAGAGAAGTTCACTTAGTCTTTGCATTGTGTGTCTGTGTGTGCCACACTAAGCATGGACAACAGAAAGAGGTGAAGAGAACTGTCTGAGGACTTGAGAACCAAAATTGTGGAAAAATATCAACAATCTCAAGGTTACAAGTCCATCTCCAGAGATCTAGGTTTTCCTTTGTCCACAGTGCGCAACATTATCAAGAAGTTTGCAACCCATGGCACTGTAGCAAATCTCTCTGTGGGTGGACAGAAGAGAAAAATTGATGAAAGGTTGCAACGCAGGATAATCCGGATGGTGGATAAGTGCCCCCAAACAAGTTCCAAAGAAATTCAAGCTGTCCTGCAGGCTCAGGGAGCATCAGTGTCAGTGCGAACTATCCGTCGACATGTAAATGAAATGAAACGCTATGGCAGGAGACCCAGGAGGACCCCACTGCTGACACAGAGACCTAAAAAAGCAAGACGACAGTTTGCCAAAATGTACTTGAGTAAGCCAAAATCCTTCTGGGAAAACGTCTTGTGGACAGATGAGACCAAGATAGAGCTTTTTGGCAAAGCACATCATTCTACTGTTTACCGAAAATGGAATGAGGCCTACAAAGAAAAGAACACAGTACCTACAGTGAAATATGGTGGAGGTTCAATGATGTTATGGGGTTGTTTTGCTGCCTCTGACACTGGGTGCCTTGAATGTGTGCAAGGCATCATGAAATCTGAGGATTACCAAAGGATTTTGGGTCGCACTGTAGAGCCCAGTGTCAGAAAGCTGGGTTTGCATCCGAGATCTTGGGTCTTCCAGCAGGACAATGACCACAAACATACGTCAAAAAGCACCCAGAAATGGATGACAACAAAGCGCTGGAGAGTTCTGAAGTGGCCAGCAATGAGTCTAGATCTAAATCCCATTGAACACCTGTGGAGAGATCTTAAAATTGCTGTTGGGAAAAGGCGCCCTTCCAATAGGAGAGACCCGGAGCAGTTTGCAAAGAAAGAGTGGTCCAAAATTCCAGGTGAGAGGTGTAAGAAGCTTATTGATGGTTATAGGAAGCGACTGATTTCGGTTATTTTTTCCAAAGGGTGTGCAACCAAATATTAAGTTAAGGGTGCCAATAATTTTGTCCAGCCCATTTTTGGAGTTTTGTGTGACATTATGTCCAATTTGCTTTTTCTCCTCCCTTTTTTTGTTTTGTTCCAATACACACAAAGGGAATAAACATGTGTATAGCAAAACATGTCTTACTGCAATACTTTTCTGTGAGAAATACTTGATTTTCTGGAAAAATGTCTGGGGTGCCAACAATTTTGGGCATGACTGTATGTTAATTTCAGGCATTTTCGTGCAGTAGTTTTTTTGCAACCAGCTTTTAAAAGTTGCTGTTTGTTTCTTTTGTTTCTTTTTTACCCTGTTTGTCGGCTTGTCGACGGATTTGCGACAGCTTATCGGATCCGATGTTTTCGGCAGTCTTGTGGCGGTTTTTCTGCTCCATTCAGCGTTTTTTGGATGCGTTCAGATTTTTCCTGCATTTCGGAGACCCTGCAGTGAATGCTGAATTCACTGCAGGGTCGGCGAATTTGACTCCTTGAAGTGCAGGGAACGAAAGAATAACCCCGATAGTTGAACTTTAGGAATAGCCAAGCTGGAAAAAGTTTCCCGGTCAGCTATTTTGGTGCAGATTAGAAACTCCCTTGAAATTCTCCACATATTTACTGCTTTCTAAAAACAGCACAGAAAGTCTATGAAACACATGACATTATGTTCTATTTTGTCCAATGGAAAGTTATATTATGTAGGAGCATACGTATGGGCAGAATAATCTCGATCTCTGCGATTGTTTCGATGCATTTGCAGAAGGTCAGCCATGCCATCACTGACACAGTTATTAGGCATTGTGGGCCCTGTGCCATTTGGGCTGGTATTAAGGAGTCAGTAATAGAAAAATTCAGTGTGAGCCCTTAACCGTTATCATCTCGACTTAAAAGTCAACTGCTATGTTAGCTCGAAATAGGAGTGCATGGAGACCTGTACAAGCTCAAGTAAGTGTGGTCACCAGAGTCAGTGGCAGGACACTGGGAACTCTTTGGGAATATAAAAAATGTTGAAAATCCAGGTAATTATAGAGGAGTGTTGTGCCATTGTTGGAAAACGGGCTACGTTTTGACAGTGACATGCCATCCATTCACAAATGGGAAAAAGGCGACAGAAAGACAAGTGAGCACTTCAAACGGAGTCAGAACTATTTCACAGCTTAGACCTAAGAGTTGCTATTTTTGTCAAGCATGCTTGCTCATCACCTGACTTTCAATTAATATATACAAAGTAAACAAGGTACAGGCACTCCAGTTTTTTCCCTTTGGATCAGGTTTATTGGAGGTGTATTAAAAAGCAATGTTTCGGCTTCTCATGAGCCTTTTTCAGGCTTAAGTGTAAAATGTTGCTTTTAATTAAACATAACTTTGTATAGATGCTGCCCCAGGTTACCTCTCCTGCATCAGGTTGGCACTTGTGACAGAAGCCCTCTCCACCTTGTATTGGACCAGCAGCCTCTGTCTCCGTGGATAATGTTGCAGCACTGTCGAAATATGTGCTTGATGTGATTAAAGTGAGACCATTAGGGTAGTGTTTGCTCGTATTTACCCTGTGTCTGGGAGGACGTATATGTTGTAACGTTAATTAATTGGGTTATTCTCATGCTTGGGTTTGTGTCGTAAGTAACCAGTGAAAGGGAATATAAGGGAACTCTGGACTTAAAAAATAATCTTCTGTTGTCACTCCAAGAGATGTTTCCGAGTGTGGTTTATGAGGACTCTGCTCCTCTGGGTCACAGCTCTGTAGTGCCAGGACTATCAGTCATATAGTCTGCAAGATGAAAGCTGGTCCCTGCTTGATTCTGGGATGGAGAAGGGAACTAAATAGCATGGGGGTTCTGATCCTGGAGTTTTGGACAGAATCCAAGTGTCTTCCGGTTACAGCACTTATCTAGGTTTTTTTTAAAATTAGTTTCTGTTGACCCATTTAGGGGAGTGTGCCCGTTTTTTGTATGTAATATGTTTCAATTGCTATATGTTTGCTTATAATCAAATGTCAACTGTACCGGTCGATCGGAGGATTTGAAAATGAAATGGGAGTTGTAGTTCAGAAACACCCGGGAGGCTGAAGTCTGACAGCCCTGTACTAGATTGTCCTTTTCTGTATTCAGTATTCCATGTCTGAGGACAAGACGCGCTTTTCATCTGTAAAATTCATACATTTTTCCAACACGTCTCTGAATCTACATCACTTTACTGGGCATTAGGAAACTCATAGATAACACTGTTTTCCTGCAAGATAGAACTCAAAAACTGCAATGTATTTTATACTAGTGACAAAGGGGAAAAGAGCAAATGTCAATAAAAGTGTATTATCAAAGCATGGGTAATGCAACTAAGACCAGAAGGATGTTCTCCTGAAGGTGATGTGGTGCTTTGATTAGCCTTCTAAAATCAATCTCAACAAATGAAGTGGACAATGTGTGCTTACGGCAGTGGTCATGCACTACAAAGCTATTTGAGCAGTCTCTAGGGACTAATAACCAACATAATGACCAAAAACCATCCCAATAAATTGTGAAGATGTTATAGGAAAATCCAGTTTCCCTTCAAAGTCCTTGTCCTGAGTATGTATACAATCAATAGAAAATATTTAAGTTCATTTTTCACAACCATATACTCTGCTATTCCCAGTGCCAAGAGCCAGTCACCACATAATCACTCCAAAGTGATGAAACAATAACTTATAGCTATAGCATTTTTAGTGCTTAGTGTTGATCTTTGTTTATTTGTAGCTATTTGTGATACAGTTGTGTCTAAGAGTATAAATGAGTCAAGCAAAGGATAACATTGAAGACACTGACAATACAGGTCAGCGCAAAGAAGGTCACAAACAAAGGTAGGAGGGGGATAATATGGAGAGGAGTCGGTCATAATATACCTGGAAATGTTAGCCTTCTAAATTAATGTCCCATCGCAAACAGAAGCAATGAAACATGCTGCCAGAATCTGGAGTAATACTCAAGCCAATCTCAACGGTTTATTAAAAGAAAGGTCTGTAAAAGGCAGTAATACTTTGTAGCTATATTTTAATGGCATCTTGAACTGCTGTATATGACCTCTAGCAAGCCAATTCTTCAAGCATGATTGGGACTTAATACCAAAAAGAGCTTTGAGTGCACTAAGACTACTGATGTGAATATGTTTAATACGTATTGCTTGACTGGCACCATCTTTCAGTGAAGACCTTAGACCTATCCTTTTCAATATCACACGCTACCTGATACAATAATAAGCCAGAGTCTCCCTTTATTGGTTAACATAGATTTATCGGCATTTGGAAGAGCACGATGATGTGAAACAGAAATGGGGAGGTGTCTTGATGCTAATATGTAGTTGGGGGGAGATCTTTGTTTTTTTATATAGAAAACCACTGCTCATTTTTGCACACACAATTGCACTGTATTTTATAAGCTTGCTTCAAGGGATCAGGATTTGTTATTACTTTATTACGGTGAATCTCACACCCTTGTGAAATGGCAGTTTTTTTAAATGTTCCCATTGGAACTTTAGAAACATAGGGCTCGATTTAATTCCATCAGCAGGTATTTCAGAAAGTTTCCAATGATATATTTGTTTTTAAATATCAGCTGATTCAACTGAAAAGTTCTTGCAGAGCCATAAAAAAAAAAAAGGAAGCTGGCCAGTGAAACACCAAAAAAAAGGTTATTTTCATCCAGCATCACATCGATTTGTTGCTATTAAGGTTGCCTTTTTGAAAAATCATGACGTGTAAGACACTTTTCATTATTAGCGACTCGCAAATGGATAAACTGTGCATGAGCCAATATCCATTTGCGGCTCGCTAATATCAGCTCTGCAAAAGGTCCTTCCACAATATATTATTTGGGTGTAGTGTGAAGACTTTTGCAATCAGAGTGTTATAGTTATTTTGGTTTAAAATGTTTCTAATAATTAACTCTTTTGTGAAAGATGGAAAAACATATGGAAAAAGTATCACTTTTAAATGCTTATATCTACCTTAACAATTCAAAATCCTGCAGTTTCCTGACAGCGTGGTGACTCTTTATACCCATCATAAGTGTAACCCACGCAGACACAAATACGATGGCACTGTCTATAAACTCATTTCCGACTAGATTTTAATCACTGGATGGATGGAATAGAGGTAACATCACTGCTCTGTAACCGTGGAGACCCAGGTTCAAATCTCGGCCAGAGCACCTCTCCAGTAAGTGTCCTTGGGCAAGGCACCTAACGGTACTTGCCTACCACACAATGGGCAGTATTACGAATTTGGTGCTAACTTAACCAGAGCTGTTGTAAGCTTACCAGAGCCATTACAGTCAATGGAGTTGTTAAGTTTACAACAGCTCTGGTTAAGTTAGCCCCAACTTTGTAATATTGCCCTATATCGGCCGTGGAGTCCAATGGTAACAACACTGTCCTTCGA
Organism: Leptobrachium leishanense; assembly: GCA_009667805.1. Classification (NCBI taxonomy): domain Eukaryota; kingdom Metazoa; phylum Chordata; class Amphibia; order Anura; family Megophryidae; genus Leptobrachium; species Leptobrachium leishanense. Next base: position 95,375,971 of record CM019063.1, on the reverse strand, counting down.
CTATGGAGAAGTAAATAAAAAATGCCATTCAGCACATCCCACCAATACAACTGTGGAGAAGCTGGGTGGAGTAGAGGTAACATCATTGCTCTATAACCGTGGAAAGAGACTGTGGAGACACAGGTTCAATCCCGGCAAGAGCACCTCTCTAGTAAGTGTCCTTGGGAAAGACACCTAACGGTACATACTCGCCACCCAGGACATACTTGAAAACAAGAGAAATCTCAATGTATCCTTCCTGGTAAAATACTTTCTCCAAAAAAAAGAAAAGTCTTGACTTTACGAGAAACAGGTTCAACCTAACCACCAGGTCGCTGATCTACAATCATGGAAAGCCTAACTGATCCCACTCAGAAGACGCCACCAGAGAGTGTCTTTGGGCAAGACATCCAACAATATGGATGCGTTACCTCACAAAAATACTTCTACATCTCAAGGATTGTAAATTCCCTTGGGAACAGGGTCCCCCTGAATCAGGCCGTATCATCCATGTGTGGTATTCTAATGTGTCAACCTCATGTAAAGTGCTGCAGAATTTGTGGCGCTATATAAATAATGGATAATAATAATGATAACCACTTCGCTAACAAGTGGTTTTCTCTGACAAGAACCAATGGTTTTAAGGAAACCTGCCTTAACACAATAATCCTCACAAACCTACACTGTCTAAATGCACTGTAATAATCAATGTATGCTTCTGTGGCCAGAATAGATGGATCACCTATTAGTAAAATCACTTAGAAAGTAAACACAGAGTATTTTACAATTTAATCCATTGAATAATAATGCATTACAGAAAAACTGAAAAAATGCAAGTAATAGAATGAAATAAAATTATGTGGTTCACAATGAGCTCTGTCCAGACCACAATATAATGGCACATTCAGTGAAGGCAGGAAAGCTTTCGCATAGCTCAATGGTCTGAATGACATCTAGGAGATCTGGTGTAGGTACTCGGCAGTCAATTTTGGATAAATACCATAGCCATTTGGGATATCGATAATTTACGCCATATCATTTCACCAGATCTGTCTTAGATTGTTGCAAACATACTGCTAAGTTGACCTTCATAAGGAATGTCAGGGGGGGGGGGAGAAACACATTTTATTCAATGAGACCCATTAACATGGGTGACTCCTAATTGAATAGATATTTTAACGAAGTTATAAAATCTCTGAAAAGTAATATTATTCTGCTGAGAAACTTCAATGCAGCATAATATATACAGCTCTGAAAGAAACCCTGAGGCACTCTTTCCACATTTGCAATGGTCAGAAAACCCAAGGCAGACCCTCAGGTAAGCCGTCTCTTGCACCTACAAACACCGTAGGCATTCCAGGGCCTATTCATATCATGCTTCTTATAGAGAATCTTATGCTCTATACGCTTTTTCATTATATGTATTATAAAACCTGTATATATGTGTGTATTACAGATGCAATCTAATTATAAATATGGAATACTGCTTTGCGTGTAAACGCTCCTGAAGATCCACTGATGTTATTTTTTAGCAGCCTTTAGGAGACCGGAAGTTGTGTCAGACGCTCATGCTGATTAGGTCTACAATTTAAAAAAATTAGCAACCAGGTTTTTAAGCTCAGAAAGGTAGAACCTTACTACATGTATGCCCACGCCGAATTGAGGCAGTAATTAAAGCAAAAGGAGCCCCTACCAAGTATTCAGTACATTTAGTAAATGAACATACTTTCCAGAAGGCCAACAATTCAATAAAAATGATTTTTTATTGGTCTTATGAAGTATTCTAATTTGTTGAGATAGTGAATTGGTGGGTTTTTGTTAAACGTGAGCAAAATCATCACAATTAAAAGAACCGAAGACTTAAACTACTTCAGTCTGTGTGCATTGGTTTAGTACACGTTTTACAATTTGAGTCAAATTAATGAACTAAATTAACTTTTCCACGACCTTCTAATGTATTGAGATGCACCTGTATTTCTAATGTAGTACACAGGATTCTATTTGATCACGAATTAAAAAAAATATTCTAAGCAATACCCTTAGGCTGTAAATTTGTACTCACTGCTATACAAACTATAGCACAGTGCTGGCTTCAAGCCTCATTACCTCCACTCACAAGGACATCCCTTAAAGCAGTGTTTCCCAAACCTGTCCTCGGGACCCTCAACCAGGCCAGATTTTACAGATCACCTTGGGGAAAAGCAGACTGAATCCTGCAATCACTGAGCAGCAAATCCTATCACCTGTGCTGTGCTTCAGATATCTGGAAAAAGTGGTGAGGCAGCGGGTCCTGAGGACAGGTTTGGGAAACACTGCCTTAAAGTCTACATTACCTGACAAACTCTTGCCCTCCATAAATAACACCGACACCACATGCTTGAAAATTTGGACTCCACAGGTTTATTTTTCTTCTCTTCCTGGCCCATCTGACCCTGTTCCTCCCTGGTTGTCATTCCTGCATTTTTTTCAGTAATATCTTTTATGATATTATTATCAGTAAAGTAGGTATCCTGAGCTGCTGTTTCTGCTATGCCTTTAAAAAAGTTCATAAAAAATATTCAGTCAGGGGTAAACGTGACAAATTTTCTGATAAACGTAAGAACTCCATGGATTTTAATAGCTTTGTTGGGTTTATCAAGTAATTTGCTTCTACATTATTCCTGGCTTGGAATATAGCCATTTGAGTTTGCATTTGTATACACACTCTGATCAGCCACAACATTAACCCCTTACTGCCAGGGACCTCAAGTCGACAAGGCGGTCCTAAAAGCCGCAGGGGATATAGCATGCCCCGCAGCCCTTCTTCTGCACACCTATCGTCTGGGCGGTTCAAGCTCATCACTGGCTGCCGCTGGACTGTTTCGTTCGGTACTTTGGTTGCAAAGAATAAATCACACAACCTAAAGGTATATAAAATACGCTTTGCAAAATAGAATGAATCAAGCAACTTTTCAGGAGTAAAATAAACAAGTGGAAAGCATTACTAAAATAAATAAGTAGAAAACATCACCATTTGAGTTGCAGTCATCTCGCCCAGCACACCCAGGCAGGCAGTCAGTCCCTATGAGGCGGATAGTCTCAGATGGGCAGTTTAAACAGGTTCCGCAAGAGAGACCTCAGTCAGAATGACGCAAGCTCCTACCTTATATATTTTACAAAAACTGCAACTGTTACCATCATCTATTGAGCAGACAACGTTTTATGAATAACGTACTTCCCGAAATTGGCCAGTTCTCGTAGAGTAGATCATGAGATCACGCTTCTTGCCCTAGGGTAATTTTGACATCGAGAAATGTTAACTCCCATTTAAGGCCGGGTGCACACTAGCGTTTTCTTCTGCACACTAGCGTGCGTTAAAAAGGATGCACTTTATGACGGAAGAGATTGGTAGACGCCAGACTATGCGTTAATTTTGACGCGCGTCGTAAAAACTGAATTTGAGTTGAATGAAAAGAAAAAAAGCTGGGCTTTTGACATTTGACGTTCAGCAAGCGGCCAACGTCACGTCAATCCTCGCGCAAAAGCCTTGCAGGGTTATTCAAAGAGATTCGAAAAGACACCGCACGTTCAGTGACTTTTCGTTCTCTTCAAATCGGTGCAAATCGGCTTTCCCATTTCGGCTACCCTGCGGTGTATTCAGCAAGCACCACAGGGCTGTCGAAGTGCAGGGAAAAGCCGCTGAAAACCTGACGAAAAAACCCAGTGAATGCACGCTGAAAACCTGCAAAAACATCTGGATTAACCCGTCGAAGACGCCGGAAAAACCCGAGCAGGAGCCAATCACACGCAGCGAAGCCTCCGGAAAAAGCCGACACCGCAGAAGAAGGCAGTGAATAAATTAGCAAAACAGTTTGCATGAATGATTGAAGAGTGAAACGCTGTTTGCAAAGAAACTACTGAGCGAAAATGTCTGAAATTTACATATGAGGTCCAAGGAAAGATAATAAAAAGGGCTGTTACAGAAAAAAGAAGTAAACTTAAAAAAAAAATAAAAAAAAAATTGGACTTTTAAAAAACAAACAAACAGAAAAATGCTTAAAATATCCGAAAAAATCTATAAAGAAAGAGACTCTTTACTGCAGAATTTTATAATGAATGGTTTATAAGATATTGAATTAAAACGGGAATATTTTTAACATTGAAGCCTATGGGATTCGCCTGAATAAACCTGTCGAATGAAACCACCGAACAGCAGGGAAATCCGGCAACTTTTCACTGCTGGTTTTTGTTCTCTGAATGGACGAAGCATTGCTTCTCTATGGGGGTTTCACTGCCCTTGAACAGGCACCAAACAGGCACTGTATGTACAGGCAATTCGCCAATATATTTAGAGGGTAATTCAAAGAGATCCGAATTGCTTGAGAAAATCAGCGTTCGGTTACCTTTCTTGGCCATTCGGCTATCCAGAGAGCAGGCAATTCGCCAAATCCTGGCGAATTGCCTGCACATACGGTGCCTGTTCGAGGGCAGTGAAATCCCCATATAAAAGCAATGATTTGGCTATTCAGAGAACAAAAACCAGCAGTGAAAGTTTCCCGAATTGCCCTGCCATTCGGTGGTTTAAGTCGGCAAGTTTATTCAGGAGAATCCCATAGACTTCAATGTTAAAAATATTCCCGTTTTAATTCAATATCTAATAAACCGTTCATTATAAAATTCTGCAGTAAAGAGTCTCTTTATTTATAGATTTTTTAGGATATTTTAAGCATTTTTCTGGATTTTTTTTTTAAAAGTCAGATTTTTTTTTTCTTCCAGAAGCGCATTTGTGAGGTCACACATTGATGTTGGACGAGAAGGCCTGGCTCTCAGTCTCCGCTCTAATTCATCCCAAAGGTGTTCTATCGGGTTGAGGTCAGGACTCTGTGCAGGCCAGTCAAGTTGATCCACACCAGACTCTGTCATCCATGCCTTTATGGACCTTGCTTTGTGCACTGGTGCACAGTCATGTTGGAAGAGGAAGGGGCCAGCTCCAAACTGTTCCCACAAAGTTGGGAGCATGGAATTGTCCAAAATGTCTTGGTATGCTGAAGCATTCAGAGTTCCTTTCACTGTAACTAAGGGGCCAAGCCCAGCTCCTGAAAAACCACCCCACACCATAATCCCCCCTCCACCAAACTTTACACTTGGCACAATGCAGTCAGACAAGCATCATTCTCCTGGCAACCGCCAAACCCAGACTCATCTATCAGATTGCCAGATGGAGAAGCGTGATTCATCACTCCAGAGAACGCGTCTCCACTGCTCTAGAGTCCAGTGGCGGCGTGCTTTACACCACTGCATCCGACGCTTTGCATTGCACTTGGTGATGTATGGCTTGGATGCAGCTGCTTGGCCATGGAATCCCATTTTATGAAGCTCTCTGCGCACTGTTCTTGAGCTAATCTGAAGGCCACATGAAGTTTGGAGGTCTGTAGCGATTGACTCTGCAGAAAGTTGGCGACCTCTTTGCACTATGCGCCTCAGCATCCGCTGACTCCGCTCCGTCAGTTTACGTGGCCTACCACTTCGTGGCTGAGTTGCTGTCGTTCCCAAACACTTCCACGTTCTTATAATACAGCTGACAGTTGACTGTGGAATATTTAGGAGCGAGGAAATTTCACAACTGGATTTGTTGCACAGGTGGCATCCTATCACAGTTCCACGCTGGAATTCACTGAGCTCGAGAGCAACCCATTCTTTCACAAATGTTGGTAAAAACAGTCTGCATGCCTAGGTGCTTGATTTTATATACCTGTGGCCATGGAAGTGATTGGAACACCTGATTCTGATTATTTGGATGGGTGAGCTTTTGGCAATATAGTGTATATATATATATGTATTTATTTAAACAAAAGAATATACATAAAACAAATAGAAAAATACTTTCCTCTACATGGGCTTCTGGGTCATAGATACACATTTTGCCAGTGTTGGACCAGCTTCCTCAGTCTATTCAGAATAGAATAGTAATTTTTAGATTGTTATTCTGTACTCTTCTGAACTTATGTACATTGGTTTGAACATTTGCACTATTGTAAGTTTTATTCTCCCTTTTAAACTTTTTTTTAGGGGGAGGGTGGTTTGGATACTTCTGGTCTATGCAGCCGCCCTGATAGGGAATAGGCGAAAAACTGTTTTTGTCTGCATATATGTATTTATTTATATTTTATACTTTTCCTGAGAAGGGAATTTTGAAAAATAATGGAAGTAAAATATACTTTTTATATTTTGTATTCTTTAGATATATTTCTTTTATTATTTATTATATATTCCATTTTTCACTATACTGTATACAGCACACGGATTTTGCACTTTATTGCACGTGATACATATCACACTTAATATATTCAGCACTTTATTGCACATGATACTTGTTACACTTTATATATTCAGCACGTTGTTGTGCAAGATTACCACTGCACTTCGTTGTTTTTTTTCAGCATGCTTTACAGGGTTTTGTAAACCCCACACTAAATAACACAATATATAAATAACCATATGTAAGTGTTCTCCAGTTTTTGTAAGCATGTCCGTTGAATGGTATTTGTGCTCGAGGTTTCAGTCTTTCTTTCCACTTAATCACACAGACGAGCTACTGTAGCTGAAATTGCGAAAAAACGTAATACTGACCATGATAGAAAGGTGTCAGAACACACTTGACCCGTACCACCTACTCGGAGACCGTTGCAGGCTACATACACCCCTTCATGCCAATTTTATTCCCGTATGGCAGTGGCCTCTTTTGATGTCAGATTTGTGTTGTTTTTTCACAACTGTAAATGTACAGAATTTTGGCACCAGATATTGGCCATTGGCCAGAAAGGCTGCAAATAATTGGAAAAATTACATCGGTCTATCCCTAATCCTGCCACACTGCAAAAATTGTTCAGGAATGGTTTGAAGAACATGATAGAGTTCAAGATGGATTTGGTCTCCAAATTTATCAAGTCGCAATTCAATTGAGCATTCAGGGCCACTGCTAGGAGCTCTCTGGTGATCTGTTCATTAACATGGCTTTTCAAACAACCTAAAGTCATCTAATAAGAGTGGAGGAAAGGAGATTATGTCAACAGCAAAGGAAAGGGTTACTTTTACAGTAAGAACAATAAAACATGGACTTCTCTGGCTAAAGATGTTCTGTCCAATTCAATGGAAAAAGGTGTGGTCAGGATACTTTCCTGGTAAAGCATGATATTCACGGATAAAGGAATTAAAAATGTATATGTGTTGCTTGCGTATCTAGGACAAATGTATTTGCCATTATGGAAGCAAGGAGGATTTTTTTCCCTTTACAGAATAATCTGAAAAAAAATTCTCCAAGTGGACAGGCGATTACTCCCCTGGTCAGGGATGGGTTATCGGAGGTTGAAACTATATGCTCATATGAAGATCTGATCCATTAAGCACATGATCAATCTGAGCAACATAGGCACCGTTGGTTCTACTGGTTGACGGAGGACCTGCATTTGAGAACTCCGGATGGTGGGATGTCTTTATTACTCGCTCTTTAACCTGCCTCTGAGATGTCCGTTTTCGATATGAGCCTAATAGAGTGCGACATGTGGAACTTTGCTGAATCAGCGCCTGCCCCGTAATATGGTGCTAAAACGGGGACGCTAAGAGGAATTCTGAAGGCACGGAATAGTGCCGTCTCAGTCCAGATCTGGATGGCTTCCCTGTTAATTTCACCAATTTATTCCTGCTAAATAGAGAGGATGATAAAAACACATTTTAACCCCTTCCCTTAGTGGGCTCCTTACCTCCCTCCTGCCGAAACTCACCATCCTCGCCGGCTGCCACGACGTCTATGGCAAGCTTGAAGCTTGCCTTGCCATTTCCTGGGGGCCGGCCGATCCGATGACGTCATCACGCTGTGTGATGACGTAATCGGCCGGCGCCATTGGGCAAAATTCAGGAGGGGAAGGGGGGGCTCCTTTGGAGCCCTCTATCTCCCTAACCCCAACCGTTTAAGCTGCAGCGATTCAAGTTGCACCGCTGGAAAGGGGAGAGTCTCCCCTTTTCAGTGGTGTACAGCATTAACTATTTCGCTGCCGGATGGCGATTTGGTGCAAATTTGCACCAAATTGCGATTCAAACCTGGAGGGGGCTGACATCTTAGATGTCAGCCAAGCCTCCAGGTCACCCCCCACCCACTGACATCCTCACCATATGTGTGAGTATGTCAGTGGGCAAGTTAACCCCTAGCTGCCATGTGGAGATAGGGGATGCAAAGGATCCCCTTCTCTCCGGATCCAATAGGAGGGTCATATTTGACATCATTGGAAAGGCCTGATTATGGCCTTTCCAATGATACCAAACATGACCACGTTTGGTGTACAAATAAAATTTTAACAAACAAAACAATTTTTTTATTATTATTATTTTGTCGGGGGGGGGGTGGTTTAGTTAAATATAGTACCTAGGCTGTCATCTAAAAATAATTAGCATAAAACGGTCAGAATGAGCTCTATTCTATTCTCGTGACAAAATTTTGAAACTATTTAGCCGGGGCCTTTTTTGGTGGTTGTAGATTTTGGGGATTTAATTACGAAAAAGTGTGTTTTTACAATTTTTTCATCATATTTCATATTTGTTTTTATAGTAAATTATCAATATGACGGAAATAATGGTATTTTTAAGAAAGTCCATGTAATGGTGGGAAAAACGGTGTATAATATGTGTGGGTTGAATAAACGAGTAAGAGGAAAATTTGACCTAAACACTAACAGCGCAGAAATGTAAAAACAGCAGCGGTCACTAAAGGACGGATTTGTGTAAAACCGCCCGGTCACTAAGGGGTTAAAAATGATAAATGGCACAATAAATAAATAAAAACCTTTTAAGCAAAGAAAAAATAGACAAAAGGAAGAATGCAAATATATTCTGTAAATTCTACATTTCGTGTGTTCCAAGTGAGTATGGTACAAGGGAAATCTGCGTAGAGAAACAGATCTGGCCAGGCTCACTCCATCATCTTTAAAAATATACAAGAGATCTAAAAATACACAACAAAATAATGCATGCTACAAAAGAAGAAAAAAAAGTGAAGTGGGCAAGGCAACAGTAGTGGTGTATCAAGCTAACTTCTCTAACATAAATTGTGGAGACCCATGCCATTTTCAAACTTTATAAAAAATTTAAAAAAAGCAAGTTGCCAGAACTTTTTATTGACATAAAGAACGAGAACAAATAACTTTACAACTACAATAAAGTGCCAAACTTACAAACTGGAAGTTTACATACAATGTTTCATATTCTGGTCTGGAACCTCTCATTCCATTATCTTTAGCAGGTCAGATATTGTACACACTAGAAATCGCTTGTGTGTATCCAGCTTTATGGACAGTCCTCTTGTACTAAAGTACTTACTGGACCAAACAAACATATCAGCTTTCCAGGATATCAAGGTAAAGCTAATATTTCTAAGCAGCAAAAATGTATTATGACACATCACAATGAATCTTTTGTCGGTCTTTTATAAAAACTCTTTTTTCTCTGAAGAATCTGTGTCAGACATTCTGCTCATCAGGAACAATTCAGCCGTCCCTTCAGACATTCTGGTGCGCAGATGCTTGAGTGGGCTTCTGTTGTGAAAGAATATTTGGTGCTGTATTACAGAACACACCAAGACTTTCAGGATATGAAACCCAAATGTGTTGTACTAGCATTAATTGGGTGCTGTCACAAGGCAAGAGCAACAGCTTTTTATGAATCACTGCAATCTGGAAACGGAAAAGCAATCCAACCTCTATGATGTAAAAAGGAAAATTACGGTGATGCCATTAATGAACTAGATTATACAATCCTAGCAAATTATGTTTATGCTTATATATATATATATACGCACGCCTTACTCAAACCTCAAACATAATCACGAAACAAGCATATTCTTCAGCATATGTATCACATTTCCCACGTAACAAATTTCAGCGACACCATCACTTTTTTGAATTGCCAGAATTTCAAATTGTAGCACAAAACTTTTAGGGCCATATTACAATGCTGGTGCTAACTTAACCAGAGCGGTTGTAAACTTACCAGAGCGCTTATAACCTATGGAGTTTTTCAGTTTACAACAGCTCTGGTTAAGTTAGCACCAAGACTGTAATACTGCCCTTAGTTTGTGACCTTATTTACACCTCCATCCCTGCAGGTTAAGATCGATTCCCCGTTTATTACTCACAGACAGTTGTGTTTCCAGAGAAATGGTAGTTGCTGTCAGCAACCTTGGCCCTCCAAACGTTTTGGAACTACATCTCCCATGATGCATAGCCACTCACTAGGTTGGCTGAGCAACATGGGACATGTAGTTCTGAAACATCTGGTGTGCCAAGGCTGCTGACCCCTGATTTAAGGTTTTAATTTTAGCAGAAGTACAAATACAGAAATGACCCGGCACTCGTGTGAGGGGTAACTTGGTAGTCTGTATTCCGGAAACACCATCTCATGAGGTTTCTTATCCAGATAGGAGCGGAGACGTCATTAGATGGCGTGTCCAAAAAAAAGATTACCAAGTTGACCTTCACCTGAGTGCCTGTTTTATGTCTTAATTGTTGTCGTGAGAAGTGAGGCCTGGGCTACCCTGTTCCCTGTGGCACCTGCAATAGGGATGTCTCAAGAAAACATGTGCCTAAACTATGGTGGATTCAGATCTTTAATTTTAGTCTAAACCTCAACATGGTTCAAACCAACAAATAAAAAAATGTCTTAAATTTACCGATCATTAGATTTCCACTAACAGCCAAAGTCAAACTGACAATCCCAACACAATGCATTATATTGGAGATAAAGCCCTACAGAGACATAACACACAAAAAAGTGACAAAGTAAAGGTATGAACCTTGGTTTGAGGACAGCATGTATATATTTCCCTGAGCGCACAGCTGTCACATTTGAACGTTGTATACGTGGTCTCCAAACCAGCAAGACATTGCTGGTGAGTTTTATTGAACATCACTATTTCTAAAGAATAAACCTCACAAATGACGAAACGTAAGGACATGCCAGTGTCCCCATATAGAGGCAGCGTCTAGCGCTCGATACACTGAACAGCGAAAAACGGCAAGTGCTTCATGTTTATCTTAAACACTAAACGATAGAAACTAAAGAGAAACAAATATTAACATAAGTAGGGTGGAATTGTAAAACCAACTTTTTGGCATTGGTTAAAAAGCCCCAACACGTTTAAAGTTTGTGATTCGATTACAAAACATTGACAAACATAAAATCAGTGCACTATAGTTAGGGAACAATGATCCCTAATAAAAATCATCCCATCCTTTCATCGCAATATCCTAATATTGCTTTGTAAGATCCAGCACCTACAGTCTACACCAGAAAGGTCTCGGTGGAAATATTTTCTTACGTTTACTGCAGAAGAAGCACCAAGGACGCCTTTACATCTATAGATGGCAGTCTTTGTGACGTGATTGGTATTTAATGGTGCAAAGGCCATCTGCTGTAATATAATATTTATAAATGTAGATCATACTATGCATTTTTTAATGGTGTTGACATTATGTTGGTTTTGAGCAGGTGAAGTGGAAACTATTTATTTATTTGTAAATTTACCAAAATAAAATATCTGCAAAGTGTCAAACAGACACATTTGTCAAAATACTATAGCATAATAACAAATGAAGGCAATGATTGCCTTTGAAAGTACTCACATATAAAAAGCTTGTATTTTTTGTTGACTATACAGATATTTTGCTGAATACACAATGATGGTGTAAATTGAATTTACTTCAACAGGTTTTCTTTATCCTTGGCACTGGGGGAACGTGATGCCATGCTCTGAAGGAGCGCCAGCAGAACCTGTAGACTGAATCCTGCAGTTTGGAGGAAAGTCTCTGGAAATAGTTGCAAAGGCTCACTTAGTTTTTGCATGGTGGCTATGCTACTTATGTAGTTCTCTACCATAGATCTTGAGAAGGAGGCCGAGACACCTTTAGCCTTGGTACTATTCATTAATGAAGTCACATTCGGATACAGTGCTTTTGCGGCGAGTGCGTTGGAAGGTAAATTGAAAAGAGAGATTAAATTCAACAACATTTGGGAAAGCAGAAACGCGCTAAACTCTGTTTTGTGTTTGAAATCCTCCTGCGTTACATGTCTGTGAAAATCTTCAATGGTCTCGTTCAGCTGGACAACATCAAAAAGTTGCTTTCGCAGCTGAGCTGAAATGACATAATCCAGTGGAAACTTCCCTTCAGAATCTTTCTGCTGTAAAATAGCAGGTCCTGAAAAAACAAAAGATTTTAAATTGAGGGGAAGAAAACAAACAAAAAGTCAACTGGGCAGCAGTGCATGCGATATGTTTAGGAATAGTATGTACACAAACTTAGGGACATAGTTCTCTTAAAATTATTAACGTGTTTCAGTGAAGCTGAACACAAGGAGGGGCACAATGCTACCAAAATATTATAAAAAAGCAACAATAGCCTTCGAAATTTATGGCATATTGTTTGATTTCTACAAATATGAGCTAGAATGGCTTCTCACACACACAACCCATATTTGACTCCATCTGTGAGAGGACCACAATATATCTACTGCGGGAGCTTTGGTCTTATTGCATTGGTAAAAATTATTTTAAAAAAAAAAAAAAACAATAGTTATTTAATATAATATAATAATAGTTTATTTAAAATATCACTAAAAGAACATTATGTACAAGGCATAACAAGTTTATTTTCATAACTGTGGACCAAAACATTTCCTCTCTACAACTCATTGTTGTAACTTTGCTCATTAAAACTCATCTCTATACAGTATATCTTTATGTTCTATGTACACGTGGGTGCTTTTGGTTGTAGTACATTAAAATAGAAAGATAAGCTTGCATTTCTCAATTCTGTGCTGTGACACATTTCCAATAAAAGCCTATTTATATTTTCATTTCTAATCCATGCAGAATTAGTAATTAGTCCTGACGATTACCCACTTTTCTTTATTTTTTTTTTAAAATTCAATACTTCCACAACAAAAGTACTATAAGAAATACAGAAATAAACAACAGTGTAAATCAATATTGAAGTTTTGTAAGACCGCACCTTTCACTTTTCCCTTTACACCTTGTGCATTAGTATGGCTACACACATGGTGTGCGTGCTTATTTGGTATTGTGTTAAGCAGCAAGAAGGGGATATACACTCAACCAGCTCACCGTCAAGGTTAGTTTTTACCACGTTATTGCAGGGTGCTCATGAGGACCTGGGTGGCCTTTTCCCAGTAGTAAATATAAAATACATCGAACACCAGGCCCTCCCTTTGTGTGGATAAACAGGCATTGTTATTGTGACATCTTGGACGGCAATGTTGCGGCTGAAGAATCAGCCTTTGACATCTTGTGGCTTGACTAAGGCCGATTCTTAAGCCGAAACGTTGCCGTCCAAGATGTCACAATAACAATGCCTGTTTATCCACACAAAAGGAGGGCCTGGTGTTCCATTTACTATATTGTGGCAGTGTGTACCTTGAAATACTAAAGTTCAAGTAATTAAATGTATGCAAGTACACAATGCTTTGCTATAAATAAATCTGGATGAGTTGGACATCCTTTTGATCTGAGCCCAGTACAAGTCTCTTTAGCCTATGTCCACCAGGACAGTTACATCAAGGCCTGCTATAAAAAAATAATTAGGATTTACAGAATTATAACAGATTATAATGCTTACTCATTTTAGGGACTGGCACTTGTTAGACTATTTCACAGAGTTTAGGTTTAATCTCATTAGAGATTATTAAAATGTTGGCACTTACGTTTGAATAAAAATTTATAAAAATAGCTATAAAAGAGAAAAAAGTATTACACTGACCAGACTTTGTGTTTTTTTATTGCAACACATAGTCTATTAACAGCAACAAAAAAAAAAACATTTCTTTTATGAATTTAATAAAAAGAGAATCAGAAGGAAGCCTGCTATTGCTGTTAAAGTAAAATTAAAGTCTCAGTCCCTTGAAAATGTGCATTTAACAAAGCCACTGGGATCAATCAAAAAGTTATTTGGGATTTAGAGGTTTCTAGTTTTGCAAAGGTTAAATGACAATTATTTGCAGAATGCACATTAAAATCCTGCTGTACTAAATGTGGACCTAAGCTTTAATTTAAATATTTAACGTGCACCACACTGAATTTCTAATGTAGTTTGCCAATGATGTCAGATCATACTCGCCACCCAGGACATACTTGAAAACGAGAGAAATCTCAATGTATCCTTCCTGGTAAAATCCTTTCACAAAAAAAAAATAAAAAAAAATGATGTCAGATGACTAGAAAGACCAATCCCCACAATGTAACAATGCCATAGATGAGTCTGCACGCTGCCAGAACCTGCATTCACAGACCTAGATGAATGCAAGTTCAAGAATATCTCCTCCCTGAGGACACGAGTGTCATTTTCTAACTTACACTTCTCTTTGCTCAAGGATGGGATGGGGAAAAAAAAAAACCACACATATACAAAAAAACAAAAAAAAAACCCACACAACTCTCTTTTGCTGTCAAGCCATCTTCCATGCAGGAGTCTAATCTAATATTGACGGCTGTATAACTCAGACTGATTGAAGTTTAGCCAGGTATTGGCTGGCGTGTCAGAAGCATGCCTCTGTTGATAAATAAAACGCCTAGGAGACGGACCATCACTCTTCAATAAATGTAAAATCCGAGGACTGATCGGGGCTGACAAAAGCATTTCTTTCATAGAGACAGCGAGCGGCCTTTAGAGGGCAGAAGAAGCTCGCAGATAAATAAGAAAGCGTGTCCTCCAGCTAGTTAAAGGAAGAGAGATATCTGCTGGCTGGGTCACCCATGTGAACATCAAAAAGTTTTAACTTTAGTAATGCAAAACTAGTGACAAAAAAAACCAAAGACACAGAAAATTAAATTCTAAGGGGGAAAAAAAATGCAATATTATGGGTTATTCGCATCAAATTTAATGCAGATGGAACACTACCTAAAACGTTTAATACTTGATTATACAGCGAAAAACCCACCAGACATCTTAAACCAGGGTCTTATTCACTAAACAACTGAACAGGAGAAGCACTTGTTAAAATTTATGTAATTAAAATAAGGCGAAAAAAAGGAATGCTGAAAACTCCGTAAATTCAGATTTCAACGTGCAAAAAAGATTTAAGGAGTATTCTTCCAACTTTTCCGCCTTTCAGATTGCTTGACTGTAATAGGTCAAGAGAAACTGGGCTAAATTTGTTGAGTTCTGCTAACTCGATTTTGTCTGATAATTAATTTAATAGACCCATACTTTTATAAAAAAAGAACAGTGTAAATGTTCTGAAACCATCATTTCACTTACCTGATTGAGAGGGAGGACAAGGGAATGAATAAAAATGAAGTTTCAGTCCACTTACCCCCATACTGGAGCAGCAGTGTGCCAATCGCAGCATGACCGTTTAGAAGAGCGTCATGTAAAGGAGTCACACCGTCCACATGACTGAGCAGGTCCACGTCTGGACAGCGACGCAAGATTTCACGGACACATTCAGTGCTGCCATGGTTACACGCTTCGTGCAAAGGCGTCCAGCCGGCGTTGTCTGAGTTGGAAAATCAGCGACAATTAAACTAGGAAAGCATCAGGAACAATGTATGCCTCCCGTATGAAGGTACAAACATACACAAACTGCACAGGATGAGGCTCTGCAGCCTAATCCCCTGTAATAAACACGTAGAACAGCTCAAGGAAATGGTCACAAATACGAAGAGCAGCCTTTCCCTCGAAAACATAATCTTTATACACTGCGATTGCATAGCGGAAAATAAATCTGGTGATTATACAAACACAAAGAACCACAGAGGGCTCCGTAATGTGGGATGCAGAGCACGGTGATTTTACAGACATTGAAGCAAGTAGGACGGCCAAAGCATGTATATTTAGAAGAAATAATCCTGAATGTAGAAGAAATTAAAAATGCACAGAACTCACCTTTTACATTAATGTCTGTTCCGGGCAAACTGAGCAGCGTGATCAATTTCTGCACTTTGTTATTCCTGCAAGCTGTGTGCAGAGCTGTCTCTCCTGCCATAACAAAATGATTAGATAACACTGAAGAATGTAAGACAGTACGGAGACGAATTATAAAAGTGCATGAAACTGGGTTGCACGGCTGCCTGCCAAGATGCTCAATTACGAGAACTACTCCTCTCCTATTCACGGAAGTGAATTAAAATAAATAATCAGCGCACACTATCTGGTCTGCAGCGAGTTATGCTGGGAAGGCTGTGCTGTTCAAGGTCTACTAGCAAAATTATTTTCCCTTCTTCCCCTCCTTTTCACAGTTAAGGTTTTAAAGCCTCTATGGCGTATAATAAAAAAGCTGAAAATGAACGGGGAACTGCAAAAAAACACTCCGTTTTGAAGCAATAAAAGTTTAAAGTGTGCAGTTGCCCTCCCTTAAAATTATTCATGAACCTGCATTACATGAGCCGTCCTTTTACACAGCATTTATGGCTTAATTCAAATGAATGTTCCTGGCCAAGCACGAGCGCCTTCGCACAGTGAGGGATAATTCACAATTTCAGATCCTTTAAGCAGATGGCTTGCTGATCCTCAGAGCACTGCCTTGGCTACAGACCGGCAGCGGATAAAATGTGGAAAAGGTGCCGATTTCTGACACGTACGCCTAGGATTTTTAAAGTGAAAGTTTAAATCTTGCAGGCTTTGCTCTGCGTGGACGTTTTGATTCTCAGACATTTCAATACTTCTAGCTGTAAATTATGGTTTAATGATGGTAAGAGGGATGATTGAGATGTTAGTCTGTCTCCAGCGGTGACCTGCCAGATCACGGACCATTAATGTTGCGTTCAATAGCAGCTCTCTGGTCGTAAGAGACTGCTCATTTATCCGAGAGGAAAAAGGGACTGGTGTAGTATCGAACATTAAAAAATATATATATTATTATTGTTCTTTAAATAATAAAAATAACTTAATATAACAGACACTAAATACATATGAATGTACAAGACATGTTAAAACAGCATAAGCGTTTGCCCTGCTGGACTTTAGGAGAAGAGAAAGCACTTAAATCTATAGTATTTAAGTTAGAATAGTATGTAAAATGTGCATCATATAACTGGATTGATCATATTTTATTGCAGGTAAAAAACTGAGCACACACTACAGATCTGGTTACATCAAATGGATATGTTTTAATAGAATCACATCCATAGTAAGACATTCTGAAATGAAACCTGGGACTCCACAACATGGCGGGATCAAATAACACAGATATTAAGACCAATTAATGAAATTAAAAAAGGACAAACAAAGGCATCTCCAGCTTTGGAAAAGAAGAGCAAAACTATAATAATATCAGTATGCATGCATGTTTGATACTTTGTTCAGACGATTTTAGAGAAGCCTAACAGCGCAGGCCATAATACTCACATCCACTTCACTCAGCTGCTCATAAAATCCACAAATTCTCATGCTTTACATCACTGGTTCCCAACCCTGGTCCTCAGGGACCTCTAACAGGCCAGGATTTAAGGATTACCTTGAAGAAATGCAGACCGAATCCTGCAATCACTGAGCAGCCAATCATATCACCTGTGCTGTGCTTCAGATATCTGGCAAACCTGGCCTGTTAGTGGATCCTGTGGACCAGGGTTGGAAACCACTGCTCTAGAGAATCAGTTGTGATACTCTATGAGAAACGGTTGAAGTCATTGACAAGGCACTGCTAACTACCACGGACAGGTGACATTTCAGTTGCCGGACTTCAGTTTAAAGCTCTATGATTTGGGAAGCACCGATAAAGGCCTTCCTACAACAAAGTGACAGCAGATAGAAAAAGTTTACACACCCCTGTTAAAATGTCAGGTTTCTGTGATGAGAAATAGATAAATCACTTCAGAACTTTTTCCACCTTTAATGTGACCTGTAAACTGTACAACTCAATTGAAAAACAAACTGAAATCTTTTAGATGGAGGGAAATAAACGAAAATAATATGGATGCATAAGTGTGCACACCCTCTTATAACTGGGGGTGTAGCGGTGTTCAGAATTAAGCAACCACAGTCAAATCATGTTAAATAGGAGACAGTACACACCTGCCATCATTTAAAGTGCCTCTTACTAACTCCAAATAAAGTTCAGCTGTTCTAATAGGTCTTTCCTGACATTTTCTTAGTCGCATCCTACAGCAAAAGCCATGGTCCGCAGAGAAGCTTCCAAAGCATCAGACGGATCTCATTGTTAAAGGTATCAGTCAGGAGAAGGAACAAAAGATTTTCCGAGGCATTAGATAAACCATGGAACACAGTGAAGACAGTAATCATCAAGTGAAGAAAATATGGCGCAACAGTGACATTACCAAGAACTGACCGTTCCTCCAAATGTGATGAAAAGACCAGAAGAAAACTGGTCAGGGAGGCTGCCAAGAGGCCTACAGCAAAATTAAAGGAGCTGCAGGAATATCTGGCAAGTACTGGCTATGTGGTACTTGTGACAACAATCTCCTGTATTCTTCATATGTCTGGGCTATGGGATAGAGTGCAAAGTTGGAAGCCTTTTCTTTAGGAAGAAAAACATCCGAGCCCGTCTAAATTGTACAAAAACACATCTGAAGTCTCCCAAACGCATGTGGGAAAATGTGTTATGGTCTGATGAAACCAAGGTTGAACATTTTGGCCAGAATTCCAAAAGATATGTTTGGCACAAAAACAACACTGCACATCACCAAAAGAACACCATACCCACAATGAAACGTGGTGGTGGCAGCATCATGCCAAGAGGCTGTTTCTCTTCAGCTGGAACTGGGGCCTTAGTCAAGGTAGAGGGAATTGTGAACGGTTCCAAATACCTGTCAATATTGACACAAAACCTTCAGGCTTCTGCTAGAAGGCTGAACATGAAGAGGAATGTCATCTTTCAGCATGACAACGACCCAAAGCATACATCCAAATCAACAAAGGAATGGCTTCGCCAGAAGAAGATTAAAGTTTTAGTATGGCCCAGCCAGAACCGAGACCTGAATCCGATGGAAAATCTGTGGGGTGATCTGAAGAGGGCTGTGCTCAGGAGATGCAATCACAATCTGACAGATTTGGAGCATTAATTATTGCAAAGAGAAGAGGAATGGGCAAATATTGCCACGTCGAGATGTGCCATGCTGATAAACTAATACCCAAAAAGACTGCGTGCTGGAATACAATCAAAAGTGCTTCAACAAAGTATTAGTTTAAGGGCGTGCACACTTATGCAACCATATTATTTTATTTTTTTATTTTTATTTCCCTCCACCTAAACGATTTCAGATTTTATCTTTGTCTCATTTTTTTACATCACAGAAACCTCACATTTTAACAGGGGTATGTAGACTTCTATCCACTGTACATCTGCAGGCCATGGAGAAGAAAGTTCCTACAGGAATCCATTCAAGACCCACTTTTCTGGGCAATCTCTCAATGTTTCATCCTTAGTTCCTATATTTACTGCTACTATGATGACTTAAGAGAGGCTTGGTGCCTCTTTAATTACACTGGATGATCTCCATGGATCACAATTATCCATAGAATAGAAAAGCAGTGTCTTAAAAGCATCCATAGTAAAAGGTAACATTTTCAATCACAATTATTTATAAAGCGTCAATACATACTGCAGCACTGTGCAATGGGCAGGACAAAACTAATATATAAAATAGGAAAAGATTGCTCTGCTCTACTGAGCTCACAATCTAAAGCCCCGTTCACACTGTGCGATTTATCGCGCGGATTTTGCCACGCCGTCGCAGCAAAATCCGCGCGACGTCACGCTGTGTAGCTTCTCCAATGCATTTCAATGGAGCTGTTCACATCTTGCCGCACGATGTTGTGCGACATCGCATAAGCAGGTCGCTGGTACATGACCTTTTTTTTGCGATTTGCTATCTGCGATTTGTATTGGTGGTGCTTTGCAAAAATCGCACAAAACAGCGACATCGCGCGACATTATAGCACCATGTCGCGAATATGAAAATTGCACAGTGTGAACGGGCCTAAAAGTGCAGTGAAACACAAAGGGGAGGGGGTAAATAACCGTGTAGAATCAGCTTCACTTTGGCTTGCTTTTTTTAACATTTTTAGCCAAAATATTGCTGCAGTTGTAGTCCAATAAATCTGTCTAAAAAGGAGGTTGAGTGCCCAGTCCAGTTTATCTTTCATGTTAATTAGCTAAAGTGGTCAGGGTGTGTAGAGTTTCCTTTAAGTCACTTAACACTTAAATGTAAACCCAGTAAAAAATGCCCAGATTTACCTCTAATCTCACAGTGCAGGGGGCAGCACAATCTGCAGTTTCCTCTGCCTGCAAGTGTAGGAACAAATAGTTTTTCATGTTCTATGGGGGTGCTTGTATCTGTTTGCAGCTCCCTATTATTATTATTATGGCTCATGCTGATGATACAAAGGATTATCAGCCGACGCAGAATTTTCCCCTTAGCAGCTCTCGGTTACCGACTCGGCCGGAATCAGAGCCATTGCTGGCCATCATTCCAAATTACTGTATGTAATGTTTTTACGTTGAATAGAAGGTTAAGGCAAACAGAGTATATCATGTGGCAAGCAAAACACCTACAGGCACATTTAATGATCTGTATAATCTTCATATGCATGCAGAGCGTCTGGGTTAAAGAAATGGAGGCAATCTCTTCAAAGGGCACTGCGCTTATGTTTATGACTTATGCAATAAATGTTTACGTGTAAAAATACGCCTGCTTTAAAATTTTAGTCATGTAGCGTAAGCTGTAGACTATTAAATGCGTGTGTTTTAGGGGACTGAAGTGAATTACAGCTGCAGTATTTCATTCTGACATACCTACAGCTGAATTCTGTTTAGAATGAAAGCCAGGAGAATGACGTAGTCTGGGCTCAATGCCTAGGATAAAACAGTCCATATGCTAGAAATTCAGCAAGTAGCAAGACACGCTCGCATCTCTTTTCACGAGCATTAAAGCTCTAAAACTGATAGATAGCACAGCTCAAACCTGGAATGAGGGCTCGCTCATACGATTAGCTTTGGTGCTATCAAATGATTATGTAACATGCCCACATATTTCATAAATACGACGTTCAGCGCAAAGGGTTTTTGCCCTCGCGTTAATGCGTTTTTGCGCACGGCACATTTTTGCCCGAAGAGTGTAATAGAGCCCTAAAAGGGTAATCGAGAGGTTAAGTAAACACAAGCTCTGACCCGGGATGGTACATGTTCAAATGCGCCATCATCTTTGGTGGATAGTGGAACTTTTCACCAAAGAGGACATAGAAATAGTGACAAATTAACAAGCTTAACTCTGGAGATGCAAACAAAAGACAGATTTACAAATGTTTGTTCAGGTTGGGTATCCTATTTCTGAGAATCTTTTACGTTACAGAACCCAAACACTTTTTGAGTGCTGACATGCCACACAAGTGGAAAATTCCATACCTGACCTCATGTGACGTGGACAACATTATTGCAAATAGTTTCTAAAATTACCTCCAGGCTATGTTTATAAAATGTATATGGAAAATAGTTGAATTTTATGCTTCGACTCGGGTCCTAACCCCAAATATAGCTCATTATTGTATGCAAATGTATCAAAATCTGAAACAATTCTGTTCCCAAGCATTTTGGATAAGGGATACTCCATCGGTAATACAATTAATAAATGATCTCGCTATATTCCATGCAGGTAGCCACCCAGTCTAAATAATCCTCCCCCCATAAACCATAGCACCCTTTTTTTGTAGTTGGTAACATCATATCGTAAGGGAGGTGTCTTGGCATTATGAGGACATGGCAATGGAATAGTAAGAAAAGCTCCCTCTGGAAGCTGCCTACAGAGAATATGTGTCAAGCAGAAATCGCATAGCAATCATTTAAAAGTTCTTAGAAATACGATGTGGTTGCTAGTTCATGATTGGTGGTATATGCTATATATCACAGTATACACAATTTATTCCTTCTAAGGCCGGCATCAGACGAACGCAGTGATCACATTGACGCACATCGTGTTGCCGCACAGTTTAACGTCCGTCGTAGCATAGAATCATGAGTAATAGAGACGCAAACACGAAGTACATGCGCACTGAACTGCGCACGCACAACGCACGTGGTAAACGGACGCAAGTTAGGCAAGAACGTAAAACCGCTAGACGGATGCAAAGCGTGCGCCACATTTGCGTAGCGTTCTGTGTGAGTGATGAGGAGATGTCAGACACAGCACATTTGTGACGTCCAGCACCTTGACGCACAAAATGGCTTTTCATATCCTTTTCAAATTTTTATCATTTTTCATATTAATTTTATTTCCCATAGTTCCCTTTTTTTTTTCTACGTCTGTCAAGAAAAACGGATCGTGTGGTGTCTACAGTATCTTCCGCAAGTACGCCTGTCCGTTATGCATGCATGTAGAGTGTGCTCAGACTGCCTTCATCTGACATTAGCCTTACATTATAGGTTATGGCTTCTACTTCTTGACAATAAGTATCAGATCCTCTGTTTGTGTTTGACATATAGAGGTCAATTAGTTTGCATGATTACACACATGTATAAAAGCATGCTGATATATTTAGTGTCTATAGTTTTTTTGTGCAATACTTTCCATCTATTATGCAGTCAATATCATGTCTATCCTAAGAATATGGTTTAATTCAAGGTACCCACTGTTCATTTTATCATAAATTAATATAACTACATGTACTTATTTATTTTGAATCTACATTCCATAGTTTAGCATAAACTTTCCTCTTATAAAGAGGAAAGGTGAAAATTTGCTTGCAATAGCTGAATAAAATTACAGAATTTTCCTAAGAATGAAGGGAAGTTTGAATTGTAATAAAGGACTCAGAGGCGAGTATTGCGTTTCTTTCCCGCATTTATTAAACCCAGCAGCAAGGTAAATTAACATTGAACTGAAAAAAACTTGTAAACAAGGTGGAAACAAGATCACATAAGCCCTCCCAGTCTCCATCAGCCAATCCAGTCGACCTCCCTCCTCTATAAATTAACCCCGGGCTGCATCCTAAGGCCTCTTTCTTGGTGCAGGTAGAACATCCACACGAACATATCTAGAGGTGGCAGCCCGAAACGACCGAAGAAAAACAGTCCCAGTAGAGGAATGGAAGACCGCCGAAGCCATGGAGAAATTAGGAAGCTGTAGAGAAAGCAGATACATGACAAAATCAGAAACACAGAAGAGGATGAGCAAACCGGTAACGACTGGTACGACAACCCCCATTGAGAGGGTGGGAGAGGCGGGCAATACTCGCCTCTGAGTCCTTTATTACAATTCAAACTTCCCTTCATACTTAGGAAAATTCTGTAATTGTAATACTCGGACTCAGAGGCTCTTATTGCGAGTTCATAGCTGATCTACCAGGGGTGCGGACCAGTGAACAATCGGCTTGAAATAAAAAGTCTTAAAGGTAGACTCTCTAGACCAATCCGGTGCCTTAAGTAGGTCCTCAAGGCGGCAGCCAGCGGCCACCGATTAAGAAGCCATAGCAGAGCGTACAGAATGCGCAACATAGAACAAGACATCAACACCCGCGAGGGCTAGAAGCCATTTTAACCAGCGCGCCAACGTCGTGGAACCAACTGCGTGATGGGTTGCCCTGAATGAAATAAACAAGGGAGCTACTCGCGGAGAGCGCAAGGGAACTATACGTGCTTCGTATTCCCTCAAATAAAGGACCGGACATAGTTGTGGTGAGTCGGAAAAAGCTGGATACAGCACTGAGGTCAAAGAGGTCTTGGAACGTCTAGAGATGTCAAATCTGACACCTTCAGGCACAAACGATCGAGCCTGAAAGTCCAGAGTACGGGCACCCCCCACCCTTTTACAGGAGATCAAACAGAGCAGCGTCACTAGTTTAGCGGAAAGCTGACGGAGGGAGAGAAGGTCGTTAGAGGGACATTGGGAGAGAAAACGTAAAAGCAGTGAAACGTCCCAAGTGGCCGAGTAACGAGGGAGAGGGGGACAAACAAATCTCATGCCTCTCAGGAGCCTACAGACCAACGGCTGGCGACCTAGTGGTATCCCCTGAAAACCTACATGTTGGGCCGATAAGGCAGAACGAAAAATGTTAATGGTGCGATAGGCTTTTCCCGAGTAGAAAGTCTCAGACAGAAAGTCCAGCACAAATTTCAGAGGAGCTTGAAAGGGATCCACGTCCCTTCCCGGGCACCAATGAAACCAGCAGTTCCAGGCCGAGTCATAGCAGGCTCTGGTGCCCGGGGCCCACGCTCCTCTGAGGAGTGCGGAAGTACATTCCAAAACTTCCTCGGAGAGTCCGGTACCCCTGACACGCCAACAGTCGACAGCCGTCGGGTAAGAACAAGGGATGAGGTGACAAGTTTGCATCCCAGAGGAGGCCCGGAAGGAGTCTGGGAAAATGCGCCGTCATTTGAAGTAACATTGGAAACCACGGTTGATTCTCCCAGAACGGAGCGACAAGCACTATCTCTGCGTGTTGGGTCAAAGCGTGGTGGAGTGTGCGACCCACTAGGTGAAATGTGGGGGAACGCATAGTGACGATGCTGATTCCACTGCTGTAGGAAAGCATCCGTCGCTAGCGCTTCTGGGTCCGGTCTCCAACTGAAAAACAGACGTAACTGTGTATTCAGCCGAGACGCGAATAGGTCCACCTGTAGAGGACCCCATAATCCTAAAATGGCGGAGAAGACGGAAAGATTCAATCGCCAGTCCCCGCAATCCCTGGTGTGCCTCGAATTCCAGTTTGCTTTTACGTTTGACAGACCCGGGATGAACTGAGCTTGAACTTCTAAGTCTCGGGTGAAACACCAATTCCAAAGTTTGGTGGCCAGAGAGGTCACCATTGTTGAACAAGGGCCCCCCATGCCGTTGATATAGCGTACCGCCAGAAAATTGTCCATCTTCAGCAGTAGACCGCAACGGTGGTGAGCCCTCGCAAAGCATTGCAGGCCAAACAAAGCCGCCAGGAGTTCTAGTCCGATGATGTGGATACTCTGTTCCTGAGGGGACCAACGACCCCCCGTTTGAAGGGGTCCGCAACGAGCCCCCCAACCCGTTAGGCAAGCATCTGATTTGATCGTTAGTCTTACAGGTAGGGGCATAATGGATCTCCCGTTGTAACACCGGAGGCTCCGGATCCACCAACGGAGATCCGAGCAAGCTTCCCGGAGACAACAGGATTTGATCGGTGTATAACTTCCCCTCCCGGAGGAAACGGGCCTTCAGGTGTTGGAGGGCCCGATAGTGAAGGGGAGCCGGCCATACTGCTAATTTTGAGGCCGTCAGTAAACCTATTATGCGCGCTAGGTCCCGGAGCAGAACCTTTTGCCGGCGAAGTAACGAGCGAGACTCTTTGAGAATGGTATTGCATTTTACCTTGGGTAGGCTCAGAGATAATTTGTGTGGGGTCCACCACAAATCCCAGGAATTCCAGGACAGAGGACGGTTCCAGAATGGATTTTTCTGCATTTACCAGGAAAGTCTAGGTCCTGTAGAATGGAAACCGTCCACTGCACGTGAACCCGTAAGAGTGGTGGGGAGGAGGCCATAAGGAGGATATCGTCTAAGTAAATTATGAGACGAACTCCCTTGGATCGGAGTTCTGTAACAACCGGTTTCAGGAGCTTGGTAAAACACCATGGAGCTGAAGACAGGCCGAATGGAAGGCAGCGGAAACGCCACAGCGAAGGAAGTCTCGACAGTGGTCGGCTATGGGAACTGCGAGGTAGGCGTTGTGTAAATCGATCTTTGCTAGATAGTCGCCCTGGTGTAACATGTCCCATAAGAGGTGAACCCCTTCCATTTTGAAATGTCTGTAAACTACGAATTTGTTCAATGCCTTCAGGTTTATTACAGGGCGCATGCCGCCCCCCTTCTTTGCCACTAGGAAAAGGTTGCTGACAAATCCGGTGGACGTGAAGGGGACCGGTTCTATAGCACCTTTGCGTCTCAGTTCCCTGATTTCCCGATCCATCAACCATGTGTCTTCTGTTGGTAGTGGGATACACGGGGATGGCGGGTTTGGGACGGTGGGGACGTAAAGTCTATGGTAAAGCCCTGAATGGTCTGTAGGATCCATACATCGGTAGTTATGGTCGCCCACTTGCGGGTAAAAAGACGTAGTCGGCCCCCTACTTTGAATAATTGTGCTGAAAGGAGGAAAGGGCTCACCTGAGGGTCTCCGAGAGGAGTAAGCGCCTCTGTAACCCCGTCCTCTCCAGGGTCTGGATCTTGAGGGGAAAAACTGGGGTTGTTGCTGATATTCATAACCGGTGGTGCCGGTGTTTGAGCCATAAGCATTGGGACCTGAGGTAGGGCGATGCGTGTTGATAAAGCCCGCACGGCCAGTAGCACGGCCCTGTGTTCTACCGGCCCTCCCAAAAACACGTTTTGGGAAAATTTTCTTAAGGGAGTGGGACACTTTATTTATAGTATTAAATGCCCCGGAGTATTCTCCCATGTCCTTCAAGAAGCTCTTGTCAAATAGGAAGCCTTTAGCCTTGGCGGCCTGGTCTGTGTCCGCAATGGATGTCAAATTGGGGTCAACTTTTAAGAGTATAGATCTACGCCTTTCCGTAGCAAGATCGGAATTGGTGTTCCCCAGAAAGCTTAGGGAGCGGAGCGCCCAATTAGAAATCGCTGAGGGACAAAGTGGGGTTTGGTGCGCGCAATTTCTGCGGCATCTAAAAGACGGACCAGCGGCCCTGCCACATCAAGTAATTTGTCTTAACACAAGCGGAAGGCATGGTCCACTCCTCTTTTTGCGGACCAGCCCTGGGGTTCCACATATTGTAGGAAGCTGGCATCAATTTCAGGTGTGAGACAGGTTTTGCCTTCTGTAACAGGGCGAGGGCACTCGGCCTTCATCTTTCCTCGAGTACCCTTGTCCAGGGTTTTACGTAACCTAGCATCCACATATTTTGCCACGTGAGGTTGTGGGGTCCACTCTGTGTATTTTGGGTGCTGAAGGTCTTCAGGGCAGAATAATGGGTTTCCCATTGGGTCGTAAATCAACTCCGCTTCCGGAGTGGATGAGAGAAACACGGGGTCAGAAACAAAATTCTCGTCT
The DNA here is from genome assembly GCA_009667805.1 of Leptobrachium leishanense. Lineage (NCBI taxonomy): Eukaryota > Metazoa > Chordata > Amphibia > Anura > Megophryidae > Leptobrachium > Leptobrachium leishanense. Next base: position 95,348,972 of record CM019063.1, on the reverse strand, counting down.
TCAGGGGCATGGATTTCTAAGGCATCTACTGCCTCTCCTTCGTCCGACTCTGGATCGGGGTCCTCGCTCACAGGTTCCTCCTCTATCTCTAGAGTGGTTTCTGAGGATCTTGCACGTTTTTGGGGGGGATCCGTCACTAACGCCCGGCGGTTGAGGGCTCTTTTACGTGCAGATGAGTCAGGCACAGAATCTATTGGCAGTACTGTGGGGTTGCCAGCCCCTCTGTGAAGATGTTTGGATTTGTGCTCTGACTTTTTGCCCGCAGCACGAGGCAGGGGCGCGTCTGGGGGCCTCACCGTGGTGAGTGAACTGCCCTGATCATTATCCGCTGATAGCGGTGACATATTCTTTACATCTGCGATAGCTTCAGCCAAAGTAGATTTAAAATGGATTGGCTGATGGAGACTGGGAGGGCTTATGTGATCTTGTTTACAAGTTTTTTTCAGTTCAATGTTAATTTACCTTGCTGCTGTGTTTAATAAATGCAAGAAAGAAACGCAATAGGAGCCTCTGAGTCCGAGTATTACAATTCCCTCAAATTGCATGAACTTCCATCTCCAACTGTAGTAGTTTTAAGACACTGAAAGAAAACCCAAACCTCAACTTCATAAAATGGTCAAATTTGTTGCTACCTTTTGCGTTCTGTAATCTAGACGACTGTCCTGGCAAAGGAGTCCGCGGGCCATCCTTGATGCAGATGGAACCTGCTTCAGTTTTCCTTCTTATCCTTTGTGAAATGCTAAACAAAAGATGAAAATATGTACATTTTATTGTTTTATATGCTTTCATAATCGATAATAACAAAACATAAAGCCTAAGACATAATTTTCATTCTACTAGAGAAAAGTAAATTACAGTACTTCTAGCAACACCCATATTTAATTATAGTATCTAGTTACAGATTCCAAAATAAGTAACCTGCAACATTAAAACATCTAATATTGAGGCAATATTTCCTTAGTCTCTTTTTTAGCTTTTACTAGTTGTTTTTGTGTCTTGATACCGTAATAAATATATATGCAGCAAGAAACTTTTTAGGTGCAAAGAAAAATAAAAAAAAGTGTAATATATAATATTCACCCTGTGTTCTGAAACCGTGAACTAAAGACACAACAGAAGAAAAAAAACACAACCACAAAAAAAACCCCAAAACACCACTGGATACCTATGGTGTTGTTTTTACTTCATCTTTTGGCTTTACTTTGTGGTTTCAGGACACTGGCTGTCTATTATCAAGGTTATTCAAAGCGATCCGAATGGCTGCCGAAAGGTGACCGAACGTTGAAAATCAGCATTCGGTTACCTTTCTTGGCCATTCGGCTATCCAGACAGCAGGCAATTCGTCAAATGTTGGCGAATTGCCTGCACATACGGTGCCTGTTCGATGCCTGTTCGAGGGCAGTGAAATCCCTATAGCTTCGTCTATTCAGAGAACAAAAACCAGCAGTGAAAAGTTGCCGAAATGCCCTGCCATACGGTTGCTTCATTCGACAGGTTTATTCAGGTGAATCCCATAGGCATCAATGTTAAAAATATTCCCGTTTTAATTCAATATCTAATAAACCGTTCATTAGAATATTCTGCAGTAAAGAGTCTCTCTATTTATAGATTTATTAAGAGCTTTTAGGCATTTTTTGCAAACATTTTTTCAAAATCGTTTTTTCTGTAACAGCTCTTTTTATTATCCTTCATTGGACCTCATATGTAAATTTCAGACATTTTCGCTCAGTAGTTTGTTTGCAAGCAACGTTTGACTTTTCAAACATTCAAGCGTACTGTTTTTTTTCACTCAATTCGTCTGCGGTGTCGGGTTTTTCCGGCAGCTGCTCTGCTCTGTGATCGGCAGCTGCTTGGGTTTCTCTGGCGTGGTTAATCCAGATGTTTTTGTGGGTTTCGGTGTGCGTTCGCCCTCGTTTTGCGGTGAGTTTGCGACACCTTTTCCCTGCATTATGGCGGCCCTGTGGTGCTTGCTGAATACACCTCAGAGTTGCCGAAATAGAATCGCCAAATCGTACCGAATTGAAGAGAACGAAAAGTCACCGAACGTGTGATGACTTTTCGATTCTCTTTGAATAACCCTGTATATATTACACATTTTTATGTGTATCTTAAATAGTGTGGAGTGTTTGTTCTTCCCCTATTTTTGGCAGACTTTTTGGGAGCTGATCAGGGAGAATAAAATTCTTAATTTATACTACAATTTAAAAAATCCTGTTTTGGGTGTTAGTTTTAAAGCTAAATAAACTGTGTAATGGAAACACAAAAGGTTCTGTTTTAGGCTTGAGGATTAGAACCATCCTGTTTTTTTAACCGCCCCTTCTCGGTTCCAGAACCACTTTAGGGACTCGCATGCGTTTTCTAGACTACCTGACTGGTAGCACCGGTATCTCGGGGACTTATTTTCCCACTCCATGATGAGCTTCTCTAGAGATCACTTAAATAGGTAGTTAATCTAAATAAAAGAAGGATGACAATTAAAGGGATACTCTATTTTTTATAGAGTTCCTTTTTTTACCCTTAAATTATTGGGTAGATGCCGCTGACAGCCTCTGCCCAATTTTTTTATTTTATTTTAAACGATTTTGCTCACCTCTACTTCATCAGTGGGTGCAGCTCCTCCTTTCCAGCGAAGGGTCTCCTGAACCCAGAAGTCCCTGAAGCTTTTCTAAGCAATAAGCATAGTGTAGGAATTGCAAGTTGTGCACTGCTATGGGCTTGTGAACTTTACGTCTGCAGTTCTGTTGCACCTGCACAGAGCAGTGGATCAGAGATGTGCGCAAATGCGCAGATCCGATGCATCAACTGCCTCTCTGAGTCCACTTGCCATCGCTCACTGGGTACTATAGTCACTCGTGACCGATCTGGTTACCTGCAGCCTGGAAATTAAAAATCCTGGCTGCTGGTGATACTGGGTGGGGTAGAGGACACTCCTCCACTTCATCCAGTTTTTCTGCCACATTGGAGCAGGAGGGGGGCACTCCTCACACCTTGTCCACTTTAAAACACTAAAGTAATTAGAATGGAGTGTCCTTTTATGACAAACTATTTGGACTGAATAAGTCAAAGGTTATTTGTAGTCAATAAACCCAGGGGATTAAACGCTTTCGGGCCAGCTAAATCAAACTCTAAATTAATGTGCCATAAATAGACCTAAAAAAAAGCCTTACAGATCGAAACAAGTGAATTATATCTGAAAAGGGAAGTACAAAAATGTGAGAACAAAAAACAAACTACAGCTAGCTCCATACATATTTGAACAATGACACACTTGCCATAGTTTTTTCTCTGTATAACATCACAAAAGATTTTGGAATGAAGAAAATAATTGGTTTAGGAAGAATATTGTATGAAACCTTGAGAATCACAGAAATTGTCATTTCACCGTTTCTCCCTTTTCAGGATCTATAAAGTAACTGGATATGTGAGGTCGGCGATAGTAAAGTGTAATACACCACATATTTAGCCGACATCGGTACCTTTTTCGTAGATAGATACTGAATTTACAGTAAATGCGCACAACGCCATACTGTAAATATAAATCTCACAAGTCCATACAGTAACATTTACCGTACACTGTTATAGTTATAATGCACAAGTCCGAAAAATTTACTTTTCACTGTTACAATAATAACGCTCAAGTCCGTACATTAACATTTTACTGTTACATTTACACACGCAAGTCCCTACTTTAATATTAAAGCGCACAAGTCCAAGATTTGCAACAAGAGAGTGAAACACGCAAAGCGCATCCCTGCACACGTAATTACACTCTGGTTTTTGTGCTTTTTACTAGGCCGATATTTCTTCTACAGAATCTCTACTGAATTCAGCTTGGGCCACATTTATTTCATCAACTGAATCAGCCGATATTTTGGAAAAAAATATCAGCCAAAAGCAGACTTTAAAAATGTATTTAGAAAAACAGTCTGATTTAAATTGAAGTAAGTTGGCCGAAGCTGCAGTGTATTTGTGTGTCTTAGTTAAGTTTTCACTCTCCCTCATTGTTTCATAACGTGACCAGGCAGTATCAGCCTGTGGACAGAGCAGCTGCCACTCATCCCATCCTGGGTAGACACATGGGAAAAAATTCCCATGATTACCCACTCTAAAGAACCAGTGTCCCATACGAATGAGTGATATCTGCATAGTGGAAGTGTCGGTAAGCAACAGACCGTTTTTGTTTTGCCGTCATGTCTTCGGAGAATGGTGGCCATAGAGCAGGCCCCAATTCCTAAGGTCTCTCTAATTGAAGAAATTCTTGCTATTCCACAGGTTTACATTGGAAAGCCTGGATCACTTGCTCATCCCATTTTAAGTAATTTATGTGCAGTTAAATGCTATATTACTGTTGTAGGTTGACGATATTCAGCAAATTACTGATATCAGTATCAACCTTTTATTTGTTGATATTGCCAATCATTTGACATGTTGGCTCACTGCAGCCACAACACATGAGGTGCCACTGAACAGTGCCAATTTGGCTTACAACTCTTACTGCCCACTGATGGTATTGCACAGGAGAACGGGGACAACGGAATTTTGGCATCTCTTCCAGCTAGCAGGGAATTCTCAATACAGGAGATGCAGAGATCTATTGGTCCTCTGTATTCCTGGTACCTGTTTTGTACAGCATGAGTCAGCAACCTCGCCCCTCCAGATCTTTTGGAACCACACCTCCCATGAGGCTCTAAGAACCTAATAAGTAGCTGAAAATCACAGCAGATGTAGTTCCAAAACATCTGGAGGGCCAAGGCTGCAGACCCCTTACATACAGGATCATATGACAGATCATTGCAAAAAAGCCAGACACGGCCATATTGTTTGTAATAATAAAAACTTAAATAAAATATTTTTTTATTAAATTAAATGGGCATGTGCGAAGTTTACAATTTTTTTAAACACATTCTGTTAGTGGCATAATGTCAGATTTGTGTTGTCTTTTCTCAACTTCAAATTTACGGAATATCGGCACCAGATATCAGCCATCGGCCAGAAAGGCTGTCGATAATCGGTATCGGCCTGGAAAAAAAATATCGGTCTCTCCCTAGCAGCTAGTGCTTCTTTTATTAGACAATCTGATAGGCAGCCAAGGCGGCAGCTGTTAAACTGTTGTTGTAAGGGGATTAGACCACACTTTATGTCACAGCTCCAAAGATGAAGCTTCACATCACTATGGTGGAATCACTGGAGTGCAGGCAAGTCTGAATCAGAACTGAGGGTGGAATCTTTTGATCGGGGGTATTTGAAAGGAGACATAACATGTAATAGGGGAATGAAAGAAAGGCATGAAACGGGGGTCATCGTGAAATGGGGCATATGTTGTTAGAATGGCATAAAGTAATGGAGGAGCAGAAAATGAAATGGATGGGGGAACCAAAATGGATTTTCACCTTTGTACTCAAATCATTGCACTAGCCCTGCTCTCCACTGCTCATCTCACAGTTACACCGGTCATTGACCTCATCACAAGTCCATGGTATGCATTTGCATTATCATTACTTCTCCCTTGTTTGTGCTAGACAAGGTAACAGGTAAACACTTTACCAATACCTACCGATAAAAATGTTATCATGAATTTCCACAGGAAATACAGGGCAAGATATACTACTAAATGATAATGAAGAATGCATTTTTAAAACCATACCCATAATGGATTTGGCGGGAAAAAATAAGACATTGAAAGAGGATTGGCTACCACTTAAAGGCAGCAGAAATGCTTGCAAATGAAGAGAAAGAAATGATAAATATTTCAGGTTAGGATGATATACCAGCATTGTACGATGGCCCTGTGCAACAATAAATTTGTGCAAAGTATCTCTATATATTTTGTTTCCACATCTACCTAAGAAACACACCTGTAGACATTTTTAAAATTCTATTTCCACAGGTAAAAAAGGGTTATGACAAGCTTTGTACATCCTGGGAACAATCATGGGTTTCCTTTGTTCAGGCGTATTTGTTTTTACAACTGAATAGACCTCTACCTGTAAGACATGACCCCACATTCAAGACATTGCAGTGATTCACAGGTCCATTGTACTTCTTGTCAAGAAACATTTTATTTAAGCAAGAAAGCATACAATAAAAAACACCAACACATCTGGAGCTTACATAAAGACATGTCAAACAGAAAAATTATTATTCTGCCTATATAAAAGGAATAAGCACCTGGTTAACAATATTACAAGGAACAATGTTTAACAATATTAAACAGGAGTCAATTACATGATTGAAAAGGACCATCAATGGGCTCGAAGGTGAAATATGCAGGGGCACAAAAAGGGTATCTTCTACACAGTAATACACACACAAACTGAATTGCTATACAAAAGAAAAATGTTTCTAGTTTAAATGTATCAATAACTAAAGTATATTTAAGCAACTGAGTGACATGGCGAAAGAAAGGAGGCAAAGGGCTTGGCAGCACTGGTCACTCACTAATCCTCCAGATTGACATACTGCTGGAAGGGAGCGGGTGGTCCAGCCAATCCAGTGAAGCTCAGGTAGGTCTTACAGGTCAATTCACGAAAAGGTGAAACTCAGGAGAATTGGAGGGAGAAAAGAACAATCTGGACCAAATAGCAGATTTAGAAAGTGAGATAAAGGGAAGATTTTTTTCTGGTTTGACTATTTTGACCTAGAATTTTCACTTCTCCTGCCAATTCCCCAGAGTTTCACCTTCAGTGAATAGACCTGTTAGTGATCTGAACTTCAAAGAGAAGCTAAGCCCATACTCCAGGAGGGCTGAAACAGGGGGAAGAGGAGTACTTTGGTTACACTGTGTAGAGTGTCCCTTAAAACGACAGCACATCACGTGACCACGGGGAGCATGATCACTCTAGCAAGTGTCAAGTCAATCCAATGGCTCCCAATGCAAACTCATTGAGAGCCATTGGCTTCAGGCAGGAATGAACAAGTATTCATTTCTGACCATTTTCAAGGAAGCCAGATTACCAACTGTTGATCTAAACTTTATGGGCAGGGCTATTCCCACTCTGCTCTGTGGACTAAATAAACCCTCCTGGACAGCCACAGGAATTACATGGTCATAACCAAAATAACCCAGGACATACTTGAAAACGAGAGAAATCTCAATGTATCCTTACTGCTAAAATACTTTCTCAAAAAAAAAACCATATCTAGTAAAGAATTTCCAGAAAAACAGAGATTTACTATTCCTGTTTATGTTTTTAATCTGTAACACTGCTGCTCCAACAGTCAGGCTTTAATTTTACTGTTGGATATGTTCCCTTTCGTAGAATTTAACAATATTCAGCATGCGGCCAATTAAGTAGCAAGTTTGTAGAATATCTAGTAAAGAGGAATGAAGTTTGAGTGTTGTTCACTGAAGTCTGAGGTCTTGTCACAATTTTCACATCCATTCAGTGCAAAAATATAAGATGATATGTACAGCTTTCACGATAACACAACATGACGAAAATCACTGTGGTAGAGGTCGTCTACTTTTGCCTGTAGTGGATATGTGGAGGGGGGTAGAGATTAGCTTTAATCTGCAGTTACGCATTGCTATTTGAAATGCCAACATAATTTATAAGATGGAGAACAGTAATAAGGCCAAAACCTAAAGCCTGGAAAATAGATTTAACAGTTCAGATAAGTGATTTCGAAATTGGCATGCAAGTTATTTGGGAGAGGAGGAGGTTATTTTTATTGAAAAATTCTTTCATAAAAATAACTGCTAGTATTTAATTTGTTTTAAAAGGTACGCATTACATAAAATTCTTAAAGCATTTCATTTATATTTTGAATACCAGAAAAATTGAAGATACTGCCCTTACAGTCTGCAAGGTCTATCAAGAGTAAATAAGTGGAGAGCATTTATGTGTGTTGTAGGTTAAACACAAAAAAAGGTTTTCTGACAGTCAGATCCATTTTCCCAACAACGGCAAAGGTCACATAAAGTTCAAGATATGTGTCAGGTCAAAGGCTGTCCCCCAAAGCATTAAAACGGTGATGTTATAGCTATTACTTACGGTAGATCAAGCAGTGCTTCGCCTTGCTTCTGATTTTCACCATTTAGCAACAGTGAAGCCCTCTGAGACTGCAGGCAATGTCCATGCCCTAATTTCCTTTTCCTTTTGAAATTCTGCACTTTTTCACTGACAAGTGTTCCCACTTTCCACATTGCTGGTATGTATGTACAGATCTGTCGGAAAAACGCTAGGTTAGACATGAGATTTATTGGAACGTATAACATTTCTGGGTCTTTAATTTCTTCTGACTGCATTGCACAGAGGCCATCGCCGCTGCACATCGCGACTGCTAAAGCACAGCACTACTGCCATAATAAAAAGACATTGGTAGAGCTTTATTTGGTTCTGCGGAATTCTATAACAACATGTAACTGCAAGGATTCAATTCTACAATCTACTATATTACAAAAGCATGCAGCATGTTGTTTCAGCATCAATATGGTGAGAAGATTTGTTCATCGCCCCAATTATTTTATGAATTAAACACACAAAACAAATGGAATATTTGCACAATACTCTCCAGGCGCATAAGAAAGAGATGGCGGCTTTCTAGCATTTCGCCTGCCACTTTTCATTCCAGTAGAGAGCAATGATCCATTTGAGAGGCTTTTTTTGTGCACTATAACAATAGACTGAAAAACTCAGTGCATGTAACCTTAGTGCAATTGCTATATATAGCTATGAAATTTTAAAGGGCCACTACCATCAAAAATGAAATGTCCTTATTGTGTTTATTTTATGTTGCCGATATCTTACATGTGCTTTGTTTTTCTCTTATTTATTTAGTTAAGAAAATATTTTACTCCGTATGTGTCACTGGGTGCATCTATTTGTGATCTTTTGTATTGTTAACTGCCGCCCTGTATTTATACTTCACTTGCTCCTCACTCTGTGGCTTTGGCCATAGAATGGAGTCTATAGGTCGATCCCTGACTCAAATAATTCTATTGTGTGGGATGTATTCAAAGGACATAACCAGGGGGTAGATTAGAAGTATTTTAAGCTCCCTGTCATATCTCATTCAGCTGCCATCTCTTATCTCAGTTAGCCTGGAGTACAATACTGTCCTGCCACGTTATCTAAACATTCCCTCCTAAACCTAATTAACTGTTAAATAACATGGATTAAAAAAAACAAGAGCCACGAACCAAAGCTTTTGGTAAATGTTGCATTATGGGAAAAATACAAAAAATGAAACCAGAGATCAAAACCTTACTTTAGGTTTCCTTTTAAACATATAGTTACTTCAATCAAATAAAAAAAAAGAGCAACATGTGTTTTATAATGTGGTTTTATTTGAAAGGTACAAGTAATCTATTTACAGCTTATAGAAGTGGTAGTGTTCCTTTAGTGCAATATTGTAACAGGCATTTTTGCTTGTAACAGCTTTATTATGTATTATTATTATACAGGGCCAGCAGATTCCATAGGGCTGTACAAGACAATTGGATAAGACACTTGAACAACACGTAACTTGAGAAAGATGACACAGTAGGATTGGAAGCCTCTGTTCCATAGAAAAAAATCGACATGGCTATTGGGGACATGGAGACAGGAGGGAGGGAAGTGCTTGGCCAGAGGTGCTTTAAACAGAGTGCGGTTTGAAGGGTCATCAAGGAGGACTTTCTGAGCTAAAAGGCACAAAAATCCAAGACAAGGTGTGGAAAATAAAGGTAATCTTTGTTAAATCCGATTCAAAATGGTCACATCATAAGATTCAATAATACATATATTATAAAACTACAAATGGCAATCTATAGTGACCAAAAAAAAAACAAAAAACAGGTTAATAATGTGCATACTATGTAGTGAAAGTCACACACAAAGAAACTAGGTGACAAAGGGCTGTGTACCAGGAGGACATGTCTCCTCTCAATGTTTCGCAGTGTGTGCTGCCTATATCATGGTAAAACGCCATAGATATTCTCTGTGTATATAGTTTGGCACCTCCCCTTAATAAGCAGCAATTGTAATGGCCGTTACATCAGTACACATCCAATATTGCAAACACATCCATTATGTAAATAGACCTAAAATATGTGTAAAAAAAAGTGTGGTGGAATAGCAAATGGCCACCCTATACTGTAAAGATATATATAATATAGCAAGATATAACCAGAAAAAAAGAGTAGATCTATGGTATTTTGCTTCTAATGGCTTTCTGAGTTATATCATTTGATTGTAGGGGTCTCTGAATAGGTGGGTCAGAGAGCGTTTAAAGGAGGACTCTTAGGGGACGGTGTGATGGGACTGAGAAGGGAACTCCTCAGAAAAGGAGGAGAAAGTTAGATAAACTTATTTGGAACTAAAAAGAATTTTTAGAAGGTAAGACTGCAAGTAGGAGGAAAAGGAATAATTGTACACAACAGAAGGCAATTTCCAGTTTTTACAATAAAAGGAAAGAAAAACAACCGAAACCAATACTGACAAAGAAAAGGGGGAGGCACCGGCCACCTGATACTTTACAAACAAAAGCATTAAAAGAATTACAGGGTTATTCAAAGAGATCCGAATTGCTTGAGAAAGGTAACCGAACGCTGAAAATCAGCGTTCGGTTACCTTTCTTGGCCATTCGGCTATCCAGAGAGCAGGCAATTCGCCAAATCCTGGCGAATTGCCTGCACATACGGTGCCTGTTCGAGGGCAGTGAAATCCCCATGAAAAGCACTGTTTTGTCTATTCAGAGAACAAAAACTAGCAGTGAAAGGTTCCCGAAATGCCCTGCCATTCGGTGGTTTAATTCGGCAGGTTTATTCAGGCGAATCCCATAGGCTTCAATGTTCCAAATATTCCCGTTTTAATTCAATATCTAATAAACCGTTCATTATAAAATTCTGCAGTAAAGAGTCTCTTTATTTATAGATTATTTAGGATATTTTAAGCATTTTTCTGATTTGTTTTATTTTAGTTTACTTATTTTTTCTGTAACAGCCCTCTTTATTTTCATTCCCTGGACCTCATATGTAAATTTCAGACATTTTCGCTCAGTAGTTTCTTTGCAAACAGCGTTTCACTTTTCAATGATTCATACAAACTGTTTTCCTAATTTATTCACTGCCTCTTCTGCTGTGTCAAAGGCTGTGATCGGCTCGGGGTTTTCGGCAGGTTAATCCAGATGTTTTTGAGGGTTTTCGGCGTGCATTCGCTGGGTTTTGCGGTTAGTTTTCGTCAGGTTTGCGGCAGCTTTTCCCTGCAATTCAGGGACCCTGTGGTGCTTGCTGAATACACCGCAGGGTCGCCGAAATGGGATCGGCAAAACAAACCAAATTGAAGAGAACGAAAAGTCACCGAACGTGCAGTGACTTTTCGAATCTCTTTGAATAACCCTGTTAGGTTTGATCATATGCTAGCCACAGGGACCGCAATTTTTGAAAAGCATCGGAAGCATGATGAAGCACAGAGGCCCAGATCTAGAATTTTAATCAGTACGGCCCAGACAGAAGGAAGGACAGTGATGGTCACAGCTTCAGCAAAGGACCGCTTCAAAACACATGTTTGACATCCCATTAAGGTGATTGACTCAACAATGGATAACTAGGAGGATACAATATTTACTGCTTATGCAGTACATCAGAGAAAAGTACCAAAGGGACCAAATTTGCACGATGTAAGGGGAAGATCATAGCAACAGAAGTTCCCTCAACCTTGATACCCGTTGTGTCCATGGCCCATCGGACAGTGAGCATAAGTGGACATATAAAAGTTAATGTTGTCGAATGTAATGGTGTTTTAAAACTCTGTGTTTCAGAGTTTAGTTTGTAGAAGTAATCTAATTTGGAGCCATTGTTAGTGTTGTCTACCCCTGTCTGTTTGGCTGTTTGTCCTTAGCTTGATTTGACTATGAGTCATTGTTGATAATGTGATAATCCTGTCTATTGTGTACTGATCAGTTTTCTGATAATCCCTTGGACCTGTCAAAATGTATTTTGTATCCTTCTAGAGAGGAAAATATAAGTAATATATTGCACAAGAACTAAGGAGAGTTGAGATGCAAATGAACGCAATACATTATCTGCTGAATCAGATACTTTATAATCTTGAGAACCTCAAAAAAAAATCTCAAAAAAAAAATCCCACCATTCATGTAATTTGGGGACTGCCGTGCAATTGTGTTTTTTATGTTGTTTATGTTTCTCTCGGAGATCGTCGTGGAAGTGAAATGCCCATTATTATCAAGACAGAAGTAATGTTTATTATTTTGTGTGTGTATTATATATTTATATCTATATTGCTCAAGGAGAGCACAAGTTGTTCTTCTGCACATGCACCCTAACACAACACAATCATCGTTCACAATTGTTTTGTATGCTATTTTTAAAGTGAATTACAGTATTTTCTGGTGTATAAGACTACTTTTTATACTTAAAAACATCCCCCAAAAATCGGGGGTCGTCTTATACGTGGGATATACAATACAATATGGCGAGTATAGCCCAAAACCTATTTTTTAACTTGAAAATTAGGGCGTCGTCTTATACACCCGGTCGTCTTTTATACTCCAGAAAATACGGTACATTTTTCAAACATAATTGGAGTCACAATATGCCACTTGCGTCAGCTTTGAAAAATTAACTTGAACATGAAATTTAAAATGTTCCTGAGTACTAAGGAGTGCAACTACAGTACACAAAAATCTCTTAAAATGTGCTCACCAGCGTCTCCAAGGACAGAGGATCAGGAGAATGTTTAGTTTTGCCTTCCATACAATGGGTTTTAAAAATATTTTCTGCAACTAACATTTGAAGCCATGGAGACGTTATGGAGAGGATAAACCTTTCTTTCGCCCTGAGTGAGAAATCTGTAAAGATAAAAAAAAAAAAAAATAATTGTGTAAAGCAAAAACATATGCAAAAGTAGTAAAATGTATGTTAATCTCTTGTATATCTCAATGAAATGTCGGTCTTGTTAATATGTCACAACTAAAATCTGAAATCAAAACTGAAATTAAAAAGGAGTCACTCGGGTACAATCATACAAGTCCTGCACAAGCCAGTACCACGGATTCGCACGCCCCAGTGAATGGGAAAAGGAAAGTAACGCAGTTGCTGCAGGTATTATCCGCAGCATTAAGGATATCGAAATGCATCTGTACTTCAAGCCAAGGTCAGTGATGAGGAAATTTTAGTTTGAATGTGACCAATAGCATGCAATTAGCTTCTTCCTCTCATGCACGGACGTCCACAGAATGATATCACAAGGTACGGACTCGGTTTCACTTAAAATGGATTGAAGCGCCCCACATAAACCCACAGAACACAATGCTTATTCCAGATGCGACCTGCTTCCTTGTCTCACAGTTGCAACTAGGACCATATTACATGTTACCTTTCAATATACCGCTTCATTTTAGAAGAATGTTTTGAGGATATTTATTTATTCATATAGTATTTTACCAGGAAGGATACATTGAGATTTCTCTCAATCCCACACAAATACACATATTAACAGAAAATAAATATGTAGGAAATATAATCATTATGTTACATGTTTACAGGTGCATTCCGTATTGAGGTATGTTAATAGGGAGCTCTTGAGTGACTTAAGACTGGGAGAAGACTTGATGGCGTCTGGGAGGTTATTCCATAACTGCGGTGCTCAGTAGGAAAATGTGGTATTGCAAGTAAGGTGCTGGTCCTGGATCGGAGGTTATAGGATGAGGGAACTGCTGGAGGAAGCAGCCTATTCAGATAGGGTTATATGATAGGGTTATATAAAGAAGTGGAGCACATGTAATTTTGTTTCCCTGATGAAGTCCTGTTGATCTATGGACGAAACGCGTTGGATTGTAGGTTACGAATAAAATACGCTTTTATTGGATCTGACTTGCTTCTGGTGGTCTTGTGGCGGCAGGTTTACCAGGAATGCGACCTTTATCAGCGGAGGGTAACGAACCAGCAAAGATACCATTTATTAGTGTTTAACCACCCATGCTGTGTGAGTGCATCGGTACGATATTAATGCTATAAACTGCAAAGATACCTTTACAAGTACATCACCAATCACACTGTGTGAGTGCATTGGTACGCTTTAAAGGCCAAGTGATACACCCATTATTTTTGTATTATTCAGATAGGGTGGCAGCTTCCCAGAAAAGCTCTTAAACACCAGGTTGGAAAGGAGAAGGGTGCGTTTAGACTCCAGCGACGGCCAGTTTAGCTCTTTCAACATGTCACAATGGTGTGTCATGTAGTTACATTGTAGTGCAAAGTGGCAGAATGAGTTATACAATGTGGTAAGTTTCTGAAGGTGTGTTTGCGGGGCCGTTGCATACACTACATCTCCGTAATCAATAGCCGGCATAAGCATTTGTTGTTCAATTTGCAGCCCCTCATCTCCCAGATAAATGAATAATAAGAATACTGATATGTTAGATGCAAAGCAGCCTAGGTCTAGGTGTGTTTTGTAAATCCTGGGTGGTGAAGTTAATTTTTCTTTAATTTGAAACACTTTTCTTGAACCTTTACAAACCTACTTTGTTGAGTTACCATCACTGACGTCACTGTTGTCAAGGATTATAGTTCTCCGATATCATAACCCCAACAAACAATTATGAAAATATGTAGATCTAGATCCTTGTTTTGCACGCTTTAAGTTTACAGGGTAATCCAGATGTGGACACCTTTCTCGAGGTACCAAGAAGGGTGCCAGCTACACCCTTCTGACGAGGTCAAAATGATCATTGGGAGGTTGATTGCCATACGGGATAATCTTCTCTGTAATGGCACCAATGCGCTAAAACCTTGTGAGACCTGAGCGGAGACTGTAGGGCAGGCTGCTAGTGCTGCTGCTCATTCTCAGGATACTCACAAACCTTAATTTTGCTCACCAGAACTAAATCCTGTTTTTTCTTAACTTTCCATAAACTGCCACGTGCGTCTTCAAAGACTTAGAGAAAGGATTTACCTTCATATGGGACACACACATAGAACACTAGATCACTAGAGACCTGGTAAAGCAAATTTCTATCCAGATAGAAGCCAAAAAAAATCCAATATTCCACAGCAGAACCGAGCATTACATGCAGCTGATATCCGACTTCTTCAAGTAAAACCTAATGCAAAGACGGAACGAAACAGCAATGATTCAACAATTACATTTTTAAAAAATAAATTTTTATTCTTATCTGCTTGTTCTAGAAAAAGTAACCAACCCCCGACAAAACACACGTCGATTTTTTGAAGACAGAGCAATAATTTGGGTGAAGGAAAAAAAAAAAAAAGGTCACGTTTGTTTTTCTGTGATTTTGAAGATAAAAAGAAATTGTTAACACTACCATAAAACCATGTATTTTAGTGTCACCTCACCTCTATAAAATCACCAAATTAAGAAATCTATATGGATTTACCTCAAATACAGAAAATAGTTCAGGGGTTTACCATTCAGCAGTGAATTTGTGGAGCAAAGCTGAAAATAGCTGAATGTGAAAATCATTTCTACTTAACATTGGTTTGCTAGATTATTTTGCCCTGAAATATTAAATTGCCCAGCAATTCTCCACCAATTCAAAACTGAAGAGCGTAAAATGAAGGAAAAAAACATCTTTAATAATTTAGCTTATTTGAACACAGAAAGACGGTTCCAAACTTACTTACTGAGTAAGCTGGACTTACAGCCCTAAAATAGTCTCACTTACTTTTCCAGATTGGATTTCCTTGTGGAATTGTAAAACAAGGTCTGTTAAGGTGCGCATTTGGTTTGTTAAAAGCTTCATAGCTTTGCACTCTGACCAAAAGATACTGCTGATAAATGAGGGAAGTGAAGCTCGGTGTTGAGCGTCTGAATGTTCCCCAAGCCTGGAATTGGAGAATGAGAAGGTATGATCATCTTCAATAGCAATTTACAGTAATTAAACAGAATGAATATCCACACTTCAAGGAGTTTAAAAATCTACTGCTTGATGTCTGCTGACAGCCTCTGCCAAATTGTTATTTTTCTATTTTTGGGTTATTTTACTCAAATTTACTACTTTGCCGCTCTCTGCTCCTCCTATTACTCCCGAATACGGAAGTCCCTGAAGCTATCTACCGCAATTTGCGCTCCTATGCGATTGCGTAGCGTATGAACCACAAATTGTGCACTGCTATGGGACCTGCGCACTTTAAGTATGCAAGTTCTGTAGCGGTATCACCTTCGCAGAATGATGGATTGGAGCTGTACGCATGTGCTGATCAGATTCATGGGTGCTCCTCTGAGACTGCTTGCCATCACGATTGGTCTCAAAGATGGTGACATTGTAACGATGTCTGCATGCTGGTGTTACTATTGACTGATCTGGTGACTGTCAGCCAGGAACTTCAAAAATCCCAGCTGCTGGAGACGCCGGATGGAGGAAACTCTTCCACTTCACCAAGAGATTCTGGCAGATGACAGCACAGGTGGGAGAGAAGGGGGGCACTCCTCACAACCCGACCATTTAAAATTAAAACTCTAATGTGGTCAAGATGAGTAGAGAGTCCCTTTAAATAATTCAGCAGATGCAGCTGACAGCAACTATTTCTTGTTTTCTCTATTTTTTTATTACCCCCCCCCCGTTCACCCGCTAGTCCTCTTTAGATCAGAGTTTCCAAACTGCGGATGTCTATGAAGTGTCTAATGCAATTTGTCTAATGCTCAGAACTTTGTGCACATGCAGCACCAATCCTCAGCAGCTGTCCCATAGAAAGCTCGCTGCTATGAGCTTTCAGAGACCAGGTGATGTCACTACGCAGGACATACAGACATCATCGGTAACCAATTTGCTGGCAAGATATTCAGATCCCATCTGCTAGGCGATGGCAATGTGGGTAAACTCTTCCACTCAAATGACTTTTTTTGTAAATTAAATTTTTATTGTGTTTTTGGATTAAAATGACATAGGAGAAATTTGAAAGCACAGATTCAAACGGATGTACAAAAATGGTGGACATGCAAGTCCTATACATACGAATCTCTTAAAAAATACTCGCAGGTATTTCAAGCCATGTTTAAACTGCAACAACAGAACAGGGAACCAAAGGAATACAGGGGGTGAAGGTAGAAGAACCAAGCTGTCAGAGGAGGCCCCTTCAGCCTTCTCTGGAAAAGACCAAAAGGTCATACAGCAATGATCGGGAGGAGTTATCAGTGCGGAGATGAGGGTGCAGCGGGATGGGGAAGGGCTCTGAACTCGGCCGAGGGGGTCACCAGTAACCATCTGGACCAAATCGCTGAGTACTGAGCGGTTCTGTCAGTCGCAGTAAAGTACATTTGTTCAATGGCGTGCAATTCCTCCACCTTGGTGAACCAAAGCGTGAGAGAACACTCTTCCAGAACAATGGAATGAGGCCCTTGGCTGTGTTCAGAATTTGAATTAAGAGGGACCTCTTGTTTGCAGAGCTAGACAGGTCCGTCAGGTGTAACAATATGGCATCAGGTATAAAGGCAGGGGGTGGGTCTACAAATGCACCAGCTATTGCACGTATCCTAGCCCAGTATGACGAGATTGAGGAACACTCCCACCATATGTGGAACATAGTTCCTATCTCTTGATTATCGCGCCAACATTCGGAAGGGACAAGCGGGTAAAACATATGTAAAGACGGTGTGGTACGATACCAAAGGGTAAGGACCTTATATGCAGTTTCTTGGGTCCTGCTCAACACAGATCAGTGATGGGTAAGATACCAAATCTCGGTCCATTGGATAATGGACAGGGTCCTATTTAAAAGCATCTCCTACTTGCCCATAAAAGATGGTGGTACCGTTGGGGTTTGAAACTTTGAAGCATAGAATAGAGAACCGAGATACCATGGGGTAGAGACTCTGGAAGCGTACATAAGCGTTCAAATCCTGTGAGAGGTCTCTTTAATTGATGTTGCTGCCGGAGAGAGAGATCAAATATAATGACACAGTTGTCGATATTTGAATTGGTGTGAAAATGAAATAACGCTGTCCTGCATCAATGTCTTCAAGGAAACAATGCCCGTGGGAACCACCATATGGCTGATTCTCAGAATAAACTACGGAAGGAACGTGGGTTGAGGCCCGGTGGGAAGTCTTGGTTATAGTTCGACGGCACCAGTGGGGAAGGAATTCACATGGCTTTTAAAGCAAATCTGGGGAGAGAGGAGGACAAACGTCTCTCACTCTGAGAAACTTAAAAAGAAAGTTGTCAGAGTGATTAGAAGGCTCTTTTACCAATGTCTCTTCTTTGTGCTATTTCTCCTTTACGGACACCATTAGCCACGCACCTCATGGCACAGCAAATTACAGCAGCATACTCAATAACAATTCGCGTGACACCAGTGTGTCGAGGCACAGTGGTTAAAAATTACTATTATACAGCAAAGGACATGTGCATATTTCTGAATTAACAAACAGGTTACAAAAAAATGGACAGTATGACCAAAAATATCTGCTAAAAAATTAATAAATAAATCAGTATTGACACAATGCTTTTGTAGATTACATAGGAAGTAATAAAGTTAGATGAGGTTTATTGGTCTGCAGGTAAAAACAGATTGTTCTAGTGATGTTTGTAAAAGTAAAATCTCACTTTATACTCAAGAATTTTGCTTCACCCAGCATTATGTTTGCCAAAACTTTGAGGAGGACAGTAGACACCTCTCTTATTTTCTGATAATCAATTTCCAAGTCAGACAGTTGGTGGCATATCGATAATCTGTCATGAAGAAAACACCTATAGTAAACGGGAAAAGCATTAATTTAAAGGCATATTAATGTACTGCAACATTTTACCCTAAATACATTCTGTCTACTCGCAACTGTGTCATGAATATATTTAAGATCATTGCGGGGGGGGGGGAGGGGGAGGTTATCTTAAACCTGCATACATTTCTTATGTTAAAACAAGCATTTTAGCAATTTGGACTGCAAAAATATGTACAGTCAGGTCCAGAAATATTGGGACATCGACACAATTCTAACATCTTCGGCTCTATACACCACCACAATGGAGTTGGAATGAAACAAATACAATGTGCTTTTACTGCAGACTGTCAGCTTTAATTTGAGGGTATGTACATCCAACTCAGGTGAACAGTGTAGGACGTACAGCAATTTGCAGATGTGCCTCCCACTTGTTAAGGGACCAAAAGCAATGGGACAATTGGCTTCTCAGCTGTTCCATGGACCAGGTGTGTGATATTCCCTCATTACCCCAATTACAATGTGCAGATAAAAGGCCCAGAGTTCATTTCAAGTGTGCTATTTGCATTTGGAACCTGTTGCTGTCAACTCTCAAGATGAGAGCCAAAGAGCTGTCACTATCAGTGAAGCAAGCCATCATTAGGCTGAAGAAACAAAACAAACCCATCAGAGAGATAGCAAGAACATTAGGCGTGGCCAAAAAAACTGTTTGGAACATTCTCAAAAAGAAGGAACTCACAACAGTTGGCCAGATCAAGAACACTCTCCAGGAGGTAGGTGTATGTGTGTCAAAGTCAACAATCAAGAGAAGACTTCAGCAGAGTGAATACAGAGAGTGCACCACAAGATGTAAACCATTGGTGAGCCTCAAAAACAGGAAGGCCAGATTAGAGTTTGCCAAACAACACCTAACAAAGCATTCACAGTTCTGGAACAAGATCCTATGGACAGAGAAGACCAAGATCAACTTGTACCAGAGTGATGGGAAGAGAAGAGTATGGAGAAGGAAAGGAACTGCTCATGATCCTAAGCATACCACCTCATCAGTGAAGCATGGTGGTGGTAGTGTCATGGCGTGGGCATGTATGGCTGCCAATGGAACTGGTTCTCTTGTATTTATTGATGATGTACCGGCTGACAAAAGCAGCAGGATGAATTCTGAAGTGTTTCGGGAAATATTATCTGCTCACATTCAGCCAAATGCTGCAGAACTCATCGGACGGCGCTTCACAGTGCAGATGGACAATGACCCAAAGCATACTGCAAAAGCAACCAAAGAGTTTTTGAAGGGACAGAAGTGGAATGTTATGCAATGGCCAAGTCAATCACCTGACCTGAATCCCATTGAGCATGCATTTCACTTGCTGAAGACAAAACTGAAGGGAAAATGCCCCAAGAACAAGCAGGAACTGAAGACAGTTGCAGTAGAGGCCTGGCAGAGCATTACCAGGGATGAAACCCAGCGTCTGGTGATGTCTATGCATTCCAGACTTCAGGCTGTGATTGACTGCAAAGGATTTACAACCAAGTATTAAGAAGGGAAAGTTTGATTTATGATTATTATTCTGTCCCATTACTTTTGGTCCCTTAACAAGTGGGAGGCACATCTGCAAACTGCTGTAAGTCCTACACCGTTCACCTGAGTTGGATGTACATACCCTCTAATTAAAGCTGACAGTCTGCAGTTAAAGCACATTGTGTTTGTTTCATTCCAACTCCATTGTGGTGGTGTATAGCGCCAAAGATGTTAGAATTGTGTTGATGTCCCAATATTTCTGGACCTGACTGTAAACACAATGTTGCATTGAGGGAAAAAACTAAATTAAGCATATAAAATCTCCTTTGAATACATTGTTATTATATGATTAGTGTGTTCCCTCAGGAGATATTCCCAAAAAAAACCTCACTCCTGTCACCGTGCAATACTGTAAACATGCTACAAGGAGGCACCCCACACCACCTGTTGCAAAATGTTCAACAACCTTTACTGCAGCATTACAACATCTAGGGAGAGGGCAGAATATAGAGGGGGCTCTGGGGTCACTCGCTACTGTACAGTGGTAAGATTCAGGGGGTTATAATGATTGAAAATCACTGTGCATTACAAATAAAAGGTGTTAATGTAATTTCTATATACAGGTATTATGCTATTGATATTTTTTAGATCCTGCGTTGCTAATAATCTCATTATGATCACTACAAATCCCTATAAGCAGGAGATCTGACCATTTTATCATTGAAAATCTTACACTGATGGCGATCCTTGGCACCCTAGATGTTTGTGAACTACATGTCCCATGATGCCCAGCGAAACTTATCGGTGAGGAAGCATTATGGGACCTGTAGTTCCAAAACATCTGGGGTGCCAAGGTTCACCATCACTGATCTAGACAGTATAGAACCTTTCATCCCTTGCAATACAGTAAAGGATAAATGAATAGGGAAAATTAAAAAATATTAGCAAATTTACATTATTTCATCTTAATTATGTTAGAATGATGATCTTTATGCAAAATTCCCATTTTACCATTCATTTCAGGTATAACTACACATCCAGAGCCCTATACCCAAATTGGCACTAAAATGGGGACACTGATAGGGAAAATCTGCGCCTGCAGGTTTCCCCATAGCGTCCCCGTTTTACTGTGATATTCCGGGGCAAGCGCGGTCTCAGCACCTTGCCCCAGAACAGATCGCTAACCGCTGAGATACTCATGGTATCGCTTCCGTGAGTATCACCTCCTGGAGTTCATAGGACTTCATGGAGGGTTGTGCTTTTGAGCCGCGAGATCGAGCAGTGCTGGATTGTTTGTGGAGGGAGAATGAGAACTATTTGTTCCCAGTCTCATCTGCTCCCGGGGACAAGAAGTGGTGGATCGGGCCACTGTTCACACCGTGGGATGAGAGGTGAGTATCGGATTCATTGGGGGGTGCCAATTGATTTTGCTTTTGCAGAATCATTTAGCACCAGCTTTTAGGACTCGCTAAAATTTTGCCTTGCACGTTCCTGCGGTAATTAGTGCTAGCACTTTGTAAAACCTTACTTATCAAAACGCTAATTAGTGATTGTGCATCCTATACTTAACATGAGGAGTTCAAAGTAGAGTACGCTTGCGGAAGCAAGCGCAAAAACCGATGTGCTAAGTGATTTCATGCTGGTCTAGCGTCAGGAAGGTAATATGGAGGGGCATGCGCTAAAATCACTTATCCTGGTGGTAACGCTTACACATCCAAACGCTAACGTTAGGGAATAGTGCCCCCTTTGTTTCAAATAGATGTTAGGATAAATTTAAAAGTGCTCGTTAGTGAAAGGGTTAATCAATTAAATAATTTTCTAGCATTTTATAAAAAGGAGTGGATCTGATTTCTTCAACTTTGATGATTAACTCATTTTTCACAATACGGAAGAGTAAGGTCATTTTGTGTCAAGTGTAGGGGGGAAAAAAGCAAAATCACTTAACACCAGGTTCTGAAAGCTGGTATTTTCTAAAACCAGGCTCCAGAAGAGAAGAATGGAGCTACACTGGAAACGCTTGTTCTTCTTCATCAAGCCGCAATCTAACGGCTCTAACAGATAGGTTAGGAGTCGTTAATTTACAGTCACTCGCCACAATATCTACCTCTGCTTGTGGCTCAGTTGCAATATGAGGAATGGCCGTTCGCTTACAATCATGTGATCGCTCACAATGTGACAAAGCAATGATTATATGCTGTAATCATACATACCTGATCAGATTTTCTGTAAAAGACCATGTCCCTTGCTTACATATAGGACACTGCAGCAAATCAAGGTAATATGTCAACATTGACGCAGACTCCCATGGTGGGTGGTAAAGGAGTAACTTGCAAAACAAGTCATATAATTTACCAAAGCAGGTTACATCGACGTTCCCCTAAAAGAAAAATCAACTTTACTACCAGACAAATAGTATTACCTCTTCAGGACAGCAACAAAATTTACAAGCCACTAGAAACACATTTTTAGAGGGACACTCTAGCCACAATGACCACTTACACTAAATTAAGCAGTCATGACTGGCAGAAGTCTATTCTCCTTCTTGACTCCCCAGCTGTCCCTGGTGACAGCAAAAAGTGCTGTAAAGTGGAGGTATCACCTTCACCTTAAATGCTTTCAATTGGTGGCAAAAGGGAAACCTTCCGGAGGGCATGGGTTCTACCATGTACACAAACTACATTAGTGACATTGTAACACTTTTGTGCTTTCATTTAGTTACCAGAATCTCAAAGATGTTCAACAGTATGTAGAATTTTTGTGTTTTAGACACACAAACACAATGTTAATTTTCTATTATTGTATGCAAGGGAAGAATACAGTGTGTTGCTACAGACACAGGGTCTGCTGGATTACAGACCCTATTACAGACCCTGTGTCTGTAGCAACACACTGTATTCTTCCCTTGCATACAATATTGATTTTGGGTTACCCCCTTTGACCATGGAAGACACGGTGTTACTCACCTAATGTGATGAATTATGGCAGTTTTCATTAACTTTTCTGTACAATTGTGGCACTTTGAGATATTCTGGTGAGTGAGTTTGATTTTTGTTTCAAACAGATCTTTTCTATTCATCTTAAGGTTTTAAATTAGGTCTGGAGAGTAAATTAGGTTAGGCTGGTGACTCATGTTTCTTACGGATTACCACAGAACTGGAATCAATTGGGTGCTATTTGCTAAGAGGTTAAGCTTGTCCACGCCTTGCTGGGGGAGGTGTTCTTAGGTGACTATATAAAGCTTGCAGGTATTAGCTTGTCTAATAGAGCTTGTGAAGCCTTCTAAGTGCAAGCCTTCCAAGTGAAGTACTTAGAGATATTTTGGAGGTAGTCTGAGGTTAGACAGGAGGTAGAAAACCTACAAAAAAGGTAGGATTTGCTGGTTTTAAATCCATTCTTTTATAATGGCAGGCTTGGTCCAGTGTAAGAGCTGTCATGCATTTGTTTTTAGATCCAATTTTTGGAGGTTTGGAGTGTGCCTGATATGTAGACAGTTCTCTTTATTGCAGCAGGAAATTGCCTGTTTGAAGTCTGAGATTTGTAAATTATCTGTTAGACAAACTCATGCTATGACTGTTACAAAGCCACTGCCACAGAGGCCTCCTAGGAGTGGCAGATGGACTACTGTAGGATCTGGTAGACTTAGGCTAGGGTCAGACTGAGGCAGTGCGAACGCGCGTGCAGGCGCACTTAATCACGGCCACACTAGCAGCAAATGACGGGCAATGACGGCCAATATACGAAGTATGGTCGCACAAAAGTCCGGCTGCGCAACGCAAGTGGAAAATGAACGCATTTTTTCGAGAACGTAAAACCGCTAGTACGGTTGTACAGAGTGCGCTGCGTCCGCTAGCGGTGTGTGTGTGTGATTAGGAGACGTCAGACACTACTAATGTCCAGCCAACATAACGTCCAGATGCACAAAGTGTTTTATTGATGATCCGTACAAAATCACGAACGCAAATGCGCATCGTATGACCGCTATCGCGTACTCCGTGAAAAAATGCGTCCACTCGTTCGAACGTACTTTTTCACAGACAACGTGAAAATGCGTTCATCTGACCCTAGCCTTAGAGTTGTGGATAGAAGGCATGTCCCACAGTCTGTGGCTCTTCTTAATTCTTTTGAGGCACTTTCAGAGTGTAGTGGTAAGACGGAAGTAGGCTCAGACACCATAGTTGAGGAACCACCATCCCCTATGCCTAAGGTATGCAGGACTGCAACCAAGGACAAAAAGGAAAAGGTGGGACTTGATAGAAGGCAATTGTTGCTGGGTGATTCTATCATAAGAGGTGTTGAGCTGGAGAGTAGTGGTTTGGTGAGATGTCTTCCTGGTGCTACTGCTCGTAGGGACAGGAGACGTATTCTCAATATTGTCAAACAAGCAAAGCAGGAAGGGGAAGTGGACGTTCTAGTCCATCTAAGGACAAATGACTTGGCTAGCAATGAGGTTTCTGAGATTAAGGAAGATTTTTGTGTTCTTGGAGGTGAAATACAGCAGATTGCGTCCACTGTGTCATTCTCTGAAGTTCTGCCTGTGCATAACATTCAGGATAGGCAGATGCGCACTAGGGAATTTAATTTGTGGCTTCGCGAATGGTGTCGGGAGCAAGGATTTGGCTTTGTGTCCCATGATAGCTCTAATTGGAGCAGAAAGGAACTGTATATAAAAGATGGTTTGCAGCTTACTCATAGGGGAACATATGTTCTCAGTGAGAAGTTCAAAAGGTTTCACAAAGGAATATTTAAACTAGGAGGGGGGAACAAAAGGGTAAAAAACAATCTGCCCGATTGTCCCCCAAAACTAAATCGGAGGGTGCAAGCAACATGCGGGGTAAAAAATGAAAAGCTCAGAGTCGTGTCTATAAATGCTTGCAGTTTAGTCAATAAAATCAATGAACTGGAGGCAATGATGGCAGCTGAAAAAGTAGATTTAGTGGCGGTTACTGAGACATGGTTCAGTGAGAAAAATAACTGGGACATAACAATACCGGGGTACTCTTTATATAGAAAAGACAGAGAAGGTAGGAAAGGAGGAGTGGCCCTGTGTGTGAAAAACAACATAAAAACAAACCAAGTAGCTCGTGTAGGTGTGATCTATAAACCCCCTGGACAAGTAGAAGAGCTAGATAATCTGCTGTTTGAGGAAATAGCCAAAATGACAATGAAGGGGGAAGTTATTATCATGGGGGACTTTAATCTTCCGGATGTGAACTGGAAAACCAAAATAGCTGGGTGCACCAGGAGTACAAATATTCTAAACTACCTACTGGGATTATCTCGAACACAAGTAGTTGAGGAGCTGAACCGTAAAGAGGCCATATTGGATTTAATACTCACAAATGGAGGTTTGGTATCAGACGTTGTTGTAGGTGAAAATTTGGGATCTAGTGATCACCAGTCAGTGTGGTTTAATATAAGAACAGGGATGGAGCCGCACCACACAAAAACAAAAGTTTTAGACTTTAAAAAAACAGATTTTTCTAAAATGAGATTTTGTGTGAAGGAGTCATTATCAGACTGGAGGAGTTTAAAGGGAGTCCAGGAGAAATGGGATTATTTAAAAGGAGGCATTATTGAAGGCCACAGGCAATTGCATTCGGCTTGTTAGCAAAAACAAAAAAGGGAAGAAACCACTGTGGTACTTTGCAGAAGTGGCCAAAATAGTGAAGAACAAAAAGATAGCATTCAATAATTATAAAAAAACTCAGAGTGAAGAAGATAGGCAAACCTAGAAGATTAAGCAGAAAGAGGCAAAGCAATTTATAAGAGCTTCCAAAGCACA
The DNA here is from genome assembly GCA_009667805.1 of Leptobrachium leishanense. NCBI lineage: Eukaryota > Metazoa > Chordata > Amphibia > Anura > Megophryidae > Leptobrachium > Leptobrachium leishanense. The sequence goes on along the minus strand of CM019063.1, from coordinate 95,323,054 downwards.
CGCAGAAGAGAAAATCGCTCAGTCAGTAAAGAAGGGGGACAAAACATTTTTTAGATACATAAACGAGAAAAGAAAAGTAAAACAAGGATTAGTTAGATTAAAAACAAAGGAAGGAAGGTATGTAGAAGAGGATAAAAGTCTCGCTGACTGCCTCAATGAATATTTTTGTTCAGTCTTTGCAGAAGAAAAGGAAGGAAAGGGACCTCAGTTAGGAGGAAACACTAAAGAGACATTTACATATGAGTTTACAGAGGAGGAGGTTCTACAGCAGCTGTCTAAAGTAAAGACAAATAAGTCAATGGGGCCTGATGGGATCCACCCTAAATTATTAAAAGAGCTCAGTGGTGTAATAGCAAAACCGTTAATGGGAGTCGTCCCAGAAGACAGGAAATTAGCAAATGTTGTGCCCATTTACAAGAAGGGTAGTAGGGAGGAATCGGGGAACTATAGGCCAGTTAGTCTTACGTCAGTAGTGGGGAAATTAATGGAAACCATGTTAAAGTAAAGGATTGTTGAACATCTAAAAACACATAGATTACAGGATCAGAAACAACATGGGTTTACCTCAGGGAGATCATGCCAAACTAATCTTATTGATTTTTTTGATTGGGTAACAAAAATAATAGACACAGGTGGTGCAGTAGACATTAATTATTTATATTTCAGTAAGGCTTTTGGTACTGTTACGCATAGAAGGCTTATCAATAAATTGCAATCTTTGAGCTTGGATTCCAATATTGTTGAATGGATTAGGCAGTGGCTGAGTGACAGGCAACAGAGGGTTATGGTAAATGGAATTTATTCGGTGCAAGGTCTTGTTACCAGTGGGGTACCTCAGGGGTCAGTACTTGGACCCATTCTCTTTAATATTTTTATCAGTGATATTGCAGAAGGTATTAATGGAAAAGTATGTCTTTTTGCTGATGACACAAAGATTTGCAACAGGGTTGACGTTCCAGGAGGGATCAGCCAAATGACAAATGATTTAGGTAAACTAAAAAAATGGTCGGAGCTGTGGCAATTGAGTTTTAATGTGGATAAGTGCAAGATAATACACCTGGGACGTAAAAACCCATGGGCTGAATATAGAATATTTGATACAGGCCTAACCTCAACATCTGAGGAAAGGGATTTAGGGTTTATTATTTCAGAGGATCTAAGGGTAAGTAGTCAATGTAATAGAGCAGCAGGAAATGCTAGCAGAATACTTGGTTGTGTAGGGAGAGGAATTAGCAGTAGGAAAAGGAAAGTGCTCATGCCACTGTACAGAGCACTGGTGAGACCTCACTTGGAGTACTGTGTGCAGTACTGGAGACCGTATGTCCAGAAGGATATAGACATCTTAGAGAGAGTTCAGAGAGGGGCTACTAAAATGGTGTACAGCTTGAAGGAGAAAAGTTACCAGGAAAGGCTTAATGATCTTAACATGTATAGCTTGGAAAAAAGACGAGACAGAGGAGATATGATAGAAACATTTAAATACGTAAAGGGAATCCAAAAGGTAGAGGAAGGGAGTATATTTAAAAGGAAACAAAATAGCAAAACAAGAGGACATAGTCTTAGATTAGAGGGGCAAAGGTTTAAAAGTAACATCAGGAAGCATTATTTTACTGAGAGGGTGGTGGATACATGGAACAGCCTTCCAGTTGAAGTGGTAGAGGCCAAAACAGTAATTGAATTTAAGCAGGCATGGGATAGGCATAAGGCTATCCTAAACAAAAGATAAATCCAGGTAAAGTATCCATGTAATCGGGCAGACTAGATGGGCCGAAAGGTTCTTATCTGCCGACATTTTTCTATGGTTCTATGTTTCTATCTACAATTTCTAATTTTCTATTATGAATATCACAATCTGGATTTGTATTACTGCAAAATAATCCCATAGTTTAAGACTCGGTCTCACATATAGAGGTTTTAATGATATTTTTAATTTATGGTGTCAGTTAGGGACATACTGTCTTCTTCCATACATTGATATTTTAACTGAATAATTTACTGTGAATATGTTGTGTATTTTCATCAGCTTACCAGCACAACTTCCCAATATTACCCTTACTTACCATTACAAAGTCACATGTGCAGCACAACTTCAGTTGCATCCACACAGACCAGGCATACATTCTTGCTTTTAGAAAAATAAAAATGGCGCAAATGCTCAAAATTTAACGATAACAAATTCAAACTCTCACTGACGCTTCAATTCACACCTGCAAACACTCGGAGTCACACTCACACATACATGAATACAGAGAATGAGATCGAGTGAGGCAGGGAAAGAGAGAGAAAATAAAAGCATAAAAGAGAGGAAGAGAAAAGAAGAGTGAGCATGGGAGTACCAGCATGTGAAAGTGATGGAAAGGGAGAGTAAGAAAACAAGAGCGAGTGAAAGAAATAGGTCATCTGTGCTAACCTCTAAATTGACTATCAGCATGGTACCACTAAATCTGTCCCCAGCAGATGGAAGGGAAGACAAAGGTATGTGTTTGCTACCTGGATCATTCTGCTGGAAACAGGATTAACCGTCCTTGCACCAAATGCCAGGGACAAGACATGCCATCAGAAGAGTGCTAAACTCCACCTTTTTCAGGAATGCATGGAACATTCGAATAGTATTACACATAAGTTTGACGGTCTTTCCCTATGCCCCGCTGGGGTATCCCCGCCAAACCGATGCTTCCCTTACAAAGAATCCCAGCAGACCCTCAATAGTACCTCCAGGAATCAGGCAAGACTGATTTTGGGTGAAAAGCAGGAAAATTAATGTTTTATTTTGACAATTGCAAGTACATTTATAACTTCCCAGGAACAGTCCCCCTTCCGTAGTAAAATAAAATAAAAAAAAAGAACAAAAAAAATAGATAAGCCACACAATAACCAATATAAAACCAACAGTAACCAACCCTCCCGTGGGCATGTAGACCACCTCTCTTAGCAGGAAATCCATGTGTAATTAGATCCACAGGTCCGGCTATGTGTAGGACATTGGTTCGCTCTAAAAGAGATATGACTACCCCCAAACAAACAACCCGGGGTTAAACAGCAGTCCCTTGACCAGGGGAAAAAGGAGCAATTGTGGCATAAATTGTATTTTTCTCCGGTAACCAGGAATGATGATAAAAGTGTCCGATAATAGAACCCTGGCTACATTACCACCATAACCCCCCCCCCCTCCTGGCCGCTCAGTCCCCACACCTCTGCAGTCTCTCCGGGGGCCCCAAAACCAAAGAGGTCCTGCAGCACTAGGTTTGTCCCAGTGAGTAAATAAAGAGAACTGAAAAAGGTTACGCCTCTGCTAAACAAACCAGACGTGTGTTACCTGCAGCATGTGTTTGAGAAGTGACTGGAAGTGATTTAAAGGTGGAATGCCGGGAAGAAGGCTATCCAGTTCAAGTAACACCTCGCTCAAGACCTGTTCCTCTAGAAGTCCTTCAATCCTACTCAAACTCACTCTCCCAACTTCAGCATTGTTCACCTAAAGAAAGGACATCAATAAAAAAAATCAGTAAAAGGTTTGTGACTTTTTTTTATCATCAATTGAAATAACCATAAACACCTGACTACGAAACATATGGCTTCTAAATAGTTAGATTTCATAATCAAATGCCTTAAAACTAGTATTAGACATTATAATTCAAAAAGGTGGAATATTCTTTTTAATAAGTTTACAAAGTTAGCAAAAAAAATCTATTTTTTCTCTATATCAATTGTATATAAAAAAAAGAAGAAAAAAAAAAGCAATTTTACCTTATGGCTGCAACATAAAAAAGTGAAAAAAAAATTATGGGGTCCGAATACACTGTACATAGTAAGTAATTAATATATTAATTTCAAAAACATTAAAAAAAAAGGGAACAGATTTCGTACTTATAAGAATTAATTTCTAAGAACCGCTCATATTATTCTTAACTGTTCCTAATGTGTTTTTAATCTTATCAAGTTGATTGAAGCGCCAAAAGTGAGGACCATTCATACAAATTACATTCATTGGAATTTTCATTATATATATATTAGTCCGGAATGTAAAATATGATGTAAACAAAATATCTGTATCACTTTTTTTATTTTTCTTTACAAAAAATTGTGCAATTCTCAATGTGTCTGAAAACATTGATCACATGACTTAAAGTGAAACTCGAAGTTTATAAAACGGGATTTTGTTTAAACCTTTTTTTAGGTTTGATTAAAAACTTACCACAATATAGCATTAGTCTACCTCAGAGCATGCCGGAGGTGACACGCTGCCAATGACAGCATGTCCAGTGACTGCGGAAGACTAGAACCTCCCGCCAATCCAGTGGCTCTCAATGCCCCAAAGCATTAAGAGCCATTAGATGGACCTAGTACCCAAATGTATTGAACCCCCAGAACAGAGTGCAACACCAGCTTCTGAGTGGGATAAATATCGTGCACTCAGAGGGGTAAGTCATTGCTTCGAGAGAGCCCCTTTCCCCCAAAGGTGCGAGATGGAACGAGGAGCTCAGAGCAGTATGGCCACTCGGATAAAATTGAGTGACCACACTGTACAGTGCAGCTTTAATACTCTATAGGAGTTTGGCAATAAGTTGAAAATTGAGGAGAGAATTGTAAAAAAAAAAAAAAAAAAATTCTGTCTGTAAGATAACAACCTCTGCAAACTTAAATATGCATTTGTCCAGGAGTTGAAACACTTATAATGACAAAATCTCTAAGTTGTATAGCTTGCAAACAACAGTAAAAATTCACCATTGTTGCAACCACCGTGGACATCAGATATCCAGAAGGAAAATTTAACAACGGCAGGCAGAGTTCCTGCAAACAATACCGTTATTTTTCCATAAAATTAGTAAACTACGGCTATTCTCCATTTGGCATTCTTGGTGTTGTAATGAATAGAGACTCGGAATGGCCAATCTTGAACACAGCACCATCCAGCTTGGTGGCCGGAAACCACAATTGCCAAGGTCTGGGTGGCAATTTTAGCAGAGTCTACAGAGGAAATAATGATGAAAAGTAAGGTTTAATAAACAGTGAATTCACCATAGAGAAACTAACTTTTTTCTCACGAAAGACCAGTGGATAGTGCATAACCCCTTAATGAATACCGTGTGTTTTCCAGGAACGCTTTCCTCATGGGATTACACAGGTCGATTCAAGATCTAAAGGCTGAATTAGACCAATGATGTATTAAAATAAAGGATTGTGTCTCCTTTAAATAACACACACCATGAAGTTTTAAGTCCAGTTTGTCGTTTATAGGTATTAAACGCTCACTCTACTGATCGAAAAATCTAATCAAATTTGAAAGGTGCATTTAGGAACATAATGAATACAGCAAAATGTTCTAAATTAATTACAATACCAGCATATAAAGCTAAATGTGACTGCTGGATGACTATACAATAGTACGAGTTATGCACTTAAACATTTTATACAGAGGTCAACCAGTGTCAGAGCTCTTTGCATGTCTAAGCTTATCAGTAAAATTGCTTTCTGCAGACTTCCAAGAGCTTAAAAGACACTAACTACCCTCACTTATCTTCCGATGCCTAATCCCTTTACTACAGTGAAGTTTAAATGATCAATGCTCAGCTGGACTGTTAAATATAAGAGGTAAGGACGATACCTCGAAGATAGCTTAAAATGTGTTCTTATTTTATAGGCAGCCAATTAAATTGGCAATTACTTATTTTAAAAAGTTAATTTATTATTAGAAAAGGGCTGTCAATTGTATCTTCAAGACTTCCAGTTAAGTGAAAAGGTTAATTTTGCTCCTTATATATGTATTTTTGATCCACTTATAGGGGGGATTATGAAGTAATTATTTGGAATAAAAAGTAATTATCTCTAGTATAAAAGTGCTGCTTTACCTGCTCTCTAAGTACACATTTTACATATGGAGAGAAAAAAAATTACGTTTCATTCCATTAAGTCAGTGCTTCATCAAAGATTGAGGATTACAAAAACATTGAAAGATTATCATTAGTGGAGGATTCATCAAATAGTAATAGTAACTCTCTCAAGGAACATGTAATGACGTGATCTGGTAAGCGGGTGTAAGAATGCCTTGGGGAGCAGGAGAAGAATTATGATCCAAATATTGCTGGGCTTATTATAAGGGATGCCCTCCCCTTCCCTTCTACCACATCTACTTACTTTGTGTAATGCTTTACTGGTTGGTTTGGAACCCCCAACCCAAAGGAGCCTTTTATTTGTAATAAAAGTGTGAGGAGACAGGTGCCAAAGCGACAAGAATTAACACTGGAGTGGGAGTGTGGAGCACCAGCAACGACCTAAGAGTACTAAGGCGCGAAAAACGCAGTGGAGAGTTTCAAAAAACAAAAAGGTCCTCGCAGTTGAAAGGGCAAGAGGATCCATATAGAAGAGAGGGGGAGGAAGGAAGAGCCCCTCCAAAGAGATAAAAGCATGGACATGGGGGGGGGGGACACACACACACATAAAACAAAGACGGGGGGGGCGAGGGTGAAAGAAGAAACAAAGGAGAGGGAAGAAAAGAAAAAAAAAGAAGAATGAAAAGAAAAATAGAGGGGGGGGGGGGTAGGGGGTGCAACAGCACCGGCCAGGGGGAACCTAAGTGGGGAAGGGCAGCACGGGATGCCGAAGGGAAGTGGTGGGAGGTCAAGGCAAAGAACCCAAAGGGGTCATTGCTGGTCTCTATGCACAAAAGTCCTTTGGCTATATTACAAAGTTGGTGCTAATTTAAATCAGAGCTGTTGTTAACTTACCAGAGCCATTATAGCCTATGGAGCTGTTAAATTAACAACAGCTCTGGCTAAGTTAGCACCAACTTTGTAATACTGCCCCTAGTAGGGACTGATGCACCAGAGTCGCAGGTTTGCTACATGGCAATAAAGGCATTTTTTAAATCATGTTTACTTTGTTAACCTTTTGTTTTCTAAACAGCATAGAAAGGACAATTACCTAAGGGGAGGGGTGAAGCATATAACGATTTTTGTCTTGAGTGAATTCAGAAAAATTAGCTTTTTATTAAAGTTGTGAGAAACAGAGGTTTGTGAGGGTCCCGAGGACGAGCCAACAGCACTAGTGGCCTGCTCTACGGTGGTGCCCGCTCAGGTCTCACAAGGTTTTAGCTTGCTTGTACCCTTACAGGGACGAACACTCCATATGCAAATCAGCCTGCTCTCACCCAGAAAGGTGGCCAGTACTGATTGCCAAGGACGTCATCCCTGCACGAGAGGTGCAGCAACCCCTGACGATCGTTTCAGCCTTGTTAGGTCTCGTCAGGAGGGTATAGCTGACACCCCTCTAGGCACATCAAGCAAGGGGACCATGTCTGGATTACCCTGTATACTTGTAGTGAGAAAAAAAAAGAGGTTTGTGAGGGTCCTGAGAACGAGCAACGGCACTAGTGGCCTGCTCTACGGTGGGCCCCGCTCAGGTCTCACAGGGTTTTTGCTCAAACATTTTTTAATGTTAGGCACTTCAATACTTATTAACATCTTAACAAATGTTAATATATGTGTTTATATCCAGGAATGTACACATTTGCATTATGCTACATTTTATTACGTATGGGGAAAAAAAGTGATCTCCAAGCACTACTCAAAATGCAAATAAATGTAGATGGGCGGAGCCAAGAGGGCCACGGGAACAGATACAGAAAACTAGGAGGCACAAACTTCACTATCTGACCCTGAAGTTGCTGCAAATCCTCCACTGTGTTCAGGAGTTACCGGTCACCTGAATATGCATAGTCTGAAGAAAGAAAAAAAAGAGAATCTATAGCACCAGCAGGTCGATCGCAGTCGGAATCCCCACAACATTGTGGCCAGGCCCAAGAGCTAAGTAAGTATGCGGCTCTTAGAGGCAAACCCCATCTTGAAAGGCTCAAGGCAAAATATACCGTATTTGACAAAATATCCAGGCTACAGACTTTTCTGGCTTTGGAATTCTGTATTCGGAAATACAGTCTTGGAGAACCAGGACTCGGGCCATGGAAGATTGTAGATCATCCCGTGGTTGAACATCATATTGACATTAGATCTGGAACACCCTACATTTATTTATATCTACAATTGCCTCTGGAGTGGTGATATTAGGCAGGGATTTCAATGCTGTGGCATACCGAACATTGGATCACTGGTATCCTGAGTTGAGAAAAGTACGCCATTACTTTGCTGTGACAGGTTCATGCCATGAAAATTACCATTTTACCAGTCTACTCTATTTCTTTTCAAGCCCTCACAATGCCTTTAAATCTGTCCAAATGGCACTGGACAATGTTGTCTGGGGAGGAAAATGACATACAGTAGCCCAGAAAATACTGTACAAATCTTTAATGTTTGGAGGATTAGATCTCCCAAACATATACTTACTTATGTCATGCATAAATTGTGGCACAGCACTCTTCCTATTGGAGTTGAAAGTTGAGTGGGCATAGAATTAGACCGATTGTCTTGACCAATGGAATTTTTGGATTTGGTTGAACAAGAATAATCGTCCAGTCCGACCTCAATCCAAATACGGAATAAAATAGTAACTAAAACTGACACCGGCTACCAGCTTACCCCACTACTGTGAAAAAGGACAATCCCTCTAGATCTTATCCCCCTGGGCTTTCATGCACTTAAAAAAAGCAGGTCTCCTCCATCTGATTTCTTTACCTTCCTCCAGATTAGGAATTATGCTATGAAACAGCGTGTACTTGCAGCTACAACTACAAACCTAATATTTTTGAAAAACTTTGAAGACTTGGGCCCTATCACCTCCTGCAAGCTAACGCTAGCGTGAGCGTTACCTTACAACAGGTGATAGCGAATCTGAGGTGATTCAAGAGCAGCACTAACGGGTTAAAAAAACAGTAATTAGCGATTTAATGCGTGAGTTTACTGTACTTTGAGCTCCCTATACTTAACATGGAGAACGCAACGTCCAAGCACAGATTAACTTACGTTAGGACCGTGTGATCCTAAGAGTTGGCGCTAACAAAAAAAGTTACCACCAGCTCTGAGCTGTAGCTAACGGATTCTGCTGCTGCAGAATCAGTTGGCAGCCGCTGAAAAGCTCCCTATAAAACAAATACTCATGTCTCATCCAGCGGCGAGAATGGCGGCCCGATGTGCCTCTTCTGGCCGCCAGGAGCTGTGTGAGACTGGGGGGGCCCCAGTCTCCCTCCGCGAGCACTCCGCCAACCAGCAGGATCTCGCGGAAGATTCTGCCAGTCATGTGACGCGGCAGGAAAAGCCTCCATGGAGTCCTATGGACTCCATAGAGCGGATCCTTGGGATGGGGAGTCAGTGCTGCCCCAGCATCCGCAAGTCTAGGGGTCGCTACGGGCGGCCTGCTAGACTCTGCGCCTCCCCACGATCTGATGGAGAAACCGGGATGCAAAGGGGAAATTAGCGAATGCAAAAGCTTCCCCTTAGCGGTCCAGTTTTAGCGAGGGGCAGCCGATAGTGCCCCTTGTATCCCCCTATTTATACAACAGCCACCTCAATTCTAGGTATATTTATTTATTAATTTATAAAGGATTTTACGAGGAAGGATACATTGAGATTTCTCTCGTTTTCAAGTATGTCCTGGGTTGAAGAGCATTGAAATTTTACATGAAAGCTTGGAAACATCTCGAGACTGATGACTGGTTACATATATGGGAGGCAGCCAAAAAAGTGACTGTAACTGTAATGTGATGGTATTTGATCCCTGCCCAATTTGCCAATTCTGTTCTAGATGTAGGCTGGTATGAAAGGTAATCTACATCGGTGATGGTCTTCCCCTAACCTCACAAATGTCTGGTAGCAGGTTAATTACCCAATCCTACCAGGCTGTGTTTATTTTTCAAGTCAATTATCAGCCTCACCAACAAAGAAATTTGTGTCCTAGCCAAAAGAATCTCCTTAAAACTAGGGACAAATACACAATAATAAACTCAACTCTAAACTCCTTTGCATTAATGTCACCTTCTTGAAAATAGAGTTACCTTGGATTACTTCCAGACAGTGACTTTACCAAACAACGTCACACCTTTCCATCACCAATAATTTTGACATTCAGGCTAGTTTTTAGGGCCAAGAATGCACAAAATAATTATTTTCTTTCTACCCTACTATTCCCCTGAGTCACATATTGTAGTTTAAAAACATTAGAGTGGCTGATTATATCTGTCATATTGTGCTACTGCAAGTCATCAACTGTGTGTATATATAAATTCTCAAAAAAAGGAAAAGGATGCAAAGGTAGTTTAATACAATTAAATTTATTTAAAAAATACAGTTTAATTTCTTCCTCTTCATAGCATAGCCTTTTAACTAAGTGCAGGTGCTCTGATTTTAAATCTTTCTTATGCAACTTGTTGAATTAGTATGCTATGTCTGCCCAGAGTGAGGTTACTGTTCCACAGGTTGTCTATGTAGTAAAACAGAGTATGAACCTCAGTCCCCTATCTGTGAAAGAATGGTAAACGGGACTCCTTTCTTCTTCTATCAGTCTCCCATCAGTAAGCTGGCACCCTATCGTCTATTTATCTGATCCCATTGCCTGCTCACTTCACCTGATTCCACCCGAATACTCAGTCTTTGTGTCAGCTGTTTGTTGATTTGTCACCTTATCAACTGATAATAGAATTACCAATTTATTTTCTAAAATGCCCTGAATGTCAGCATTACACACAGAATTAAAACCAAAAGGTGCATGGCAATAGTACTTTTTGCATAAATTACTCTACGTGTAGAACTGAGATACAAACAGCCATCTAGTGTACGGATTGACATGTCCGTATATAGCACAGCTAACTAGATGGGGAATAGTATTCATTACTATTCCCTATCTAGTTAGCTGTGCCATATATGGACAGGTCAATCCGTACACTAGACCCTATAATGTCCACTAGTTAAAATTCAGAACCAAACGTAATGAGATATGGTAGTTAGTTGCCTTATCGCAATTTATATTCTATAATATATATATATATTTCCCTTCACTGTATCCACATATGTATATATAGCGTGATACAGCTGGACATAATACTGTTTTATACTACCTCACAGTATAGAGTACAATTGGAATCCTCCTGTTTCTAATATTTTTTTATTATTATTTTTTAAGTTTGTAAATCTGTTTTAACAGTGCTGCAGTTAAGAATTTAGTCGTGTTTTAACTACTTAGTGGGCCTACCTTTTACACTACACGGTTATGTCATGTGGATTGTGATTAGATTAATAACCACAACACATGAAAATTGAATCGTTTCTTTATTGTTTTTTTATCCACTGTCTGTTCCCCCTTGAATGTTACTACTGGTGGGCTACAACATTGATCCCCTGTGAAATCACTGTGTAAGACTCGATCTCCCACTGCTATCATTCAATGACCCAGCGCATGATGTGTTTTTCATGATTTAATAAACCTGGTGCAATGTATTTAAGATAATATTTTGTTCGCGATCGGGAGGATGGCGCATTATGATGACGCATCCGGAAGTTGACCTCTAAGCACCACTGGGAAATCCAACTGACTGGAACCCAGGAAACCGGACGCAGGAAGCGGAGCCGCCGCCAATGCGGCCAGAAATAACATGCAATGGTACGTTATAAGAGAGGATGAGCGGTTTCGCTTTTACTTTATGGACATTACTGGACACTATATACCGAATGAAGAAGACTCTAGTAGCCGAAACACTTCTCGGTAGACTATATGTCCGCTTCATTAATTTAATAAATATCTACATTCATTTTTAACCCTTCACTGGTCACTCTCTCCTGATTTATCATTCAACACCCCAAGGAGGCCTAACCCCTTGGACCACAGACGGCAGAAAAGAGGTCCTGGGCACCTATCCAAAAGTGCCTGATGCCATATTGATTGAGCCTGTGGTTACGAGGCTCTCGAATTGGTGAGTGTATTTCCAATATATCTCTGCCCAATATTCTGCAATATTACACTATGGGAGCGCTGTCTCCCATTTCTTTCCAATTTATCCAGCAACCATTGCGGGTTAAAGAAGGGAAGTGCCACTCTATATATGGCTGGAGGCATTAAAACCTAGAGCCGGGAATTTCACAGGCTCTTATAAATGTGAGTGGTATATACTCCTTTAGCATTTATTTTTTGCCACACTTCTTAGGATCCTCTGCACTATCATTCTTTGTGTCTACGCTTTTCTGATTTTGAGAGACGCCGAGGGCGGCATGGATCCACTACTGGAATAATAAGGATAACCAAGTTGATTGACCTTTTTGTGTATTTTCTCATTTTTATTGGATACTGCATGCGTTACTGCACTTGATTGAACATTTTTTAGTTTATCACTGAACACTGCTGCACTTTATTGGCTGTTGCCTGTTGGACAGTCTTTTGTGTGTATTTGGACTTTATATGCACTATTGCACGTAGCCAATCCTGCATTATTGTAGGGAATAAGTGGCGACAAGCACTACTGCACTTTATTGTACTATTTGCTCAATATTTGTATTGTTTATATGCATTGAGCTATATTGATGCGCTATAAGGGATTTCTATTATATATTTTTATTCCTTATTTGGCACAAATTTTTGTTGTTTTATTTGTGCTTGTCACTTATCCCCTGGCAGCATAACACTATTTACTAGTTTTTCATTGTACAATGTAATATCTCGAATAACATAAACCCACTTTGAATTTGGCGCCTACTCTGTAGGAGATATATATACATATATACACACCTTTCTATTTCAACGGCCAATTTAGTTTAACAAATTACTTACAATTGGGGAGCTCCCAACAAAACAACAATATTTTCCTGTGACAGGATTATCATTCTGTGTCGAGTTACCTTCTATTTAAAACGAAACTTCACAGACGCATTTACAGAGAGACGAAAAGATAGACCCAGCAAGAACATGCACGTGTAGGAGTACCGTAATCAGGAAATATTTTCCATTAAAAACAAGCTTTATATTCCTGAAGACAAGAAAACATTGTGTGTTTGCTCATTTAGAGACTGAACATCTGTTATCTCTCCTCAAAGCAATTCTGAGTATATAATCAATGATTCTCATAGCGCTGATGGTTCCCATGAAATCCTGTTACTTGCTGCTGATGTGTACTGTGCGTGAATTTAAGGGTATCAGCCTATTTGGGACAGATTCCTTTGATATTTAGTTTTTGTTCACACAAACCCTTTGATGTTTCTGTGAGGTGTTTATGAGCTTCTGGCAGAGTTTCCAAAGCAAGGAGTGTAAAGCTTTTGTTTTACTGATTTACATACTGAATATGATAGTCTGCTGGCTGGTATTTGTTGTATATTCAATGGCTTTTTGCGATGTCTAATGATGCACAGTATGGTTACTTTACTGACGTTTATTAGAGCTGACCTTTTTATCAGCAGTGTTGAATTCTTCTCATCTGTACCTTTTTATAGTATTACAACAATGTCATACTTTCAGAAGGCGACACGGTGCATTTATCTCTGGTTCTTGCAGCAATTTTTTTATTTTTTTTTAAAAACTACTTAGCAATTAATTTCTCCGTCTTGCAACAAGTTAAAAAAATATTAATAAATAAAAAAATTGTACAGCTCTCTGTGCAACTCCTCTCCATAAGCACATTCTGTGATTTATTCAAAATATTTCTAATTAATATTTTCAGACCTAACTGCACTGACCCTTAACACCTGGATATCAGTTTATCACTTAGCAGATGACATACATCTGCAAACTTCTAGCAAAAAAAAAGGGCTTGACTTGAGGAGTCTATCGAAGCCCCATAGAATGTATGTAATATAAAGACACTAAGGCAGGGCTTGACAAAGCCAGGAGCCTGGTAGCCACTGGCTCCTAGAATTTTACTCCTGGCTCCTAAATTTCCAGTTTATTTTACACCAATCTAAAAGCAGTCTTTGGCATCTAAAAACATCTAGTTGGCTTCAATGTTTTCTTCCTGTCTCCTACATTTAATGTAAATATATCCAGCCCCGGTGAATGTATTTATATACGAGGTCTGTTGTGTGTGTGGGCCTGTGTCTGCTGTGGGTAAAAAGTGTGTCCAATGACAAAAAAAGAAAGAAAATAAATAAAATATCACAACGTACAATGTTAACAACACAAATAATATAGTAAGATAGAGATATATATCTATATATAAAAAAAACACATGGGGCATGAAGCTGTTGTTGGTTTTTGAGTGTGCTGATTGGACTGCTCTCTCTGGCTTGTATAGGACATTTTAAAGACCACCGTGAACGCAAAACATGAAATGAAAATGATCACATATTTTAACACCATAAATGAGGGACTCAATGTGGATTTTGGGTTTTTAACTCATTATCATAATGTCACATAACATTCAAAATTCGGACTTATGTTTTGTTTCTTCTTGGTCGCTCTTTTTTTTTTAAAATATTTTTAGGTCTCTTTCAGCCTTCACTGTTTTGTGTTTTTGTTTTTTTTCTTTTTCCCCTTTTTTCATTCAAGTTGTATGATCTTATCTCTGTTGTTTTATTATGGGCCCAAGATCTCTCATGCGTTTATTTTCCCATTGGGAACATACCATTTGACTCTCACTTTTTAGGACGTCTAAATCCCCCCACCCATGTGACCCTTAATGTCTTAATGTTCAATTCTAGGAACTGATCAGTATAGCTTCCAGACCTGAGGAAGAGAGGAATCTCTCGAAAGCTTTTAAATGTAACGTTAGTCCAATAAAAAAGGTATCACTACGTACTGCTGTACTCATGATTCTCTATTGCGCCAGGACTTGCTTTTTAAATAAATATGCTTTAATAAATTTTGTTATTTTATTTTTTGATGCCACCTGTTGGATTTTCTATATTGCATAAAGGCCTCTCTTTTTGCTGCTTTATTTTGAAAAGTGTTGCTGGACTTTTGGATTAAGCAACGGTCTACACTTCTAGGCTCAAAAAAGTAGCCAAAAGACCACATGCACAAAAAATACCAAACAGCAAAAAGCACCAGGTAACAAAGTGATAAATAAATAGAAGCAGCTAAAATCATAATTTGGGTCAGTACAAACCAACTCCCAGATGCAGAGGAAAGGTTCCCAACATTTCGGCGATGATTCGCCTTTATCAAGGTATACCTCGATAAAGGCGAATCCTCGCCGAAACGTTGGCTCCTAACTTTTGTAGCTGGCTCCTAGATTCAAAGCAAATTTGTCAAGCCCTGTGACTAAGGAAATCTATTTTATTTTCTCATCATATATCCTAAAGAATAAAAAAAATTACACTTTTTTAGGATATCATACGACGTCTGAAAACTGTAATGATTACTTACTAAAATGTGAAATTTTTGGTAACGTACAAGTGAAACATTTAGGTCATAAAACCCAAATTGGAAAATATTTTCCATACTACATTTGTAGTTCACCTATTTTTCCTTCGAAAAAAAAGGGACACATTTACTTGCAATTTTTCTTAAATTAACAGTTTAGGTGAACATCAGTTATTAGTCCTGCTGCCCGGGCTGTCCCTTCACAGGAGTGCGTGACATCTGGTTAAAATGCATCCATGTACATTTAGGCTAATGTCAGACAAGCGCATTTTGTACGGAATGTGCGTCCGTGCTCAACGGACGTACTTTCTGACTGACGACAAGGTAGTGGCCAAACAGTCAGTTTTTTTCACTGACGTTACTTTTGACTGATGTAGCAGGGAAAATAAATTAAAAATGCAAAACCATTTGGTCTGTCAAATGCTGGACGCACAAATGCAGTCCGTCTGACCTCGTTCATCACTCACACACAAAGCTATGCGGACGTTGCGCACTTCACACATCCGTTCTAGCGGTTTTACATTCTTGCCTAACTTGCGTCTGTTTGCTGCGTCCGTTGTGCTTTCCGCACTTCTGTGAGAACATACTTCGTATGTGGGTCTCTATTGCTCATAATTTTATGCTACCACGGACGTTAAAATGTGCGGCAATATGGACGTGATCAGTATGCTCATCTGACACGGGCCTTAAATATTACTACCTATACCACCATTTGACTTGGTCAACAAAACTGCATTCAATTTGTATCTCATGGGAATGTCTCACAGCCGTGTTACATAACGCTAGCAGTTACAGTAATGCTAGCTAATTACAGAAGATCCTGAAATCACAGATTGCCACACTCCTCTTTGATCACTCCTTTAAAAAGGGACATTCCAAGTCTCATAATTGTGTGCCACCACTATCCTTTTAGATTGTAAGCTCTTGAGCAGGGTTCTCTCTCCTACTGTACTGTGTGTTGAACCTGTATGTATATTTGTTGTTTAGCCTCCCATCGTACAGCGCTACAAACTTGTTAGTGCTTTATAAAAACTAGTAACGGTTTATTATTGTTGTTATATTGCTAGGAAGGAATTCTTCGTTTGGGAATCCTGACCCCGAATCTTGTTCAATGGGATTATGAGTACAAGATGTAAAATGAAGCCAATTTCTCTGACTTGTAATGGTGATCGTAATTTAAATTAGCTTTTACTAGTAACACTTTCTGGCACAGGGCAAGGGAAACTTGGCTACAACTGGGCTTTTTATTTAACTAATGGTACAGCTCTAATCCTGAATCATAAGGGTTTATACAAAATGCTGACATATGTCAACTCTTTCCATGTGTAGACAGCTCACTTCATGAGGGAGATAAAAAAAATATATACACAAAATTGAAAAAATTAGAAAGGAAGAATTAAATTAAAGAAGTGAATGTCTTGTAATGTATTAAAAATTAATATACAGCGGTGTCCCTCTGAATATTCCAAACTCACACCTTTCACTTTTTTTTTGAGAAAGTATTTTACCAGGAAGGATACATTGAGATTTCTCTAGTTTTCAAGCATGTTCTGGGTGGCGAGTATGTACCGTTAGGTGTCTTGCCCAAGGACACTTACTGGAGAGGTGCTCTTGCTGGAATTCGAACCTGCGTCTTCACAGTCAAGAGCAGTGATGTTACCTCTACTCCACCCAGCCGGTACTCCACTTCTGCATAAAACTGCAGATTTTTATTTTTAGCAGCTTTTGTGCGTACCATATGCAATCTCCCTGACAATCCCTTATAAGTCACATCGAATTTAAGTAAATAAATTGAAAAATAAACCCCTCAATCTCTTTTTACCTACTAGACTCAATCAAGAGAGTAGCTGTCCTGTGATTACATAAACACAAAATAAAGTACCAAAAAAACAAAACAAAAACTTACTACAGATTTGTTACAGAGTCCAGTTCCTGCGTTAATGTTCTTATGACGAGGAGCCTTGAAAGACAGAATTGGAAGTATTAAAGGATAGGACATTGTAAACAACTCAAATTATGTTTTTCAAATAGGGTTTACCAAGAGATTGCTTTACAGAGTCGTATGAGGGATCATAATTAATATTAACAATACTATAACATATAGTAATCCTAAAACATCATAAGGACAATCAGTGATCAGATGGTTTTTCTCCAAGAAAGATTCTGCAGATAGTGGTGGGCAATAGTTAATTTATACGCAGGTCCACAGAGACCTTCGAGTCATAGAATCATGTCCCCTACCTGTGCAAGGCAAATGTGTTTCCATATCATATGGATAACGTCAGTATTATTTTCATCAGTTTGATCATATGGTGGGTCTTCAATTGGGTCTTCATCCTGAAGGAAGAGCAATAAATATAATTCTGCAAGTGTATGCTTACCATCATTAAAGAGACACTTTACGCACTCATATCACTCAAGTAGATTGAATGATCACAGTGGCATAAGTGCCCTTTCAAGTGGGGAAAGGCAGGTCTCGGAGGGTCGATTCAGCCCTCAGGGTGCAGGGGATTAGTCCCAGCCAGAAGCGGAAATCAGCGAGCAATGATCTCAGCACCCTTAATATTGTGAACGCTTTTTGCAGAAGAGGGACTCTTTCTGCCAACCTCCAGTCAACAGCTCTCAATGTGCTTAGCATTGACAGCCATTGTAGTGACAGTATGCCATGGGTCACATGAATACGGCGGTGTGTTTGAGCTATATTAAAAAAATAATAATAAAAAAAATTGTTATTGAAATTGAATCAAGATCACTTTGAAATTGCCAAAATATGTTCACCTTTGCCACAACGGGTGCTTAGTGAATAACCTTTTTTTTGTTAAAGGGCCACTACCACCAAAAAATTATATGTCTCTATTGTGATTGTTTTTCTCTTGTTTGTTTATTGCTTATTTAAGAAAATATTTTACTCTGTATCACTGGGTGCATCCATTGTATGATCTTTTGTGTTGTATACCGCCCCCCTCCCCCCACAGTATCTTTACAGCATTTGCTCCTCACTCTGTGGATTTGGCCATAGAATAGAGTCTATGGGTGCATCATGGTCTCAAATCATTGTACGATATGGGGTAGATTCTAAAAACATCACCGGGGTCATTTAAGCTCCCTGTTTGAGATCATTCAGCTGCCATCTGTTAGTTTGAGTTGCCTGAAGAACAATAGCCTCCTGCAGCCTTATCTAAAAATCCCCTCCTCCGGGTCATTAACCGTTAAACCACAGAAGAAAACCCTTGGGAAAATGTTGCCTCATGGGAAAACTCAACAAAATGGTAGGGAGAGAAAAAAAAAAAAGAATTTTATTTTTCATTTTTACATGCGATTACTTCGAACAAAGAAAAACACCCAGCAGCGTGTGTTCTGGAAAGTGGTTTTATTTGTAATGCACAAGTAATCTAGCTACAGTTTAAGTAGGTGACTGGAATTTCCCTTTATCAGTACTGAAGCAATGAAGCTTCTGAAGACAGAAAGGAAATGCAGCAGGTGTGTCACTTAATAGGCTATGGACAATTTAGATGAGCCGTATAAAAAAAATAGACTGTATAATTTTACCTCTAAGAGATATGTTCCCAGGTAGTGCACTGGGTAATAAGGTGCATTGTACAGTTTAGTTTCTGTGTTTTCCATAGCAGCCAAGTAATTTTCATTGGTTGCAAATACATGTGTAATCCCATCATTAGTAACATACGAGTTGCAGAAAGTTCCTTGTCCAGCCTCCAGAACTCTACAGAAAATAAAAAAAAAGCACAGAATACAAACATTTCCATTTTAATTATAAATAATGATCAAAGAATACGGAGAAGTCCTGGAAGGCTTTATGTTATCTTCCCTGCAGGATGCAGCGATGTCATGCTAGGTGCCTCATTACTTCCTTTCTAATAACGGTCTAATGTACAGTTGTGGGAAGAGTAACCAAGGACTATGTGCTTTCCAGTGAAAAGGTTTTAAACGGCATTAGAGAAAAAAAAATAGTAAGCAAATGTTATTAAAATGTGTTATCAATGTAATCAGCAGCTCCGGCTCTTGCACAGAACCTCTCAATGAGAGGGTGGAGTAGCACTGCATGTGTTTGCAGGATGGGTAGAAAACATTTAAAACACAGACCAACATAAAAAGGACAGAGGTCTATTTTCATGTTAGATTATATTTTTTTCTGCAGATTTTTACAGAAATCGAATAAAGAGAGGTCCCCTTTAAACCGCCAGCAAGAAGCAAAAGTGGTGCGTGGAAAATCCCTTTAATTTACATTTCACTGCAATCGTGAGTGGTACGGTTGAAAGATATGATTTCCATAGGAATTAAGTGGATTTCTACATTGATAAAGCACAAGATGTAGGTCTGATCCCCGCCATCAAGTCACAATTATACACAAACATAATCTGACTACACTAACAAAATACAAACAATACCTTTAAATAATTTATAGAACGGAGTAATCGATCACAATGTAAGCAGGAAAAAGTTAGGGGTCATCCAAAACTGTTCTCATCTGAGGAAATCAGGAATTGTGGGTTGTAGAGGTGCGCCTGCCCTTTTAATAAAGACACAAAATGCCTGGATATTGGAAAATATACTCAACTCCAGAACGATAGATTGAGGCATGGTTCACACTAACCTGACAACGCTCACAGGACTTTTGAAAGGAAATCAAAGATATGAACAAGCTAAAATGTGTGTACATCATGCTATGGTAAGCATGAAATAGGGAGCCGCCATAATTTAAGTCCTCTGGAACCGGTGAAGCCTTAGTGACTCCTGTTTACCAGCTCAATTATAAGCCAGACACTATATTAGTTGCTTATTCCAAGAAGACAAAAAAGGGAGACTAGGCATCCAGGTTGCTTTGTGGCAATTTTAATGGATTCCACATTCCATGGATTGCAGCAATAACATTGTATCAGCTGGAAGGAAAAACCGCCTTTGTCAAGCCCTTCCAGCCAAAACATTGTCGTAGTGGATCCATTAAAATTGCCACGAAGCAACTTGAATGTCTGGTCTCCTGTTTTATTAGAATATACAGCATTGGGCCACGTTGGAGTCTGAGCACGGACCTGCATGTAACTATTTGATTTTAGAGTGCAAATACATTTCCTATGACTATATTAGCGGCTTTGCATGGTACTCCGGGGAGATTCGCATGACCACATGACTTGGGATCCCGCAAAGCTGACAGAATAACATTTAAGAACCATTTGTTATTAGTGTCCTTCTATTTATGGTAAAAGGAGCTGATCACGTCCTCCTCTTTAAGGAGGGACCAAAGGAGAGCACAGAATTTAGTGGGGAAAGGGGGGGGTTCAGTGATTTTGCAGATGCCAGTTTCCGATGGTTGTTTTTTTTTTTTATTCTTTCTTAATTTACATTTTTATCCAGATTCCAATACATAGGATGCTTAAACATACAGTAGGCTGCTGTAGAAGCAGAGCTGCAGCAGGACGGACGGCTCAGCTTGGAATAGGAAAAGAGCAGCACATCTGAGTGGAGCCATTACTCTTAACGCCTCACTTGTTAAGGTTTCCAGCCACTGGAAGAGGACCCTCAGCATTGTAACGGTTTGCGATCCCACGGCATGATCTGAGTGTACAATATACTGTAACTCAAACAGATATGGAGGAAGGAAAGGTCCAGGATTATTGGTGCATGTATTAGTAAAAGCAATTACAGGAAATATTTGATGGAGTCAGTTGCTGTTAAAAAAGGGAATATACATACATACACATATATATGTTACGTTACTAAAGTTAAGGTTCACTTTTACCAGCATGTACTGTTCTCAAGGTCTTCAGCAAAAATCTGTAAAGTACATCTGTTTTTGTGTCATTAGTTCACTCACATTTGTCTATAGCTGAATTAGATTAAAATCAGACCACATTTTATGATCAATGTGGGACTCCAGGAATTACAAAGAGCTCACAAATTTGCAACTCTAATCCCATAGGTAAAGTTCATGCAAGGTGATTTAAAGGGTCATTTCAGTGCACAAGTGCCATTTCAGCAGTCTGATAGTTTGCCAGCATTAAATCTCCCAAAAGGGATTAAAACCACAGAAACCTTTTGCCATCATTGGCCTAAAGCAGTGTTTCCCAAACCTGTCCTCAGGACCCTCAACCAGGCCAGATTTTGCAGATCACCTTGGGGAAATGCAGACTGAATCCTGCAAATCACTGAGCAGCAAATCATATCACCTGTGCTGAGCTTCAGATATCTGGCAAACCTGGCGAGGCGGAGGGTCCTGAGGACAGGTTTGGGAAACAATGGCCTAAAGGCTATTGGCATGCAAGCCTGCTCTAGCTCAATGCCCAAATACCACCGATTCTTGCACAACAAGAGCACGGGGTCACTACCACCAAAAAATGAAATGTTTATCTTATGTTGCTGATATCTTACATGTACTTTATTTTCTTATCAAACATGAGAAAAACATTGCATGCACTGTATGTATGTAACTGGGTGTATCCAATGTGTGATCTTTTGTGTTGTAAACTGCCCCCCATCCACAGTAAATTTAACGCACTTGCTCCTCACTTTGTAGCAATGGCTATAGAATGGAGTGAATTGGAACAGATCTCCAAAAATACGAATCATAAGGATTGCATATTGTGGGATGTATGCAAATGACATCACCACGGGTTGAATTAGAAGACTTTTGAGCTCCATGACATATCTCCTTCAGAAGCAATCTCTTATCTCGATTAGGAGAGCTAACACAATAGACCCCCTGTAGCCTTGTGTAAACATTCACTCCACCCCATTGCCTCTTCACTACTGCGTAATCCTCTACCACAGCTGTAAAGTAAGACTTTTAAAAAGATTTTGGTAAATGTTACATCATGGGAAAAATCCACAAAACTGAAACAAATTTTATTTTCCTTTTTACATGCAATTACTTAAAAAAAATGAAGCATGTGTTTTATAATGCGTTTTCTTTGTAATGCACAAGTAACCTAGTTACAGTTTATGTTGGTGGTAATGTCCCTTTAAGAGTGTTTTCAACCATTTAGTGAGGGTTAAGACATAATTCTGGCAGTCATATCACTAACTCCAAGAGGGTATATCATGTGCACCCTGTATTATACCTTAAAGGCACGTAACCAGATTATTCCCTTCCGATGCATTCCTAGGTTTAGGGATTGAAAAGAATTTAAGCAGGATCAAAAGGTTTTTTTTGGGGGGGGGGATTAGCCTTAATTAGCTAAAACAGCACACATACAAACGCCTTATTAGCTATTTAACCCCTTGCACACAAATATATGTTAACCACTCTTACACACCTGCCAAACCTGCCTGCAAGCTCATATACTTATATTGGCAGAAGCGTCTATTTAATCTTGATATATTGTATTTTAGGAGCAGCAGTTTTCACGCGAGAACACAAAGCTCAATTCTAGATGCATTTTTCCCCCTCTGCAGCAGGGATCTCAAACTGTGGCCTCCCCCAGATATTTCTAAACTACAACTCCGTGACATCCTGGCCTTCTTTTGCATTCAATAAATTATGGAGATTGTAGGCTGTCAACATCTGGGAAGCCAGAGTTTGCAACCCCTGCTATATAGTGTATCTTGTCCCATTGCCTTCATAGGAACGTCTTTGTCAGAAGACAGTGTGAGGTTCTGCGGTTAAAGTGCACTAGACGCACGGAATGGAAGTGTGCTCATTTAATGGGATAACACTCTTTATACATCTGATATTCCCGGTTTAATTAAAAAGTAGGGATGCACCGATACCACTTTTTTAAGACCGAGTACGAGTACAGATACTTTTGTTCAAGTACTCACCGATACCAATTACCGATACTTTTATTTTATGTCATGTGACGCTTTCCAATAAGAACAGACCTCCTATAAAGCCCCCAGGTCTCATGGATTTGCCCCAGCTCATGGATATCCTGACCCCAGCTCATGGATAATTGCCCCCCCAGCTCTCATGGATAATTGCCCCCCTTGCTCATGGATAATTGCCCCCCAGCTCATGGATAATTGCCCCCCCAGCTCATGGATAATTGCCCCCCCAGCTCATGGATAATTGCCCCCCCAGCTCATGGATAATTGCCCCCCTGCTCATGGATATGCCCCCTTGCTCATGGATATGCCCCCCCAGCTCATGGATATGCCCCCCAGCTCATGGATATGCCCCCTTGCTCATGGATATGCCCCCCAGCTCATGGATATGCCCCCCTGCTCATGGATATGCCCCCCTTGCTCATGGATATGCCCCCCTGCTCATGGATATGCCCCCCTGCTCATGGATATGCCCCCCCTGCTCATGGATATGCCCCCCTGCTCATGGATATGCCCCCCCCTGCTCATGGATATGCCCCCCTGCTCATGGATATGCCCCCCAGCTCATGGATATACCCCCCCTGCTCATGGATATGCCCCCCTTGCTCATGGATATGCCCCCCTGCTCATGGATATGCCCCCCTTGCTCATGGATATGCCCCCTTGCTCATGGATATGCCCCCCTGCTCATGGATATGCCCCCCTGCTCATGCATATGCCCCCCTTGCTCATGGATATGCCCCCCTTGCTCATGGATATGCCCCCCTGCTCATGGTATGCCCCCCCTGCTCATGGGTATGCCCCCCCCGCTCATGGATATGCCCCCTTGCTCATGGATATGCCCCCCTTGCTCATGGATATGCCCCCCAGCTCATGGATATGCCCCCCAGCTCATGGATATGCCCCCCCTGCTCATGGATATGCCCCCCCTGCACATGGATATGCCCCCCAGCTCATGGATATGCCCCCCCTGCACATGGATATGCCCCCCCTGCACATGGATATGCCCCCCAGCTCATGGATATGCCCCCCACTCTCCGTTCATACTTACCTTCCTTCAGCGCCGCCGGTAAAGTCTTCGCGCGCGCTCTCGCTCCTTGGAAGGACCCCAGCCGCGACCACGTGGGACCATGTGATCACGGCTGGGGTCCTTCCAACGAGCGCGCGCGCGGGAACTTTCCCGGCGTCGCTGAAGGAAGGCAAGTATGAGCGGAGAGCAGCTGCAGGGCCTATCTGCATTCAGACAGGCCCTGCAGCTGCTCACTTTGTTTAATACTTACCTTCCTTCAGCGACGCCGGGAAAGTTTCCGCGCGTGCGCTCGTTGGAAGGACCCCAGCCTCGATCACATGGTCCCACGTGGTCGCGGCTGGGGTCCTTCCAAGGAGCGCGCGCGAAGACTTTACCGGCGGCGCTGAAGGAAGGTAAGTATTAAACAAAGTGAGCAGCTGCAGGGCCTGTCTGAATGCCGATAGAGCATTCGGACAGCCGCCGCAGCCCCTCGGATACCGGCAAGCCAGCTCAATGCCGGCTTCCGGTATCGGAAAAAAATATCGGGGGTACTGCACGAGTACCAAGTACTCCTGCAGTACCCGGTATCGGCACCGATATCGATACTAGTATCGGTATCGGCGCAACCCTATTAAAAAGCAGTTACTTCCATAGCATGGTGCTGAGGGGAGTGACACCTGCAAGCAAAAGAGCTATAGGGCAGCCTCCACTCACAATTAGGGATGAGCTGTTCGGGTTCGGACGGTTCGACCCGAACTTAGCCTGTTCGAGCAGA
Source organism: Leptobrachium leishanense (assembly GCA_009667805.1). Taxonomy (NCBI): domain Eukaryota; kingdom Metazoa; phylum Chordata; class Amphibia; order Anura; family Megophryidae; genus Leptobrachium; species Leptobrachium leishanense. Next base: position 95,298,272 of record CM019063.1, on the reverse strand, counting down.
TCGCGAACACCGAACATTTCCGGGTGTTCGCCGCATGTTCGACCACAATGCATTTTCCCACTGGCCTGAAGCTCGTAATTGGCTACAGCCTTGCACCTGACCACAGGTCTGGTGTAAGACTGGTTGAACAGTATGCCAATCACCGCTCAGAGTCCTGATTGGGCAAATTTTGCCCAATCATGGGCTCACAGAGCCAAGTCCCGCAGCACACTATATAAGGTTTCCACGCAGCGCTTCTGCACACATTTCAGAGGAGATTTCAAAGGAGATAGTTGTGTGTGTTGTTACTGCCGGTCTGCCACGCTACTGGGGGGGGGTCTCATTTCGACCAAATATCAGGGAATTTAGGTGATGTGTGTCTTGTCACTGTGCCAGCAAGTTTTTTTGGGGTTTACAACTTTATTTAAAACATTTGTGTATTGAGGTGATTTTCTGGGTCTTGTCACACTGTGCCAGCAAATCTTTTCAGGTCTCATTTCTACCAAATATCAGGGAATTTAGGTGATGTGTGTCTTGTCACTGTGCCAGCAAGTTTTTTTGGGGTTTACAACTTTATTTAAAACATTTGTGAATTGAGGTGATTTTCTGGGTCTTGTCACTGTGCCAGCAAGTCTTTTTGGGTCTCATTTATACCAAATATCAGGGAATTTAGGTGATGTGTGGCTTGTCACTGTGCCAGCAAGTTTTTTTGGGGTTTACAACTTTATTTAAAACATTTGTGAATTGAGGTGATCTTCTGTGTCTCGTCACACAGCCAGCAAGTTTTTTTGGGGCTCACTAATTTCTTTAAAACACTTGTGAATTAAGGTGATCTGTGTCTCATCACACAAACAGTACCACACTGTATTTTGGGGCTCACTAATTTCTTCAAAACACTTGTGAATTAAGTTGATCTGTGTCTCGTCACACAAACGGTACCACGCTGTATTTTCGGGCTCACTAATTTATTTAAAACATTTGTGAATTGAGGTGATCTTCTGTGTCTCGTCACACAGCCAGCAAGTTTTTTGGGGCTCACTAATTTCTTTAAAACACTTGTGAATTAAGGTGATCTGTGTCTCGTCATACAAACAGTACCACGCTGTATTTTGGGGCTCACCAATTTCTTTAAAACACTTGGGAATTAAGGTGATCTGTCTCTTGTCACTGGCTGCCAGCTATCAGTGTGTCTTACTGAGTTATACCAGAGTTATTTAAATCTTTATACCAGAGTTGAATCAGAGTTCTGTATATATTAATCTATATATCACTCACCATGTCTGAAAGAACAAAAAGGACAGGCAGACGCTCCCAGCCACAGATAAGAGGGCAAGCAGCCCCTGTGTCGGGAGGCTGTGTCTCTGGTCGTGGTGGACGTGGTGCATCCTCTGCAGGGGCACGCTTGTCCTTTCTAACTGGTGCTGGCCGTCTTAAGCAGCAGCAACATACAGAGGACTTGGTAGATTGGCTAACCAGGCCATCCTCATCCTCCGAGTCCTCTGCCAGCCAGGCTTCTAGTGCTTTACAGTCCACCTCAGCTGCCAAAGCATCTAATGCAGCCTCCATGTCCACAGCTACTCCTGCCGTAGCCTCGCTATCACACACGGAGGAGTCAGCTGAATTGTTTGACTACAATGAGAGTGACATGCTGCTTGAGGATGCGCAGCAAGTACAGTGTTCTGATTCAATCTCTGAGGTTGAGCAAGGGAGTATAATCAACCTAGAGGAAGGGGGTGCTAGTGATGACACACAAATAACTGGCACTCATGTTGCCCCAGCAGCTGCAGCATACTGCCAAGTTGGCTCCAGTGACGAGGAGATAGGGGGTGAAGATGACATTGATGAGGATGAGGTCACTGACTCCACCTGGGTGCCAGATCGAACTGAGGAATCAAGTGAGGAGGGGGAGGAGGAGGCACAGCAAACACGAGGCACAACATCCTCTGTGACCAACCGTAGCACTAGCCAGTCCAAGGCATCACATGTCAGAGCTGCTCCAGTGCAGAGCGCTGTTGTCTCAAAGAACACATGCAGAAACTCTGCTGTCTGGGAGTTCTTTAAGAACTGTGCAGCAGACCCCACCGTTGCTATTTGTAATCTATGTCAGAGGAGGCTGAAGTGTGGGATAAACACCGGACACTTGGGTACCACGTGCTTGAGGCGACATATGAACAAGTGCCACACATAACCGTTGGCGCAAAACTTTGCGTAGGTCCTCCTCATCTGTCTCTACACACACTGTATGTCCTGCCATGTCATTGCCTACAACCTCCACCGACAGGGATGATGCTACAGTAATGGATGTACCAGCAGGTCCTTCCTCACAATGTGACATCATCCCAGTAGCTGAAGATTTACGCAGTCAGATTACGTTGCCGCAGCTGCTGCAGCGAAAGAAAAAATATAGTCCCAACCATCCCCAAGCACAGCGTTTAAATGCCAGCTTAGCAAAATTACTCGCATTGCAGCTGCTGCCTTTCCAGCTGGTGGACTCTGCTCCCTTCCGTGAATTTGCTGAATGTGCTGTACCACAGTGGCAGGTTCCAAAACGTCATTACTTTTCACACAAGGCCATTCCAGCACTATACCAGCACGTGGAAGACAATAATATCCAGTCATTGGGAAAGGCAGTCAGCAGCAAGGTGCATGTGACTTTAGACACGTGGTCCAGCAAGCATGGACAGGGTCGTTACATTTCCCTCACGGCACACTGGGTAACTCTGATTGCAGCTGGGAGGGATCCAAGACGGGGCTCTGTGCTGGAGCTTGTTCATCCACCACGCCTCCAGAAACCTGCTTGTATGAGGTCTGTCTGCTCCACCACCACCACCACCTCTCCCTCTTCCTCTCCTTCTCTGTCTCTGGCGAAGTGGCAGTTAAACCGACGCCTGACAGGGTCTACGCAATGGCTCAAGCAAAAGGATGACATACTGTGCTTGAGCTGGTTTGTTTAGGGGACAGGAGCCACACGGGGTCAGAAATTTTGTCAGCTCTGCAGGGGCAGGTGCAGAGATGGTTAACACCACGCCAGCTTGAGCTGGGAATGATCGTCTGCGATAATGGCAGCAACCTTCTCTCTGCCCTACGCAAGGGTAAATTGACGTATGTACCATGCCTAGCACACGTCCTAAAATCTGGTGGTACAGCGTTTCCTAACCAAGTACCCAGGGCTGCCAGAGCTTCTCATCCAGGCCAGAAAGGTCTGCAGCCACTTCAGACGGTCATTCCCAGCAAGCGTTTGCCTGGCAGAAATTCAAAGAGAATTCCACCTTCCCACAAACCGTCTGATCTGTGACATGCCCACCAGGTGGAACTCGACATTAGCAATGCTGCAGCGTCTGCACAAGCAGCAGAGGGCCATCAACGAGTACCTGTGTGAGTATGGCACAAGGACAGGTTCAGGTCAACTTGTTTCCCCCCCCCCCCCCGCAGTGGCTGATGATCAAGGATGCATGCACTGTACTGTCACCATTTGAGGAGGCAACGAGGATGGTGAGCAGGGACAGTGCATGCATCAGTGACACAATTCCTTTAGTGTTCCTGCTGGAGCACACTCTGCGGGGAATTATAGATGTGGCTCTAGAGGCAGAACAGCGGGAGGAAGAGGAGGCCTTCGCTTGCTCTCAAGGCCCCAGTCTTTCCGCAGACAGCATTCCAGCGGGTCCTACTCAGATCAGACAGGAGGAGGAGGACTATTTAAGTAGTGGGGGCATTGAAGGTGGGGATTCCTCAAGGGAGGGTTTTGTGTGCCCAGAAACAAAAGGGCTTGTGCGTGGATGGGAGGAGGAAGTGCACGATACGGTCATCCTCATTGACCAGGAAGACTCGGCAGCTAATGCCACCTCCAACCTACGCTGCATGGGCTCCTCAATGATGCAAAGCCTGCTAAAGGACCCCAGGATTCGTGCTATCAAGGAGAGGGATCATTACTGGTTGGCAACTCTTCTTGATCTACGATACAAGGGGAAAGTTGCAGAGCTCATCCTGCCCGCACAGAGGGAGCACAGGATGACAAAACTTGAGGACGCTCTAAAGCGACACTTGTGTAACACCTTTCCAGGCACTGGTAGATTACCAAGTGCTGACACACGTGCTTCTGAGGCTGCAGGTGATCAAAGGACTAGCGGTGAAGACCAGGGCCGCTTGACTGATGCTTTTTTAAATTTTTTTAGTCCACGACGCCCAAGGACGTCAAATGTAGGCACCCATTGCCAGCGTCTTCACCATATGGTGCAGGACTACCTAGGGGCAAGGGCAGACCTGGATACCTTTCCAGCAGATGATCCACTGGCTTACTGGGTGTTGAGATTGGATCACTGGCCAGAACTTTAGCCAATATGCTATGCAGCTACTAGGTTGCCCTTCATCTAGCGTGCTTTCCGAAAGGAAGTTCAGTGCCGCTGGAGGTTTTGTCACAGACAAAAGAGTGCTTCTGTCCACCGACTCTGTAGACCGGCTGACATTTATAAAAATGAATCAGTCCTGGATCAGCAGCTATCAATCCCCTGATGCTGAAGTAATGGAATAGATAGGGGATGTCCTCTTCTGCATTCACAAAACCTCCAGCACTGAACTCTTCCGCAATACCACAAAAGGGTTACGGTGTGAAGGCACTTGCTGCCATGAAAGGCACAATATTTGGCTGCACTGACGCCTGTGCCAGATTTATATCATTTTATTTTTTTGAACCTCAGGGTCCAACCCTGCACTCTTCCACAATACCACAGAGGGGTTACTGTATGATGATACTTGCTGACCTGGCATAAAAGGCACAATATCTGGGAGCACTGACGCCCATTAACAGATAAAAAAAAACACTTTTCAATATAGGACCACATGGTCCACCCCTGCACTCTTCCACAATACCACAGAGGGGTTAGGCTAGGGTCAGATGAGCGCATTTTCTATGGACTGTGCGTCCGTGCAGTACGGACGTACTTACTGACTGTGATGACAAGGTAGTGGCCAGTGCCACACAGTCCGTTTTTTTCACTGATGTAGCAAGGAAAATAAATTACAATGAAAGAACATTCTGTCCGTCAAAAATACTGGACGTATAAATGCAGTCCGTCTGACCTTGTTGCATCACTCACACACAAAGCTATGTGGACGTTGTGGACGTGGCGCACTCTGCACGTCCGTTCTAGCAGTATTACGTTCTTGCCTAACCTGCATCCGTTTGCAGCGTCCGTCAGCCCCCGCACTTCTGTACGGACATACTTCGTGTGTGGGGCTCCATTTAACACAATTGTATGCTATCACGGACGTACTTATGTGCGGGCAACACGGACGTTAACACTGCGTTCGTCTAACCCCAGCCTTACTGTATGATGATACTTGCTGGCCTGGTAGTCTTGCACCAAAGGCACAATAGCTGGGTGCACTGACGCCCATTACCAGATCAAAAACTTTTCAATATAGGACCACATGGTCCACCCCTGCACTCTTCCACAATACCAGAGAGGGGTACTGTATGATGAAACTTGCTGGCCTGGCATTAAAGGCACAATATCTGGGTGCACTGACGCCCATTAACAGATAAAAAAAACACTTTTCAATATAGGACCACATGGTCCACCTCTGCACTCTTCCACAATACCACAGAGGGGTTAGGCTAGGGTCAGATGAGCGCATTTTCTACGGACTGTGCGTCCGTGCAGTACGGACGTACTTACTGACTGACGACAAGGTAGTGGCCACACAGTTGGTTTTTTTCACTGACGTATTTTTTAACTGATGTAGCAGGGAAAATAAATTACAATGAAAGAACATTCTGTCCGTCAAAAATGCTGGACGTATAAATGCAGTCCTTCTGACCTTGTTGCATCACTCACACACAAAGCTATGCGGACGTTGTGGACGTGGCGCACTCTGCACGTCCGTTCTAGCAGTATTACGTTCTTGCCTAACCTGCGTCCGTTTGCAGCGTCCGTCAGCCCCTGCACTTCTGTGCGGACGTACTTCGTATGTGGGGCTCCATTTAACACAATTGTATGCTATTACGGACGTACAGTCATGGCCGAAATTGTTGGCACCCCAGACATTTTTCCAGAAAATCAAGTATTTCTCACAGAAAAGTATTGCAGTAACACATGTTTTGCTATACACATGTTTATTCCCTTTGTGTGTATTGGAACAAAACAAAAAAAGGGAGGAAAAAAAGCAAATTGGATGTAATGTCACACAAAACTCCAAAAATGGGCTGGACAAAATACTTGGCACCTTTTCAAAATTGTGGATAAATAAGATTGTTTCAATCATGTGATGCTCCTGTAAACTCACCTGGGGCAAGTAACAGGTGTGGGCAATATAAAAATCACACCTGAAAGCCGATAAAAAGGAGAGAAGTTCACTTAGTCTTTGCATTGTGTGTCTGTGTGTGCCACACTAAGCATGGACAATAGAAAGAGGAGAAGAGAAATGTCTGAGGACTTGAGAACCAAAATTGTGGAAAAATATCAACAATCTCAAGGTTACAAGTCCATCTCCAGAGATCTAGATTTGCCTTTGTCCACAGTGTGCAACATTATCAAGAAGTTTGCAACCCATGGCACTGTAGCTAATCTCTCTGGGCGTGGACGGAAGAGAAAAATTGATGAAAGGTTGCAACGCAGGATAGTCCGGATGGTGGATAAGCTGACCCAAACAAGTTCCAAAGAAATTCAAGCTGTCGTGCAGGCTCAGGGAGCATCAGTGTCAGCGCGAACTATCCGTCGACATTTAAATGAAATGAAACGCTATGGCAGGAGACCCAGAAGTTCCCCACTGCTGACACAGAGGCATAAAAAAGCAAGACTACAGTTTGCCAAAATGTACTTGAGTAAGCCAAAATCCTTCTGGGAAAACGTATTGTGGACAGATGAGACCAAGATAGCTTTTTGGTAAAGCACATCATTCTACTGCTTACCGAAAACAGAATGAGGCCTACAAAGAAAAGAACACAGTACCTACAGTGAAATATGGTGGAGGTTCAATGATGTTTTGGGGTTGTTTTGCTGACTCTGGCACTGGGTGCCTTGAATGTGTGTAAGACATCATGAAATCTGAGGATTACCAAAGGATTTTGGGTCGCACTGTAGAGCCCAGTGTCAGAAAGCTGGGTTTGCGTCCGAGATCTTGGGTCTTCCAGCAGGATAATGACCCCAAACATATGTCAAAAAGCAGAAAGAAATGGATGGCAACAAAGCACTGGAGAGTTCTGAAGTGGCCAGCAATGAGTCCAGATCTAAATCCCATTGAACACCTGTGGAGAGATCTTAAAAGTGCTGTTGGGAAAAGGCGCCCTTCCAATAAGAGAGACCTGGAGCAGTTTGCAAAGGAAGAGTGGTCCAAAATTCCGTGTGAGAGGTGTAAGAAGCTTATTGATGGTTATAGGAAGCGACTGATTTCAGTTATTTTTTCCAAAGGTGTGCAACCAAATATTTAGTTAAGGGTTGCCAAGAATTTTGTCCAGCCCATTTTTGGAGTTTTGTGTGACCTTATGTCCAATTTGCTTTTTTTCCTCCCTTTTTTTGTTTTGTTACAATACACACAAAGGGAATAAACATGTGTATAGCAAAACATGTGTTACTGCAATACTTTTCTGTGAGAAATACTTGATTTTCTGGAAAAATGTCTGGGGTGCCAACAATTTCGGCCATGACTGTACTTAGGTGCGGGCAACACGGACGTTAACACTGCGTTCGTCTGACCCCAGCCTTACTGTATGATGATACTTGCTGCCCTGGCAGTCTTGCACCAAAGGCAGAATATCTGGGTGCACTGACGCCTTAACCAGATGCATATCTTTTTAATATAGGACCGCAAGGTCCACCCCTGCACTCTTCCACAATACCACAGAGGGGTTACTGTATGATGATACTTGCTGGCCTGGCATTAAAGGCACAATATCTGGGTGCACTGACGCCCATTACCAGATCAAAAACTTTTCAATATAGAACCACATGGTCCACCCCTGCACTCTTCCACCATACCACAGAGGGGTTACTGTATGAAGATACTTGCTGGCCTGGCAGTCTTGCACCAAAGGCAGAATATCTGGGTGCACTGACGCCCATTCCCAGCTTCATATCTTTTTAATATAGAACCACATGGTCCACCCCTGCACTCTTCCACAATACCACAGAGGGGTTACTGTATGATAGTACTTGCATGCCTGGCACTAAAGGCACAATATCTGGGTGCACTGCCATTGACGCCTGTATCAGAGTCATATCCTCAGAGGGGTTACGGTGTGACGGCACTGTTGCGGACGCTAGAAGCCCAATTTTAAAGCACCTATTGTTACTTTCATGCAAAGCCTGCATAAGTTTCACAATAATTTAGCCAAAAAAACCCACTAAACTTTATCTGCGCGTCCTAAAATGTCTTTTCATACAGGCTGCCGCCCCAAGCAGTTGTTTATGGATAGATTAAAGGAAAAGCATTTACCGTCATATGAAACGTCATTTTTTTGTTTTTAAGTGTTTCTATACATCCTAGAAATCCGCCACTTCACGGGCAGGTTATGGGGACCTCCTAGGCACAATATTTGAAGTAATTTTTCGTTTTTATTTTTAACCCTTATTTCATGGAAAACTCACTGTCCCTTTAACCCTTTCGCTGCTGAGGCTTTTCCCGCCCCTATGCTGAGGTCATTTTTACCTGTTTTGCGCATCATGTTTAAACGTGTTTTGAAGGCTTATTTTAGTATATGACCCAGACATATTATATATCGTTCTTTCCGTCAGACTCGGTAGATTCATAATATGTCATTATTATATGTATACGGTATGTCATGTCTGTATATTATAACAAAAAATGCAATAAAATATGTATTTTCAATAATTTACAATGTGTAAAGTGTTTTTTTCCACATTTTAACATGCGAGCAATTGCGGTTATATTTTGTATGGGGTGCGCTTGTTAAAAAAATTAGAGATGGGGTCTCATTACATTTTTTTTTGGGGAAAATGACACTATTTTTAACAAACGCACCGCATACAAAAATCGTTAGTGCAGCATCATTGTTCACATTATAATTGAAATGGGAACAATATTGCTGCATTAACAAACCAAAAAAAAAAAAAAAAAGTGTTTAATTTTTTTTGTTTAATTTTGTTTTATTTTTAATTTTTTTTTTTTTTTTACAACATTTTTCACTGTAGTATTTGGTATCGTTGGAACGGCCATGCTCTGGCCGATCCAACCATACCAAAATTTAACCCCTAGCTGCCACGGATCGGGAGATAGGGAGTTCATTGGAACTCCCTATCTCCACAGTTGGTGGCAGTTAGGGGTTAACTCTAGCAGGGTTATCCAAAGAGATTCGAAAAGTCACCGCACGTTCGGTGACTTTTCGTTCTCTTCAATACGGTTCCTTTTGCCGATTGCATTTCGGTGACCCTGCGGTGTATTCAGCAAACACCACAGGGTCCCCGAATTGCAGGGAAAAGCTGCCGCAAACCCGACGAAAACTAACCGAATGCACACTGAAAACAAGCAAAAACATCTGGATTAACCTTCGAAAAAGCCGAACAGGAGCCGAACAGGAGCCGAACAGGAGCCGAACAGGAGCCGAACAGGAGCCGAACAGGAGCCGAATCACACAGAGCCGAAGCAGCTGAGACGCAGACGAGGCAGTGAATAAATTAGAAAAACCATTTGTATGAATCTGGGAAAATGAAACGCTGTTTGCAAAGAAACTACTGAGCGAAAATGTCTGAAATTTTCACAGGAGGTCCAGGGAATGATAATAAAGAGGGCTGTTACAAAAAAAATAAGTAAACTGAAAAAAAAAAAAAAAAAAAAAAAAAAAAATCGGACTTTTTTTTTTTTTTAAAAATTCAGAAAAATGCTTAAAGTATCCTAAAAAATCTATAAATAAAGAGACTTTTTGCTGCAGAATTTTATAATGAACGGTTTATTAGATATTGAATTAAAACGGGAATATTTTTAACATTGAAACCTATGGGATTCTCCTGAATAAATTTGCCGAATTAAACCACCGAATGGCAGGGCATTAGGGGAACCTTTCACTGCTGGTTTGTGTTCTCTGAATAGCCGAAGCAGTGCTTCTCTATGGGGATTTCTTTGCCCTCGAACAGGGACCGAACAGGCACCGTATGTGCAGGCAATTCGCCAGGATTTGGCGAATTGCCTGCTCTCTGGATAGCCGAATGGCCAGGAAAGGTAACCGAACGCTGATTTTCAGCATTCGGTTCCCTTTCTCAAGTAATTCGAATCTCTTTGGATAACCCTGTAGGACTGGCGTCATCGTGCTACGCACGATGACGCCAGTCCTCTGGGGGAGTTCCCGGAGGCTTGGCCGACATCCAAGATGTCGGCCAGCTCCGGGAAAGGATCGCGAACCGGCGCTTTTCAGCGCCGATTCGCGATCCAGCTCCCCAGGGGTTAATGCCAGGCATCATTTGGAAGGGCAGGCTGTGCCCTTCCAAATGATGCCTGGGTTAACCCCCTGTGCGCCGCCGATCGGGAGAGAGGTCCGAAGGACCTCCCCCCCTCCCTTTCAGGCGCCTCCTCCGCACATGCGGGGGGGGGGGGGGGGCGCCTGAATTAGGTGTCATCGCGCCCCCGCGATGACACCTAATTCTGGCGGCTGCTGGTCCGGATGCCGGGCTGACATCCAGGATGTCAGCCCGCACCGGAGGGGCCAGCGATCGCCGGAACCCGGCCGAACGCTGACCCCAATGTGAGGACGCGCTCAGCGCGTCCTCAGCACACCAGCGGGACTGCTGAGGACGCGCTGAGCGCGTCCTCAGCAGCGAAGTGGTTAAAAACGTTTTTTTTAAAACTTTTTGTCCTTGTTTCCTGTCCCCCAGGGCACTACCCGGACCCCCATAGACCTTTTATGGCAAATATGTAGCATATATGCCCTCTTGGAGGGCACTCTAAAAAACCGAATTTTCAGCCCCATTAACTTGCATGGGGGTTCGGGTTCAGTCCCGAACAAATGGGAAGTTCGGGTTCGGGCTCCAACCGAACTCGGGGAGTGTTCGGCTCATCCCTACTCACAATCACAGCTCGACACACTAGCAGAAGAGTCTGTGCAACTATGTCACCAAAGGTCAACTGCACAATGGACCACGGTAAGCCCCACCAACAGAGGCAAAGAATGGCGGCTCTGGGCACTGGAGTGGGGCAAGCACAATCTGTGATATCTCATCAAAGCATGATATAATGTATTGATCTTTAAGACTAATGTGATATCCACCTCATTATGAGATACAGCAGGGAGAGTTGTCCTGGCCGGCATAGGTGCACTTTAAGGTCAGAGTGATTTGAATCGATACGGAGGTGAATTAAGCCCATTTGAAAATCTAAAACGTTGCAGCAACTGCTCTACTGGATAGCGGGAACCCTGAGTTTAAGGCTGGGGTCAGACGAAAGCATTTTTCCTCGCGAACGTGAAAAAGTGCGTCCGAACGCATTGACGTATTTTTTCACGGAATGCGCAAAAACGGTCAGGCGACGCGCATTTTCGGGCGTGATTTTGTACGGATCGTCAATAAAACTCTTTTTGCGTCTGGACGTTATGTAGGCTGGACATTAGCAGTGTCTGACATCTCCTAATCACGCAAACACGCCGCTATGCCGCAGCTGCGCACTCAGTACGTCAGTACTAGCGGTTCAGCGTTCTCAGAAAAATGCGTTCAAATTCCACTTGCGTTGCACGGCCGGACTTTAGTGCGGCCGTACATCGTATATGTAGGAAAAGGGAAGTGCTCATGCCACTGTACAGAGCACTGGTGAGACCTCACTTGGAGTACTGTGTGCAGTACTGGAGACCGTATCTCCAGAAGGATATAGACATCTTAGAGAGAGTTTAGAGAAGGGCTACTAAAATGGTGTACGGCTTGAAGGAGAAAAGTTACCAGGAAAGGCTTAATGATCTTAACATGTACAGCTTGGAAAAAAGACGAGACAGAGGAGATATGATAGAAACATTTAAATACGTAAAGGGAATCCACAAGGTAGAGGAAGGGAGTATATTTAAAAGGAAACAAAATAGCAAAACAAGAGGACATAGTCTTAGATTAGAGGGGCAAAGGTTTAAAAGTAACATCAGGAAGCATTATTTTACTGAGAGGGTGGTGGATACATGGAACAGTCTTCCAGTAGAAGTGGTAGAGGCCAAAACAGTAATTGAATTTAAGCAAGCATGGGATAGGCATAAGGCTATCCTAAACAAAAGATAAATCCAGGTTAAGTATCCATGTAATTGGGCAGACTAGATGGGCCGAAAAGGTTCTTATCTGCCGACATTTTTCTATGTTTCTATATTGGCCGTCATTGCCCGTCATCTGCTGCTAGTGCGGCCGTAATTATGTGCGCCAGAACGCACGTTAAAAGTGCGCTGGTCTGACCCCAGCCTTAACGTGCTTTCTGGCGCACTTAATTACGGCCGCACTAGCAGCAAATGACGGGCAATGACAGCCAATATACGAAGTACGGTCGCACGAAAGTCCGGCCGCGCAACGCAAGTGGAAAATGAACGCATTTTTTTGAGAACGCAGAACCGCTAGTACTGACGTACAGAGTGCGCTGCGTCCGCATAGCGGCGTGTGTGCGTGATTAGGAGACGTCAGACCCTGCTCGTGTCCGACCAACATAACTTCCAGACACCCGAAGTTTCCTGGTTTGGATCCGTAAAAAAATCACACACAAAAATGCGCATCGTATGACCGTTTGAGTATTCCGTGAAAAAATACGTCAATGCGTTCGGACGCACTTTTTTATGTTCGCGTGTAAAAATGCTTTCGTTTGACCCTAGCCTTAAAGGGACACTTTTTGCACCTTAGTCACTTTTGCTCCTCGTAATGGTCATTGTGCGTGGAGATCCCAACCTCATTTCTATCTTTACACAGAAAATAATTGCAGTGATTTACAAAACACTGTCTATAACCAAGCGCCTTCCATTTCAATTCCAGAAGAGGAATCCTACACGTTCTCTTGTGGCGTAACGAGCTCCGGACAGATTGAGCCCACACAGAGAGCACAGGATTTGTTATAATAAGAACTTACGTATGATGATCGTTTCTTAAAACAATAACCCCCCAAACAGACAGTAATTACTGTGATAACACAGTTTCCAAGTAGGTTTATTTAAAAATAAAAAAAGGCTACATAATTATTTACTACTGAATTTGTAAAAAAAAAAAAAAAATCAAAGGGTCTACTCTTTGAATCGTGGGGAGGTGCTGCCATGTGTATGTGTCTGGTTGTGATTAAACTGTAAACATTATGTAAGCAAAAACCTCTCTCAACACACACAGACACGCTGTATTTTATGCTGTACTGAGCAGAAATTACCCTGGAGGTAGACAGGCGAATTAAAATTAGTTTTTGTCTCCTAGTTTTAATTTAGGGGACTCGTATCCTACCTTATAAAAGCCTCCCTTTCTTTATGACCATCTTTAACAAGCAGGGCTACTTTCCATCTGCTGAAGGCCCCTGGAGCACCAGTGCGTGTCAGGTGTTGGCGCCATCTTTTAGGTGCAGATTGCATCTGAGGTGAATAATGGGAGTCTCTTTCGATTTTATATCCCCATTCGTAAGTCGTTTCGTCGAGCCATCTGCCACTTTCTGCACTGTTAATTATGTAGTCTTTAGTCAGTACCCACTTTCCTGGAAAGTAAATGAACTGTGAGCCAAAAAAAGATTGTGGGTGCAGGCAAATGGTAAATCAAAGGATAATCAGAACAGCAATTAAATCTAAAACTATTTTATGCAAACACGAAAGAAAGTGCCCTCGGTGACAGCAAAGAGGTAACAACAGAGAGGTCTTCTTTGTTGCTTACATGTCCACTAGCAGAAGCCGCTTTGAAAAGGCAACAGAACAGAAGATTTAATAAAAGAAAAATATACGTAGAATTAATTTATCTATAACCAAAGGAGAAAACTCGCACAACGCTCCTGCCAAACGATGCACTGGTGCCGGTTGCTCACTCAGTAAAATACAGAAAAATAAATAAACAGAGCAGCACTCCACGGTCTTGAATTTAAAAGCTTACCTGTATTTATTGCAGCAAGACATTGATTGCCATTTCAGTCCACTGACCGTAGACTTTTATCAGGATAACAACAATAAAGATTTAAGCAATATACAAGTTGAGCACCCTTTTCCAGAATTCCAAAACCCGGAAGACACCGAAAATCTGAATATGCGGAGCCGCCCAGATTTTACTAATTCTGGATGAGGGTCGTTTTGTATGTGTGCTGCTGCTCGGGAACCCGGCTCCAGAGCGATGCAGCAGACCAAGGCACATGCTGGCATACTCAGTGCAGCCGTAGCATGTGACATACTGCTCGGAGTTACACGGACTCCAGACGGCATGTCCACGTTGTATTGACGCCGAGGTTTTCCAGTGGGTGGAAGAATCTGAAATCTGGAGTGCCCGACCTGTATACATAAAGGGAGAGATGCAACTCAATGGGGTGGTCCCCTCGCTAGCGTGTTCATAGGGTCCTGGAATTTATATATATGAGCTGGGACCCAGTAAACACACATAGGTCTATTCACTAAAAGGTGAAACTCAGGAGAACTGGCAGGAGAAGAGAACAATCTAGACCAAATAGCCGATTTGGAAAGTGAGATAAATGGGAGAATTTTTCTGGTTTGGCTATTTTGACCTGGAATTTTCACTTCTGCCAAATCTCCCGAGTTTCACCTTAAGTGAATTGAACAGACACGCTTGATTAACTCCATGCAAAATTGTCTTTCTTTGCTGTCACAGTCCTTTTATTTTGCAGTCTGGTGTATATACAGGGAAATAAAACAAAAGCCTAGCTCTATCCGTGCACTGACTGACATATATTGCCATCTACCAAAGCTTTGGCTTACATGCAGCCGAGTATTAGACAAACAAAAAAGTACACAGAGCATTTCAGCTCGCAGGATAAGGGGTCTCTGGTGAGAGCTTGCAACTTCCCTCACTGGAAATGCTTTTACCCATTAGGTGAGGAACTCCCTGGGCAGGACTCCTCACCTGCTGAGATGTATGAAAAGTGTTGTGTGGAGCACTGGCCCATCCTATACTCCAGGTACTCCACCCCAGGGACCTCCTAAGCCATAACACTTATTTATTTTGTGGATCATTCTAATAGGAAACATTCTCCCTGGGGCAACCAGACCAAGACCAGAGTCCACACTGCAGCAACACTGGGGGAACAGATCAATCTATTTATCTATCTATATACTCAAAACGGTAACCCGCCACGCGGAGACTGAGTAATAAGCAAAAAAAATCCTTTTTTATTGATTCGACGTTTCAGTCCGCACAGGGACTTTCATCGGGGAATTTTTTTCTTATTACTCAGTCTCCGTGTGGCGGGTTACCATTTTCAGTGTATAGTGGAGACCGCTTCCCAGCACCTGAGCATGAATTGTTTTGAAAATTGAGTTTGGAGAACGTGGATAAATATATATATATGTGTAGAAACTGTAAAAAAAAAAAAAAAAAAATCTACTTGTCCAATGGACTAAAGTGGTAGCCCAATCTACTTGACCTGATAAATATTATTTCAACAAAATAGCATTAGGTCTTTATTCTTAACCACAAACACATTAATGTGATCAAGAAACAAAAGGTATTTAGTTTAAATAGCACACTTCTTATACAACCCACACAATACAGATCACAGTAATGTGTGCTGTGTATGAGCGCATCACAGAGCTTCACAGCATTAAAACTCACAGTAATCTGCAGTGCTTATGACAAAGCTAATTATCACAAAGCTACACGACCAGACTCTGGCCTTCCCGACGGTACGCAATTGTCTTTGTAGGACATACGGATCCAGAGATACAGTGGTCCAAAGGACCCCTGCATCTGCTGTGGGACTCCCCTGCCAGTCGGGGGGGGGGGGGGGTACCGAGCAGGGGCAGAACAGGACAGGCATGGAGCATCCTATGCGATGAGGAGGGAATCCCCAGGACGCTCCACGCACTTCCACACAGTGCTGGGGGCTTCAGGGTACCGGAAGTACTTGGTGCTAGCGCACGCGCGTGCGTGCTAAGTATCCAAAGCTCCGGTATCAACTGGCAAACTTGGCCCTCCAGACCTTTTAGAACTACATTTCCCATATTGCTCAAACAATATATTGAGTGGCTGAGAATCAAGGAGATGTAGCTCCAAAACATCTGGAGGGCCATGGTTGTTGACCCCTGATCTAGATCTAGCATTTTGAGCTCTTTATCTCTGCAGCATCGTCGGAAAATTCTGAAGAAGAGATGAAGCCTTTAATGCACTGGAAAAAAAAAAAACTCGTCAGACATAATGCTGATTAGTAAAAATGAAAGGTCATAGATTGTAAGATCCCTCTAAAACAAGGTCCTGCAATAATACTGAATCACCGACGTTAAGTGCCATCTGTTGTTCTAATGTAGCAACCCTTTTGTTCACATACCTTGTACAGCTCTGCAGAATATGTTGGCGCCATATAAAATAACTATTAATAATGAAACGTGGAAACAGGGACTATCAGGCCTCTGGTTTTATATAGCCCCACCGCCTGACAGCAACTTGAGAAAGTGGCAGTCAGCATTTAGCTGGTAAAAGGCACGTGCTCAGTGTTTGTACGATGCTGAATGCACATATTCCTCCTTGTAGAGCTCATACACAATTCATTGTGTCAGTTTTATATACCAGGACTCAAATTAATTAGCGTCGTATGCTCCGGGCTGCTGTGGGATAGCTGGACACACAATGTTAATGGGTGGAAAGATACTTTCCATCCCCTAAATCACTAAAATAACATATGCATTTTACAGGAAGGTCGATTTATTTTCATTTTTATGAGCCAGGACATGTGCACAGGCCAGGATAATTTCCGCTTGCCAGTTAAGCAAGGGGCCTGTGCTACACTTGCACTCTAACTGTATACAACACATACACGTTCAGTGATGGAAGAGGTTGCCAGTTGTTCAGCGGTTCTGGGAACCTTGAGCTTATGTCCCAGGGAGCAGTGATTCAGCTGGTACAAAATAATGAGGCTTCCCATCACCTTGCATGGCAAGTACTACATCCAGAAAATAGAGAGCCACTCTCCTCCACATGGACCAACAGAAAAAAGAAAACACAAAACAGACGGGTGCCAACATGATTCAGGAGAGGCAGCCTCCAGCAGTAACTGTACAGTGAAAGGAATGGGCACTCCAGCTATACTCCTAGGGCAGCTTTATTGGAGGTACATCTAAAACCAACATTTCAGTTCCTCACGAGCCATTTTCAAGCTTTAAAAAGGCAAAGGAGGAGAAAAAAAATGTTGCTTGCAGATGTACTTCCAAAAAAAAAAAAAAAAACAGCCCTAGGAGAAAAGGCTGGAGTGTCCATTCCTTTCTCTGTACAGTCACAAGCACTGATGTAAGGTCAATGCAGATTCATCATAGAATATACCAAGGATCAATGAACAAAAGGTTGCAAAACCACAAAATCAGAAGCTCAAGGGGGTAACCCTAATTTCTATATACAACCAAAGTAGATATTGTGGTCACTTATTGGTAAAACATAACTTTTATTAAATGAATAAATAAAAAATGCTCAATGCCTTTAGAAATAAAAAACACATTTCTGTGGTATATACACACAATTAATTGGCTGGGTGCAACTGCTAGTCAACAAAAGCTGCTGTTATTGCTCCGTGCCATATCACTTCTCTGAACTATAATCTATTCTTATAAGGTAAGAAACCAACCTTTAAGGGCTGGTGCGTATAGGATAGTTACAAGGGCATAGCATAGTCAAAAGACTCATGGGAGACTAAAGAGTGCTCAAATTTTGTCCCCAAAACGCAGAAAAATAATCCGTTATAGCCAGCTGACCACAGCAGCACTGATCTCATGCCATAAATAAAGTATAAATCACTCTATGCGTTTCGCTGCATCCCTGGCAGCGTCATCAGGAGTTTCCAGTGTGTAAAAAAAATCAATGGTCAATCATCAGATGTTAACATTAAAAATTCCAAATTATTAGGAGTATTTGGGCTAGGTGTCCAGGCAACCATTTGAAAATATTATATTGTTCCTCATTTCCTATTTTTCCACGGCAATGCCATTCCATCATCAGGTCAGCAATACATATTTATTTATTTATAAAGTATTATACCAGGAAGGATACATTGAGATTTCTCTCGTTTTCAAGAATGTCCTGGGTTCAAGAGCATTAAAATGTTACAGAAATACATACAGGGCTATTCAAAGAGAATCGAAAAGTCACCACATGTTCAGTGACTTTTCGTTCTCTTCAATTCGGCATGATTTGGCGATCCCATTTCGGTGACCCTGCGGTGTATTCAGCAAGCACCACAGGGCCATCGTAGTGCAGGGAAAAGCCGACGAAAACTCACCGCAAAACCCGGCGAACGCACAACGAAACCCGCAAAAACATCTGGATTAACCCCACCGAACACGCCGGAGAAACCCGAGAAGCCACCGATTACATCGCAGAGCCGCTGCCGAAAAAACCCGACACCGCAGACGGAGTGAAAAGAAAAAAAAACAGTACGCTTGAATGTTTGAAAAGTGAAAAGCTGTTTGCAAAGAAACTATGGAGCGAAAATGTCTGAAATTTACATAGAAGATCCAATGAATGATAATAAAAAGGGCTGTTACAGAAAAAATAAAAATCAAAAATTTTTTTTTTTTTTTAAAAAAATCCCGAAAAATGCCTAAAAGATCCTAAAATAATGAATGGTTTATTAGATATTGAATTAAAACGGGAATATTTTTAACACTGAAGCCTATGGGATTCTCCTGAATAAACCTGTCGAATGAAACCACCGAATGACAGGGCATTTCGGCAACCTTTCTCAGCTGTTTTGTGTTCTCTGAATAGACAAAGCATTGCTTCTCTATGAGGATTTCACTGCCCTCGAACAGTCACCGAACAGGCACTGTATGTGCAGGCAATTCGCCAACATTTGGCGAACTGCCTGCTCTCTGAATAGCCGAATGGCCAGGAAAGGTAACCAAACGCTGAATTTCACTGTTCGGTTACCTTTCGGCCCCAATTCGGATCTCTTTGAATAACCCTGAAAGTAATACAATGCAAGGTATTAAAAACAAAAAACACAAATATACAGATTAATACAGAAAATAAATATGTAGGAAATATATTCACTATGTTACATGTTTACAGGTGTGTATATACTGTGGAAACAAAATTCCCTCTGGCCAGTTGGAAAGGTGGAGTATTAGGAGCATTGTGATCCCCACAGTCCTATTTATTTATTTTTTTATCTTTGCCAGCAATTGTTGCGGGGTTACGCATATAATTTAGCAACCCGGATGACGATTGACACAAGCTCCTGAGCTATTTTTACTACAGGTTTGGCATTTTACAAATGATTCCAAACATTGAAAATGAACTCCCTATTTTGTTGTACTGCAATGCATCTGGGGGTCAACAAAAGGCATGAAATCTCAGCGCCCGTGGTCTAATCTGATGAAATAATTAATTTATACCCAGGGTCAGGGCCTTAAATCCAGAAGAATTCTTTGCATACTTAAGACGGAAAAAATAAATAAATAAATCAATCGATATTTCTAAACAGAGTTGGCACTATTAAAATAGCTCAAAAAGGTTATATACTTAAATATTTGGCTTTATTTTCTATAGATTCTAAGTTCCTGTGAGCAGGGACCTCTACACCGCTCACTGTAGTTCCTAATCTAGTTTGTAATTTCATAGTGTAATTCTCAACTCCTTATTGTAAAGTGCTGCAGAAACTGTTGGCGCTATATAAATTATGATGATAATAATAATGTAAAACATAATTTTGTGGGAAAAATAGTAAGTTGTGCTTTCATTAATTGCAATGTGATATTTTTGTTTTCTTTTTTCCCCCATTGACTACAAATCCTGCTTCAAACTGAAACCAGACAGAGGAAGCCAGTCATCAATAAGCACCTGGTACCATGAAAAGTCACTGGAGCGGCTCTTAATTAGATCTACTACAGTGATTCCAGGAGAAAACAAGCAGGCTTCCCTGAATTAGCATTGTCAGGTCTCTTTCAGCTGGTTACCGGTGTGCCACATAATGGAGAAACTCACCCGCCAATTATACCGGAAAATGGAAAAAAAAAAATAAGATATATTTATTTTTGGAATGGAAGGGCGGGGGGGGGGGGAGCAATCAGAATTTTTTTTCTTTATAAATATGAAGAATGTGATTTGTGTAACAACTTATAAAACTGTCAAATTGTTTTATGAGAGGACGAGGAACTGGTGCCAAAAGTCACTGACCTGATGCACAGGCTGCTAGCCACTTCTCACTTCTGCAAGGTTTCTTTGCAATTAAATGTGTACAGTTTTCGTAAATCTGGAAAAATATATTTTAAAAGGAAGTTTAGACAATATATTTTATCACAAAGAGACTGGATTTGTCTTGTATATACTGATTTATACTAACAGAGCATACACTGGAACAGAGAAAGCATTTTTAATAGTTAAATAGACATTCTGCACACCTGACCTCTTTAGCTTTTTAAAGTGGCCAAGGTATGTGGAGTACCCCCCCCCCCCCAGGTCCTCAGGAATGCTTTAAAATGCGGGGTGAAGTGGAGAGATCCCTCCAACCCATCCCCCACAGGACCAGTCAGCCTGGAGGTTTGAACTTCCTGGCTGTCAGTCACTAGCTTGGTATCTCAAGATGTCAGCACGCTCAAGCCAGCAGTTGTCAGGATAAAAGCCGATGGATCGGATCTGCATGTGCAAGGGCAGGCCCGATCCATCATTGTACGCAAGCAATACAGGACTTGTGTACTTCAAGTTCGCAAGCCCTGTTGTGGTGCACAATTTGTGTTCCCTATGCTATGCAAGTAGTGGAGGGAGAGCAAATTGCACGGAAAAGACTCTGGGACTTCCGGGTTCAGGAGTCTCTGAGCAGAAGAGAAGGAGCTGCGCGCGCTGAGGGACCAAGGGGAGCACTATCACAAAAACTAATTAAGTAAAAAATAATTGGGCATAAGTGAAGGGCAAAAAAAGGACACTAGTGTTACTTTCATTTGTGACATGACACAAACATTCCCTTTATCCCTAATGGGTATCAGTTTCTAAGAGTTATTTCAATGGTAAATTATTTTTAATTCTAGAATTAAGACTAAAACATTGCGTAGAAAATGTGAGACGTAAAAATTTATGGAAGTATAGTGGAAAGAAAATAAGAAAAAAACAAACAGAGGCCTCGACAGACTGGCCACAGGCTGGTCATAGTACCAGTTGCATTTAATAGAATTATAAAATCATTGTAATATCTTATCCCTTCCCTGATTCCAGCACTGAGCTCTACCTGATCATGTGTGATTATGAGCACCGCTTACTCATGCACTACTGTGACACTGGCCCTCAGTGGTGACATTGGTGTGCTGATGCCAGCATGCAAAAATGTGCAAGAAAAGAGCAGAGGGTCGTCCAACAGGATGGCTCTTCTGCACACAGCTGTCAATCAGTGCAGTGGAATGCCACCAGTGAATGACAGCAAAACTCTGAAAGGGAATAACAAACTTTCCCATTATCCCTGTTAACAAAAAAACACTAACACATATCTAGGGGTGATACCCACCAAATGAACCTAACTTTTGTTGGGCATGACAGATGTAATGGTGTATGTTAACCAGTCCTTATGAATGCAATTTAACCCTCCCCACAGGAGAAAACATGGTAATAGTCTTTACCACTGACAATTGTTTTTTAATCATTATTTTTTGCAATAATTGATGTGACACTGTTCCAGTTGCCCCCAAGAACTACCCACCACTGCATGTGCAATACCAGTAATGCTATACAATTCAGGACGAAAGGCAAAAGCTTTATTATTACTCTGAAGTGGAAGAAAAAAAATGTATCTGTATCACAATAATCTTTCTTGATATTTTCCAGATATCCACGCTAACTGTAGCTGCTTTTTTGGGTGTATATTATGGACGCAAGTTGAATGAACAGAGAAGATCACCCCTGACTACATTGAGCCTGCAAGCGAGCACCTGTCGGTGTCTATACGGAAGCCATCTTACTGCCCCCTTCTCTTGGTTTGACGTCAGGCATGTTGAATAAAATCCTTTTATATCCTTTATGCACATATTATCCAGCCTAGCTTGATCTAGCAAAGAAACAAGAGTGGCTTGTGTGTGCAAGGACAGGTAATTCGCTACCAAGTCATTAGAGTAAGCTTTCTCCATTGGATTAGAAGTGACAAATATATTCTGGGAGAAGAAATCGAGGACATTGTGTGGTTTACGAGCAAACAGGGAAAAAAAAGACTTCTTATCTTTTAAAAATCAATTCATTTGTACCAAATTAATGTGATTTGTTTTAAGTGTATCAGGGTTATTCAGAAGAGAATCGAAAAGTCACCGTACGTTCGGTGACTTTTTGTTCGCTTAACTTCACCGCGAGTTGGCTATCCTATTTCGGTGACTCTGCAGTGTATTCAGCAAGCACCACAGGGCCCCCGAAGTGCAAGGAAAACCTGCCGGAAACCCGCTGAACACTCACCGCAAAACAGCTGGATTAACCCCGCCGAACACACCCGAGCAGCCGCCTATAACCACGCAGAGCAGCCACCGGAAAAAGCTGACACCGCAGACGAATGGAGTAAAAAGAAACAGTTCGCTTGAATGTTTGAAAAGTGAAAAGCTGTTTGCAAAGAAACTACAGAAAAAAATGTCTGAAATTTACATAGAAGATCCAATAAATGATAATAAAAAGGGCCGTTACAGAAAAGAAAATACGATTAAAAAAACAAACGGAATTTTTTTCCCACAAAAAAATCCCAAAAAATGCCTAAAGGATCCTAAAAAAAAAAATCGATAAATAAAAGATTTTTTACTGCAGAATAGAATATTAAACGGTTTATTGGATATTGCATAAAAACGGGAATATTTTTAACATTGAAGTCTATGGGATTTGCCTGAATAAACCTGTCGAATGAAACCACCGAACAGCAGGGCATTTCGGCAACTTTTCACTGCTGGGTTTTGTTCTCTGAGTAGACGAAGCATTGCTTCTCTATGGAGATTTCACTGCCTTCGAACAGGCACTGAACGGGCACCGTATGTGCAGACAATTCACCAGGATTTGGCGAACTGTCTGCTCTCTGAATAGCCAAATGGCCAGGAAAGGTAACCGTACCCTGAATTTCACTGTTCGGTTACCTTGCGGCCACAATTCGGATCTCTTTGAATAACTCTGTATGACACTTCAGGAATTAATTTAGTGTGTCATAAAATGTGCAAAGGAAATTCAGACATAAGAACACATTAAAACGAAACAGTGAAACAATTAATAACACTCACCTCAGAGTCAATGAAATCGCAGTCAAGTTTGGCAAGTTGTTTGGTTATCGCTATCTTCTCATCACCTCTAAAACCAGTCAACTGGACTACTGGTTTCTTCTGTGAACTTTTTTCCATCTGCAACATAGAAAGAGAACTTGATGATCTAATCAGGAGGATCCCCATCCTAATAAATAATCCAAATGGCTGAGGAATTGTGTATATTAAGGCTAGGGTCAGACGAGCGTGATTTCTACAGACTGTGCTTCCGTGCACACGGACGTAAGTCAGTACGGAAGACACAGTAGTGACCACACAGTCTGTTTTTTTCACTAACGTATATTTTGACGGATGTAGGAGGGAAAATAAATTAAAAAGCAAAACCATTTTGTCCGTGAAAAATGCTGGACGTATTAATGCAGTCCTTATGACCACGTTCCATCACTCACACACAAAGCTATGCGGACGTTGCGGACGCAGCGCACTTTGTGCGGCCGTTCTAGTGGTTGTACGTTCTTGCCTGCCTTGCGTCCGTTTGCCGTGGCCGTGGTGCGTCCGCAGTTCAGTGCGGACGTACTTTGTGTAACAGGCTCCAATGGACTTTCTTTCATGCTATGGACGTGAACACTACGCTCGTCTGACCCCAGCCTAAGCCAGCAAAGTGAAAACCCATGGTGACCTATACCTCTGGTCATCGTGTAACCAATAACCATATTCCACTGACAGTATACAGCCAACTGGTGTAATAACTGGCTATGTGACAATTGCATTGTGAGTATACATGTGTTCTAACCTCTTTACAGGTGTTAAAATACACTTTATTAAAGCATTCTGGCTTAAAATTACTCACATCACCGAAACATGGCATGCATTTTTCAATATATCTCTTTAAAGATAATTGCAGGAACAAAAACAGCACTTGATGTGATCTACTGTAAGAGCTGTAATCCCACAAATCGTGAATGAAACGTGCCCACCTTTACACAAAATGCACCACTGTATCAAGCCTCTATATATAGGTGTACTGATTTCTAGTGCTTCCCAGGGTCCTGAAGGACATTGATCGACCAGGCTGGACACAAAAAGTTAAAGCCCACCACAGTGGTAGGGCGACCCCCAACAATTTTTATGGTGCCAGAAGTGGGATTTTCCCTGAGGTAAGTAGACTCATCTGTGTGACTCTTTATACCCCTCAGAAAATCACCTAACTTTGCGGGATTCAGTATATTCTGGACGAGTAATTCCCCAAAAGGAGATTTTATTGTTGTGCGGGAATAGTATCTCGTGACTACATATAGTGTCAGCCTAGGTAGTCCGTCCACATTTTATTGTTCTGTTGTTGATACTTGATAATCTTTTTTCTTAAACGTCACCTCAGAAATTAAACCCAACATTTCTAGTTAATAAAGCACATCTGCTTTATTATTAAATGAGATCATCTACATAGATATATACAACAGAAATTGTGGCGCAAGTGTTTGATTCCTTAACGTTGAGTTTCAGGTAACTTAGGCTAGGGACAGATGAGCGCATTTTCTGCGGCCACCGTCAAAATGTACGTCGATGCGTGCGCACGCATTTTTTCACGGAATACGCTTAAGTGGTCAGACGATGCGCAATTCTGGACGTATTTCATGACGATGGGGTGAAAAGAAGTCTAGGGAAATCCGGCAGTTTGAACGTTATGTTGGCCGCACACTAGCAGCGTCTGACATCTCCTAATCACGCACACACGCTGCCATGCGGCCGCAGCGCACTTTGTACGTCAGTACCAGCGGTTTAACGTTCTCGAAAAAATGCGTTCATTTTCCACTTGCGTTGCGCAGCCGGACTTTTGTGCGACCGTACTTCGTATATTGGCTGTCATTGCCCGGCATCTGCTGCTAGTGCGGCCGTGATTAAGTGCGCCTGCACGCGCGTTCGCACTGCCTCAGTCTGACCCTAGCCTTAAAGAAAGCAACCTTGAAACAATTCTGAAACAAAGACATGCTTCATTAGTGAACCCTCCACTCATAAACCAAGTAAAACATATAGCTTTCACATTGAAAAGAATCTTAAATTTAATGCATTGTTCAATTGTACCAGTGGGCTTTTGTGGGTTGTCCTAGTCTTTACAATTGGTTTATCATGTGATATTGTTAGGAGTTCCAATGCACCAAGGACAATGCTTAGATTTTCATTACTTTTCTCTTCTTTCACAGATTTATCTGCATCTGTGAGTGAAGGTTTCCCTTCTTGTACAGATTTATCTACATCTGCGAGGGGGGGGGGTACAGTGTAGCAACATGTAGGGGGGCAGGAGAAAAGCGAGTCGGGTGCAGCTCTGATTGCACTTCACACTTCCATTATTCACTCATTTGCAACCAACCCGCACCACACTTTTCGCTCTCATATCTATCTAAAAACACATCCCATTGGTGGTTACCCTTATACCAAAGCCATTCTGTTTCAGCACCCAAACTCAATCCTGTAATCATATCTTGTATGGCTGATATATGGGACTTCGGGAAACTACACATTCCATGGGCTGCTTTACAGCCTAGAAATTGCTTGCTGACAGGATGGGTGTCAGCAAGAGTAGGTCAGAAAACAAATAAGCGGGGGGCGTGGCTGGCTGCGGATGGGAGAGGACGCATCCTGAAGGTGCTCCGCTGCGATTTCCTCTCCCTGGGGCCCGTATAGTTTTTTACTTTGCTGAGACCCCTTCCCAGAGGCTCCTCTGTGACCGGCCATCGGGTGCACACAGACCGGAGCCCATTTCGCCCCCCCTCCGGTCCAGAGAGACCTGCCTGCCGACATCTCTGGAGAGAGTGTTGCCAGCGGCCATTTTGTGGCCTACCTCTAGGTTCCTGCCACTCCGTGGTTTAAGCACCTCCAGTACCCTGATGACGACAATGGGGACCGTGATGAGGGCTGCGGAGACTGAGGGCCAGGGTCTCCCGGCCATTTTCGATGCCTTGCTCCTACTTCTGGAGGATGATGAGAGGCTCCTGACGAGGGGCGACATGCGCCGTGTGATGGCCGTGTTGCGCTCCGGCAGGAGAGCTGAGACCTTGGATGGCACTGACTCAGAGAGTGAACAGCCTGGGGTGGACCCACGTGGCTGTCCGGTGCCAGAGGAGACTGTGCCCAGAGCACTGCGGGCCGAGGAGGAGGAACCGAACCCCTGTTACCGCCGATCATCTCGCGTGCGCTCCCTGCTACTGAACACGGAGGCGCCCTCTGGCCGGGGGGTGCTTGCCTGCTTGGGACCGAGGGACATGCTGTGTCTGCAGACAGGGGAGTGCCCTTCCAAGCTGACCAAGAGGAGGATGTGATCTGGGCCACCAGTTCCGTACCTTGTCCGGCTGCAGAACCTGGAGCTGGTGTCCTGTCCCACAACGTGGCTTGGAAGCCTCAGGTGCTGGGGGACTGGTCCTCTAACGGCTGATCTGTGGGAGTCACGTATCTTGGCCTCCTCTGGAGTGTCCGGCCTGCAGTACGAGAGTTCCCTTTTCGAGATGAGGGCTGAAGAATCCTCGGTGATGTCTTGCTTTGTTTTTCTTCTCTCTTTTTTCCCTCCGATGACATTTTTCGCTTTCGCCCCTACTGTCATTAGTGCTCCCTGGCTGTGGATATTTCCCCCCCCTTTTTTTTTTTTCCTCTTCCCCATTCTTTGAGACATCTTTCAGAGGACGTTATTGTGTGTTGTTGATACTTGCGACTTTTTTCAAGGATGTTTTTGCATCTTTCCTGGCTGTACTGCTTTTTGATCTTTTATATATTTTGTTTATTTTCTTTAAGCTGTGCCACTATAGATGAATATGTGCAGCCTCCAATTCCTGCATAATTGTATGATGATATGTTGTTTTCTGTTGCCTTCCCTCCCCTCCTCCCCATTTTTGTTTAGTTGGCGTTTTCGGGATACCCTGAGGGACGTAGCTTACCTCCCCAGGTGCCTGGGCCTAGTGCCTTTTTCCACCACCTCATGGCCTTCTCCCGTTGGCTTCGGCCACCCGGGATTCTGCCAGGGTCGGCACATTTTTGGTCTTTTGCCATATTCCCCCCCCCACCTCCCCCTTTTTTTTTTATGACCCCTTCATGACCCCTTCATAAAGATCCTTGATCACTTTGTTGCTGATGATCCTCAGCCAGGGATTATCTAGATTTTTATGCTACCCCTCCCCTCTTGTTCCCTATTTCTTGCTGAGACCCCCCTAACTGGGGATGTTTATTGTTTTAGCTGATTTATATTACTGTTTAAGCGCAATGTCGTTTTGATGTCTACTTAAGGTTTCCGATGACTTTTTCTTATGCGTGTGCAGTTAACAAGCTGTGGCCCTGCGTGGGCCAAACTTCTTGCTTTCCCAATGACTTAATGTGGCCCTGCGAGGCCATTTATCGTTTATGTCCTGCTGACTTTTCATCAAATAAAAATTTTGAATACAAAAAAAAAAAAGAAGAAAACAAATAAGCACAGTTAATGTTACATTAAAATCCTTTTCAAATAAATAAACATCCGAAAATAAAAAAAGAAAAATTATGCTGCGGCGTTGGGCGGGCCTTAAACACAGAGAGGGATCTTGTGGGGTAGCACATGTCCCACACAGTGAAATAACTCGTCCCATATCTAGATCTTCCAATCAAAAACCTGCCAGGGAATTACTCCTCCCACTACTAAATAAATATTGGCAAGGGAAGACAAAAATAATTTGTTTTCGCTACTTACCCCTCTGGGAGAAAAAAAGGCAAATTAGTGCAAACTGGAAAGGAAAGAAAGGGTTTCTTTGAATTGTTCTTTGTAAATCCACCCTTATCCCGTAAACTCTAGTAAAAGGGGGAGGGCGGGTGACTTGATTTGTGTTTTCAGTTTAAAGGAAAGAAAGGCAAATGTATGAAGGATTTGATAATTGACAGAGAAATTGATAACAGAGAAGACGTTTTTAAACGTTTGACTGAATTGCAGAGGTTTTGAAAATTATTACTGTTTTGTGAATGTTTGCAGCAGACCTGATTGGCCGGGTTTCAGAAGTGTTCAGGCATAATGTTATGTGTGTGTGTTTCATTTTCGTTGTGTGGAATGAGTCCAATTAATTTTCATGGAACTGTACTAGCTGGTAATACAACGCAACGTCTAATATTGGAGATAACCGGACAGAACATTACCGTAGATACTCGAGTATAACGCGACCCGAATATAACGCGAAGGATAGAGATTTATTATGAAAATGAGGGAATACTCAAAACTCAAATATAACGCGAGGAACCAAATTTTACTGTACCGGTACCATTAAAATCCTTTCAGGTTCTCTTAACATAGTCAGGCTCCCCCTCAGGCCAGGGTGCTCTGCTCTAGAATGATTGCAGTTGTTACTAAGTATGAAGCCGACAGCCACCCGTCTTCTTTACTAGTCGTTAGATGGCCGGCGGAGGCGAGCGTGGTGAATGATTGGCTTAAACCGAGAGTGCCCCCTGGCCGTGATTTATCCCACCTTTCCCGAATCGGGGAGTTCCTGAAGCGATTGCAAGCATCAGGGAGCTCACATTCACTTCAGCGAGACGACCGGAACGTCTGGGATACTTGGGAGCAAGTCAAGTTGTTTTTTTTTTTTCCACGTGATGCAGAGGTCTCAAATATAACGCGACCCCTCCAATTTTAAGGTAAATTTTTGTCACCAAAATCTAGCAGTATACTCGAGTATCTACAGTATTTAATTTTCACTAGGACAAAAGACCCCAAAATAACCCCTACTAAATTGTCTCAGGTGGGAGGGCTTCAAAGTGCTTCTGTAAGTGAAAGACTTCTCCGGTATCGATAAAATCCCTATTATGAACACTTTAAACATTCAGAATTTAAGCAACATTAAATACTATTAACTATTTGGAAACCCAATATTCAGTTTTAGGATATAGTTATAATTTGCTTCAGTACTGTGACACACACACACCTTACGTTCTTGTAAAACGTTAAAATAGCTACTGCTGTTGCTTTGTATCACTAGAATTCTCCGAGCGATCAGGGTACATCGCATCTTATGGAACGCATACCAGATAGGGTGAACATCAGGTGGATGTGGAACCCTTTTCACCTGTGCCCATAACTTAGAGTTTTATTTACACTTTCACCAAGAACATGACCTTACATTAGAATTTATGTATATGTCAGACTTGCACACAAAAAAAGGGGGGGGGCAGGAGTTGTAAGTGTTAAATAGATGTCTTACAGGGTTATTCAGAGAGAGGTGAAAACCAGGAGAATTGGCAGGAGAATAAACAATCTAGACCAAATAGCCGATTTGGAAAGTGAGATGAATGGGAGAATTTTTCTGGTTTGGCTATTTTGACCTATAATTTTCAATTCTCCAGTCATTCTCCTGCTTTTCACCTCTCCCTGCATAACCCGGATAGGGTTTCTGAAAACCAGCCCCCACTCTCTGGAACGCTCTCCCTCGTACTGTCAGACTTTCCCCTAACTTCTCTTCCTTCAAACGCTCCCTTAAAACATTCCTATTTAGGGAAGCCTACCACCCAACTCACTGACGCAACCATCAATCACTCTCACCTTACAGTCCTCTCCTCCTGTTTCCAACCCCAACCCTCCCAGATTGCGAGTTCCTACGGGAATAGGGCCCTCATCTCCTCCTGTACTGTTTGTCAAATGTTGTTCAATGTATTGTAACCCTGTCTATACTGTGCTTATTGTACAGCGCTGCGGAATATGCTGGCACTTTATAAATGAATAATAATAATAATAATAATAAAAACCAAGGAAACGGTAATTATAAAATTTGATGGTAAGAGATACGTGCCTGGCTGTGAATAAAGGAAATGAAGGTAACCTGTGATGGAAGGTGTTGGAAAGTGATGAGGTGATTAGCCAAGAAAGGAACAGGTATTGTGTGCAGTAATAAATACTCATCATCCACAACAGCAGAAACTAAACAGAAAAGCTAAAATGTTTTGACAATGGTTTTGTCATGGCTTCATCAGGATCTGCAGCCCACTTTAGTGGGTAACACCCTTTTTCCACCAAGATGCAATTCCATATTTGCCCACCTCCTCTGTGTGGCACTGTCTACAGGCCTAGACCTGAATGCTGCTCCCAGCTGGCCCTCATCACCTGGCTCTACTTAGCCCAGTCTCTTCCTCTTGGCCAGATGATTGTTTCAAGCCTGGCTACCTGCTTACTGTCCAGTTTTCTACTGGTGTTCCCCAGTCTAAATTCCTCCTTTTAAAGGGGTTCTTCAAAAAGCCGACCAGCCGTCGAACAGGGCAAAAAAAAAAAAAAAGCACCCTTAACGGATGGCTTTTGCCAACGAGGAGTACAGGTTTGCCTTGCCGACAGCTGCCGCGGGGGCTGCTGATTTCGGCCCACCCCAGCAGAAAATGCGCAACGTGCATCATTGGTTGCAGTGGGACAGACGCCAGGGCAGCTGTCAGAATGCATTTAAAAGCAATCAGCCAGTGGTCCCCCCTGACTGGCCACGATCCACTGAGCAGCAGCCGACTGTTTCAGCACTAAATATGAACAAACCGCCAAAAAGTTAATTTTTATTGCAATGCCATCATCTTAATTTTTCTGCTTCAAAAATCCAGCTATAGGAAGTAGTTTGGGAAGCTGCCACCCTATCTGATAGACTGCTTCCTCCAGGAGTTCCCTCAACCTATAACCTCCGATCCAGGACCAGCACCTTACATAGAAACATAGAAAATGTCGGCAGATAAGAACCTTTCAGCCCATCTAGTCTGCCCAATTACATGGATACTTTACCTGGATTTATCTTTTGTTTAGGATAGCCTTATGCCTATCCCATGCTTGCTTAAATTCAATTACTGTTTTGGCCTCTACCACTTCTACTGGAAGGCTGTTCCATGTATCCACCACCCTCTCAGTAAAATAATGCTTTCTGATGTTACTTTTAAACCTTTGCCCCTCTAATCTAAGACTATGTCCTCTTGTTTTGCTACTTTGTTTCCTTTTAAATATACTCCCTTCCTCTACCTTGTGGTTTCCCTTTACCTATTTAAATGTTTCTATCATATCTCCTCTGTCTCGTCTTTTTTCCAAGCTGTACATGTTAAGATCATTAAGCCTTTCCTGTTAACTTTTCTCCTTCAAGCCGTACACCATTTTAGTAGCCCTTCTCTGAGCTCTCTCTAAGATGTCTATATCCTTCTGGAGATACGGTCTCCAGTACTGCACACAGTACTCCAAGTGAGGTCTCACCAGTGCTCTGTACAGTGGCATGAGCACTTCTTTTCCTACTGCTAATACCTCTCCCTACACAACCAAGCATTCTGCTAGCATTTCCTGCTGCTCTATTACATTGACTACTTACCTTTAGATCCTCTGCAATAATAACCCCTAAATCCCTTTCCTTACTTGCAATATCACAATACAAAAAGACAGTGGCTCGGTCCTCACTTTCCTACAGAGCACCGCAGTTATGGAATAACCTCCCAGACGCCATCAAATCTTCCCCCAGTCTAAAGACACTCAAGAGCTCCCTATTAACCACTTGGCTGCTATGGACGCGCTCAGCGCGTCCAGCCAAGTGGTTCTCCTGTGCTACAGACGCGCTCAGCGCGTCCAAGCACAGGAGGCAGCAATCCGCCGGATTCCGGCGGATTGCTGCGCCCCCCTGGTGCGGGCTGACATCTTGGATGTCAGCCCGTCAATCCGGGAGCCCGGCGGGGACATTAGATGTCATTGCGGTGACGCAATGACATCTAATGCAGGCGCCCCCCCCCCCGCATGTGCGGAGGAGGCGCCTGAAAGGGAGGGGGGGGGAGGTCCTTCGGACCTCTCTCCCTCCCGATCGCCGGGGTGTAGCGAGTTAAAACAGACACCGCTTGGAAGGGCACAGCCTGCCCTTCCAAACGGTGGCTGTCATTAACCCCTGGGGAGCCGGATCACGAATCGGCGCTGAAAAGCGCCGGTTCGTGAACCTTTCCCGGAGCTGGCCGACATCTTGGATGTCGGCCAAGCCTCCGGGAACTCCCCCTGAGGACTGGCGTCATCGTGCTATGCACGATGACGCCAGTCCTGGAGTTAACCCCTAGCTGCCACCAACGGTGGAGATAGGGGATTCCAATGAATCCCCTATCTCCCGATCCGTGGCAGCTAGGGGTTAATGTTTGGTACTGTTGGATCGGCCAGAGCATGGCCGTTTCAACGATACCAAACACCACTGTGTAAATTTTTTTTAAAAAAAAAAATTTTTAAAATAAAAAAATATTAAAAAAATTCTAAAAAAAAAAAAAACAAACAAGTTTTTTTGTTTTTGTTTTGTTAATGCAGCAATATTGTTCCCATTTCAATTATAATGTGAACAATGATGCTGCACTAACGATTTTTGTATGCGGTGCGTTTGTTAAAAATCACGTAATTTTCCAAAAAAAAAATGTAACGAGACCCCATCTCTAATTTTTTTAACAAGCGCACCCCATACAAAATATAACCGCAATTGCTCGCATGTTAAAATGTGAAAAAAAAACACTTTACACGTTGTAAATTATTGAAAATTCATATTTTATTGCATTTTTTGTTATAATATACAGACAGGTCATGACGTATGCATATAATAATGACATATTATGAATCTGCCGAGTCTGACGGAAAGAACGATATATAATATGTCTGGGTCATATACTAAAATAAGCCTTCAAAACGCATTTAAACATGATGAGCAAAACCGGTAAAAATGACCTCAGCACAGAGGTGTGAAACGCCTCAGCAGCGAAAGGGTTAACATACCTCAATACAGAATGCACCTGTAAACATGTAACATAATAACTATTTCCTACATATTTATTTTCTGTTAAGCTGTATATATATATATATATATATATATATATGTAATATCTTGCATTGTATTACTTTGTATTTCTGTAACATTTCAATGTTCTTGAACCCAGAACATACTTGAAAACGAGAGAAATCTCAATGTATCCTTCCTGGTAAAATAGATTATAAATAAATAGTCAAAGCAGCCAGGGACAGGATGCTGCTACTATGACCACTTAAATAAGCTGCCACTATCTGCCAATTGACAACCAAGATGAGCCAAAAGAGTAGCAGCCACATTTCCTTGCATCTGACTTGAAGGTTTACAAGGGTCAGTGTGGTATCTCTACCCTGCACCCTTGTCACTGCTAAGGCTTTGCCATCACACTGGTTTGTGTGTGGTGCGCTGGGACAATAATTTCGCAACTTTCATGTCATTGGCCTACAGTGGTGACAGTTCAAAGAGGATAACAAAACAATACATGTCCGCTCAGCAAAAAAATATAAATAAATTAATCACTTGTGCTTATTATAAATATTAGTCCAGCGGTGGTGGACCTTGGTACCCCAAAATGTTTCAGAACTACATGTCCCATGATGCTTAGTCACACATAAGTTTGTCATGATGCATAAATGCACCGGCTGGGTGGAGTAGAGGTAACATCACTGCTCTGTGACTGTGGAGACACAGGTTCGAATCCTGGCAAGAGCACCTCTCCAAGTAAGTGTCCTTGGGCAAGACACCTAAATGGTACATACTCGCCACCCAGGACATACTTGAAAATGAGAGAAATCTCAATATATCCTTCCTGGTAAAATTACTTTATAAATAACAGGACAGAAGCAGAATGTGAGCATTTCATTTTAGATTAAAAATATTAAGGTTCCTACATGTCATTAGACTTTAACAAGGCATGCAGATTTTGTGTGGAGCAAGAACTCCAGGAGGGAGCACAAGATATTATCTTCTAAGAGGCATATGTTAAAAGCTTTATTCACCCCCCCCCCTGTTCTCTCTGCAACCTTGTCTACAAAGTGAACTTTCTATCACAGTACACAGTTTCACATAAATCACTCTAAAAGTAATTGATTTCCTTTCTTTTTCTGATGAACTTGACAGTAGTTGAATAATTAGTGCTTTATATAAAAAGCTTGCACGTGTCAATCAAAATACATTAGACTGCTCGTAGGGCTGCTACAATTTTTCTTCCAGTGATTCAAAGCAGCGTTTACAGTGATCATTCATACTGAACTGGCAGCTTGGTTCAGGACAGGAAGCCTGGAAACAGTTAAAGGAATGGGAAGGCTGGCAGGTGATGGGGAGCCAAGGATGTGCTTTATTCATCATCCTGTGATATGGACTGTGCATAGCACGGGAATGATTGGATTCAAGGGGAGAAGTAACTATCATTGGCTTTCTTTTTTGTATAAATAAAAAAACAAGTACTCCTAGTCTTTGCAGATCTATCTAAGGCACTTGATGTTCTTAAAGGAACACTCTAATAAACTACAGTGGTCAGGGTGCATAAAGAGTTGAGCCTGGGGGGCATTTCAGTCCACCATGCTGGACAGCCACGAGTGAGCAGACCTCCAGAGACCCGTGGTCTAATCCACCCATAGAAGCTAATAAAAGCGGCGATCGCCCGCGATTTCGGGCTCCAGTGCACTCTGGACCGGGGGGGCTCCCCATGGCTCCTCCAAAAAAGGGGCAACAAGACCTGGACAAGCCAGTATTGGAGAGGAGGGGAAAACCCGCGGCGCCCAAGATGGTGGCTCCCAGGGTGCACATTTACCCGGCACCGGCATGGCTCGGATGACGGCTCGATACCTTTTCCCCCCTGACTCAGCTCCAGCATCAACTTAGGACGCTGTTAGGCAAGCTCAGGGACGCCTTACATGCCGATTTCTAATCCATAGTGACGGATCTGCATAAAGACATCCGTGATAGGGGCGAACGCGCGGACCCCCTTGAGACTAAAACGCATGACCTCTGCCTTGCACATAATGAATCAGTGGATGCTTACAAGGACCTGAAGGCATCCCAAGAGATCCTGAATGTGAAGGCAGCGGATTTGGAGGATCATTCGAGACGCAACAAGGTAAGAATCAGAGACATACCAGAAATGGTTAAAAGCGCTGAGTTAAGTGACCATGTATTGTGCCTTTTTCCATTGCTGTTGCCCACTGCCTCCAGTGCTGACTTGCAGCTGGATAAAGCTCATAGAGTCCCTAAACCTAAACATCTATTGTCCAACATTTCCCACAACGTGCTGGTGAGAGTCAATTTTTTCCCAAGTCATAGAGCTACTAGCTGCTATTCGGAAGATGGGTGACCTACCGGACCCCTACTCTATAGTCCTTTTCTTCCCAGATCTGTCTGCGGCAACGATGGCCAAGCGCAGGGAGTTTAACAAGGCTGCCAAGTTTCTTCAGAACCACAACATGTTGTATAGATGGGGCTTCCCGACTAAGTGTCTGATCTGGCGACATGGAACCCTCCACGTCATTCCAGATCCCCCGACGGGTCTCCAGTTCCTGCAGGAGTGGGATGTCCTGGGAGAATAAACACTGCCACGGATCGAAACTCAGCCGTCACCCTGCAAGGTATACATGTATCCCTGGAGTGGCATTGAGTCAATACCTTAAAATGAAGGCCCACTTGGAATCAGAGCTACGTGAGTCCTCATTGGAATCTCCTACTTCTCTCTTCCCTGACTCGGGCTGGCCTGACTGCGTTATTGGGTTTGGTGCGGCCCAGTCGTGGAGAACCAGGCACAAATCTACCCCCATTTCTCCCCCCGCTGTTTTGGGGTGAGCTGGTATCGACTCGCAGCTCAAGGAGGCATTTTTTTGCTGTATATAGAGGGAGCGCTTCTCGTTCCCCTTATTTTATGTCTTCATTTTCTTTTTACTTTTTCTGAATTTCTTAACTGCGCTCCGTTGACGCCTTTTCCAGACCACAGGTTCTACACTCATCCAAAGTACTCGGACGTCTTCCAAAGTACTTGGACGATGAATATCCCACACAAGAGGAGTATCCATTCTTATTCACCCACGGGTGGCATATTTATTCTCCTGGTTTGCTCTTTAAATCATACCACATATACAATTGCTAACATACAGTTGTGTTCAAAATTATTCAACCCCCAATGCTGTAAAGGGTTTTAGGGAATTTAGTGTACATTTGTAATTGTATTCAGAATGAAATCCTACAAGGACTTTTTAAAGAACCATATGCAACTAAAATGACATCAATTTGTTTTGTAATACAGTAGTAAATGTTTCTTTTGTGAATTCTTCATTGACACAATTATTCAACCCCTTAAAGACTACCACTCTGAAGAACAGGTTCATTCAAGTGTTTTCAATCAGGTATTGAAAACACCTGTGGATGTCACGGAGCAGCAATAAAGCATAATAAGCACCAATTAGGCAGCTTTAAAATGACTGATACTCAGCTCCTTCTAGACATTTACTGGTGTGGTTACAAACATGGTGAAGTCAAGAGAATGGTCCAGGAAGACAAGAGAAGAGGTGATTACTCTTCACAGGAAAGGCAATGGCTATAAGAAGATTGCAAAGATGTTAAACATACCAAGAGAGACCATAGGAAGCATCATTCGCAAATTCAAGGCAAAGGGCACTGTTGAAACGCTACCTGGTCGTGGCAGAAAGAAGATGCTGACTTTGACTGCTGTGCGTTACCTGAAGCGTAGAGTGGAGAAAAGTCCCTGTGTGACTGCTGAGGAACTGAGAAAAGATTTGTCAGATGTGGGTACTGAAGTTTCAGCTCAGACAATACGGCGCACACTGCGTAATGAAGGCCTCCATGCCAGAACTCCCAGGCGCACCCCCTTGCTGTCTCCAAAGAATAAAAGAGTCGACTGCAGTATGCCAAAAGTCATGTGGACAAACCACAGAAGTTTTGGGATAGTGTTCTGTGGACTGATGAAGAAACAAAATTAGAACTGTTTGGGCCCATGGATCAACGCTATGTTTGGAGGAGGAAGAACAAGGCCTATGAAGAAAAGAACACCTTGCTTACTGTGAAGCATGGCGGGGGGTCAATCATGCTTTGGGGCTGTTTTGCTTCTGCAGGTACAGGGAAGCTTCAGCGTGTGCAAGGTACCATGAATTCTCTTCAGTACCAGGAGATATTGGATGACAATGTGATGCAGTCCGTCACAAACCTGAGGCTTGGGAGACGTTGGACCTTTCAACAGGACAATGATCCCAAGCATACCTCCAAGTCCACTAGAGCATGGTTGCAGATTAAAGGCTGGAACATTTTGGAGTGGCCATCGCAGTCACCTGACTTAAATCCGATTGAGAACCTCTGGTGGGACTTAAAGAAAGCAGTTGCAGTGCGCAAGCCTAAGAATGTGACTGAACTGGAGGTTTTTGCCCATGGCGAATGGGCGAACATACCCGTAGATCGCTGCAAGACACTTGTGTCAAGCTATGCTTCACGTTTAAAAGCTGTTATAACTGTAAAAGGATGTTGTACTAAGTACTAAGATTGAATGTCACTTGGGGGTTGAATAAAACTGATAATGATGTGAGCACAGAAAAGACATTTGTGGTTATTTCATTATAAATGTTATGTTATATTTGTCTGACCTACACGTGCCTCTTTGATTTAATTGTAAGCAAGATGACGGAATGATCAAAATCAATGTCAAACTGGCCAAAACACTCAATTTCAGTGGGGGTTGAATAATTTTGAACACAACTGTATATTGCCCGAACAAGTCACAGCACTCCTTTTTGGAAGGAGTCTTGTCTCAACTGGCGGGGATCTCGTCTGGCACGCAACTTCTCTGTGGTAACTTCAATCAATCCTGGATGTACCTGACCGTGCTCCCAAGAGGGTAAGATCCGCTGGTTTGCTGAACATGGCCTGGTTTACTACACCAAATATTTAACGCGTGGTGGCTGTTGCACCCGGGAGAGGTGGAGGACACCTTTTCAGCGGTGCATAATGTATATTCAAAGATTGACTATGTTTTTGTTAAAGGGGACATTTTGAACCAGATTCGGAACTGCCAGATTGCTGGTATTTTGTGGTCAGACCACGTCCTAGTCCAGCTGGATTTATCTGAGGCATATGATCCATATGGTAGGGCACCGTGGCGTTTAAATAAACACCTGCTTTCTAATGTGAAGGTGAGGGAGGACATTGAGAAGAAAACCTCGCCACAGGTTTCCGGGGAGTAGTGTGGCAGGCTCACAAACAAGGTCGGTGATAAGGGGGGATATTGATTAAATGGGGAGCCAGGTTTAAGAGACAACACACCAAGCAGAGGTTATCATTGCTGCGCCAGATAGGACGGGCGGACAAATCTCACAAGAGACTCCAAACTACGTCCTTCGATGCCGAGGAGGCAGACCTGCATAGACAGCTCATTGACTTAGATAAACTGGAATAAGTTGGGGTGACACAGAGACTGCGGGCTAAATGCTATGTTTATAGTAACAAAGCGAGTAAGATGCTAGCTCATAAATTAAGAGAGAGGGCCAGTAAATCTTACATGGTGCAGATGCTCGTCGTGTGCCCTAAGTCCAACCGAGATGCACAGCGGACTGTTTTGCCTAGTATTATGCAGCGTTGTGCAACCGCAGTGGGGATGGGGAGGTCAACAAACCCTCCCTACCTGATATAGTCCTATTTTTGCAGAACCTCCACCTACCAGCATTACGGGAGGATTTGGGCGATGTTCTGTCCCAGCCTATCGCTGTGTTGTTGCCAAGTACGCAAACACTTAAAAAAGCATAAGGATATCTTAAAGATAAATGATAAATCCAGGGAAAATATCCATATAATTGGGCAGACTAGATGGGCCGAAAGAATATGTCGTTAGATAAGAACCTATGTAAACCCTCCAGTGTTAGAAAGTGTCACTGAAAAGACTGACAGCTTGTAACTCTTATATCACTGAAGATGAACAATTCTTTTGAGCTACTTTTTCAGGTCTGCACGTTAAACAGGATCTGGTGAATTTGCAGCTAGTCCCAATTTGCAGACTTTAGGCCAAAAAACAAAAACAAAATTGGTGTGGGATCCAGCAACCAATAAATATACTGATAATACGTATCTTAGGCGTACTCCCCGAACGTTTCCTCCTTCATACGTTCATCAACATAATGGTATACAAAATATATGCATATAGCAACATGGGTGTAGCCTATAAAAAGAAATTAAACATTGTGTGATATTATAGGTATATATAGGGCACATCAAATCGTTAGGTGTTACCCTCCTCCAGGTGCTGATTTGACTCCAGCAGTTCCCTGGGTTCTCTGCGTGCTGCTGTAGCGTCTCTCCGATTTTCCCTAGTCCTCCTCTGTTTTGGTGGGCAGGGCAGGATAAAACCAAATGAGCACTAAATGATTGGTATAGTAAAATCTCCGATTTATTGTTAAAAAGCGTGACATTCAACGCGTTTCGTGGATAACCACTTCATCAGGAATGAGGACTAGGGAAAACCGGAGAGAAACTACAGCAGCACGCACAGAACCCAGGGAACTGCTGGAGTCAAATCGGCACCTGGAGGAGTGTAACACCTAACGATTTGATGTGAAACATATATATATATATATATAGCAACCAAACAAGGAGCACTCACGGACTTAGAAAAAGTAAACTAAAATAAACTCTTTATTGGAATGTCATTAAAAAAAATGACGTTTCGCCTCAAATAAGAGCCTTTATCAAGGATAAATTGATCCTTGATAAAGGCTCTTGAGCCGAAACGTCGGCTTTTTAATGGCATTCCAATAAAGAGTTTATTTTATTTTACTTTTTCTAAGTCCGTGAGTGCTCCTTGTTTGGCTGCTATACTACATTTTTGAGGATTTTTTGCACCACGGCGCCCGGCAAAGAAATTTCCAAAGCGTGAGTGCTGAGAAGGTTGGACTGTTATATAAATATACATATACATATATACACACACACACACCTGTTTCTAGTGTGTGCTCCATGTAGGGGGCTTGGATTAACATTTGTTGTGTTACAATATCACACGATGTTTAAT
Organism: Leptobrachium leishanense; assembly: GCA_009667805.1. Lineage (NCBI taxonomy): Eukaryota > Metazoa > Chordata > Amphibia > Anura > Megophryidae > Leptobrachium > Leptobrachium leishanense. The sequence continues at coordinate 95,258,221 of CM019063.1, read as the reverse complement.
TTCTTTTTATAGGCTACACCCATATTGCTATATGTATATATTTTGTATACCTTTAGGCCAAAATACCTGAATTTAAAAAGGTTTCCGACTTCAGCATTCTATCACCTAAACTGTATAATGTTGGAAAATGAATACAGTACTTTCCATAGGAATTCTCTGTGATCTCCTTGCTGAAGACATAAGATTTTAAACATAACAGAGAAAAAAAAAGGGACACAATGCACATTTAGTAGTAGATTTAAAGAAACAAAAATCTGAAGAAACAAAAAGAAAAAGTAAAAATACTGTCCTAAATGGCATAACGTCAATGACAGAGTCACACAGTCAGCAGTGTACAGTGTGAGTGATACACACAAAACAGTAAGGATTTTAAACCATACAAGAATGACTCCAGTCGACCCATAATGCATCACGTTTCCTCAATCACAATTATGGGCTAATCCAGCAAGTCAATCTACACCGAACAAGAAGCTTGTATCAACCCCATGGCAGCTCGATTTAAAATGAAAAAGCATACTTAACTGCAGAGATTGTCAAGTGTGGAAATAATATTTGTCCAGCCGGACAGCTTCCTTTTGTAGTGGCTAAATGAATGTTGAGATTCTGTCGTCTTGAAAGCTCCCGTGTCAGGGAAGTAACGTGGACTGTTTGTGCCTTGACAGGGATTATTAAAATCAGATGATGTGAAGGAACGTGAATGTGAGGAAGCAAAATTGACAGTAACAATCTCTATTATTTGCAGCTGGAGTTGCAATGATTACACCGATATGATGGCTTCTAAATGTTATATTTCTTGTTAAGACGTGTTAACCAACAAGCACAGCCGGATGGCGTCTGCAGTAATGTGCGGCCTGATCTCCTGACAAGGAATCAGGTGTCGAGCGCAACAGCAGGGTTTTTCAATAAAGTGGGATTGTGCAGATTAGACAAGAGAATTTTAGGCCAATATCCAGTGGAATTGCGGGAAGAAATCTCCAATTCTGCCATTTATTCAGCCGCAAAAGTAATGAACGGGGCATTGATCATACAGGTCAAGTGAGGATACAGTCATAAATTGCTTGACCCCTTCACTGCTGAGCCATTTCACGTCTTAAAAAAAACCCCACATTTTTCTTTCTTTTTATTTATTTTTTTCTTTACTTTAAACATGGTCTTATTTGGTATCATTGGAAAGGCCATGCTCTGGCCTTTCTAATGATACCAAACATGACCCTGCTAGCTGCCAACAGTCGGGAGATATCAGGGTTCAAATGAACCCCCTATCTCCACCCCTATCTTTCCTTAGGAGTCAATGAGGATGTTCCCCACACGTCCTCAGCAGTGAAAGGGTTAAGGGGATGCTGTAGGCATTGTTGCAACCCTATGTAATCTGAGTGGTCATACTGCCCTGAGTATCCTCGCCCCAATTCCCCCTCTGCTGCTGTGGCTGTTTTGGAAGGCTTATTCAATCCTCCAAGTGCAGGGGATTAGCTCTGCCACAAGGTGATAGTTATCTTAACTTCTGCATAGGAATACAGTGTTAAATGCTTGGGGCCAGGGCCACATGACATGCTGCGGCTTGTCAGAGGAGCCCACAGGAAGCCCAGTCTCAGCTGTGCCAGTGATTTGGGTGACAGATGGGGTAAACAGGTTTTTCTATATATTATTTTCAAGCTCATCTATGCGTGTGCTGGAAAATAATCTGAAGCACTCAAAAGGAGTAGAATAGAATTGATAAAGGACAATCTCCACAGAAAGAATTGTGGCAATATGAGTCGAAGCAGCAAGACCGAAAAAAATATACAGGACTCAAAATTGTCCGTGTGTGGGCAGAGCACCAGACAGCCCCTTGATCTCCTACACCAGGGATGTCAAACTCTGGCCCCCTATGTTGCTAGCTTACATTTCTATGTATTCATTTGATGTAATAGATGGCCAGGGAATAACAGGACTCATAGTTCAGAATCACCTGGGCAGCCAGAATTTAACAACCTTGTTCTAGGGCTTGGGCTCCCCATGTGTTGACAGTTCGTCCCTGGGCATAATGTGATGTGCAAGTGGATCTTGAGGGATTTTAGAAGTCCACCGGCAGCATTATGAGGCAGAACCCACTGAGTGCTGCCGACCTAACGGTACCAGGAGATTCCAAGTGATGTGAATAAAATAATTCTATTGCTTTACTTGATTGTATAAGAGTTATGAATATTAGGGCTGAGACAACTTATCAATAAATTAACAACTAATCGATAATGAGAATAGTTGACAACTAAATTATTGATTTAATCGGCTGGCCGATTGATTTGTAGACAGCACACTTTGGTGTGCCAATGTCACTCAATGCGTTTTTTTTGCCTTCGACTATCCTTAAGACAGGGGTCAGCGACCTTAGCCCTCCAGATATTTTGGAACTACATCCCCCATGATACATCCGAACCGCTCTCGCCTGTCCTATCATTCACCTGTCCTAATGAAGCCATCACCCACTACAACTCTACTCTTTCCTCAACCCTTGATAAAGTTAGTACCGTCAAAACCCTGGTCAACGAGGCGACAGAACCAGCAACCCTGGCACAACAAATTGACCAGGCATGTCCAAAGATGTTCTAGAACTGCTGAACGCTATTGGAGAACGACCCGCTCCCACTTTCTTCACTATAAATTTATGCTCCGGTCCTACAGCTCTGCCCTCTTTCTAGCCAGTCAGTCATATTATACAGCCCTCATGCACACCCACTCCCGGAACCCAAAACACCTGTTCACCGCCTTCAACTCTCTTCTCTGTCCTGCTGTGGCTGTTCCTCACACAGACCTCAATGCCGAAAACCTAGCATGCTTTTTCACAGCAAAAATAGAACCGATAAGAACTGAAATCTCAACAATGCCATTATCACCCATGCTGGTAGATGTTAACCATGTCTATCCTCACATGTTTAACTCGTTCCTATCAGCGACTGAACAAGTGGTCTTTAAACTACTACGATCCGCTCATCCCACTACTTGCCCCCTCGACCGTTCCCTCACATTTTACCAAAACAGTTTCCGTTTCTCTTGTACCGTCCTTTACCTACGCCTTTAATCTGTCCTTAACCTCTAGGGCAGTGTTTCCTAAACCTGTCCTCGGGATCCTCAACCAGGACAGATTTTGCAGATCACCTTGGGGAAAAGCAGACAGAATCCTGCAATCACCGAGCAACAAATCATATCACCTGTGCTGTGCTTCAGATATCTGGAAAAAGTGGCGAGGCGGAGGGTCCTGAGGACAGGTTTGGGAAACACTGCTCTAGGGTCTTTCCTGCTCCCCTCAAACATGCCACAGTAGTCCTAATCCTAAAAGAGTCGTCTCTGGATCTGACTGCTCCCTCCAACTACCGCTCCGAGTCCCTGTTCCCTTTTGCCTCCAAACTCCTCAAAGTTTGTGTATGCCCGTCTGACTACCTCAACACCCACTCTCTCCTTGACCCTCTGCAATCTGGCTTTCGCTCACTGCACTCAACAGAAACGGCTCTTGTGAAACTGACCAATGACCTTGCAAATGCTAAATCCAATGGGTGCTACTCTCTATTGATCCTTCTTGACCTCTCTGCCGCCTTTGATACAGTTGACCACTCAATCTACCTTCAAATTCTTAGTGATCATGGTCTTCAAGGTACTGTTCTTCCATGGTTCTCTTCCTATCTGTCCCAACGATCATTTACAGGGTTATTCAGAGAGCGGTGAAAAGCAGGAGAATGGAAAATTCTAGGTCAAAATAGCCAAACCAGAAAAATTCTCCCATTCATCTCACTTTCCAAATCGGCTATTTTGACCTAGAATTTTACATTCTCCAGTCATTCTCCTGCTTTTCACCGCTCTCTGAATAACCCACTTAGTGTCTCACTTGCGGGAAGTTCCTTCTCCCGGCAGCCTGTCTCTGTTGGAGTGCCCCAAGGTTCAGTACTGGGCCCTCTACATTTTTTAATCTACACAGCCTCTCTAGGCAAACTGATCAGCTCCTTTGGATTCCAGTACCACCTATGCGCTGATGACACTCAAATATACCTCTCCTCCCCTGATCTCTCTCCAGCTCTCCCGGATCGAGTCACTGACTGTCTCTCCACCATCTTGAATTGTATGTCTTCCCGATTCCTTAAACTCAATCTTGCCAAAACTGAAATTCTCGTTATTCCTCCCTCCAAGAAAAACCCAATAAAACCTATTTCTCTACGAGTAAATGGAACACCCATTAGCCAAACACCCCAAGCTCGCTGCCTTGGCGTCACTTTTGATTCGGACCTAATGTTCTCTCCCCACATGCCGTGACCAAATCCTGTTACTTTCAACTCAAAAACATTGCTGGTGTCCGTCCCTTTCTGACGCAAGATAAAGCGAAGGAGCTGGTTCATGCTCTTGTCATTTCACAACTTGCTCCTTATTGGCCTCCCCAACTCCCGCATTGCCCCTTTGCAATCTGTAATGAATGCAGGGGCCAGGCTCATTTTCTCACCAGACGCACTTTGCGTACCACCCCCCGTCTGCCAGTCCCTCCATTGGCTTCCTGTACGTTCCAGGATACAGTTTAAAATACTGACACTCACGTTCAAATCGCTCAATAACTCAACTCCTCCCTACATGGCTTTGTTACTCCGCAAGCACGTCCTGTCTAGACAACTCCGGTCAGCATGTGATCTCCACCTGTTGTCTACAAGCGCACAGCCAACTCTCGCCTCCAAGACTTCTCAAGGGCAGCACCGGTCCCGTGGAATGACTTCCCTCGCCATATCAAACTCTCCCCTGATCTTCACGCCTTCAAGAAATCCCTCAAAACCCATCTCTTCAGGTAAGCATACCACATCACTGATGCAACTCATCCCTCTGCTCACCTACTCACACATGATTGAAGCTGCTTCTATGGCCCCACCATTCCCAAACCACTGGCACTTATGATCCTGCTATCTAGTAAAATTCCTCTTGTCTTCCTCAACTCCAATCCCTCTAGACCAGTGGTTCCAAACCGCGGTCCTCAAGTACCCCCAACAGGTCAGGTTTTCCAGATAGCTGAAGCACAGCACAGGTGATATGATTTGCTGCTCAGTGATTGTAGGATTCAGCCTGCATTTCCCCAAGGCAATCCTCAAAACCTGGCCTGTTAGGGGTACTTGAGGAATGCGGTTGGGAACCACTGCTCTAGACTGTAAGCTCCAATGAGCAGGGCCCTCTACACCTCGTTTCCATCATTTGTCCATTTATCTCGTTCCCGTTGGTTATTGTAAAGCGCTGCGGAAACTGATGCCGCTATATAAATGATAATAATGATGCACAGGTACTCATTAGACTGTCTGAGCCTCAACGGAAATGAAGTTCAAAGAATCCAGAGGGGCCGAGGTTGTTAACCCCCCCATCTTCAACTTTGCAGCCATAATAATAATAAAAGCCCCCTGTGAAGTGTAAAGCAGAAGCATTTGCACCGAGAGACTCCTACTTGGCTTCTACTGAAAACGTTTGGTCGGAAAGGAAGATAACGGCACTGGATTAAAGAGGAGTTTTAAACGTATGCTTTAAGGGAAAACGCTAAGCGTATATAAAAAGTGTAAGAAAGTTGCTAAACTACGAGATGTGTCTCATTTACAATGAAAACGAATACACTCCATGGGCCCTATTCCAAGGTTGGTGTTAATCAGAGCTGTTGTAAACTTACCAGAGCCATTATAGTATATGGATTCGTTACGCTTACCAACCTTCGAATAGGGCTCCATATTTTTACAAAGCACACACTTTGAAAAAAGTAGAAGAAAAAAATAACTTTTTGAAAGACCAAAATATTGTGGGAACAATCTGCATTCAGTGTACTTTTTACATTCAGGATCAATCAGTGAATCACATCTGACATCACACCTCATCAAAAAGGATATTTGACACAAATGCACCCTGCTCATAAAGTAATCACATTACCAGTACAAACAACATAACCATTGCCTGTATAATGTGTGATAATAACACAAGATTCATGCCCTGTCACATCCCTTTATAAATCTTACATGCAGATTCACGTCAATTACTGCACACTGCAACACTCATTTGCTCAAGAGTAATATATACACACACACATATATATTAAGCACACATATATAAATACATACACACATACTTTATTCAAACACTAATTTGCATACATTTATATGAAACTATTTAATTACTGTTTGTTTTAGCCGTTTATGGTAAAAAGAACAATTTTTTAAAATGAAATAATCTCCAGCGCATAACACCTACAGGGCTATTCAGAGAGAGGTGAAAACCTTGAGAATTTACAGGAGGAGAGAACAATATAGACCAAATAGCCAATTTGGAAAGTGAGATAAATGGGAGAATTCTTCTGGTTTGACTATTTTGACCTAGAATTTTCACTTCTCCAGTCATTCAAGGTTTTCACCTCTTTCTAAATTGCCCTATTACTGTTGGAAAGGGAAGAAGAAATACCAAATATCTTTAGAAGAGAAAAAAAACTTTTTTTCTTTAAAAGATAGAGATCGCTCAGCTCAGGCGGCATCTCTTTGGTGTTTTGTGGTGGCAGCGCACGCCTGTCTGGCGCACTTTTGCTGCAGGGCTATCGTCTATCATGTAGCCAGAAAGATGTACAACCATGTGACTGTTCTGTTTCAATAAAAATGCAAATATTCTTCAAAATATGTGTGCCAACTCTGATTATTCATGTACATAATCCAGTTACACTTCCCATGCAGAGTCCATGTCATAAATTAAGCAATCATTGTTTTATTCCTGAGAAAAGATTCTTCTAGGTGCAATGGAAGAGCAGCTTATTCTTCTTACATTTGTTTGTCTCTCGACAGTGAGAAAGGGACGTGTGTGTGTACACAAAAAGCATGCAAAATGGGATCCAAACAGAGTGTTGCAACACGTACACAATGGATGGTGTAGTTAGAAATTCCACGTGCAGCCAGAGAGGTGGTGGAATGTGCTGCTACCTGCACTGTGGTACCAGAGTAAAACAAGGGATTAGGTTTTTAACCAATTTGATTTTAAGTGTTAAATGATTCGGCAAAAGATAATTTGCTTAACCTCCCTGGCGGTAATCCCGAGTATGGCTCGGGGTTAAATTTCTTCAATGCCAAAAACGGTAAGCCACACTCTGGCTGATACATACCTTTCCCTGCGTTCCCTCAATGTCCTCCAGCATTCACCTCCATCTGATCATGTCGTCCAGTTTCCTCGCGAGCAGGGAACCAGGAAGCCGCAATCAGACGGAGGTGACAGTGGGAGGACATCGAGGGAACGCAGGGACAGAAATGTATCAGCCCGAGTGTGGCTCGGGGTTACCGCCAGGGGGCTGAATAAATGTACCAATTTTGACGTACAAAAATGTCAAAATCAGACCGGCAGGGAGGTTAACGCCAAGGTCCACGAGTCTGGATTTCTTTTTTAATACCACCTTGAGAGGAAAGTAGAGAGTGCCCTTGGAATCTCAAGTTATTCTTTGGCTGGGTGACAATTAACTCTTCCTATACAAAGTATAGGAAGCACTTACAGTAGAAACTAGGGATAGACCAATATCTTTTTTCAGGTCCCATATCGATTATCAGCAACTTTCCTGGCCGTTAACTATAAATTTATAGAATATCGGCTGTGAGAAAAACAACACAAGTCTGACATTATTCCATTAACAGAATGTGTTTAATAAAATTGTACAAAATGCACATGTCCACTTCATTTATTCAATTTAATTATAAAAAAAATATATTTAAGCTTTAATTTTTACAAATAATATGGCCGTGTCTAGACTCTGGTCTTTGCAATGATACCTCATATGACCCTGTAGTTAAGTGGCCAGCAAACCTGGCCCTCCAGGGACTAGTTGGTGCTAACTTAACCAGAGCTGTTGTAAACTTAACAAACTCCATAGACGATAATGGCTCTGGTAAGTTTAAAACAGCTCTGGTTGAGTTAGCGCCAACTAAAAAGGCCAATACTGATAACAGTAGGGTTGCACCGATACCGATATTAGTATCGGTGCCGATACTGGGTACTGCAGGAGTACTTGGTACTCGTGCAATACCCCCCATATTTTTTCCGATACCGGAAGCCGGCATTGAGCCGGCTTGCCGGCATCCGAGGGGCTGCGGCGGCTGTCCGAATGCTCTATCGGCATTCGGACAGCCGCCCCTGGAGCTGCTCACCGCAATACTTACCTTCCTGGGCGCCGCCGGGAATGTCTCCGCGCGTGCGCTCGTTGGAAGGACCCCAGCCGCGACCACGTGGGACCACGGCTGGGGTCCTTCCAACGAGCGCGCGCGCAGAAACTTTCCCGGCGTCGCCCAGGAAGGTAAGTATGAACACAGTGAGCAGCTGCAGGGCCTGTCCGAATTCCGATGAGAGCAGCTGCAAGGCTTATCGGCATTCGGACAGGCCCTGCAGCTGCTCACTGTGTTCATACTTACCTTCCTGGGCGACGCCGGGAAAGTTTCTGCGCGCGCGCTCGTTGGAAGGACCCCAGCCGCGATCACATGGTCCCACGTGGTCGCGGCTGGGGTCCTTCCAACGAGCGCACGCGCGGATACATTCCCGGCGTCGCCCAGGAAGGTAAGTATCGTCGCGGGGGGGGGGGGAATCCATGAGCTGGGGGGCATACCCATGTGTGAGCTGTGGGGGCATATCCATGAGCTGGGGGGGCATACCCATGTGTGAGCATATCCATGAGCTGGGGGCATACCCATGTGTGAGCTGTGGGGGCATATCCATGAGCTGGGGGCAATATCCATGTGTGAGCTGGGGGCATATCCATGAGCTGGGGGGCATACCCATGTGTGAGCTGGGGGGCATATCCATGAGCTGGGGGCATACCCATGTGTGAGCTGTGGGGGCATATCCATGAGCTGGGGGGCATACCCATGTGTGAGCTGTGGGGGCATATCCATGAGCTGGGGGGGCATACCCATGTGTGAGTTGTGGGGGCATATCCATGAGCTGGGGGCATACCATGTGTGAGCTGTGGGGGCATATCCATGTGTGAGCTGGGGCATATCCATGTGTGAGCTGGGGCAGATCCATGTGTGAGCTGGGGCAGTATGAATATATATATATATATATATATTATATATATATATATAGGGGGATATACATGTGAGCTGGGGGCATTTTTATATGGTCTGTTCTTATTGGAAAGCGTCACATGACATTAAAGAAAAGTATCGGTACTCGTACTCGGTCTTAAAAAAGTGGTATCGGTGCATCCCTAGATAACAGTGATTTGTTGAATATCGGTCACTGATCGGTCTATCCCTAGTAGAAACCCGTTAAAGCTGAACTGTAAGAAACGTTTGTGGCTTGGCTGGATTTTGCAACTTGAGTCGTTGAGTGCAACAGCTCCATACATTGGGTCCTATTGGGTCCAGAGCATGGCCTTTCCAATGATACCATACTTGACCAGGTTAGAACTAATATATATATATATATATATATATATATATAATTTTTTTTTTTTTTTTAAAGAATGGTGGCGGCACTCCAGGACTGTTAATCAACTTATAATTTTTTTCACTGGCAAGTCAACGTTTCAGCCCCAACACAGGGCTTTGCTCAGGACATAAAAAAACACAACAAAAAAAATCACAAACAACTTATAGACGCCACAGTACTTACCCCTCCCCTCAAACGGCGTTCTCACCCACACAGTGCGCATGCGCCGACTCCCGACATAGCGGGATGACGTGACTTGCATGTAACCCTAGCAACCAGGGACGCATAGTCGCTCCCATGCACCACAGTGACGGAAGAGAAAAAAAATAAACATTAAAAGCAAGAGCAAAAGGCTGCAATGGATGATTGCATAATATCAATATTCAACACACTTTCAACAGAATAGTATCCAGTAAACCATAGACTATTGGTGACCAATAAGAGAGAGGGGAAACCAAAGACTCTCACCAACAAGGACCCCTTACAGAGAAAGATGTAAACACTTAGTAGCAACTTTAAATGATCTAAGACAAACATGTACAGTTGTGTTCAAAATTATTCAACCCCCACTGAAATTGAGTGTTTTGGCCAGTTTGACATTGATTTTGATCATTCAGTCATCTTGCTTACAATTAAATCAAAGAGGCACGTGTAGGTGAGACAAATATAACATAACATTTATAATGAAATAACCACAAATGTCTTTTCTGTGCTCACATCATTATCAGTTTTATTCAACCCCCAAGTGACATTCAATCTTAGTACTTAGTACAACATCCTTTAACAGTTATAACAGCTTTTAAACGTGAAGCATAGCTTGACACAAGTGTCTTGCAGCGATCTACGGGTATCTTCGCCCATTCGTCATGGGCAAAAGCCTCCAGTTCAGTCACATTCTTAGGCTTGCGCACTGCAACTGCTTTCTTTAAGTCCCACCAGAGGTTCTCAAATCGGATTTAAGACAGGTGACTGCGATGGCCACTCCAAAATCTTCCAGCCTTTAATCTGCAACCATGCTCTAGTGGACTTGGAGGTATGCTTGGGATCATTGTCCTGTTGAAAGGTCCAACGTCTCCCAAGCCTCAGGTTTGTGACGGACTGCATCACATTGTCATCCAATATCTCCTGGTACTGAAGAGAATTCATGGTACCTTGCACACGCTGAAGCTTCCCTGTACCTGCAGAAGCAAAACAGCCCCAAAGCATGATTGACCCCCCACCATGCTTCACAGTAAGCAAGGTGTTCTTTTCTTCATAGGCCTTGTTCTTCCTCCTCCAAACATAGCGTTGATCCATGGGCCCAAACAGTTCTAATTTTGTTTCATCAGTCCACAGAACACTATCCCAAAACTTCTATGGTTTGTCCACATGACTTTTGGCATACTGCAGTCGACTCTTCTTATTCTTTGGAGACAGCAAGGGGGTGCGCCTGGGAGTTCTGGCATGGAGGCCTTCATTATGCAGTGTGCGCCGTATTGTCTGAGCTGAAACTTCAGTACCCACATCTGACAGATCTTTTCTCAGTTCCTCAGCAGTCACACGGGCACAGTGCCCTTTGCCTTGAATTTGCGAATGATGCTTCCTATGGTCTCTCTTGGTATGTTTAACATCTTTGCAATCTTCTTATAGCCATTGCCCTTCCTGTGAAGAGTAATCACCGCTTCTCGTCTTCCTGGACCATTCTCTTGACTTCACCATGTTTGTAACCACACCAGTAAATGTCTAGAAGGAGCTGAGTATCACAGTCATTTTAAAGCTGCCTAATTGGTGCTTATTATGCTTTATTGCTGCTCCGTGACATCCACAGGTGTTTTCAATACCTGATTGAAAACACTTGAATGAACCTCTGTTCTTCAGAGGGGTAGTCTTTAAGGGGTTGAATAATTGTGTCAATGAAGAATTCACAAAAGAAACATTTACTACTGTATTACAAAACCAATTGATGTCATTTTAGATGCATATGGTTCTTTAAAAAGTCCTTGTAGGATTTCATTCCGAATACAATTACAAATGTACACTAAATTCCCTAAAACCCTTTACAGCATTGGGGGTTGAATAATTTTGAACACAACCGTAGATAAGGGTCCGGTCTATAGTGGAACAATTCTGAACAGGAAAATTGTGAAAAACAGATGCTTTACATGTATCAAAAATTTAGGGCTCGAGGCTACTCAACCAAGGTGTTAGACACGGCGTTAACAAAAGCAAACTCGACAGTTGCAAGAAGCACGCACGGAGCAACAACTTCGACTTAGATTTCCAATGCAATACCATACGGCAACTGCTAAACTCACAGCATCAGTCAGAAGAAATTGGCACGTCCTAGAACAAGATCCATCGTTGCCAGCTATCTTCAAACAAAAACCGATGTTCTGCTATAAAAGAAGCAAGAATTTAAAAGATCTATTAGTTAGAACCGATCCGGTACACAGTTATTCCCAAGGGTCCGGGCAGTTTGTCAATCTAGCCTGCAAGAGATGCCTAGGGTGTGTCACGTGTGGACACATGATACCCTCCAAAACGTTCACCCATCCACATACAGGCAGGAGCTTCAAAATTCGTTACACTATAACCTGCAAGACAGATTTTGTAATTTATAAAATCACTTGCCCCTGCGGCTTGGCCTATATTGGCAAAACGGAAACTCCCGTGTGAACGTATTCGGAATCATCGCTCGAACATCCGTGTAGCATATCGCGATGGTCGGTCAGATAAACCTGTGGCAAGGCACTTTTTAGAGCACAATCATTCATTAACCTCTCTGAGATTTATAGCTTTTGACCATATACCACCGCCTAGGAGAGGAGGTTATCGAGGACGTTTACTATTACAAAAAGAAGCCTTTTGGATACACCATCTGGGAACTGTCCATCCGGAAGGACTAAATGAGAAATTGACGTTTTCTATGTTTTAACATCGATGGTTAATATCTTGATGGCCACGGTCCCACTATAGGTTTGTCTTAGATCATTTAAAGTTGCTACTAAGTGTTTACATCTTTCTCTGTAAGGGGTCCTTGTTGGTGAGAGTCTTTGGTTTCCCCTCTCTCTTATTGGTCACCAATAGTCTATGGTTTACTGGATACTATTCTGTTGAAAGTGTGTTGAATATTGATATTATGCAATCATCCATTGCAGCCTTTTGCTCTTGCTTTTAATGTTTATTTTTTTTTCTCTTCAGTCACTGTGGTGCATGGGAGCGACTATGCGACCCTGGTTGCTAGGGTTACACGCAAGTCACGTCATCCCGCTATGTCGGGAGTCGGCGCATGCACACTGTGTGGGTGAGAACGCCGTTTGAGGGGAGGGGTAAGTACTGTTGGGTCTATAAGTTGTTTGTGATTTCTTGTTGTGTTTTTTATGTCCTGAGGAAAGCCCTGTGTTGGGGCTGAAACGTTGACTTGCCAGTGAATAAATTATAAGTTGATTTACAGTCCTGGAGTGCCGCCACCCTTCTTTCAAAAATCTACATTCCATTAAGCTGAATGGCAGGCACCGGGCATCTTTGTAACTATTGAAGCTGGGAGTGCTCAGCTATTGAGATATATATATATATATTAAAATAACGTGTTTCTTTTAACTTAACGCAGCACTTGTTCACATTTCAATTACAATGTGAACAATAATGCTGCACTAATGATTTCTTGGGGGTGGGGGGGGTTTAGCTAAAACCACATAATTTCTCAGATAAATAAAGTAACGATTTCCCAGTTCTTTTTTTTTTTTTAACCCCTTAGTGACCGGGCGGTTTTACACAAATCCGTCTTTTAGTGACCGCTGCTGTTTTTACGTTTCTGCGCTGTTAGTGTTTAGGTCAAATTTTCCTCTTACTCATTTATTCAACCCACACATATTATACACCCTTTTTCCCGCCATTAAATGGACTTTCTAGAAATACCATTATTTCCATCATATCGAATAATTTACTATAAAAAAAATATGAAATATGAGGGAAAAAAAAATGGTAAAAACACACTTTTTTGTAATTTAATCCCCAAAATCTACAACCACCCAAAACGACCCCGGCTAAATAGGTTCAAAATTTTGTCCAGAGACTAGAAATACCCAATTTTTACATGAGTTTGCTTTTTAACCCCTTCACTGCTGAGACAGTTCACCTATGTGCGCTGCGCTCATTCTGACCATTTTGTGCTAATTATTTTTAGATGACAGCCTAGGTCCTATTTAATTAAACCCCCCCCCAGACAAAAAAAACTTTTAAAAAAAATACATTTTTTTATTATTTAATTTTTTTTATTTTTTTTTAAAACCAAACCTGGTCATGTTTGGTATCATTTGAAAGGCCATAATCAGGCCTTTCAAATGATGGCAAATATGACCATCTAGCTGCCATGGATCAGGAGATAAAGGGATCCTTAGGATTCCCTTATCTCTACATGGCAGCTAGAGGGTTAACTGGCCCACTGACATCCTCACACATATGGTGAGGTTGTCAGTGGGTGGGGGGGACCTGGAGGCTTGGCTGACATCCAAGATGTCAGCCCCCCTCCAGGTTTGAATCGCGTTTTGGCGCCAATTGGCGCCGCAACGTGATCCGGCGGCGAAACGGTTAATGCCATACACCGCTGGAAAGGGGAGGCTCTCCCCTCTCCAACGGTGCAAACGGCATCTCCCTAGCTTCAATGGTTGGGGAGATAGAGGGCTCCGAAGGAGCCCCCCCTGCCCTCCATTGAAATCCATGGGGACGCCTGCTGATGACGTCACCACGCAGCGTGGCGACGTCATCAGCCTCGCCTGCCCATGTAAATCACATGGGCAGGCTTCCTCCCTGCCAGATCGCCGTGGGATCCAGCGAGGGAGGTGAGTATCGGGCGGGAGGGGGATTAGGCGCCGCTGACGTACCCTGTACGTCCGCGGGTCTAAGGGAGACCCGAGGACAAGACGTACAGGGTACGTCAGCGGCCCTTAAGGGGTTAAACAAGCATACCCCATACAATATATAACAGCAAAGGCTCGGATGATAAAATGTGAAAACAAAATTACTTTACACACTGTGGATGATTGAAGTTTTAATGGAAATTCAAATTTTTTGTTATAGCTTTCTGGCAGGACATGACGTATACATATAATAATGGTATATTATGAATCTGCCAAGAAAAAAAAAGGATATATAATTTGTCTAGGTCGTACAAAATAAATATATAAATAAATAAATGCTCAGAAAACACAGGGAAAAGAAAGAGTAAAATGTTCAGAAGAAAAGAGGGGGGGGGTAATCCTTAGCACCATAGAGAGAGAAAAGGAAGAGATTGCACGCTGAACATCGGCATTCAGTTTATAATAAATTTTATTAATTGCCCATTGGCATCCAAAAACACAAAACTAAACGATTAAAACCACATAAAAAGAGAATGAAAAGATGGCAATTTCTGGAATAATTAGTCAGCCCTCAGTAAATACACTGAGCAGTGAGATAATATAGGGCGAGGTGTTTATAAAGCCAATATTCAAGAAAGCCCAATATAGAGGGTTTGAGGGTCTAAGTCAAACAAATAAGCAATGTATATAACCCAAAATCCACAAGTGGTCAAATTAGAGAAATAAATAGTTTATTATAAACTGAATGTCAATGTTCAGCATACAATCTCTTCTTTTTTTCTCCAAAAAAGGAGCTCAGCACACAGGGGTGAAATGGCTCAGCAGTGAAGGTGTTAAAACGGATGTCAGCGACCTCGGCCCTCCAGAGGTTTCAGAACTACATCTCCCACAATGTCAAGTCAACCTAATGAGCGTCTGAGCATCATGGTAGTTGTAGTTCCAAAACATCTGGAAGGTCAAGGTTCCTGACCCCTGCTTTAACGACTTGGCTGCGAAGGGCGCGCCAGACGTCAGTCCGCCTTTGGGACCCTGGCCAGCATCCAATTGCAGTTAATAATCGAGTAAACAGCTAATAACACATTACAAAATGATGAGCTATAAGGTCAAGAAGGTATGCAGACCAGCCCCCTCCTACCAAAGATTATGGGGAAACAAAAAGCGATCTTAAAGTTTCCTTGTTAAATATGCCGTTAATCTTATTCCCCGGAACAATTGCCATTGGTTCTATAGATCTATTGGAACGTTACATGAATGTAGCAATGGCAAAGCATATTTAATGCACATCACAGTAATATGGGAAAGGACCTTTTTCAGTCCCCACAGTAGTAAAAACTACAAATGATATAGTAGTTTAATTCTTTTTTTCCTCCCCCGTTACAGAAAATGAAAATATGGCTACAAGGAAAGAGATTTGAATCTATAAAGAACTGCGAGCTTTGTACACAAGTCACAGCTGCAAGTGTAGTTTTATCGTGTACTAAAATGGTTATTGATGTTAGGGTATGTTGTTTTGATGCATGATAAAAAATGCCTTTACGTAATAACTAAGTTTGTGTAGGAGAAATAAAAAAAATTCCCAGAATACAGTGCAGGATTCCTTTATTGCATAGCCTGGCCATGCAATGTGGAGTTTATTAGAAAATCACACCCCTCAGATTGCAAATTTAGTCCTCGAGCTGAAGGCAGGCAAAGGGTGCTTTCCATGAGTGCCTGTGTTTATTGAAGATGTAAATACTTGCGAAAAATGACTAAAGCTGGCATGTCACATAAATGATACCCAAACAACAGCTGGAGAAGCTTCAGAGAATCCTCTCCTCCATTGTTTGGATTAACATTTTGTGAAAAGCTGACTTTTTGCAAGTTTGGCAGAACACCTGTGCTTGTTGTATAACCCCCAACATTGAGTGCTAGAGTAGGACTCTAAAAAGGTTTGCTGTGATACTTGCAGGCGAGTTAGCACTTTACTAGCCATTACAAGGGTACTAAAGCCCCCATTTCAATATAGACTGTCCCCCTTTTTATACAGAGAAAGCATATTTATTTATATAGCACCAGCATATTCCGCAGCGCTGAACAATGTGCATGATATAGACAGGGTTACAATACACTGAGACGGAACAACATTTGATAAACCAGTACAGGAGGAAACGAGGGCCCTATTCCCGTGGGAACGCACAATCTAGAAGGTTTGGTGGTGGAAACAGGAGGAGAGGGCTGCAAGGTGAGAGTGATGGACTGGTTGGGGCAGTGAGGTATTTTAGTGAGTCGGGTGGTAGGCTTCCCTAAATAGGAATGTCGTTAGGGGGAAGTCTGACTGTAAAATTGAGAGCGTTCCAGAGGATGGGGCTGCGCATGAGACATCCTGCAGTCTGTCATGGGAAGAGGTGATGCAGGGAGAAGCTGTTTGATGTTAGGGAGCGGGCTGGGGTATATTAGGTGATTAGCGAGGACAAGTAGTGGGGAGCCGAGTTAGTGAGAACTTTGTAGGTCATGGAAAGGATTTTTGAATTTAATTTTGCAGTGAATGGGGAGCTAGTCAAGAGATTCACAGAGACCGAGCGGTGGGTGAGGTGGATGAGCCTGGCAGAGGCATTCAGAATGGATTGTAGGGGGGAGAGGCCGGAGGCCAGCAAGAAGATTATTACAATAGTCATGTAGTCGGGAGATTACGAGAGCGTGGATGAGTTGCTTTGTGGTGTCAGTGGTAAGAAATGGTGGGATTCTGGAAATATTACGTAATTGGTAGCGGCAGGAGGAAAGAGACTGGATGTGTGGAGGTGAAGGAAAGCACAGAGTCAAGTGTAACTCCGAGACAACGAACCTGGCTTGATGGGAAGATAGTGATACCCTCAACCATGATAGAGAAGTCAGGAGGTGGGGAAGCATTAGAGGGAGGAATTAGTAGAAGCTCAGTATTAGACATGTTAATTTTTAGGTGGCAAGAGGCCATCCAGGATGAGATGCCAGATAAACAGTCGCTTGCTTTGGCAAGGACAGGGAGGAGAGAGATCAGGGGTAGAGAGGTAGATCTGAGTATCATCAGCATAGAGGTGCCAAAGCTGTTAATGATTTTGCCCAGGGAGGAGGTATACGTAGAGAAGAGCAGAGGACCTAGGACAGTGCCTTGAGGTACACCAACTGATAAAGGCAATGAGGAGAAGTTAACAGCAAAGGACACAGAGAAGGACCTGTTTGATAGATAGGAGTTGACCCAAGACAGCGCAGTGTAACAGAGACCGAACGAGCTGTGAGTATGTAGGAGGAGGGGGGAAATCGACAGTGTCAAAAGTAGTCGAGAGGTCAAGCAGGATGAGAATAGTATAGTGGCCGTGGTTTTTAGCAGTTAGGTGGTCGTTGGTGACTTTGGTGAGGGCAGTTGAGTGTAAGGGACGGAAGCCTGATTGCAGGTGGTCAAGAAGGGAATTAGAGGACAGGAAGAGGGAGAAATGGTTGAAAACTAGTTTTTCCAAGAGCTTAGAGGTAAACTGAAGCAGGGATACAGGATGGTAGTTGGATGGAGAGTTTGGATCGAGGGAGGGTATCTTTAGTATAGAACTAACCTGCGCGTGTTTGAAGGCAGATGGGAAGGAGCCGGTGGAGAGAGAGATGGGTTGTAGATAAGTGTGAGTGCAGGGGTGAGGGAGGAGGAGAGTGGAGGGATGAGGGAGGAGGAGAGTGGAGGTATCAGATGTGAGGGAATGGGGTCGAGTGGGAACATAGTGAAATGTGTGGAGAACAGCGGCTGGGAGGAAGTGGGAGAGGGTAGTAGAGGGTGTCACTGAGCGTGGAGGTGGTGGATTAATGGTTTGTGTCAGGATGTTGCTTCGGATAGTTATATTTAGGAACTAATCTGCCACGTCCGGAGCGCTAAAAGCAGATGAGGGGGGGTGGGGCGTGCGGGTGGGTAAAGGAGGTAGTTAAAAGTGGATCAGAATCATTTAGGGTTGGAGGACAGTAGATATGAGAAAGCAACATGAAATGAGTGAAATCCGCTTCAGAGCGGGATTTTCTCCAGGCACCCTCTGCAGTGCAAGAGCATTGTTGCTTGAAGCGTGTCTGGGGTGTGTACCAGGGCTGACATTGGCGGTGTGGGGCCTTACAGAGTCGAAGAGGAGAAAATGTGTCTAGAGCAGAGATACGTAGGGCTGAAACAACTACTCAATTAAATCGACAACTAAATCGATAATGAAAATAATTGAAAAGAATTGTTGACATCAGCTGTCGATTAATCGATTTTGTGTACTGCACACACTGTTTAGTCAGACTGAGTTAAACCACTTATGATTATTCTTTATTTATAAAGCGCCAGCATATTCCGCAGCGCTGTACAATAGACACAGTATAGACAGGGTTACAATACATTGAACAACATTTGACAAACAGTACAGGAGATGATGAGGGCCCTATTCCCGTAGGAACTCACAATCTGGGAGGGTTGGGGTTGGAAACAGGAGGAGAGGACTGTAAGGTGAGAGTGATTGATGGTTGCGTCAGTGAGTTGGGTGGTAGGCTTCCCTAAATAGGAACGTTTTAAGGGAGCGTTTGAAGGAAGAGAAGTTAGGGCAAAGTCTGACAGTACGAGGGAGAGCGTTCCAGAGAGTGGGGGCTGCGCGTGAGAAATCCTGCAGTCTATCGTGGGAAGAGGTGATGCGGGGAGAAGCTAGGCGCAGGTCACTGTTTGACCTTAGGGAGCGGGCTGGGGTGTATTTGGTGATTAGTGAGGACAGGTAGTGGGGAGCTGAGTTAGTGAGGGTTTTGTAGGTAAGGATAAGGATTTTGAACTTAATTCTGCAGTGGATGGGGAGCCAGTGAAGGGACTCACAGAGGGGAGCGGCAGAGACAGAGCGGCGGGTGAGGTGGATTAGCCTGGCGGAGGCGTTCAGGATGGAATGTAGGGGGGAGAGGCGGGACAGAGGGAGGCCAGATAAGAGATTATTGCAATAGTCGAGTCGCTTATTCTGCTTCGGAGCTAAATGTAGATGTGCCGCTGCTTTACCCTGTATGATTTTGTTCTAGGGTTATGTCAGACATTACCAGTTTGTTCTTATTTAGTTTACAATTGCAGAAGCGCTATAACACAAACCCTGGGATACTGCTAACGGGTATGGGCACTGTAATGCTGGCGTTTTATTCTTACATGAAGCTGGAGTCCTGTGTCACCACCCTAACCTGCCATCACCTCTTTGGTATGGAGTTGCCATTCTCTCCCTTTGGTCCGGTCTCTTCCCACAAACTCCCTCCCACACTCAGGTCCAGTCTTTTGCCAAAACCCACTCCCTTTCACATTCGGGTCAAGTCCCTTGAACAAACGCACTCCCACCTCTGGATCCTGCTCACACTCAGTTTGTTCATGAAATTATTGTAAAAGGGACACTATGATAAGCTAAAGTGGTCAGGCTGAGTGCCCCCCCCCCTTCTCACCCTGATTTCATGCTGACATCATCACGTCTATCTGAGCACTTGTAGCAGCGTTTGTGGAGAAAGGCATGGGCTTAAGCTCTGCGAACGCAGCATCAATCCATCACGGTGACCAGGTGCCTGTGTACATTGTGTGCGAAAAGTATGCAATTTGCATATGTACGTACAAATGTTATGTACACTACACAAATTGCTTAAGAATAAGAGGGGGATGGGTTGGTTTTTTCATAATGTTCTCTTAAGGAAACTTTTTAATTCTTTTTATCCGATGAATAGATTAACCTCCCTGACGGTAATCCCGAGTGTGGCTCTGGGTTAACTTTTCGTACCGAAAGCGGTATCCCCGAGCCAAACTCGGGCTGTATACTTACATGTCCTGCGCTCCCTCGCTGATCCCGCAGTCTCCTCCAGCCGCTCTCAAAGTCACACTGCCTGGTTCTCTTCTGGCGAGGAGTGAAACCAGGAAGTGTGACGTCGCGATCGGCTGCAGTGTGACTGCGGGGACAGCGAGGGAGCGCAGGACATGCAAGTATTGGCCCGAGTGTGACTCGGGGATACCGCTTTCAGTATTGAAAAGTTAACCCCCGAGCCACACTTATACCGCTAGGGGGCCGAAATAAATAGGGCAGAGTCTAACATATAAAATATGTCAGAATCAGACCGCCAGGGAGGTTAAATATATATATTTTTTTTTAAAAAACGGCCTACTAATCAATTATGAAAATAATCGTTAGTTGCAGCCCTAGACATAAGAGTAGCATTATAGTGGTCAGTGGCAGCATCAGGGCAGATAAAGGTGTTCAAGAGATATTGAAGGAATTTAGAGAATTGATGGGGGTCCTCAGCATGCAGATTTCTGCGAGTGCATGATGGGGAACAGGGAGTTTGGGTAATCCAGATAGGATGAAGTAGAGAAGGTGTGATCAGATAGGTAAAAGGAGACAGGTGAAATCAGAAACCGAGCAGAGGTTGGAAAAAAACAAGGTCAATAAAATTGACTCAGCACAGTCACCCAGCCACAGAAAATGGCAAAAACGTATGTTACTGCGATGCCCCATGGCTGCCACCACCCTGAAACCACCCCCCCCCCGGTGGTACACTTCCTATTCTGCTCCTGCCCTGTAACTTGAATCCTGCAATCAGCATTGTAAGCGTTAAGCACCAAACACACGTGACTCACAAAATAAAGGGCTCTGCCCCACACTCGCACATTGCTGGTTCATTACAGCTTTGCTCACGAAGAGTGAACACCATTGCTAGTATTGCTGATCTGCTACCTGATCCTGATTTCCCCATTTCTGGTTCCTGCAGCTACAACCTTCATTCCCATCATCCTTCTGCAATCAACCTGGTTAGTCACCATTTCCATCCACCTTCCTCCACCCATATCCATCTGTTTATTTGTGCAGACCACTGCACGCTGAGCTCATACTCCTCACCCCTGGTGCCACCCTGGTACCATCCCTAACCCTGACAGAATGAACCAGCCTAATACAAATGAGCCCGCAGTGCTGCACTTTATGGTGGAGTTACTAAAAAAGACCTTCCAGGAACTGTTTAAAAACCTAGCTGATTCCCTGGTGAAATTGCTGCAAGATATTTGGGGCTCCTCGACCAAGGGGTGCATTCCTGCAGCTAACAAGCACAGAGAACCCCTGTCCCGTGAAGAACGTACCCGGACACAGACTGCCAATCTGTGCCTATACTGCGGGGCAGGAACCCACTGGCTTGAAAAATGTCCAGTAAGACAGCAGAAACGTACCGCTGCTTTTAATCAGCAAAACAATGTTTCTAAGCCTGCTGCTACTCCCAAACACGCTCAGGTGCGTAGACATCTGAAGCAGCCCCAGGCTTCCAGGCCTGCTACAACCACTGTGTCTACGCCTGCTCCAGAAAGACCTGCTGTACGAGTGCGTGCACCTAAGCCTCTACCCAGAAAACCCCCGGCACCCAAGCCTGCACCCTGAAAGCCTCCTGCACCCAGACCAATCCCCAGAAGATTTGTGCCCAAGAACAGGGTGTCGTCAGAGTTAATCTCTGATCACGAGTCTGAGAGTCCTATGGACACTGAAATCACCATACCCACAGAATCCGAACGTTTCCTTCCTATGGATGTAGAACCCACTGTACCTGTGGAGTCAGATATCCCAACTCCTGTGGAGATCATGTCCATGCCAGTCTCAATTATGACACCAACCCCTTTCAAGCAATTCAAAAAAAGCCAGGCTGAAGAAAGCTCAGGAGATTAACCCTTTCGCTGCTGAGGCTTTTCCCGCCCCTGTGCTGAGGTCATTTTTACCGGTTTTGCTCATCATGTTTAAACGTGTTTTTTTTAAGGCTTATTTTAGTATATGACCCAGACATATTATATATCGTTCTTTCCGTCAGACTCGGTATATTCATAATATGTCATTATTATATGTATACGTTATGTCTTGTCTGTATATTATAACAAAAAATGCAATAAAATATGTATTTTTCAATAATTTACAATGTGTAAAGTGGTTTTTTTCACATTTTAACATGCGAGCAATTGCGGTTATATTTTGTATGGGGTGCGCTTGTTAAAAAAATTAGAGATGGGGTCTCGTTACATTTTTTTTGGGGGAAAATTACGCGATTTTTAACAAACGCACCGCATACAAAAATCGTTAGTGCAGCATCATTGTTCACATTATAATTGAAATGGGAACAATATTGCTGCATTAACAAACCAAAAAAAAATTTAAAAAAGTTTTTTTTTTATAATTTTTTTTTATTTTTTTTTTACAACATTTTTCACTTTCATGTTTGGTATCGTTGGAACGGCCATGCTCTGGCCGATCCAACCATACCAAAATTTAACCCCTAACTGCCACGGATCGGGAGATAGGGGGTTCCAATGAACTCCCTATCTCCACCGTTGGTGGCAGTTAAGGGTTAAGTCCAGGACTGGCGTCATCGTGCTACGCACGATGACGCCAGTCCTCAGGGGGAGTTCCCGGAGGCTTGGCCGACATCCAAGATGTCGGCCAGCTCCGGGAAAGGATCGCGAATCGGCGCTTTTCAGCGCCGATTCGCGATCCAGCTCCCCAGGGGTTAATGCCAGGCATCATTTGGAAGGGCAGGCTGTGCCCTTCCAAATGATGCCTGGGTTAACCCCCTGTGCGCCGCCGATCAGGAGGGAGGTCCGAAGGACCTGCCCCCCCTCCCTTTCAGGCGCCTCCTCCGCACATGCGGGGGGGGGGGGGCGCCTGAATTAGGTGTCATCGCGCTGCCGCGATGACACCTAATTCCGGCGGCTGTGGTCCCGGATGCGCGGCTGACATCCAGGATGTCAGCCCGCACCGGGGGGGGGGCCAGCGATCGGCCGGAACCCGGCCGAACGCTGACCCCAATGGGAGGACGCGCTCAGCGCGTCCTCCGCATACCAGCGGGAATGCTGAGGACGCGCTGAGCGCGTCCTCAGCATCCAAGTGGTTAAGAACTACATGATGGCACTTGCAACTCCCATCACTCCCAGCCAGCACGATCCACTGCTGTCTTCTTGCTCATCTTCCCTATCTGAATGTGACCCAGAGGATATTGTTACCTCTGAGGAGAACTTAACACGACAGACAGCCCGCCGCACCAAAGGACCCCCAGGTCAATATACGGGGTCTTTGGGGTCTGATATTTCCATCAAGGGGTGGCATAATGTCTGCTCTTCATCCAGCGATGACCTTGAGTGGGATTGTGGCGAGGAGGAAGAGTAGGAGGACGAGGGCAGTGAGCCCTGGCTGTGCGACAATCCTTCCCTTAGTGATGGATCAGAGTCAGAAGGGAAACCGGGAGAAATGAAGGAGATGCCTACCCCGATGCCTTCTTCCTATGTGGGCACTAGGTTCGATGGTGACTGCCTCCTTCTGTCTCCAAGGCCAGACACGCTAAGGATATCCCTGTTGGTCCAGACCCCTTACCTGAGGATCCAGCTCCCTATACGGGGCAGGGAATTTACGCTATGCCCACCTTTGTGCCATCCGGTTACATGGGCACCCTCATTCCTGATGTATCAGCTGACCCATCATCGGAGGACCGAGTCACTGCTTCTAATGGGACTGTGGTTCGTCGCAAAGACCTCGACATATTTGAAAAGGGGTTACTCCGGCGTAAGGAGATTGAAGACGCTGAAGGGAGAATGCCATCTGGGTACATGGGTACTCTCATTCCTGTCATCTCGGCTGACCACAAGAAGACCAAGACCAAGGCACGGCGGCGTCAGAGAAAGGCACGTGCCCAATCCTGTACCACCACTCCTGACCCCCAGTGGTTTGACGAATACTGGTCCCAGCACCCACTAGAGTGACCCGTGCCTGGTCATGGGCAGTCCTGCTACCCATCCTTGGCCATGCGGAGCATGACCCTGAAGGGGGAGGTAATGTCATGTCCCATGGCCGCCACCATCCTGAAACCCCCCCGGTGGTACACTTCCTATTCTGCTCCTGCCCTGTAACCTGAATCCTGCAATCAGCATTGTAAGAGTTAAGCACCAAACACACGTGACTCACAAAATAAAGGGCTCTGCCCCACACTCGCACATTGCTGGTTCATTACAGCTTTGCTCACGAAGAGTGAACACCATTGCTAGTATTGCTGATCTGCTACCTGATCCTGATTTCCCCATTTCTGGTTCCTGCAGCTACAACCTTCATTCCCATCATCCTTCTGCAATCAACCTGGTTAGTCACCATTTCCATCCACCTTCCTCCACCCATATCCATCTGTTTATTTGTGCAGACCACTGCACGCTGAGCTCATACTCCTCACCCCTGGTGCCACCCTGGTACCATCCCTAACCCTGACAGTTACGCAGAGATATGCTGCTCATAGAAAAGCATTATGTACAATGTGTGTGTGTGTGTATGTGCAGGCACTGCACCTGTCAAATGTTCCTCATACATTCGCTTCTCAACATGAAGACACAACGGGTACTTAACAGGCAGAGGTAAGATCTGCATCACATAGGTAGTAGGTCATGCTAATGTGTAAGCCAGAGAGTGGGACAAGTGTGCCACAGCAACACATTAAACAGGGAGTAACATCCCCGCAGACCAACAGGCATGGTTACCAGGGCATTAGTCTATGAGTAACATTGTGTCTCAGAGAGGCAGCGCTGAATCGGATCTGCATGTGTACACAGCTCTGATCCATCACTACGTATGCAAGTTCCGTAGCGGTGCTCAACTTGCAGTTCCTATGCTATGCAAATTGCAGAAATGCGTTTGGGACTCTTTCAGCCGAGGAGGAGCTGCACGCGCCAAGGGAGAAAAAGTGAGTCAATTCACCCAAAGGGAAAAAAATATATATAACTGAGCAGACGCTATCAGCAGCTTCTGCCTAATTATTTAAGGGCATTAGAAGGGAACTCTATTTTTAATAGAATATCCCTTTAAGCACAGACTTGAATTGTTTAAACCTTGGATAACATGTATATTGCATGGCTGCAGCAGGTGCTGTAAAAGCATAGAGAAATCACATTATGATTGACTCCTTTTATCCCCATCTCCACATACAGGGAGAAGTTGACAGAGCAGGGGAGTAGAAGTGCAGGGGTCTCATAAGAAGTGTCAGCCAGTTGAGCATACTATGAAGGCCAAAGCCCGCTCCCCATGCAGTGCATATCCATTAAAAGGGAGCCAATTCACGGCCAAGCACACTGCTCACATACAATCTGACTGGTCAGAGAACAGATCTACTAACGTGAAGCATGTGAAAGTGCTGCCATGCAGTATGTACAATTAACATGACAAACTAGTGAGTTGATTACCTTCCTCCAGCATATGAGCGATAATCCCATAATACTGGAATATAATTAACTTCTCTTACCAAGTGCCCTATGTTGAGGCTGGTGCAAAAAAATAGGGATGCACCGATACCATTTTTTTTAAGACTGAGTACAAGTATCGATACTTTTTAAAAGTACTCACCGATACTTGTATTTAAAGTCATGTGACCGCTTTTCAATATGACCAGTCCTCACCCATATATTGCTCCCCAGCTCACCCATGGATGGCTTCTCCCACGCTGTCAGGCCGTCTTTTCTCCGAGCAGCCGCTGGCAGAGCTTGTAGCCTGGCCGCTCGTTGGGAACCACGTGCACAGCCGCAGTCACGTGAACTCCGCGATCACGGCTATGAGTGTTTCCCAACGAGCGGCTGGGCTACAACCTCTGCCAGCGGCCGCTCGAAGAAAGAAGACGTCGGACACTGCCCCCAAGAAACCGGCCGGGAAGCCAGCCCAGCGCT
This sequence comes from Leptobrachium leishanense, assembly GCA_009667805.1. Lineage (NCBI taxonomy): Eukaryota > Metazoa > Chordata > Amphibia > Anura > Megophryidae > Leptobrachium > Leptobrachium leishanense. The sequence continues at coordinate 95,232,277 of CM019063.1, read as the reverse complement.
GTCTTCCGGTATCGGTTTAGATATCAGGGGCCTCTGCACAAGTACCAAGTACTTGTGCAGGCCCCGGTATCGGGATACTAGTATCGGTGCATCCCTAGCAAAAAAGGAAACTAAAATTTTTTAAAAAATTGCACCTGTAGATATTCTTTACGGTCTCCCTGTTTGCATGTCTATTCAGGGGGTAAGTGTTTTGTTAGCACCTATCCCTGGAATCAAGTGCAGTCGGATACCGGCAGCAGCACTGCGAGCCACTGCAAGTATCCGTTCATGGAGTCAATAGGACCCCATGGAGGATGGAGTGTCCCCACCACGAGCTCTGCAGAGAAACTTTTTGATCTGCTTCCCTGCTGGCAGTGAGAGTAAGTGGCAATCTCCACCACAGGATGAGAGGAAAGTTCCTTGTTTTTTTTGGGGGGGGATAGGTAAATCACTTTACCCCTTAACGCAGGGTGGGTGGTGTCCGGAGGGAGTTACACCAGGTCCTGTGGCGGGCCCCTCCTCCAGGCCATCAATGCAGCTGATGCACAAAGGGTGTCATTGGCTGCAGGGGGAAGGCCTGAGTTCCTGACGCCCATTCAGTTCCTCAGCAGCTGCTGATTTGCTTCAGCAGTCTCACTGAACGCTTTAGCTGTGGATATGGAAGCGTAAGGGCAGAGGATTGCTTAACGAGGTGCCGTTTCTGCAAAATCCACTTTTGTCCATTTTAGTGTTAAGGTTTACCATCTTACAATAAATATTCGGTGATTTGATCCACTAAAACTTCAAACTGAACATTTCCTTATTGGATTATTTGCTCCGTGGAGGCAGCCATCTTTCCTACGTCACACTCCGGTAACCCTGCAGCACCTCTCCACTTGGCTGCAAGTGCTAAGCGCTAAGCCGCATTATAGCGTTCAGTGCCAAGTTGCTAACTTCGCCTCTGGTTGTCTCGCAGCAGCCAATGGCAAGCAGAGCGCGCTGACTGCCAGGTGGGACCAGGGCAACACATTCAAGTCAACGGGGCTTACTAGTACACCTTGCGGCAGAAAAGGGTTAAGGAGATGGTGTTTGTGAGAGAAATGCCTACTCTATAGGAGCAGTGTTTCTCAAGTGGTGGGTCGCGACCAGGGGCGGACTGGGTCGCAGGGCAAGTGCCCCCAGGCCCATCTAATGCCTGGGACACACTAATGCATCTTACCTGCAGCAGTGTGTACCAGGCGGTGGGGCCACCTCTGAATGTTCCCAGGTGCCACCTGGGGCCCGCTGCATCAGGTAACATACTCTGTATTTGCAAGGAAGGTGGGGGCGGAATCTGTAATGGGAAGGTGTGGGGTGGGACTCAGTGACTGGCAGCAGCTCTGTGCTCCCAACACCATGAGCCACTGTGCACAATGCACATCTCCGTGAAGCAAAAGGCTGTTGGGTAGGGGAGGCTCCCTATGTATATTTGATTGTATTTTTCTCTGTCCTTTTACCTATTTATGCAGCCTTCTTTCTAAATATCTGGTATTCTGTCTGTCCATCTATATCTGTGTGTCCAGCTGTGTATTTTTCCATCTGTCCTTGTATCTATGTCTTACTCTCCATTTCTCCTCATCTCTCACCTTTCTCCCTCTATCATTCTCTCCCTTTTACTCTATAAATTTCTCACTCCTCTTCCTTTCCTGCCTTCCTCCTGGTGTATAATCCCTGCAGAAAACTAGAATGTACACTGAGAATTCTCAGCAGAATCACACATTGCTTCCTTATCCCGGCCTCCCTGCATACCAGGGACGTGAGGTGAGGCCCTGGCTAGTATCAGAGCCAGATATACACAGGATACATAGGTTCAGTGCTCCCCGGAAACTGGCTGCTCTCAGTACTCCCCGGGATCTGCATCGTCCACTCCAGGCAGCCACGCCCTCCCCCTCCACTTGCAGGGAGGAGGTGCCGACACAGTAATCACAACCTGAACACAGCCCCGCACCCACTGACTGTGCTAGATGAGGACAGTCACATGACTGTCCTGTGTCAATCAATGCATGGGAGGCCAGCCTCCCATGGAGGCATTTTTTGAATGGCTTGGACCAATGGTGCTTTTCCATTGGTCCAAGCTATTCCAATGTTCTTCAGTTCCTCTCTGAGGCACTGCAGAGCGTAGATTCAGGAAGTAGGTGGCGACAGATGCGAGCTGCAGACCTTAAGCTCGTGGCCAGCTTGAGTTTATGCGATTAGTGTAGCGTTCAGCTATGCAAATTGCATAGGCTCAGGGAGGGCAGGCTGCTGCGAAAAAATGTGTGGCAGAGACAGAGGACGGGGGAGCATGGAGCAGGTGAGTTTAAGTTTTTATATATTTTATTCATTCAGTAGTGATTTGAATTAGAGTTGCTTTGTCCACCATCACCCCAGACTTTGAGACACTTATTAAGCGCAAGAAGCATCCCCAGTTTTCCCATACATTCTACTTAATTTCATATATTTCAACTAATTTATTTTACAGCATCCACTTTCATTTTCACTAGTGCTGTGATTACTGCACTATCCTTTTTGGAAAGAATCCCTGTTTACAAAATTGTTTTAAAAAGTGCATACATTGTAGAATATTGCACACGTCTTTTGTGGAATAAATTAGGTTTCAGAAATTCAATTATTTTTGGGTCGCGACTTAATGACCAAGGACAATTGTGGGTCCTGAGGGTCCACAGGTTGAGAACCACTGCTAGAGAGGACGCACAAACACCATGGAACATCTCATTCTTCCATCCTGAAGTGCAAATTAACACGTCCTACATAAAGGATAGATGTTAGTTTACAGTAAGCGGGGGCAGGTAAGGACTATACTCAAGGTGCAAATCCAGGTTACGAAAGAAGAACACGGATTCCATGTGATGAGAGAACTACAGGAGATGTTACATCAATAAGTTATTTCATCGCCAGCCCTATGGAACTTGCAACTATGGAATAGAGCCCAATATGAGTATTGGGGCGCCACCGATTGGAGGTACTAGCAGTTTATTACTCCCATCTGTCCATGCTAATCACAGGCAATGCGTTTCAGGAGCTCTGGCCAAGCATTGTGGGGGATGTTGTCACTCACCTGCTCGGAGACCACACTCATCTTTAGGCCACTGTCATGGAGCCAGTCTCCGGCACAACGAGCCATGCACTCCTGGAAGTAATTACACATGGAACCTGCATTACACATTGACTAACTACAGGCACGGTGACAGCCAACACAGCAGGTGGTGTCAGTTCATTTTTCTCAGACAGGGTATGGTTTCATGCAGCTGGCGAGCACAGGGAAGGTGCTGCCCTGCTACATGTATACCTCATATGCGTCAGAAGGGAATTTCATAGCCTCATCAGGTCAGGTGACCTGGAATCCTCCCCTGCAGCACTTGGGATACACATACCGCAGGGCTGCACTCCTGGGGGGAGGGGCGCGCACACACATAGCCCCTCAGCATGGATACGTTATATGTGAGCAGGGGCTCTACCACCGTCATAGCGTGATAAGAGGAGCGGGGCTAGTAGCACACCCTCCTCTTCACCATCCCACGTCATATCAAAGCGCCGGCAGCGTGATGACGTCATCTACATGGCAACCCAGGCTGCTTCGCTTTTCTCCTAGCAACAACCGGAGAGAGGGCCCTGGCAGCACCGCGTGCCCGAGAGAGCCCCGAGCGCTCCACAGCCCAAGAATAGCGGGGCCATTCGCAGCTAGGTGAGAGGGGGAGAGGGGGGGTGGAGGGACACGCGACCCTAAATAAAGCGCGCGCACATACAAACACCGCTTACCGGAACTTCTCCTTGCCAGCGCGCGCTGCGGCCAGGCCAAAAGGCGGGAAACTGCGGAGGGGCGGAGCTTGGCGCAATACCCTATCAGACGGGGTAAGGGAGGGGGAGGTCCGTCCCGTCTCCTTAGACACTCAGGGGGTGCTCAGGGGCGGAGCTGAGGGCGGTGGCCAGACAGCGATACAGAGGTTCCGCATCTTGTGGTGACTGCGTGACGTGAAACAGTGGTCCCCAGGGCCCACTCACAGGCCAGGTTTTGCAGATTCCTTTGGGGGAAAGCAGACTGAATCCTGCAATCACTGAGCAGCAAATCCTATCACCTGTGCTTCACATATCTGCAAACCTGTCCTGTTACTGGATTTTGGGTATCAGAGTAGGGAAAAATTGATGTGAAGGAGCTATTTGTGGGGTGCGTGAACTCCATCACAGGGTGTGCTAGGGGTCAGTCGCATGAGTCACAGTATAAACAGACCCTGAGACTCTAACACAGTGGTTCCCAACCGCGGTCTTCAAGCACCCCTAACAGGCCAGGTTTTGAGGATCACCTTGGGGGAAATGCAGACTGAATCCTGCAATCCCTGACCAGCAAATCACATCACCTGTGCTGTGCTTCAGATATCTGGAAAACATGGCCTGTAGGGGGTACTTGAGGAACGCGGTTGGGAGCCACTGTACTAACATGTAAAGCAGTGTTTCACAAACCTGTCCTCAGGACCCTCCGCCTCGCCAGGTTTGCCAGATATCTGAAGCACAGCAAAGGTGATAGGATTTGCTGCTCAGTGATTGCAGGATTCAGTCTGCTTTTCCCCAAAGTGATCTGCAAAATCTGGCCTGTTTGAAGGTCCTGAGGACAGGTTTGGGAAACACATGTAGGGATTTAGGCCATCAGGCACCATAGGCAGTGGGTCAAAGCCAGTAGCACAGCAGAGCCTCTCCTGATGACAGCTGACCAGACCACACCTGATGAGAGGCTCCAAGACCTCCCATTCTATGTACATGTCACGTTTCCAGCCCTGTCCTCTGTATGTGAGGTGATCCGGGTCTGGTTTTAGTGCCCTGCGGTTCCTGGAGTCCAGTGCAGGAGTTTCGTGTTTTATGCAGTTCTCTTCAGAATCACCTGCATGTCATCGCTCTAACCAACTCCCTATTTAAAGGTGCTGCTCCCATGCTTCCAGTTAATCCTAATTTGTGTTTCTCTTATGCTGCTGATTTGTTTGTATATCTGTTTCAGTGTATAGTTCTTTCCCGTTGTCTGTTTGTTACTGGTGTTGCCTTGTTTTTTTTATTTATTCTTTGCTTTTTCCTTTCCCTGCTCCTATATGGTTTATTTTCCTTTGCTATTGTTCAGTCTGGTGAAATGACCAACAGTGTGAGAAAAATATGTATTAAGCATTTAATATTTCACATTGCACTGATGAGTTGCATGTGGTTGGTTTCATATTTCTAATATATTTTGCTTAGATGATACGCTGTTAGGAGATTTTTTTTCTTTCTTTTTGCAGCTTCAGAGCGGGATTTTCTCCAGGCACCCTCTGCAGTGCGAGCGCATTGTTGCCTGAGGCGTGTCTGGGGTGTGTACCAGGGTTGACATTGGCGGTGTGGGGCCTTACAGAGTCGAAGAGGAACAAATGTGTCTAGAGCAGAGATACGTAGGGCTGAAACTACTCCATTAAATAGATTAATGAAAAGAATTGTTGACATCAGCTGTCGCTTAATTGATTTTGTGTACTGCACACACTGTTGGGTCAGACGGAGTTAAATCGCTTATTCTGCTTTGGAGCTAAATGTAGATGTGCCGCCGCTTTACCCTGTATGATTTTGTTCTAGGTTCTTTAGTTTACAATTTATCACATATTGCACTGAGGAGTTTGCATGTGCTTGGTTTCATATTTCTATATATATTTTGCTTAGACTTTTTTTTTTTTTTTTCTTTTTCTTTCTTTCTTTATGCAGCTCTTGAAGGGTTGTTGTTGCACTGCTGTTAATCACTACGTCACAAAAAATAAGGTACTTGTATTTTGTTTCCGGTTATATCTAGGGCTGAAACAACGAACGAAAATAGTCGACAACTATTTCCATTTATCAGTTGGTCGTTTTTTTTTTTTTTTTTGGGGATTTTTCTCCCCACTCCCTAGAGATTGAAGCTGCTTTACCCACGTATGCTTTTGGTTCTAGGGTTATGTTACACATAACCAGTTTGTTTTTATTTAGTTTACAACTGGGTTATAACTGGCAGGGTTATTCAGAGAGGTGAAAAACAGGAGAATGGAAAATTCTAGGTCAAAATAGCTAAACCAGAAAAATTCTCCCATTTCTCACTTTCCAAAATAGCTATCTTGACCTGAGATTTTAACTTCTCCAGCCATTCTCCTGGTTTTCACCTCTCTGAATAACCCAGTGTTTTTTTTGTTTTTTTTTTATCCTTGCTGAGAGCTGGAGTCCTATGCCACTACCCCTCTCTTCCTGCACCCTCCCTAACCTCAAGCTTCCTCACAGATCCCCTCCCGCCCGGTTTATCATGAAATTATTTTAAAGGGATACTCTACGCACCCTGACTACTCTAGCTTATTAAAGTTGTAAGGCTGTGTAAGGCCCCCTTCTCATCTCACTTTCGTGCTGACATCATCATGTCTATCAGCGCTTGTAGTAACGTTTTGTTTGGAGAGAAAGCCAACATGGGCTTGAGCTCCGCAGGCAGCATCCACCACGCTGACTAGGCAATCGCATACAGTGGCAAGAAAAAGTATGTGAACCCTTTGGGATTACGTGGAGTTTTGCATGAATTGGTCATAAAATGTGCTCTGATCTTCATCTAAGTCACAACAATTTGAAAAACCGTCTGCTTAAAATAATACAACAAACCTATGTTTTCATGTGTTTATTGAACATAACATGTAAACATTCACAGCGCAGGGTGGAAAAAGTATGTGAACCTTTGGACTTAATAACTGGTTGACCCTCCTTTTGGCAGCAATAACCTCAACCAAACGTTTCCTGTAGTTGCAGATCAGACCTGCACAACGAGCTGGAGTAATTTTGGACCACTCCTCTTCACAAAACTGTTTCAGTGTAGCAATATTCTTGGGATGTCTGGTGTGAATCGCTCTCTTAAGGTCATGCCACAGCATTTCAATTGGGTTGAGGTCAGGACTCTGACTGGGCCACTCCAGAAGGCGTATTTTGTTTTGTTGAAGCCATTCTTTTGTTGAATTACTTGTATGCTTTGGGTCATTGTCCTGTTGCATCACCCATCCTCTGCGGAGCTTCAGTTGGCGGATAGATGGTCTTAGGTTTTCCTGCAAAATGGCTTGGAAAAATTAATTCCAGAGTTTATCATCAATGACGACAATCCGTCCAGGCCCTGAGGCAGCAAAGCAGCCCCAAACCATGATGCTCCCTCCGCCATGTTTTACAGTGGGGATGAGGTTTTGATGTTGGTGAGCTGTGCCTTTTTTTCTCCACACATAGTGTTGTGTGTTTTTTTTTTTTTTTTTTCCCAAACTCAATTTTGGCTTCATTTGTCCACAGAATATTTTGCCAGTAGTGCTGTGGAACATCCAGGTGCTCTTTTGCAAACTTCAAACGTGCTGCAATGACTTCCTCTGTGGTGTCCTCCCATGTACTCCATTCTTGTTTAATGTTTTCCTTATTGTAGATGTGTCAGCAAAAATGTTAGCATGTGCCAGAGATTTCTGTAAATCTTTAGCTGACACTCTAGGATTCTTCTTTACCTCATTAAGCATTCTGCGCTGTGCTCTTGCAGTCATCTTTACAGGACGACCACGCCTAGGGAGAGTAGCAACAGTGCTGAACTTTCTCCATTTGTAGACAGTCTGTCTTACCGTGGACACATGAACATCAAGGCTTTTGGAGATACTTTTGTAACCCTTTCCAGCTTCATGCAAGTCAACAGTTCTTGATTGCAGGTCTTCTGAGAGCTCTTTTCTGCGAGGCATGGTTCACATCAGGCAGTGCTTCTTGAAACCAGTAAACCCAAAACTGGTGTGTGTGTTTTTTTTTTTTTTAAAGGGCAGGACAGCTTTCAGCAACACATCCAATAATATCACACTGATTGGACTCAAGGTTGGCTCACTCCTGGCTCCAATTAGCTCTTGGAGAAGTCATTAGGCTAGGGGTTCACATACTTTTTTCACCCTGCACTGTGAATGTTTACATGTTCTGTTCAATAAACACACGAAAACATATAAGGTTAGTGTTGTATTATTTTAAGCAGACTGTGTTTTTCAAATTGTTGTGACTTAGATGAAGATCAGAGCTCATTTTATGACCAATTCATGCAAAACTCCACGTAATCCCAAAGGGTTCACATACTTTATCTGGCATTTGAAAAGTTCAAGATGCGTAATTTACGTATGTATAAGGCTAGGGACAGATGAGCGCATTTTCTGCGGCCACCGTCAAAATGTACGTCGATGCGTGCGCACGCATTTTTTCACAGAATACGCTTAAGTGGTCAGACGATGCGCAATTCTGGACGTATTTCATGACGATGGGGTAAAAAGAAGTCTAGGGAAATCCGGCTGTTTGAACGTTATGTTGGCCGCACACTAGCAGCGTCTGACATCTCCTAATCACGCACACACGCTGCTATGCGGCCGCAGCGCACTCTGTACGTCAGTACCAGCGGTTTAACGTTCTCAAAAAATGCGTTCATTTTCCACTTGCGTTGCGCGGCCGGACTTTTGTGCGACCGTACTTCGTATATTGGCTGTCATTGCCCGTCATCTGCTGCTAGTGCGGCCGTGATTATGTGCGCCAGAACGCGCGTTCGCACTGCCTCAGTCTGACCCTAGCCTTAAGGTTGCGTACACTACACAAACTTTTTATTTAAAAAAGGGGGGGGACTGGGTGCTTTATTTTTTTTTTCTTTACCTAAAATGGAACATTATGAAGAAACAAAAAATATTATCAAAATAATCGTTAGGTGAAGCTGTGGCTGTAGATGGCGACACCTACGTCGAGCATGTCCTAAGGATACAGCTGTCCATGATATTTTAACAGTTTTTTTTTTTTTTTTGAGGTCCACTTAAGTCTAGTGAGTACTTATTTTTTTTGCCTGTGCTGGGTATTGGCAAGCTCCTGACTTCTAGGGAAAGAATATAAATCTGACAAGATATAGGGACTTACAATATATTGACAAGTCTATCCCTGTGTCTTAATACTTTGTATACCGCACTCTGAATGTTCTGATGATATTTAAAAGCAATTTATGTCATCGCTCCATATGGTTTTTTTGGAGCTTGAGATATCTATTTCCTTGTGCACATCTTCTATTCTTACGGTGGCCTCAGTGGTGCAAGTCTGTATATGACCCAGATTCTGAGGTCCACTGGAAGTTTTTGTGCGGTATGACATCCCTATGCTGGATGCTAGTAAATTCTCTATTTTTTTTTTTTTTTTATAGGGAGAGAACAGGAAATCTGATCAGATATAGGGACTTGCGGTTCATTGATAAGCCTATCCCTGTGCTTTATTACTATATGTACCGAACTCTGAGGGTTATTCAGAGAGGTGAAAAGCAGGAGAATGACTGGAGAATGGAAAATTTTAGGTCAACATAGCCGATTTGGAAAGTGAGATAAATGGGAGAATTTTTCTGGTTTGGCTATTTGACCTAAAAAGCTAGGTGCTAACTAGGGTTATACCGATACTTGGTACTCGTGCAGTGCCCCCAATACCGGAAGCCAGCATTGAGCTGGCTTGCCAGCATCCGAGGGGCTGGGGCGGCTGTCCAAACGCTCCTATCGGCATTCGGACAGGCCCCAGCTCAGCACAGTCATACTTACCTTCCACGAGTGCCGCCAGGAAAGTCTTTGCGCATCCACTTGTTGGAAAGCCTCGATCTCGCGAGATCGCGGCTGGGGGCCTTCCAACGAGCGGACGTGCAAAGTCTTTGCTGGCGGTGCTCGTGGAAGGTGATTATGACCGCGTTGAGCTGCAGGGGCCTGTCTGAATGCCGATAGAGCGTTCGGACAGCCGCCTTGTGTGACTGTGAATATCACACACTACCCCTGAAGTGTGCATGTATATATTACACATACAGTATACACACACACACACTCTGAGGGCATGTGTGTACTCGTATACCCACCAGATCGCAGTGTGTATAATGTATCAGATGCCTGTGGGGATATATATATCTCCCCACAGGCATCTGATACATGTGTACACACACACACGAATGGTGGGTATGTGTGCAGGCAGTGGGCAAATGGGGTGTCTAGCCATATATTGCAATTTTAACTTAAACAGGACAGGCTTTCAGCAAAATCCTAAATTATTTATTGAAAAATATTGGTGCATCCCTAGTGCTAACATATTTACTGAGATGACCTTGGTTACATCGTACCACCTGATACTAGATACAACTGATTCCAGTGCAGAGACTAAACATCAGCCACTTGTAATGAATGCTAGCCCAGGAAAGATACAGTTTGTTTTGAAATACAAAAGTTAACATACTCTCCTTTAAAGGTTTGAGCTGGACCTGCTGCTCGGGTTTTAAATATCCTCCCTGTATTTTTTTTCATTTGGAACTTAGTCTCCCCCCCCCCAACTCATAAATCATTGTAATAGATTAGCTACCCTGCAGGGGTAGCTCCGTCTGCGGCGCCGAGTCTTGCTGGAGAGCTTAGCTGGGTAGCGAGCTAGCAAGGTGGGAGAGAGATTGGCAGCGGTCCCTGGATGGTCTGGAAGCGAAGGATTCAGTGATTTATGCCCTCCCAAATACTCGTCGAGACGCAGTATAGGTTGTAGGTAAATCAGAGTGTATTTAGAATGGGAACAGACAGTGCTTATATACAAAAGACAGCCATGCACATTCAGACTTCCCACCCACCCCAACAGTTCTGATTGGATGGTTCCAAGACCACTGCAGGCTTCTTTCAGGTCCTCTTCAGTCTTCACTTTGATCCACTGGTTGTATGCAGATGAAGTCTTGACCCCACAGTGACCACATACAGTGATTTACATAACCCACTGTAAAGGGAATCAGATAGTGGATGGCTGAGACAATCTTTCAGGCATGTAAACAGATATCCAAAGAGAAAGCACTTTTGCATAATCCACAAGTTACTCAAACCTATTGTACATTCTATACGAAGGAAAGCATTTGCCACTAGCAGCAGGTAGTATCTTTTAAAAAAAACCACATTTAACTAAAGAAATATTAGTCTATTTAAAACTAAAAATGAGCAATCTACAATACATTTAAAACCACACAATATAACTGAACATAAAGTATTTTGGAGTTTGAAGCGTGGAGCGCTACATCAGTGACTGATACATTGTAGCAAGCATGTACTCCATGGTTACTAGCAGGATCGGTGCAGGGGAAAAACATGATTAATTAGAAGTCTAGAAACAGTTTTACATTAGATCTACCAAAGGAAATTAGTTCCTATAAATAAAGGGTAAATGAAATATAACACAATAAGAATTAGGGATGCACCGATACCGCTTTTTTAAGACCGAGTACCGATACTTTTGTTCAAGTACTCACCGATACCAAGTACCGATACTTTTATTTTATGTCCCGTGAAGCTTTCCAATAAGAACAGACCTCATATAAAGCCCCCAGGTCTCATAGATATGCCTCCCCCCAGCTCATGGATTTTGCCCCCCCAGCTCATGGATTTTGCCCCCCCCCCAGCTCATGGATTTTACCCCCCCAGCTCATGGATTTTACCCCCCCCAGCTCATGGATTTTGCCCCCCAGCTCATGGATTTTGCCCCCCAGCTCATGGATTTTGCCCCCAGCTCATGGATAATGCCCCCCAGCTCATGGATATGGCCCCAGCGTGGATATTGCCCCCCCAGCTCGTGGATATTGCCCCCCCAGCTCGTGGATACTGCCCCCAGCACATGGATTTGCCCCCCTCCGCTCATACTTACCTTCCTTTAGCGAGGCCGGGAAAGTCTTCGCGCGCGCTCCTTGGAAGGTCCCCAGCCGCGACCATGTGGGACCATGTGATCGCGGCTGGGGTCCTTCCAACGAGCGCACGCGCGGAAACTTTCCCGGCGTCGTTGAGGAAGGTAAGTATGAGCGGAGAGCAACTGCAGGGCCTATCGGCATTCGGACAGGCCCTGCAGCTGCTCTCCTCACTTTGTTTATACTTACCTTCCTTAGCGACGCCGGGAAAGTTCCCGCGCGTGCGCTCGTTGGAAGGACCCCAGTCGCAATCACATGGTCCCACGTGGTCGCTTCTGGGGACCTTCCAAGGAGCGCGCGCGAAGACTTTCCCGGCGGCGCCCAGGAAGGTAAGTATTAAACAATGCGGAGAGCAGCTGCAGGGCCTGTCCGAATGCCGATAGAGCATTCGGACAGCCGCCCCAGCCCCTCGGATGCCGGCTCAATGCCGGCTTCCGGTATCGGAAAAAACTATCGGGGGTACTGCACGAGTACCATGTACTCCTGCAGTACCCGGTATCGGCACCGATATCGATACTAGTATCGGAATCGGTGCAACCCTAATAAGAATGAAATTAAACTAAATAAGGCTGGGGTCAGACCAGCGCACTTAATTACGGCCGCAGTAGCAGCAAATGACGGGCAATGACGGCCAATATACGAAGTACGGCCGCGCAACGCAAGTGGAATTTGAACGCATTATTTCGGGAATGCAGAACCGCTAGTACTGACGTACAGAGTGCGCTGCATCCGCTAGCGGCGTGTGTGCGTGATTAGGAGACGTCAGACGCTGCTAATGTCCGGCCAACATAACGTCCAGACACCCAAAGTTTCCTGATTTGGATCCATAAAAAATCACGCACAAAAATTGCGTATCGTATGACCGCATTCCGTGAAAAAATACGTCAACGCATTCGGACGCACTTTTTGACGTTCGCGTGTAAAAATGCTTTGGTTTGACCCCAGCCTAAATCTTGTGGCAGCCGATTCGTCATAATCCTCAATGATCACCATTGTGGTAAACAGTAAAAATCACCATTGTTGCAACTATGGGGAACTTCAGCTATCCCGAGAAGAAAAGTCTTAGGCTGGTCGTACTACTAGGTCTGTAGTTGTCCGACTAATCCTACAACACAGAAGAAATTCAACACTCCTCCATTGCTTCAGACTTCCATCAGACGACTTCGGATGAGTATGAACAATTACATCAGACTAGCGACTGTTCCCATTCAAATGGGATCTTTCGTACAAAGTCAGATGACCTGGTACATCAAATCTCACAAGATGCTTGCTGAGAAGTAAATAAAACCTCTTTTATTTATCGTCGTCCATAGTCTCTCGCAGAGGGCGACCTTAGAGCTGGCCGTCCACTGGGTCCATAGTCAGACAACCGACTTGGCCGTCTGACTACAACAACTTTTTGATTTGATCTTAAACGATCTGTGTCATCCGCTGGGAGCGAATATAGACAACCCAGATGGACTGACAGGAACAAGCCCAAACTGAGAAAACAAAAACCACGTTGCCGAAGAAATGCAGGGGACTCCAGTGCTGTTCTTGGTGCTGAAAAGGCTTATTAAAGCCCTTTCGGCACCAGGGATACCACCAGAGTTCCCTTCATGTTTTCAACAGCGTATGCAGGTTAGGTTTTTTCTTTCAGTGCTAGGATGAAGGAAAAAAACTGCTTTTAAAAAATATCTGGATTAAATTAATTACTCCTTCAATAGAATCAATACATAAAAAGGCTTTTTGCTGCAATTGAGCAGAATAAACGGTTCAATAAAAAAATCAAAAATCAAATTTTACACTTCATTCTATGGGATCCACACAGCGGTTTAGCTATACAATTCATCGTTTTTTGTTTTTTCTTTTTTCTTCATGTAATTTGTCCCAGATCGTGCTGACTTTGTCTGACAAATCCCATTCAAATGGGAAAGATCGCTTTTTTGTTGTAGTCACACAAAGTCATCTGACGTCGTCGGGGGCAGTGGACAAGGGCTCAGACAACCAATGACAATCGCTTGATCGCACAAATATGGACCCAGTGGGCGGCCAGCCTAGTTGTATGACCTAGGTCAGGGGTCATCAACCTTGGCTATTTGAAGCACAGCACAGGTGATATAATTTCATTCTCAGGGATTGCACGATTCAGTCTGCATTTCCCCAAGGAGATCTGCAAAATCTGGCCTGTTTGAGGGTCCAGAGGACAGGTTTGGGAAACACTGCTTTAAAGGGACACACATTGGGTTATTCAGAGAAAGGTGAAACTCAGGAGAATGATTGGAGAAATGAAAATTCTAGGTCAAAATAGCCATACCTGAAAAAATCTCCATTTATCTTACTTTCCGAATTGGCTATTTGGTCTAGATTGTTCTCTTCTCCTGCCAGTTCAACTGGTTTTCACGTTTCTCTGAATATCCCTGTATAAATGTTTTTATTTTATGTTGCTGATATTGTATGTGTACTTTGGGTTTCTCAGCTATTTTTTTATTTTTTTTATTTTAACCACTTGGATGCTGAGGACGCGCTCAGCGCGTCCTCAGCATTCCCGCTGGTACATCAGGAATGAGGGTGCCCATGTAACCGGATGGCACAAAGGTGGGCATAGCGTAAATTCCCTGCCCCGTATAGGGAGCTGGATCCTCAGGTAAGGGGTCTGGACCAACAGGGATATCCTTAGCGTGTCTGGCCTTGGAGACAGAAGGAGGCAGTCACCATCGAACCTAGTGCCCACATAGGAAGAAGGCATCGGGGTAGGCATCTCCTTCATTTCTCCCGGTTTCCCTTCTGACTCTGATCCATCACTAAGGGAAGGATTGTCGCACAGCCAGGGCTCACTGCCCTCGTCCTCCTACTCTTCCTCCTCGCCACAATCCCACTCAAGGTCATCGCTGGATGAAGAGCAGACATTATGCCACCCCTTGATGGAAATATCAGACCCCAAAGACCCCGTATATTGACCTGGGGGTCCTTTGGTGCGGCGGGCTGTCTGTCGTGTTAAGTTCTCCTCAGAGGTAACAATATCCTCTGGGTCACATTCAGATAGGGAAGATGAGCAAGAAGACAGCAGTGGATCGTGCTGGCTGGGAGTGATGGGAGTTGCAAGTGCCATCATGTAGTTCTTAACCACTTGGATGCTGAGGACGCGCTCAGCGCGTCCTCAGCATTCCCGCTGGTATGCGGAGGACGCGCTGAGCGCGTCCTCCCATTGGGGTCAGCGTTCGGCCGGGTTCCGGCCGATCGCTGGCCCCCCCCGGTGCGGGCTGACATCCTGGATGTCAGCCGCGCATCCGGGACCACAGCCGCCGGAATTAGGTGTCATCGCGGCAGCGCGATGACACCTAATTCAGGCGCCCCCCCCCCGCATGTGCGGAGGAGGCGCCTGAAAGGGAGGGGGGGAGGTCCTTCGGACCTCCCTCCCGATCGGCGGCGCACAGGGGGTTAACCCAGGCATCATTTGGAAGGGCACAGCCTGCCCTTCCAAATGATGCCTGGCATTAACCCCTGGGGAGCTGGATCGTGAATCGGCGCTGAAAAGCGCCGATTCGCGATCCTTTCCTGGAGCTGGCCGACATCTTGGATGTCGGCCAAGCCTCCGGGAACTCCCCCTGAGGACTGGCGTCATCGTGCGTAGCACGATGACGCCAGTCCTGGACTTAACCCTTAACTGCCACCAACGGTGGAGATAGGGAGTTCCAATGAACTCCCTATCTCCCGATCCGTGGCAGTTAGGGGTTAAATTTTGGTATGGTTGGATCGGCCAGAGCATGGCCGTTCCAACGATACCAAACATGAAAGTGAAAAATGTTGTAAAAAAAAATAAACTTTTTTTTTATTTTTTTTGGTTTGTTAATGCAGCAATATTGTTCCCATTTCAATTATAATGTGAACAATGATGCTGCACTAACGATTTTTGTATGCGGTGCGTTTGTTAAAAATAGTGTCATTTTCCCCAAAAAAAAATGTAATGAGACCCCATCTCTAATTTTTTTAACAAGCGCACCCCATACAAAATATAACCGCAATTGCTCGCATGTTAAAATGTGGAAAAAAACACTTTACACATTGTAAATTATTGAAAATACATATTTTATTGCATTTTTTGTTATAATATACAGACATGACATAACGTATACATATAATAATGACATATTATGAATCTACCGAGTCTGACGGAAAGAACGATATATAATATGTCTGGGTCATATACTAAAATAAGCCTTCAAAACACGTTTAAACATGATGAGCAAAACCGGTAAAAATGACCTCAGCATAGGGGCGGGAAAAGCCTCAGCAGCGAAAGGGTTAACCCACTGTCAAATCTCATTCAGGTGCCATCTCTTATCTCAGGTAGTATAGACAACACAATAGATCCCTTGTAGCCATGTTTAAATATTTCCTCCGCCATCCCATTGCCTATTCACTGCTGTTTTATCCCAGCCACAGCTGTAAAGTGAGACTTGTGCTAAGGTTTTGGTAAATGTTGCATCATGGGAAAAATCTACACATTGTAATTAGGAGATAAAGTAATTTTTTTATTTTCCTTATTAAATGAAATCACTTTAAACAAAGAAATAAAAGCTTCAGCCTGTGTTTTATAATGTGTGTCTTTTTTTATAGTGCACACGTAATCTAGTTACAGCTTGTGTTAGTGGAAGTGTTCCTTTTAGGCTAAGGTCAGACGAAAGCATTTTTAACGTGCGTTTAGCCGCACGAAATCACGGCCGTGCTAGCAGCAAATGACGTCCAATGCCGGGGAACATACGACGAACGGCCACAAGAAAGTTCGTCCGTGCAACGCAAGTGGCAAACGAACGCATTTTTTCGAGAACGTCAAACCGCTACTACTGACGTACAGAGTGCGCTGCGTCCGCATAGCGGCGTGTTTGCGTGATTGGGAGACGTCAGACGCTGCACACGTCCGGCCAACATAACGTCCAGACGCAAAAAGGGTTTTATTGATGATCCGTACAAAATCACGGACGAAAATGCGCATCGTATGACCGCTATCGCGTATTCCGTGAAAAAATACGTCCATTCGTTCGAACGCACTTTTTCACGGACAACGTGAAAAATGCGTTCGTCTGACCCTAGCCTTAATGTGTAATTTAAGGATAGGTTGCCAGTGGCATTTCCACACACAATCGTTCCATCGTCTTTTCAGCATTGTTGAGGGGACAAGGCTGTGTATGAGAGGCTTCTGATTGGTCAAGCCCCTTTTGTAATGCTACAGGGCAGCCCTTCTCACACTCTTTTATGCCAGCAGCCAGACTGTCTAGCAGTGATTCCCAAACCTGTCCTCAGGACCCTCTGCCTCACCAGGAGCACAAATTCGACACTACAGAGCCGCATGCAGGCAACACAGGGTCATGTTTGTGAGAGCAAACGGAGTAGGAACAAGACTCGACAGTAGCGCAAATCAAATAAAATGGTAACAGGCCAAAAGCAAATAAAGTGGGAGCAAAAATCAATTAACGCAGCATGAATGTAATAAATTGGGTTGACAATCTAGTTAACTGGGGTTGAAATCACCTCTAACGGAGCACAAATTTAGTTTATTAGGGCACGATTCATCTAAAATGGGGCAAAAATCTAATAAAGACATCACCTAAAATGGGGTAAAAAAGTAAGATAAAATGGGGCACAAATCTAAAATGTAGCAAAAATCTAATAAAATGGGATAAAAATAAAGCACCAAGATATATTTAAATGGGAAGACATAAAACTGAGGCAATGTAATGTGGTCATAATAAATGAGATGGAGGACATAAAAATGAAAATGTCTGGTGTCCCTTCACAGTTTTAGACCCTTGTCACGCAAGTTCCTCAATTGGTGTAATATACGTATGAAATTTATGCACACATGGCAAATTCCGTATGAAGCTGCAGGGACTTCCACATTTTGGAAGCCCTGAGCTGAAGAGGAAGACCAGCCAAGCGCTGAAGGAGAAAAGGTGAAAATAAAATAATTGTGCAGGTGCTGTCAGCAGTATTTGACCAATTATTTAAGAGGATAAAAAGGTGGGGGGTTTTGTAGGGTGTTCCTTTTAATAGTGGAGGGGGGCAGGTGTTTCTACACAACCTAACCCTGCAGAAACCACCGCTACTGGATTTAATTGTCCCAATTGTAATATTACCTGGGATGTCTATGATTCCTAGTAGGTTTTAGGAAACATAAACCTTCAATTTAAAGACAAACTTAATTTACAAGGATTGCAGTGTTTGGACTGTACGTTTTATAGCAGCCCCTGCTAAACCCCCCACCCCCACCTGGGGGATTTTTACTGCTTGTGGAAGAATCCTGTCTCCTTAAACAAGTTCTCATCCTTTTCAGCCTTTAAGTATTAGAATTAGAAAGGATAGAGATATAGCTGTCGCTGGAGTTTACTAGATATCACACAACCATTGGCAACCGCTCCCGAGGAGGCCAAATAAAACATCAGCGTATATTCTGGCTCATACGGTGCCATGGAGCCACAAATATAAATATATATAATATATATATATATAATCTATACAGGAAGAGCCATTATATCTTGCAGCTCCATAACACCGGATCAATAACTATTCGGCTGTGCTTGCTCTCTGCTGTGTTTTGTAGTTGTTTTGACCCTCGATTGAATAACAGTATCCCCTCCTGGAGTCCATAGGGCTCAATGAAGAGTCACGTTAGCTGAAGTGTAAGTGATCGTGCTGGATCAGGCGAGATTCAGGCCTGGTTCACACCTGGGCGTTTTACAGCGCTTTCCTACGCACTGTAAAACGCTCAAACACTGAAATCCCATTATTTCCTACGGGCATGGTTCCCACCTGGCCGTGTTACAGTGCGTAGGAACGCACTGTAAAACGCCCTATGCCCAAAGAAGTATAGGAGCTTCTTTGGGGCGTATTACAGCGTGTTTGCGGCCATAGACTTCAGCGTGAATGCGCTGAAATGGGCGTTTGCGTCATCAAAAACACGCATATGAATGAGCAAGTGAAAATGGTTCATCTCAGGAAGTATTTTTCCATTGGACGCCTCTGTAGTCAATCAAAAAAACACGCGTACGACACACGTTTCTAATTGTCAAAATGCATGAAAACGCCAGGTAATACGCTAATAAAACTCCCGACAAAAATGCGCGTAAAACGCGCATATGAGATACACTCGGGTGTGAACCTAGGGTTATGGCGAGAGCATTTTTACAGATTTATTTTCTTTTACCACTCTGACTGGGCATCCTCCAATATCCACTGGCTCGCACTAGCATAAATGTGCAGTAAAATGCCATCCAAGTCTTGGACTGGCAGCAGAGCCGATGACATTTGACAGGAGAGCCGTTCTAGTTAATGACTCACTCTCCAGCACCGGTGGCTCACCCGGCATCGAGCCCCACACAGCGTTCAGTCTTGACACCGGATGCTGATTCTACCCGCAGAACTAGTAGGCCGCAGTTTATATACATACCTCATGCTGGCCTTGACAGAAATGCAATGTGTGTGGCAGATCCATTTAAATCAATTAGTAAATGCCATTGAATGGTGTTCTGTGCTCAGTCCAGGCTGAGATACCGTAAGGTAGCCGTATCACATCTTTTATTGAACAGCGCAGACTTAAACAAGGTTGGTAACTCTCGCCTGACATTCATTAGACTCCTGCACAGAATATTTTATTAATCTGGGCCACCTTGAATGAATCGTATCACTGCTCTGCTGAAATATTCATACTTAGGATAATGATTACGTTTCTGGAAAATGCAGACACGCTGCTTCCTGGTCCGATGCCTTGTACATCCCCTTCATAATGAAGTTCTGCACCAAGCACACTGCCCTTTACACATTAAATGGGGATATTGCTCAGCACCAGCAAAATATCGATTTCACCGAATCTAGTATAAAAACCATCGCTATAAATTGAAAGGGATACATTAGGGCTGAAATGGGAAGGTGGAATGGAGAGCTTAAACATTAACCCCTTCTGAATCTCTGTGTGCCTACCTCACATTGTAACCCTTTAGTCATTATAAAACCATTTATTCAAGTGCTGGACTGTCTCGATGCTGTTCCAAATATGACATGCTGCAGCTTCCATTCAAGCTGCAGCATATTGCAAGACAGAACTGTACACATAAGTGAGAGGCTGTACACTGGAGCAAACATTTACCCAATCCTATGGCTTTCATTGTGAGCATATTGCTAGCCATTGGCTAAAGCAGGAATGAAATAGCATTCATTCTTAACCCTTTTCCAGGAAGCCTGATCAGCACTCAACAATCTCCGCTATCTGAGCAGAGCTGCTCCCTCCCTGTTCGAGGCCTGGATCAGGAGAGGAGGGGGTATCCAAGTCACTGTCACCATTCAATTTGCATGGGAGGGATACGGTGCCTGGAGTGTCCCTTTAAAAGATCAGGCTGACCATCCACTGGATCCGTATTTGTGCGATGGTGCGATCATCCGTTATCGCATCTTGTCGTCCGACCGATCCTACAACATGCAGGTGAATGGACCATCGTCCATTGCATCCGACATCAGACTTCCTGCGACGGAGAAAGACGCCATCAGATGTGCGATGCCTTCCATTTGAGGGGAAAATCGCAGACATCTGACAGATCTCTGGAGAGAAGATGGATGTGGACAAGCTGATCAGGGGAGGGATTTGGATTGATTTTTTTGATCTGGAAAGGTCAAAGGAAGTGGCAGATGGAGGCTGCAGGTTCTTTTAACATGTTCTGCTTTCCCACCTGCTTACTGACTTAACCCTAGTGTCTGCATATATATATGTTACCAGGTTGGCCATGTTTCACTTATTCATGCTGATGGGCATTGCATGAAAAGTGCCACCCTGCAACATGTAGAATCCATACACTGCAGGTAAATCAAAAAGGAATCCCAGGTGACCAATCCCTACAATGAAACTGATTTTCCTGAAGCTTATAAGTTATACATGTGCAGGGCAGCACTTTTACCTGTGCTCTTCCTTTGTATGAAATAGTAATGTGTGTCCAGGAAAACATGGCTGCCCTGGCAACCCTAGGCGGCCAGACACGTGCATAGTTTGGTTGAGTGCTCCAGCCTCCTTGTAATTTATTTATTTTTTTAAAAACCATTTTTATTTTTCTGAATAATTTTATAATATTTTTTTTTCTTAACCACTTCACTGCGGTGGACGCTCTCAGCGCGTCCACCCGCAGTATCGTTCCTTGTGGGGGACGCGCTGAGCGCGTCCTCCCTTTTTTGGGGCCAGCGTTCGGCCGGGTTCCGGCCGATCGCTGGCCCCCCCGGTGCGGGCTGACATCCTCGATGTCAGCCCAGCACCCGGAACCGCCGCCGGAGTAATTAGGTGTCATCGCGGCGGCGCGATGACACCTAATTCAGGCCCCCCCCCGCATGTGCGGAGGAGGCGCCTGAAAGGGAGGGGGGAGGTCCTTTGGACCTCTCTCACTCCCGATCGGCGGCGTGCAGGGGGTTAAAACCAGGCACCGTTTGGAAGGGCACAGCCTGTCCTTCCAAATGGTACCTGGCATTAACCCCATGGGGGCCGGTTCAGGAATCGGCGCCAAAAAGCGCCGGTTCGTGATCCTTTCCCGGAGCTGGCCGACATCTTGGATGTCGGCCAAGCTTCCGGGAATGCCCCCTGAGGACTGGTGTCATCGTGCATAGCACGATGACGCCAGTCCTGGAGTTAACCCCTAACTGCCACCAATGGTGGAAATAGGGGGTTCCAATCTCCCGATCCGTGGCAGTTAGGGGTTAATGTTTGGTATTGTTGGATCGGCCAGAGCATGGCCGTTCCAACAATACCAAACATGAGTATGAAAAAAGTTTTTTAAAAAGAAAATAAAGTTTGTTTTTTTTACTTTTTTGGTTCGTTAATGCAGCAATATTGTTCCCAACGATTTTTGTATGTGGTGCGTTTGTTAAAAATCTCGTAATTTTCCCCCAAAAAAATGTAACGAGACCCCAGCTCTAATTTTTTTAACAAGCGCACCCCATACAAAATATAACCGCAATTGCTCGCATGTTAAAATGTGAAAAAGAAACACTTTAGACGTTGTAAATTATTGAAAATTCATATTTTATTGCATTTTTTGTTATAATATACAGACAGGTCATGACGTATACATATAATAATGACATATTATGAATCTGCCGAGTCTGACGGAAAGAACGATATATAATATGTCTGGGTCATATACTAAAATAAGCCTTCAAAACACGTTTAAACATGATGAGCAAAATCGGTAAAAATGACCTCAGCACAGAGGCGGGAAATGCCTCAGCAGCGAAAGGGTTAAAGGACTGTGTTTTCCAAAGAGCAGGATATGCTGGTTTTATATGCAAAACCAGTTCATTCTGGTTTTGGCAGCCTCTGCACTAGGGATGCACCGATACCACTTTTTTAAGACCGAGTACAGATACTTTTGTTCAAGTACTCACCGATACTTTTATTTTATGTCATGTGACGCTTTCCAATAAGAACAGACCTTCTATAAAGCCCCCAGGTCTCATGGATATTGCCCCAGCTCATGGATATCCTGACCCCAGCTCATGGATATGCCCCCCTGCTCATGGATATGCCCCCCTTGCTCATGGATATGCCCCCCTTGCTCATGGATATGCCCCCCTTGCTCATGGATATGCCCCCCTTGCTCATGGATATGCCCCCCTTGCTCATGGATATGCCCCCCTTGCTCATGGATATGCCCCCCTGCTCATGGATATGCCCCCCTGCTCATGGATATGCCCCCCCTGCTCATGGATATGCCCCCCCTTGCTCATGGATATGCCCCCCTGCTCATGGATATGCCCCCCTGCTCATGGATATGCCCCCCACTCTCCGCTCATACTTGCCTTCCTTCAGCGCCGCCGGTAAAGTCTTCTCGCGCGCGCGCTCCTTGGAAGGACCCCAGCCGCGACCACGTGGGACCATGTGATCGCGGCTGGGGTCCTTCCAACGAGCGCGCGCGCGGGAACTTTCCCGGCGTCGCTGAAGGAAGGTAAGTATGAGCGGAGAGCAGCTGCAGGGCCTGTCCGAATGCTCTATC
The DNA here is from genome assembly GCA_009667805.1 of Leptobrachium leishanense. Lineage (NCBI taxonomy): Eukaryota > Metazoa > Chordata > Amphibia > Anura > Megophryidae > Leptobrachium > Leptobrachium leishanense. The sequence continues at coordinate 95,209,570 of CM019063.1, read as the reverse complement.
TGCATTTGGACAGGCCCTGCAGCTGCTCACTTTGTTAATACTTACCTTCCTTCAGCGACGCCGGGAAAGTTCCCGCGCGCGCGCTCGTTGGAAGGACCCCAGCCGCGATCACATGGTCCCCCGTGGTCGCGGCTGGGGTCCTTCCAAGGAGCGCGCGCGCGAAGACTTTACCGGCGGCGCTGAAGGAAGGTAAGTATGAAACAAAGTTAGATGACCAGCTGCAGGGCCCTGTCCGAATGCCGATAGAGCATTCGGACAGCCGCCGCAGCCCCTCGGATACCGGCAAGTCGGCTCAATGCCGGCTTCCGGTATCGGAAAAAAATATCGGGGGTACTGCACGAGTACCAAGTACTCCTGCAGTACCCGGTATCGGCACCGATATCGGTGCAACCCTACTCTGCACTCCACCTCTGTCTGATTTCGATCTGGATCATCCGTGGTCGCGCAATAGATCGCACGCAGTGGACGACCCTAGTCGGACCTGGTCGGGCGACCGACGTCGTCCATGGTCTGTCGAAAAAGTCGGTCGTCCGACTACGGATCCAGTGGACGGCCAGCCTCACTCTACACATCCCGACCACTTAACATTTATAAAACAGGGAGCATGCCAAAGTTACTACCTGCAAGACCAATCCTGTTAGAGATCGGTCTCTGAGTGGCCACAATGGATCGGAGCTCACCCATCCATCGTTCTGTGCAGGTGGTACCGGAATTGCGTACGTAAAGTTCCCGCCTCTCCCCCCTGCAGCCCATCCTAAACACATCAGCTCGGCTTATCCATCTCACCCGTCGCCCTGTCTCTGCTGCTCCTCTCTGTGAATCCCTACACTGGATCCCCATCCACAGCAGAATCAAATTCAAACTACTCACCCTGACCTACAAAACCCTCACTAACACCGCTCCTCACTAATCACCAAATACACCCCAGCCAGTCCCCTACGATCCAACAATGACCTGCGCCTGGCATCCTCCACCATTACCTCTTCACATGCCAGATTGCAGGGCTTTTCTCGTGCGGCGCCGACCCTATGGAATGCGCTTCCTCGCAATATCAGACTGTCCCCAAAACTGGCTTCATTTAAACGCTCCCTAAAGACCCTTCTTTTTAGGGAAGCCTACCACCCGACTCCGTAACAAGACATCCGAGCAACCAAATAACGGTCCCCACCTCTCCCTGCATTAACTCATCACTGCAGCCCACCCTCCTGTTTCTAATCCCCTCACCATCTAGATTGTAAATTCCCACAGGAATAGGGCCCTCATAACCTCCTTTATCTGCTGGCAGGAATACTGACCTGTCTCCTGTATGTATTGTAGAATTGTCCTGTCTTTACCCATTGCACCTTGTACAGCGCTGCGGAATGTGTTGGCGCTTAATAAATAATAATAATAAAACAGGGAACATGCCAAAGTCGCTATCTGCAAGCCCAATCCTGTTAGAGATCGGTCTCTGAGTGGCCACAATGGATCGGAGCTCACCCATCCATCGTTCTGCGCAGGTGGTACCGGAATTGCGTACGTAAAGTTTGCAAGTCTCGTTGCGCTGAGCCATTTGCGTTCCCTACGCTGCGCAACGCTCTCGGCAGCCTCTGACCAATTATTTAAATGCAAAATAAATACACTTTTTTTCAGTAGAGTGTTCGTTTTAATATTAATCTGTGAGTTCAAACATGTGTTTAAACATTTTTCTGATGCTTTGCGGCCTTAACGTTGGTCCAGTTGGAGAGAGACTGCAGGAATGCCGCGCCAATGTGAAGAGTCTGTTGGTTTCATAATAGAGACTTGGCTTTCAGGCAATTCAGGAAAGCGTATGCCTGATACAAATTTGTCATTAACCATAAAAATGTCACTTATCCACATTTCTCTATCTCTGCAACATTTGTTACACTGCTGTGTGAACACTGGGTTCTTCTAAAATGTAATGTGCTGTGTGTGTAGAGTAGACTCTCCAGAAATGACCTGGTAGCTAACTGATCCAGACATGACCTACTAGCTAACCGATCCAGACACGACCTGCTAGCTAACCGATCCAGACACGACCTGCTAGCTAACTGATCCAGACACGACCTGCTAGCTAACTGATCCAGACACGACCTGCTAGCTAACTGATCCAGGCATGACCTGCTAGCTAACTGATCCAGGCATGACCTGCTAGCTAACTGATCCAGGCATGACCTGCTAGCTAACTGATCCAGGCATGACCTGCTAGCTAACTGATTCAGGCATGACCTGCTAGCTAACTGATCCAGGCATGACCTGCTAGCTAACTGATCCAGGCGTGACCTGCTAGCTAACTGATCCAGGCGTGACCTGCTAGCTAACTGATCCAGACGTGACCTGCTAGCTAACTGATCCAGGCATGACCTGCTAGCTAACTGATCCAGGCATGACCTGCTAGCTAACTGATCCAGGCATGACCTGCTAGCTAACTGATCCAGGCATGACCTGCTAGCTAACTGATCCAGACATGACCTGCTAGCTAACTGATCCAGACATGACCTACTAGCTAACTAACTGATCCAGGCATGACCTGCTAGCTAACTGATCCAGGCATGACCTGCTAGCTAACTGATCCAGGCATGACCTGCTAGCTAACTGATCCAGGCATGACCTGCTAGCTAACTGATCCAGGCATGACCTGCTAGCTAACTGATCCAGGCATGACCTGCTAGCTAACTGATCCAGGCATGACCTGCTAGCTAACTGATCCAGGCATGACCTGCTAGCTAACTGATCCAGGCATGACCTGCTAGCTAACTGATCCAGGCATGACCTGCTAGCTAACTGATCCAGACATGACCTGCTAGCTAACTGATCCAGACATGACCTGCTAGCTAACTGATCCAGACATGACCTGCTAGCTAACTAACTGATCCAGGCATGACCTGCTAGCTAACTGATCCAGGCGTGACCTGCTAGCTAACTGATCCAGGCATTCTGGGCTGCTTAAGGTGTCATGTCCTTCACAGCCAAGCCAACCAGTATTGTGGCAGCTAGTAAACCATTTCAACATGGCACTGGCATATGCAGGACAGTAGATGTGCCAAGCTGGTGTTACATAACACTCTCTGTAAACCCGCCATTATACCCATACTCACTTCTCATCCCGCAAAAGGGCAGGCATTGCAAACTATGCTTCCTCTTGTTGCCAGCAGAGTGAGACTGGGAACAAATAGTTCCTAGTCTTCCTCTGTGATTCTTCCACGCCATATCTCGCGAGATCGCGCAGAGCTCCCGCCTGGGACCTGCAAGGCTGTAGGGACTCCACAAGCCGATCCTCTTGTTGTTGCGCTGTGCAGCTGCTGGTTAATCAGGCAGCCTTGTGCTTTGTTCAGGCGCTACTAAGGCACCTACTCCAGAATGTGGACGGTAAAGAGGAGACATTAATGGAAAATGTGCATGCGCAGATTGTTCTGCTTACCATCTCCATTATACTGTCAGCTATAGCTTAGAGTGTGCTAAAGCATTTAATATTTGGCAAAAATACTCTTGTGCTGGTTTTGAATAGCAATTAAGGCTGGGGGCACACAAGCGTGGAAGGAACGTTCGTGAGAGTGGACATTCCTTCCACTCGACGAAGCCAGCGCTGCAAAGCGCGATCCTCCATATGCTTTGTAGACCCATTGTCGCGCGTCTAGAGTGTCAACGGAGAGGCTTTCTGGGTGGATGCTTGCTGCGCGCGCATTTCGTGCGCGCGCACAAGCGTGTGACCGGCCTCGTCGCAGCGTCACATGGCTGCGATGGGCGCCGGTAAGTATGGCAGTACGGGCGCACCTAGTGCGCCCCTGTGCCACCGGCCTAAGATTTTACGCTGGTCTTTTACAGCAGTGGTCCCCAACCAGGCCCTCAGGGCCCACTAACAGGCCAGATTTTGCAGATCACCTTGGGGAAATGCAGACTGAATCCTGCAATCACTGAGCAGCAAATCATAACACCTGTGCTGTGCTTCAGATATCTGGCAAACATGGCCTGTTAGTGGGCCCTGAGGGCCTGGGTTGGGGACCACTGTTTTACAGGACCTAAATCCTGAATGGAGTATGTTGAGATAATGCTGTCATGGTCTCTCTTTAGTATGGCGATTGTAGTTGATCTGCACAAAACAGCTAATCTTTTATTTAGGGAGCTCATTTATACTTTTCGATCACTATTTTCACTTTACATTTTAGTATGTTGAACCTTAGGCACTTTATAGACCTCATGCCCCTTTCTCGATTATATAAACAACTGTTATGTTATTCTTCACATTAAATTATTGCTTTCATTTTAATGGACCTCTTCATTGCGTCATGAGTCTCTTTTTGCTGGTGCTTTTCTTCTGTGGGAGCAACGTGTACGTTTGTGGGACTGAGTTGCAGCAGCTGAAATATTTTTGCATTTATTGGTTCTTCGAGGTTTCTTATTCCCAGCTATTCTGTTTGGAACCCGGGAGAGAGATACAAGCAGAAAATGAAACTTAATCAAGCCAGACACTGTAAAGCAGAGACCGCTCTGCAGCCTGTCTGAGCCTGTCACATATAAAACACAATCTGCAGCACAATTTACATCTAGTTGTTTTCACCCTCTCTTTGTGTAATTATACATCACAATCATTTTGAGACTACTAGACTGTTAACATATAGTTTGGGGGGATTCTGTATGATATGTAGAATAAATAGTCAAAGGTATATAAAGTGGTGAAATAAAGAAAAACCTGAAATTAGTCAATTCAACCTCGAAAATAGAAATTTTTGTATGCCTGGCAGAAAGGACAATCAAGGCAAAACAGCTCAGACTTCAAGCGCCTGATAAAGGCTCGGCATTCCAAGCAGTGCTGGGCTCCCATGCTTTTTACACAGCTGCTGCAACACGTTTACATTCTGAGAAAGGGAGAGCTGGGAAAGTCTTACCCTTCACTTGAGTACAGCAAGAGACAATCGGCCTTGCTGTGTGCATTATCCCACCCTAGCTGAGGGATTCCACTCATCACTACAGCCCTGGGAAGATTTGCTAACTTGCCCCCCAGCTCTCATAATGTTCGTTTAAAATCTACCCATGTAACGGCCTGAGGCTGCATCCATTACTTGGGAAGCATTGGCACTCTTACTCAGAGAAGCCAAAATCATTCATGCTCTGTCTGATCTCAAAATCCAGACTTTTATGTGTCATGACCCCTTATCTCCACCAACACCTGCATGGTGTGAACTGCAAAAATGTAGGAAGGGAGAGCACGCTGTGAGGTGGAACCTCCCCTCTAATCCTGTGAACCAGTGGGAATCCTTGGATTGAGCACAGGCCATCCTTGCTTAGAACACAAACTGCAGGTTAATGTGAAGACTAGAAATCCCTTAAAAAGGCCGACCGAGCATGTGCAAACATCTCGGAGACGGGGCAGATTTATAAAAAAGTCCATATCAAGCTTTTATGTCTTCTTGACACACTCAGTTTCTCCTGTTGCTTGTATACCTGTAACTAATGATGCAAATAATAATTACTTGTAATGCCCGCCTGGTGTTGCTTGTGCCATAGACAGGCTTCCTGTGCAGGGAGAGCACCATTCTAGACACCTGTCCTCTATTCTGCTACAACCAATCAGAGACCTTGCAGGGGTTTAAATAGGAGCATCTGACAGAGCTCTGTGCCCTGTTGCGGTTTCAGTTTACCCCTCAGCATGTTCCTGCGTCTCTCTATTACTTGATTACCTAGTTTGACTTCTGGCTTTGTACCTTGACTCTGATTTGAACTCTCCGCTCCTAGACACTGGCGTGCTTGATTTCCTGTCTCTGTATACTGAGATCTGTTTGCTATACTGTACCTTTTTATGTGTGGCTCTCCTATCCATAACCTGTATACTGACTATTCTATTATCAGCATAGATACCAGCCACTTTAGGGAATTGACTGTCAGTTCAAGGTTTTCCTTGTCTGTTTGGGGTTTGTCTGCATGTTGAGCCACCCTTTATCCTGTCACTGTACTGCCCCAATAGACAAGCCTCCACCGATCGGCAATCGCTTACCTTCAATCATTTAAAACCATATTCCCAACCCAGGTTGTCAAGTCCCCCTAACAGGCCAGATCACCTTTGGGAAAAGTAGACTGAATTCTGCAATCACTGAGCCCCAAATCAGATCACCTGTGCTGTGCTTCAGATATCTGGAAAACCTGACCTGTGAGGAGTTCCTGAGGACCAGTGTTGAGAACCATTGATCTAAGATGACACTTTTTAATCATTTCTAATTTTATTGTGAAGCTTGGTCAAAAATAAATTATTATTATTATTTTATATTGTAAAAGTCCAACAGGGTTATTCAGAGAGAGGTGAAAACCAGTAGAATGACTGGAGAGGAGAACAATCTAGACCAAAAAGCCAATTTGGAAGTGAGCTAAATGGGAGAATTTTTCTGGTTTGACTATTTTGAGCTAGAATTTTCGCTTCTCCAGTCATTCACCTGGTTTTCACTTCTCTCTATATACCCTGTATGTGAAACTTCCCCTTTAAGACTGGAATAAAAATATCTCCCATATGCGCTGCAGAAAATCCAATGATTTGCACTGGAATCATGCTGTAGTTTAAATTATGTGTACATGGCGGCTCGGATCGCATTCACAGCAGTGAGACTCTTCATTTTTATCTGGTAAATCCGCGCTTGACAGCTCATAAACAAACTACTTATAGAGAGGAAAAAATTCATCTTAATTTTTGCTCCGACTGCATTTGTTATCAGAAGGTGAGTATCTGGAGCAGACAGCAATGCATTCATTTTAATTTAAGTATTAATACCCGGTTTATATGGGCAATCCTCTCCCAGCCACACGGCGGATGGAGCTGAGATTCTGGATTGCGCTATTATTGGTTATTTGAAATGATGATTTGCCAAACAGAATGAATACAGTTTGATTTTCATAGGCTAACTAGATCATGCAAATCTGAATGGAAGCAAATAAATTGTTTTGACAAGTTAACGGGAAAAAATGACATAGACATCTAAGAGGAATACATATATGCAAACTAAGCTGTCATGTTTACAAAACCGAGTCCCCCCCCCCACCCTTTCTTTCTTTCCTCTGCTAGTGGAGAGGACTAAACAGAATCTGAAGTTTTTATGATGTGAACAAATCTATATAATGAAAAATGTCTCTCTGATACAGCAATTCGTCACTCATAGCTGTAGAATCAGTTTATTTTACACAGTGCCCTCCAAATGAATTGTATTTTTTTTTTATGTTTGTGAAATTACAGGGCCACAGCCTGGCCTCTTGTTATATTGTATGTGAAGTTAAAGGTGCATTCTAGTGGTTTTTAAAGTAAGCCTTAATAAATCCAGTATGTTAAAAGAAACATTTTAGCTATTAAATCTATTTACATATAGTCTACCTTCAGGGAATTAATCCTCCTTTTTCACAGCAAGTGGAGGATCGCTCCGGAGGCCTGTGGAGCTGCTATCCAAGGTGCTGAATAGATTTCAGCACCAAGAATAGCTGCTGTCCTTAGTACTGAATAGGTTTCAGGACCAAAGACCAGGGGGGATTAGGTATCTTCTTTTTATTTTTTTTACCCTAATCTAGGTAATTAATTCATACGTTTGACATTATTATTAATCTTTATTTATAAAGCGCCAGCATATTTTGCAGCGCTGTACAATGGGCACAGTATAGACAGGGTTACAATACATTGAACAACATTTTGACAAACCAATACAGGAGGAGATGAGGGCCCTATTCCCGTTGGAATTTACAATCTAGGAGGGTTGGGGGTGGAAACAGGAGGAGAGGACTGCAAGGTGAGAGTGATGGACTGCTAGGTGAGAGTGATGGACTAGTTGCGTCAGTGAGTCTAGTGCTAGGCTTCCCTAAATAGGAATGGGACGTTCTGAAATAACTAATAAAACAAAATAACTAATAAAAACAAAATGCGAATTGATCCAAAAAACGAATTAACGAATCAATCCGAAATACAAATCACGGCAACATAACGAATGCACTGAAACAAATTGAAAAACTGAACGAATCAATCCAAAATAAAAAAATGTTTTCGTTGTGCACATGTCTACTGCCCTGTTAGTCAAATAAAAAATACGATAAATGTCATAATTTATTGTCATCTATATGAGACGAAGGAGCTGGATTTTTAATCCCAAAGATGTTATTTGTTGTTTTGACAGAACACCAAATGAAGTAGTTCCTAACCTATTTTGGACCCATCACCTCACATAAATGAGCATTAGCGCTAGGTTAAAAGAAGTACTAGGTATGAAGGGAACACACTCATATGTGGTGGTATTGCCCCGAGATCACTCCATTATGGTGGGAAGCGCACTCACTGGCATTGACGGTGCTGGAGGTCCCTGTGGAGTTTGACCCGTGGACTTTTGGACTGTTGCGTCCGCAAGCGCATCTAACAAGATATCAGTCGAAGTGGGTTATTAACCTCCCTGGTGGTCTAATTTTTAGAAAATTTCGTGTCTAAAAGCGTCTCAATTTTTTTTTAAAGGAAACGTGTTTTTGTACATAGTAAGCCTGTAATAATTAGGAATCACGCACTGAAATCTGTGCAATCAAGAGTCCTTACTGGTAAAATCCTTTATAAATAAATAAATAAAAAATAGTAAATACACTGAGTCTGAAACCCAACAAAATAATTTATTATCCCAAAAAGAATTATCCAAAATAATGCAAATTAATGATATTCAATAAAATAGAACAAAAAACACTGAAATCTGTCTGCAAACAAGGGTGAGACGATGTATGGTCTATTTATTATCCTGTAGTGCCACCCAGTGGCCGTTCATAAACATTACACTGTATAATCCAAAGTGTAAACTGTAAAAAGATTTTTTTTCTGCTGGTCCCGCCCCCCTGCATCGTGTGACTTGCAGGGAGCCTTCCAGGAAGCAGCTCGCCACGATCACACTGCGGAGGACAGCGAGGGAGCGCAGGAGGAGTTGAGTAAACATCCAGCCGAGTGTGGCTCAGGGTTACCGTTCACGGTAGCGAAATTTAACCTCGAGTCACACTCGGGAATACTGCTAGGGAGGTTAAATTAGCCATGGCGGTACGGAAGGCCTTAGCAGAGACGTGGAAGGCCTCTAGACCAGCAACGTGGAAAAGGATTATGGAGATACTGGAGGAGGTGCGTCTTATGGATGAAATAACGGCGAGGGTTCACCAGTCATACCCCACTATGTGAAAGTGTGGGGGGGGGGGCAAGGGAGGATTTAGGGGAAAGTGATAATATGTGATCAGTAGAAGGATTGTATCGGCCGGGCACGATTCTTTCTTCCCCCTTTTTTTTTTTTCTCCCTCAGTTTTAATTAGTTATATGATTTATGTTTTGGGGGTTTGTGCATTAGGTGTAAGGTGTGATATAATTAGAATAAGGACACGGTTCTTGATTAATAAAACTTGAGGTTTGGGGAGCGGAGTGCCCTCCGGTTCAGCCCGTGGCAGCCACTTCTACAGGATTGCTTTCTGTTTTTGGCATCAAAGTCTAAAAGATTTTCTCTCGGGTGCCTGTGTGCACGACCTATGTCTGATAAATAAAGATTATAATTAAAGAAGTACTAGCAGTACACCCATATTACCTCCCGATCACTAACGGCTTAGAAAACGTGTCGGTAATAGCGCTTTCTAGCACTAGCTTACTCTACTTTGTGCTCCCCTATGCTTAACATGGGGAACACAAAGAGTAAGCAAAGAGTAATTGGCCACATAGTCCTAACGTTAATTACTAACCGCTGCCACTAACTTTAAAGTCGCCAGTCTCCCTCTGCGAATCTCTAACATTGGGAGCTTCCAGCCCTACCTGTGTGCTTGAGGGCAGCATGTCGTCTGCTGCTCGCTGACCAAAGCCCGGTTTTAATGGAGACAGGCAGGGAGGTGGTTGCAAGAGGCGCGGCTTGAGTGGGGGGCGTGGCCTGGTGAAGGTCTTTAAAAACCCTCAGTGTATTCTCAGCAGTTGCCAGATCGTGGTTATCCATACCTGAGCTCCTTGTACCTGACTGCTATATTGAATTAACCCGTTATTGACCTCTGCTTGTTTCTGACTATTCTGCCTTCTGTTGCCCTAGACCATTTTCTTGTACTACGCTACTGCTCTGATATCGACCCGGCTATTCCATTTGACCATTCTGAACTCTGTATTCCTGATTCTGGCTCGGCTGACTACTCCCGTGTTGTTAACCCTATCTGTCTAGCTAGTTTACCTGGCCAATTCTAAGGACCAGACCGTTAGATCTTTCACGGCTACTCTGTTGGTAGCTTCTGGGTTCTGTGGAGTGTGGGGCGTTAAGTCTGCGTGGTGGGATCTGGGAACCGTGACATTACGATCTGGCCACTATGGATCCCGCAGACTTAACACAGCACTTGGCTAACTTTGTATCCAGACAGGATGAGCAGGATCATAGGATGGATCAGTTTGCTATTGCCTTACAAACTATCCTGACTCGTACGGCTCACCTGGAACCAGCTGGGGTTGCACCCCCGCTTGATATACCTGTGTCCCTGTCGTTCAGACATCCCAGGTACACATGACCGCTCCTATGAGGTTTGACGGTACTCCCTCAGAGTGCCGGGGATTTTTGGTCCATGTGGATATTCATTTAAATTAAATCCACAGATGTTTTTTCTCTGACATTGCCAAGTGGGGTTCATTATTAATCACCTGTCTGGCAGAGCATTGACATGGGCGACTCCGTTATGGGAGGCAGAGAAGCCTATCATACGGGATTATAAAGAATTCATAGCGAGTTTACAACGTACATTTAATCCTACCAGAAAGGCCACGATAGCTGGCAAATCCTTGTTCCGCATACGTCAAGGGAACAGGACTGTTTCTGATTATGCCATAGAATTTAAAACCTTGATCTCTGATGTGAACTGGACAAATGAGACACTGGTTCTGGCTTTTATGGAGGGGTTATCAGAGTCATTGATGCATGAATTGGCTCCACGTAAACTACCTGAGGTATTGTGTGAACTCATTGATTATTGTATAGATCTGGATAATCAGATAAGGGACAGAAGGACTCCAAGAGAGAGAACCCAAGAGACCGTTACCTAGGTTGGCCCCTGTCTTTCAGGCACCACCAAGAGAGTTATCTCCTCCCTCTGAGCCTATGCAACTAGGCCGTACTAGGCTTACAGAGGAAGAGAGAACAAGGCGTTTTCGTGAGGGATGTGCCTGTATTTGGTTTGGGGGGACATGTACGATTTCAATGTCCTAATCATCCTAAAATGCATGATTAAGCCGGAAAACTACCGCACCTAAGGCAGCTGAGGAGACAGGCCTTGGGTGTGACGTGCATGTCTCCTGTCAAAGACACTAAACTTATGTTACCAGTATCCTTGGCTTGGGAAACCAAGACCACACAGACTACCGCTCTTTTTTGGATTCTGGGGCTGCTGGCAACTTTATCGATGTTAACTACGCTTCTTCCATTTCTCTACCTCTGGTTGTAAGAGAGACACCCTTAGCCGTCGAAGCCATAGACGGCAGACCGTTATCCTGCCCTAGGATTACTCACGATACGGTTACAGTGGTTTTTTACCACTGGTCTCTTGCATAAAGAAGAAATCATTTTTCAAGTTATCCATTCACCTTCCAATCCTGTTGTACTTGGTTTCCCTTGGTTGGTGAAACACAATCCTGTTATTGATTGGGCTAAGGGAGAGATACTGTCTTGGAGTCCTGCTTGTTTTGGGACTTGTTTAATACCCATTCAGCATGTCGGTGCCCTGAACACACCCACAGCTCCTCCATTGTCTACAGAGGTTCCTGACCAATACGCCGACCTCAGGGCTGTATTTGATAAAGAGAGGCAGAGAAACTGCCTCCACATAGACCATATGATTGTGCCATTGATATTCATCCTGGTACCATGCCTCCTCGAGGCAAAGTATATCCTCTTTCCATAAAGGAGAACCAAATTATGGAAGAGTACATAAAGGAGAATTTGGAGAGAGGTTTTATCCGACGTTCCTCTTCTCCAGCAGGGGCTGGGTTCTTTTTTGTGTCTAAAAAAGAGGGAGATTTACGCCCCGTTATCGATTTATAGGGGGCTTAACAAGATCACCATTAAGAACGTGTACCCTATCCCTCTCATATCAGAACTGTTCGACAGGTTAAGGGGGTCAGCAGTATACACAAAACTTGATTTTAAGAGGAGCTTACAACCTGATACGTATAAAAGCGGGGCATGAGTGGAAAACAGCATTTAACACCAGGAGTGGGCATTATGAATACTTGGTTATGCCTTTCGGTCTTTGTAATGCTCCAGCGGTATTCCAGGATTTTATAATGATGTGCTCAGAGATTTCTCTTACAAACCTTTGTTATAGTATACCTAGACGATATATTGATTTACTCTCCCGATCTGAAAACACCCATGCACATGTCAGACAGGTATTAGCAAAATTACTGGACAATGGTCTTTATTGCAAACTAGAGAAGTGTTTATTCGACATACTACTGTGAAATTCCTTGGGTATATTATCACTCCAGAAGGTTTGAGATGGATCCTTCTAAACTCACGGCCATCTCAGAATGGCCTCTCCCTCAAGGTCTCAAGGCCATACAGAGGTTTCTGGGGTTTTCCAACTATTATAGGAGATTTATCAAGAATTATTCCGCTGTAGCCTCCCCTATCATTAATATGACACGTAAAGGTCTGAAGAACCAGATCTGGTCTTCTCAATCCAAACAAGCATTCGAAGCCCTCAAACAAGCTTTCACTTCCGCTCCCGTGTTACGGCATCCTGATCCCAGGATTCCGTTTGTTCTTGAGGTTGATGCTTCGAGATAGGCATTGGGGCTGTCCTGTCTCAAAGAGAGTCTTCAGGAAAACCTCTACATCCTTGTGGGTTCTTTTCAAGAAAATTATCACCAGCAGAACGCAATTATGATATCGGTAACAGAGAATTGCTTGCTATTGTGTCTGCCCTCTCAGAGTGGAGACATTTGTTGGAAGGTACTCTTGACCCTTTATTGATAATTACTGATCATAAGAACCTTTTGTACATCGGGGATGCCAAACGTTTGAACGCGAGACAGGCCAGGTGGTCATTGCTACTGTCTCGGTTTAATTTTGTATTGACTTACAGACCAGGTGACCGCAATGTAAAGGCTGATGCCTTATCTCGTCAATATGACCCGTATGAATCTAATACACAAGACCACAATCCTATGTTCCTCCTGAACGTATTGTGGCTTCCACAGTCTTGTCTGTCTCCTCGCCTTTCCTGGAACGCCTCCAGGCAGTTCAAGTAGGGCTCCACCTGACAAGCCTCCAGATATGTTGTTTGTACCTGAAAAGGAAAGACAAGAATTACTCATAATGTTTCATGATTCTAAACCAGCAGGTCATCCTGGTATTACTAAGACTCTTACCAGTATCTCCAGACAGTTCTGGTGGCCCACCATGCGACAGGACGTACGTCTGTTTGTTTTGGCTTGTCAAGTCTGTGCCAGAAGCAAAACCAGTAAATCTTGCCTGTCGTCTATTGCAGCCTTTACCCATGCCTAAGAGGCCTTGGTCTCATCTATCTATGGATTTTTATTGTGGACTTGCCGAAGTCCAAGGGTCATACTGTGGTTCTGACAGTTGTAGACCGCTTCTCCAAAATGGCTCATTTTGTCCTCTACCTAAGCTTCCTACAGCCAAAGAACTGGCGGTTGTATTTGCTAGAGAGATTGTACGAATACATTGGGTTCCGTCTGAAATAGTCTCTGACAGAGGAGCCCAGTTCGTCTCTCGTTTCTGGAGGGTTTTCTGTGCAGAGATGGGGGTGCGATTGGCCTTCTCTTCAGCATATCATCCACAAACCAATGGGGCAGCAGCGAGGGCAAATCAGGGTCTCGAGCAGTACATACGTTGCTTTGCCACACAACAACAAGACAATTGGTCGGAGTTGTTGCCCTGGGCTGAGTATGCACGTAATAACGCCGTTAACGAGACCACTGGCCACTCTCCTTTTTCTGCCATCTATGGTTTTTTCCCTCCGGCTCTACCGCTTCAGTTTACTGAACAGGCCATCCCGGCTCTCGATGACCATCTCACTCAACTGCAAGAGATTTGGAGACAGATTCGAGAAAATATGGAGCGCAATGTTGCTGTCCAGAAACGCAAGGCTGACAGGCATAGGTTACAAGCTCCCTCCTATAACGTGGGGATAGAGTTTGGTTGTCCACTAGGAACGTGAAGTTGCGGGTGCCTTCTATGAAAATGGCACCTCGGTTTATAGGTCCATATAAGATCATTCGCCGCATTAATCCTGTGGCTTATGCTCTTGCCCTTCCTAAACATCTTCGCATGCACAACGTCTTCCACACCTCCCTACTGAAGCCATTGGTGTGTAACAGGTACACGCGGGTCGTTCCTCCTCCTCCACCTATTCAGGTTGATGGTGAATCTGAGTATTGAGGTTAGGAGGGTTTTGGATTCTTAGGCTGTGCAGGGGCACTCTGCAGTACTTGGTCGATTGGGTGGGTTATGGTCCAGAGGACCGGTCCTGGATTCCAGCTTCCGACATGTCTGCTTCTAGGTTGGTCAGGGCGTTCCATGCCTCGCACCCCGATCGCCCTGGTGGTCGTCCTGCCGCTCGTCCTGTTGGTCGTCCGGTGGCCTCCCGTGGAGAGGGGGGGTACTGTAACGTTGGGAGCTTCCAGCCCTACCTGTGTGCTTGAGGGATAGCATGTCTGATGCTGCTCGCTGACCAAAGACCGGTTTAAATGGAGACAGGCAGGGAGGTGATTGCAAGAGGCGCGGCTTGAGTGGGGGGCGTGGCCTGGTGAAGGTCTTTAACCCTTTCGCTGCTGAGGCTTTTCCCGCCCCTATGCTGAGGTCATTTTTACCTGTTTTGCGCATCATGTTTAAACGTGTTTTGAAGGCTTATTTTAGTATATGACCCAGACATATTATATATCGTTCTTTCCGTCAGACTCAGTAGATTCATAATATGTCATTATTATATGTATACGTTATGTCATGTCTGTATATTATAACAAAAAATGCAATAAAATATGTATTTTCAATAATTTACAATGTGTAAAGTGTTTTTTTCCACATTTTAACATGCGAGCAATTGCGGTTATATTTTGTATGGGGTGCGCTTGTTAAAAAAATTAGAGATGGGGTCTCGTTACATTTTTTTTTGGGGAAAATGACACTATTTTTAACAAACGCACCGCATACAAAAATCGTTAGTGCAGCATCATTGTTCACATTATAATTGAAATGGGAACAATATTGCTGCATTAACAAACCAAAAAAATAAAAAAAAAGTGTTTATTTTTTTTTATTTTTATTTTTTTTTTTTTTTTTTTTTTACAAAATTTTTCACTTTCATGTTTGGTATCGTTGGAATGGCCATGCTCTGGCCGATCCAACGATACCAAAATTTAACCCCTAGCTGCCACGGATCGGGAGATAGGGAGTTCATTGGAACTCCCTATCTCCACAGTTGGTGGCAGTTAGGGGTTAAGTCTAGGACTGGCGTCATCGTGCTACGCACGATGACGCCAGTCCTCTGGGGGAGTTCCCGGAGGCTTGGCCGACATCCAAGATGTCGGCCAGCTCCGGGAAAGGATCGCGAACCGGCGCTTTTCAGCGCCGATTCGCGATCCAGCTCCCAGGGTTAATGCCAGGCATCATTTGGAAGGGCAGGCTGTGCCCTTCAAATGATGCCTGGGTTAACCCCCTGTGCGCCGCCGATCGGGAGGGAGAGAGGTCTGAAGGACCTCCCCCCCCCTCCCTTTCAGGCGCCTCCTCCGCACATGCGGGGGGGCACCTGAATTAGGTGTCATCGCGCCCCCGCGATGACACCTAATTCTGGCGGCTGCTGGTCCGGATGCCGGGCTGACATCCAGGATGTCAGCCCGCACCGGGGGGCCAGCGATCGGCCGGAACCCAACCCGGCCGAACGCTGACCCGATGGGAGGACGCGCTCAGCGCGTCCTCCGCATACCAGCGGGACTGCTGAGGACGCGCTGAGCGCGTCCTCAGCAGCGAAGTGGTTAAAAACCCTCAGTGTATTCTCAGCAGTTGCCAGATCGTGGTTATCCATACCTGAGCTCCTTGTACCTGACTGCTATATTGAATTAACCCGTTATTGACCTCTGCTTGTTTCTGACTATTCTGCCTTCTGTTGCCCTAGACCATTTTCTTGTACTACGCTACTGCTCTGATATCGACCCGGCTATTCCATTTGACCATTCTGAACTCTGTATTCCTGATTCTGGCTCGGCTGACTACTCCCCGTGTTGTTAACCCTATCTGTCTAGCTAGTTTACCTGGCCAATTCTAAGGACCAGACAGTTAGATCTTTCACGGCTACTCTGTTGGTAGCTTCTGGGTTCTGTGGAGTGTGGGGCGTTAAGTCCTGCGTGGTGGGATCTGGGAACCGTGACAATCTCTCCACGGGCCTGCAGGATCTCACGAGTGCAAATTTTGCCCCTTAGCGTCCTCATTTTAGCGCAGGGCAAGTGATAGTGCCTTTTGTGTGTTAAAACACCCCTGCCCAGGCTATTGCTGTGAGCCATTGAAATGGCATGATATTTTTTTTCTGCACCATAACATACATTTGATTTGAAGAATGTTGCTAGATTGTATGGAATATTTGTTGGAAAATTCTATAACATGTTTTTCTGTTTTCCAGAAGTTAAAATGGATTTTTCCATTGAGGATCCCTTTAATGTTGCATTATTGGATGGTGTTCTGGACATGTTTCCGGGAGATGCAGAATATCATCACATCCTTCAAGACATTGATGAGAAACTAAAAGAAAACACACAATGGTAATGCAAATGTGTTTCTTGTATTTGGATTATTATTGCTAAATATTGAATGACTCGGAGTCCTATTTCGACTGAGCTGTTACACTTAATGAGGGAGCCAACAGCACTTGTTTATATTACAGCTAAAGCCACTATACAGCCGAGTCGCAAACTTTGCTTGGTTTTGTTTGCCATCAACTTCAGTATATGATGTCAGCAGTAGCACCACTGCTGGTATCCTTTAACAGCACACGTGTAATGGAGCTGGAATAGTGAGCCAGTAAGCGTTATAAAACTTATGCTGTTATTTCCCGTTTAACGGCTGCCTATTACCTTAGAAGTCAGAATATAACCTTAATTGATTTATTTCTTTCTTCTTAGGGGCTGAAAATAATTCTTGGTCATTTCCATTATGTGCAGGCTAATTCATGGTTGACTCAGAGCAGTGTGTAGGGACACTACATTTTCAGAGATGAATGATCTACTCTTTAAACATGTGTCCCTGTGAGCTCTGCCAGCTGCAATTGATGTACAGTCCTCCCCTAAGGAGATCAAAGGTTCACATATTTCAAGCCTGGTTGTAGCCGAGTAGTAGCTCTGTAGAAATGGTCTCCCTAGCTCACTCAGGCCAAGTGGTTGATTTTCTCTGAATCCGTTTTTGTATGTAGCAAATGGCAAATGTGAAACAAAAAAAGTGAACATGACGGGCTATATTACAAAGCTGGTGCTAACGTAACCAGAGCTGTTGTAAACTTACCAGAGCCATTATAGCCTATGGAGCTGTTATGTTAGCAACAGCTCTGGTTAAGTTAGCACCAACGGTGTAATACTGCCCGACATGTTTTGTGTTCCACCATGAAGAATAGATCCAGCAGTATTTTCACTGTCAGTGGTTTGTTTCCAGTTCCGGAGAAGAGATTGAAACTTTACTCGGACCATCTTTGGTAGGTTAAATAATAATAAATATATATATTAGGGATCAATCGAATATAGGTACTACCGATAATCAGATCCGTTATTTAGGATTTTCCCTGCTATCGGTATCGGCATTCTGGTGAAATGCTGAAATACCGATAACCGGGGCTTTTTTCTGCCAGTGCACGTCGGTACTCAATACTGGCACCTACTGGCAGGACGGACTCTCCTCCGGTGAGTTGCAGAGGGCGACTCTAGCACATGGGCAAATTTTCTATTGATTTTTTTTCCTAATGCAACACCATTGTTCACTTTTCAATTATGAAGTGATCAATGATGCTGCACCGCACATTGCTGTGAGATACTCGTCACACTTAGCACTGAGATTCTTTAACCCAAAATATTGTTTAGCTTTCTAGTAGTGATGTTTAGTGTGTGATGTTTATAATTAAATTTTGACATTTTTCTTTGATCTGGAAAGCTATTTAAATTATTTTGCAAGCACTTTATTTTTGTCAGTTGTTGTAATGTTTACAATTTTGAAGCCAGATTCGTGTAGAAATTGTTAGTTATTCAGAGAGCACCGACATTTCGGTACCTTCTCGTTCTCTGCGCTTCCCTACACTTCGGGGAATCAAAGTTCCCCACCCTGTGGTGTATTGAGCAAGCACCGCAGGGCCCCCGGAGTGCAGGGAAAACCCACCGGAACCGCCGGAGAAACTATGCTGGAAAAAGCCGACGAGCCACTGATCAAAGTGCAGAGCAGACACCGGAAAAAGCTAACTAGCTGACGAACAGGGTAAAAAATAATATTTAAAAAAAGGTATGTTTGAAAGTTTCAAAATTGAAACGCCGTTTGAAAAAACAATACTGAACGAAAATGTCTGGAATTTATATATTTATTTATAAAGGATTTTACCAGGAAGGATACATTGAGATTTCTCTCGTTTTCAAGTATGTCCTGGGTTCAAGAACATTGAAGTGTTACAGTTACAGAAATACAAAAGTAATACAATGCAGGATATTAAAAAAAAAAAAAAACGACACAAATATACAGATTAACAGAAAATACAGTTGTGTTCAAAATTATTCAACCCCCAATGCTGTAAAGGGTTTTAGGGAATTTAGTGTACATTTGTAATTGTATTCAGAATGAAATCCTACAAGGACTTTTTAAAGAACCATATGCAACTAAAATGACATCAATTGGTTTTGTAATACAGTAGTAAAATTTCTTTTGTGAATTCTTCATTGACACAATTATTCAACCCCTTAAAGACCACCACTCTGAAGAACAGAGGTTCATTCAGGTGTTTTCAATCAGGTATTGAAAACACCTGTGGATGTCACGGAGCAGCAATAAAGCATAATAAGCACCAATTAGGCAGCTTTAAAATGACTGTGATACTCAGCTCCTTCTAGACATTTACTGGTGTGGTTACAAACACGGTGAAGTCAAGAGAATGGTCCAGGAAGACAAGAGAAGAGGTGATTACTCTTCACAGGAAGGGCAATGGCTATAAGAAAATTGCAAAGATGTTAAACATACCAAGAGAGACCATAGGAAGCATCATTCGCAAATTCAAGGCAAAGGGCACTGTTGAAACGCTACCTGGTCGTGGCAGAAAGAAGATGCTGACTTCGACTGCTGTGCGCTACCTGAAGCGTAGAGTGGAGAAAAGTCCCCGTGTGACTGCTGAGGAACTGAGAAAAGATTTGTCAGATGTGGGTACTGAAGTTTCAGCTCAGACAATACTGCGTAATGAAGGCCTCCATGCCAGAACTCCCAGGCGCACTCCCTTGCTGTCTCCAAAGAATAAAAAGAGTCGACTGCAGTATGCCAAAAGTCATGTGGACAAACCACAGAAGTTTTGGGATAGTGTTCTGTGGACTGATGAAACAAAATTAGAACTGTTTGGGCCCATGGATCAACGCTATGTTTGGAGGAGGAAGAACAAGGCCTATGAAGAAAAGAACACCTTGCCTACTGTGAAGCATGGTGGGGGGTCAATCATGCTTTGGGGCTGTTTTGCTTCTGCAGGTACAGGGAAGCTTCAGCGTGTGCAAGGTACCATGAATTCTCTTCAGTACCAGGAGATATTGGATGACAATGTGATGCAGTCCGTCACAAACCTGAGGCTTGGGAGACGTTGGACCTTTCAACAGGACAGTGATCCCAAGCATACCTCCAAGTCCACTAGAGCATGGTTGCAGATTAACCCCTTAGTGACCGGGCGGTTTTACACAAATCCGTCTTTTAGTGACCGCTGCTGTTTTTACGTTTCTGCGCTGTTAGTGTTTAGGTCAAATTTTCCTCTTACTCGTTTATTCGACCCACACATATTATACACCCTTTTTCCCGCCATTAAATGGACGTTCTAGAAATACCATTATTTCCATCATATGAAATATGAGGAAAAAAATGGTAAAAACACACTTTTTCGTAATTTAATTCCCAAAATCTACAACCACCCAAAAAGACCCCGGCTAAATAGGTTAAAAATTTTGTCCCGAGACTAGAAATACCCAATTTTTACATGCGTTTGCTTTTTAACCCCTTCACTGCTGAGACAGTTCACCTATGTGCGCTGCGCTCATTCTGACCATTTTGTGCTAATTATTTTTAGATGACAGCCTAGGTCCTATTTAATTAAACTCCCCCCAGACAAAAAAAACTTTAGAAAAAAAATTTTTTTTTTTTATTTTATTTAATTTTTTTATTATTTTGTTTTTATTTTTTTTATTTTTTTATTTTTTTTTAAAACCAAACCTGGTCATGTTTGGTATCATTGGAAAGGCCATAATCAGGCCTTTCAAATGATGTCAAATATGACCATCCAGCTGCCATGGATCGGGAGATAAATGGATCCTTAGGATCCCCTTATCTCTACATGGCAGCTAGAGGGTTAACTGGCCCACTGACATCCTCACACATATGGTGAGGTTGTCAGTGGGTGGGGGGGACCTGGAGGCTTGGCTGACATCCAAGATGTCAGCCCCCCTCCAGGTTTGAATCGCGTATTGGCGCCGCAACGTGATCCGGCGGCGAAACTGTTAATGCCATACACCGCTGGAAAGGGGAGGCTCTCCCTTCTCCAGCGGTGCAAACGGCATCTCCCTAGCTTCAATGGTTGGGGAGATAGAGGGCTCCGAAGGAGCCCCCCCCCCTCCCCTCCATTGAAATGCATGGGGGCACCTGCTGATGACATCACCACGCAGGGTGGTGACGTCATCAGCCTCGCCTGCCCATGTAAATCACATGGGCAGGCTTCCTCCCTGCCAGAATCGCCGTGGGATCCAGGGAGGGAGGTGAGTATCGGGCGGGATGGGGATTAGGCGCCGCTGACGTACCCTGTACGTCCACGGGTCTAAGGGAGACCCGAGAACAGGACGTACAGGGTACGTCAGCGGCCCTTAAGGGGTTAAAGGCTGGAACATTTTGGAGTGGCCATCGCAGTCACCTGACTTAAATCCGTTTGAGAACCTCTGGTGGGACTTAAAGAAAGCAGTTGCAGTGCGCAAGCCTAAGAATGTGACTGAACTGGAGGCTTTTGCCCATGACGAATGGGCGAAGATACCCGTAGATCGCTGCAAGACACTTGTGTCAAGCTATGCTTCACGTTTAAAAGCTGTTATAACAGTAAAAGGATGTTGTACTAAGATTGAATGTCACTTGGGGGTTGAATAAAACTGATAATGATGTGAGCACAGAAAAGACATTTGTGGTTATTTCATTATAAATGCTATGTTAGATCTGTCTGACCTACACGTGCCTTTTTGATTTAAGGCTAAGGTCAGACTAACGCAGTATTAGCGTGCGTTTAGCCGCACTAAATCACGGCCGCGCTAGCGGCAAATTACGTCCAATGCCGGGCAGCATACGAAGAACGTCCGCACAAAAGTGCGGCCACGCAACGCAAATGGCAAACTAACGCATTTTTTCGAGAACGTCAAACCGCTAGTACTGACGTACAGAGTGCGCTGTGTCCGCTCGCGGCATGTGTGTGTGATTAGGAGACATCAGACACTGCTAATGTCCGGCCAATATCACGTCCAGACGCAAAAAGTGTTATATTGATAACCGTACAAAATCACGAATGAAAATGCGCATCGTATGACCGCTATCGCGTATTCCATGAAAAAATGCGTCCATTCGTTCGAACGCACTTTTTCACGGACAGTGCGAAAAATCCATTAGTCTGACCCTAGCCTTATTGTAAGCAAGATGACTGAATGATCAAAATCCATGTCAAGCTGGCCAAAACACTCAATTTCAGTGGGGGTTGAATAATTTTGAACACAACTGTAAATATGTAGTAAATATAGTCACTAGGTTACATGTTTACAGGTGCATTCTGTATTGAGGTATGTTAGTAAGGATCCAATGAATGATAATAAATAGGGCTGTCGGGAAAAAATTAAAAAACAATTTAAAAAAAAAGAAGGAAAAAAGTTTGCTGAAAATGCCTAAAAGATCCTAAAAAATCTAGAAATAAAGAAACTTTTTACTGCAGAATAAAATAATAAACGGTTTATTAGATATTTTATTAAAACGGGGATATTTTTAACATTGAAGCCTATGGGATTCGCCTGCATGAAACCACCGAACATCAGGGCATTTCACTGACATTTCTCAGCTGTTCGGTGTTCTTTGAATGGATTAACCATTGCTTCTCTATGGGGATTTCACTGCCCTTGAACAGGCACCATTCTTGCCGGCAATTCGCCAAAATTTGGCGAATTGCCTGCTCTCTGAATAGCCGAATGGCCCTGAAATGCTGAATTTCAGTGTCCAGTTACATTTCGGGGCCAGATCGGCTTTCTCTGAATAACCCCTTGTGATTTTTCAAAAAATTCAATGTACAGAATATCGGCACCTGACATTGGTTGTCGGTCTGAAAGCTGGCCGCTAATTGGTATTGGAAAAATAATATTCGTCTATCCCTAATATATATGTACATACTCCATATCAATGTCATTATCAATGGTCTTGCAGATTGATAATAAACCTGTATGTGAATACTTTATTACGATCTGGTGTTGAATAGGAATGTAGATAATGAGCCGCCTTTGGTGAACAAAGCAAGGGTCACTGTGGTACGTGAATTTGCCAATCTGGCATGTTAGCTAGGGTTTCTCTCTGTCATTCAGAGAAAACTGTGCCATCCAGTGAGACTCTGTATCATATGTATAATACATTGATACTATTTATATAAACCATACGTGACCATAAAAAAGTGAGACATATCATGATGTGCACCAAGCTGAGCAACAATTTTCACTGCTCATTATGTTTTATATTTCCTTTTGTTACCAAGAATTCCTTATCTCATTTTGAATTACATGCTTATTTATTCATACAGTCAGCAAATTCTATGGCCTCAGCTACTTTGACAAAGTTTAGCCTGTCAGCCCAGTAGATGCCAGAGGATTCACTAGCTGAATTATTTCAGATTGTTGGCATTTTTTCTTTTTTGCATTTTTATGTCAGTCCTTTCTAGCATTACCTGTGAGTAATAATTGGCAAGGTCGGGGCATGTCAGTAGTTGTTGGTATTGGTATGATCCTGGCACTTACCACACCTCTTATGTTGACACAGATAAGCAGCAATGATCTTCATCACTCACAGCCATGTTTAAAGACACACTTCTCTTTATGAAGACGTTCCCTTGCCTCTGCAGAAACATGACATCAGGAGAGGAAAAAATGAAATGGGGAAAGGACCCTCAAATCAAGAGTTTGATTTAAATCCGCTCAGTCACCAAAATATACTTTCATATTGACGCAATTCGGCCTTTTTCAGTTCAGGAGATTTAATATTTTTTTTGAGAAAGTATTTTACCAGGAAGGATACATTGAGATTTCTCTCGTTTTCAAGTATGTCCTGGGTAGCGAGTATGTACCGTTAGGTGTCTTGCCCAAGGACACTTACTGGAGAGGTGCTCTTGCCAGGATCAAACCCGTGTCTCCACAGTCTCTCTTCACAGTAACAGAGCAGTGATGTTACCTCTACTCCACCCAGCCGGCAATTAATTGTATACCAGCATTTTGATTCCCGTTAAAAATTCAACTCGGGGGGTGGAGCTAGCAGCAGCAGCGAGCGGCCGTGTTTTCGAGGAGCTCCGCATTGAGCCAGCATTTCATAGCCTTTTTCCTCCTCCTACGCGGCGTCTTGCAGTGCACGATTACCCCGGGGTGGTCTGGGGATTGCCGCGCTCCTTACCGGCTACTGGACCGGGTGTTCCGAGGTGCTCCGCAGCGTTTTCCCGTACTTGGGCCTAGTGTCGGTGGCCATTTTTGAAGCCTCGTGCAAGCAACGGACTGAACCTCTGTGCCTGCGGTGACTACAGCGACATGCCAAACAGCCAGACAGCGAAGGGGAGCTCCCGCCAGCGGGATATCAGGGAAACGCTGACAGGTGGGTCTGTCACTGGAAGGGGGAAGGTGACTGTACCTCTCCCTCCAGATTATGGATCGTCTGGGGAAGATGATGGTTCCTGGCCAAGCGGGGAAGGAGCGGGGATAGCGTGGCTCTCCCCTCAGACCCTGTCACAAGACTTGCGCCCACTCTCCGCGAAGGCGAAGAAGCGGGCGCAGAAAACCGCAAGGCCGCACGGGCGGCGTCCTCTCAGGCCCTGACTGGCGAGGACTCAGCTGAAGACTCCCAGCTTTCCGCCACCAGCAGCGGGGCCCCGAATAGACACCCTGGCCCAGGACTTGTGCCTCAGGTTACAGTAGCTGTGATGAAGGTGGCCACGCCGGCGGCGAGTTCCTCTGACTCCGCGACAAGAGGAGAAGATGATCATCTTCATGCCACAAAAGGCGACTTCTACAGAATTTTGAACGAACTGCGGGAGATACGAGAAATCTGGAAACCAGAAGTGGCTGCGGTCCGCGAGGAGGTCGCTACAGTGCGAGCTCAGGTGGTGGAGGTCCAAACGACTACCTCCGCGATGAAGCTGGACCAAGCTCGTCTCTCAGACCAGGTCGTCGCACTTCAGTCGGAGGTGGAGGTTCTGACCCGATCCGTGGAAACATTAGAATCTCGACACAAACGGGTCAGGGGCATCCCGGATTCGGTTTCGGCTGAGGAACTATTGCCCTACGTCACTCGTTTTGGCCCTCCAGGTCGTTGGGCTCCCATTGGATAAGCCGGATGTCGTTGGCTCTGTATTTCCGGTCTGGAGACCTACATCTCCCTTACGGGGCCACCGAGGGATGTTGCGGTAGCTTTTCGTGATGTGGCTTTCAAGGTGAAGGTTATAACTACCCCTGGCGCACGAGATCCAGTGAAATTTTAGGGTTCTACCCTGGCCCTTTACCACGACCTCCCGTTCCAGACCTTGATGGCCCGCCGCCGTTTTAAAGAGGTGACATCTACCCTACGCAGAAAGGAATTCGCTACCGGTGGGGCCCGGCGGGCACATTGGTGGTAACGCACGCTAATGTGCCTTACACAATTACAGACCCCGACACGGCTTGGACTAACCTTGCAACAGCCGGTTTTTCCCTGGACCCACCGGAGATACAACCGGGCTGAGGATTATCCTACCCCTCCATATGCCTTTTGTTTTAACTGTTTTTCCGACAAATTCTCCGGACCGTTTTTTGATGATCAGCTATGCGACTTCGGCACGGTTTTCTTGATCCACGCATGGACTATTCTTTTGCCCACCGTTCACTCCGAACGCATTGTTTATCGCTTGATTTTTCTTCATTCCCGCTGGACTCTGCCACCGGATTCTTCGGTTTAGCTGGCCATATGTGGCCGTATAGTTGTTTGATTTCATGATCTTTCTTTGTATTTTTAATCTTTAAATAAAGAATTAAAAAAAAGTAAAAAAAATTCAACTCGGTTTTTGGGATTTCCACCTATACTCACTAATGGAAATTTTGGCTTTAATGATTCTATTCGACTTTATAAGTAAGCTGATTTTAGGAAAATATTGCTGAAAGGAGTTGATAAATGAATCTTCAAGCAGGCAAACTGGGGAAAATCAGACTAAACCCACATTTATAGATTGGATTTTCAAATCCGCAAGCTTAGTGGTGAAAATCAACATGTTGGGCGATATTCCATAGTTGGCAGTCACTAACGTTAGCGCCTTGATATGTAAGCGTTAGTGCCAGGATAAGTGTGTTTAACGCATTTCACCCATTTTACATTCCTGACGCTACCCCGATAGTAATAATTAGTGCGTCATGTTTTTGCGCTAGCTTCCTCGAGCTTACTGTACATTTCACTTCCTATACTTAACATGGGAGTGCAAACGTACATTAGCGGTTCAAAAAGTAAGGTATTACAATGTGCTAACGCTCGGGATGCACCAATACCACTTTTTTAAGACCGAGTACCGATACTTTTTTCAAGTACTCACCGATACGAGTACCGAATCTTTTATTTAATGTCATGCGACCGCTTTTCAATAAGAACAGACCTCATATAAAATGCCCCAGCTCATATATATATATATATTTATATTATTGCTCCTAACTCTCACATATATTGCCCCAGATCAAATATATATATATTGCCCCAGCGGTGTCTCCCACTCTACCAGGCTCCTCAGAGTGCTCTTCCTCCTTCGAGCGTCCGCCGGTAAAGGTTGCTGCTCATTGGGAACCACATGCAAGCCGCGGTCTTGCGAGATCCCGGAGTTCATGTGATCTCCTGAACTCCGATCTTGCGAAATCGCGGCTGGTGGATCCCAGGTGAGCCACCGTGCTACAACCCTTTGCTGGCGGACGCTCGAAGGAGGAAGAGTACTCGGAGGGGCCTGGCAGAGTGCCGTTCGAGCACCGGCTTGCAAGCCAGCCCAGCGCTGGCTTACGTTATCGGTTTAGGTATCGGGGGGGGGGGCATCTGCACGAGTACCAAGTACTCGTGCAGATCCTGGTATCGGCACCGATATCGATATTCGTATTGGTATCGGTGCAGCATAAGCTAGCGTTAATTACCATAGAGATGCGGACAGCCAAAATGCCCCCTAATCCCCCCCCAATAAAACCTATCCTGTTAAAAAAAAGCCAAAAAAACAATAAATCCGATACCTCTCATCCCGCGGCGAGAACATGTAGCTCTGCTAACGCTTCTGCTGGCTGGTAGCAGAGTGAGGCTCGGATTAAAAAGTTCCCAGTCTACCTCCGTGATCACTCTGTGGTTCGGGCTCGTGGCCCGGAAGCGCAACCCTCAATGGAGTCCTATGGACTCCAGGAGGTGATACTTGTGGGTGGCGCAGAAGCGCTACAGTGAGTATTCCGACAGTTACTGCTGAGTTCCGGGTCGAGGTGCTGAGGTAGCCCCTTCCCTGGAATATCGCAGTAACGTGGGGACACTACGGGGAAATTTGCAGGCGCCATGTTAGTGTGAAATTGGTAATAGGCCCTGTTTTTATCAGAAAATATACTTTTTGGGGTTGTAACCTCCTGCTATTTTTTTATAGCAGAACAACTTCATTTCATGATTTTTTTGTCTGGTTCGTTCGCGATGTTACCCTGATTCGTATTTCAGGCGTTCAATATTTTATTTTTCGGATCGCTTCGTATTTATTTTTATTTTATAATGATTAAAAACGAAAAAATTTAAAAACAAAAAAAAGATATGGGGGAGTCCAGAGCGGCTACTCTCCATGGTGCTGAACAGGTTTCAGCTGCAAAAGAAAGGGTCCGCCATATTTATTTTTTACATTTTACTGTGCCCTGTGAGTTGCCCATTAACCCCTGACTGGGTTATACTGTGCCCTGTGAGTTTCCCATTAATCCCTGACTGGGTTATACTGTGCCCTGTGAGTTTCCCATTTACCCCTGACTGGATTATACTGTGCCCTGTGAGTTGCCCATTTACCCCTGACTGGATTATACTGTGCCCTGTGAGTTGCCCATTAACCCCTGACTGGGATATACTGTGCCCTGTGAGATGCCATAAGCCCATTGCTTTGTTTTGCATTGCACTGAATTTTTTTCTTCTTTATTTCGTTTCAGATCATTTTCGTTTTGTTTGTTTTTTTTTTTCGTTGTTACCTTGATTTGTAAATTTGGACAGAGCCGATTCGTATTTTGCAAGTGCTTCCGAAACACGAATCGGGTCAATTTTGTACGAATTTTGATTTGGTACGAAACGAAATGCACATCTCTATTTGAAACTCCTCATTATTTTTAAAAGAAAAACCGCCTGAAAGCACTAATTTGAGCCCCAAGGGTTCTGGTCCTGGCTGTTGGGAAGCGTTGTTTTCCAGGTATTGCATATCTTGCCGAATATCTAGCAATGAGAAACAGGACCGCAATATGCAACTAAAAAAATATATTGTCAAATAAAAGAAAAATTTAAATCCTTTAGTGTCAATTTTGCATGGTAGCACATCATTCAGCAGTAGTCGGACACATACTGTCGTAGGTTTACTCGGTGCTTTTCTTCTGGAAAAATAGGTAGGGGTACTCTCAGTGTGTAGTGTGTAGGAGTTCCACAGCAATGAAACATGAAATGCACAGTGTGTATGAGCTCCACCTCAATGAAACTCCACTATCCACCAAGTACTGTTTGAATAATATTGGAGGACTCCAATGAGAGGGTGTTTGACCTTGAGAAGACCTCCCACATGGTGGTAACAGCAGGACCAGGTGAACATACCTGTTTTGCCAGAGCTGATCTTTTTAAATGCTGTTTTGAAGTGTATTTGGAAGAAGCAGCTGCAGTTTGTTTTCTTTGTACAGAGGCCTGCCTGTCACGGAGTCCCTGCAGAGCAATGCAGCCAGAACTTAAATTTCCACCTTCTCACCTTCCAGAGTGCACCACACACACTGTCTGAAACTGCTGGGGGTAATGCGGCAGTGTAGATGTCTTTTGGCATTCCCTCCTCATGACATCATCAGAGGGGGCCACGCACCAGGAAGGAGGAAGAAGCCTGGAGTAGAGAGAGTGCGCAGGCTTCTGTATCCAGCACCGCGGGGGGAGTCTGCTCTCTGACCTGGCAGATACAATGCAGCTCGCTGGGCACCGGCTGCATCTTAGAGGAGGAGCAGCAGGGACACAGCGCCAGGCAGATAGTTTAAAAATTTGGATCCCTGTCAAGGCAAGTGACCGCTTGCCTGACAATCCGCAGCTCTGGCAGATGTGTGTAAACTTGCTGAACCCCCCTGTGCTGTTCAAAGTTTCAGTGGCTGCAGGGGGGGTTACAGCATGTTTACACACATCTGCCAGAGCTGGGGCACTGAAGAAACAGGGGGGAGATTTTATTTAACCAGCCCTCCCTTGTCACTTACTTGGGAGAAGTGGGGGGTTATCGGTCCCTGCATACACTCCTGACAATCGGAAGTGTTCAGGAGCAACATGAGCTGGAGAGTGCTTCCGATTCTCTGCCTGCCACTGCAGGAGGAGGTAGGAGCATCTTGCTCTATCCTGTTAGTTCGGGCTGGTGATGAGGTGCCGGTACTGAGTACCGGTGAGTACCCCCTGATAAAAAGCCCTGGGTTTACTACAGATGCATGCAGAGGTATTTACCCGTAAGCACATATCAATACACCAAGAATACATACAGAGCATCCTCCTGGCTGTTACAATGCATCTAGAGGAGAGGAGTACTAGGGTTGCAACGATACCGATGCTAGTATTGGTATTGGTGCCGATACTGACATTTGCTGCATGCGTGCTTTGTACTTGTGGAAATGCCCTGATACCACCCTTGATGTCAGAAGCCAGCGCTGGGTTGGCTTGCCGGTATCGCTGGGGCTGCTAGCGGGATGCATTAAGAGCATTCCGCTAGCATTCCCCTAAGGGTGGCCATGTTACGTGGCCCTCCGAGCGGTCGTCGGTCTGTGACGCGGCCTGCAGCCGTGAACTTGCGGGGATCGCATGATCTCGCGAGAATGCGTCACAGCCCAACGGCCACTCAGAGGACCATGTGACGCAGCCAGTCAGCGCTCGCAGGAACGCGGACAGCCAGAGGGGAATGCTAATGGAATGCACTTAATGCATTCTGCTAGCAGTGGGATATACAGAGGTCAGAGTGGGGTATACAGAGGTCTGTGTGTTTTAAAAAAATGTGGTATTGGTGCAACCCTAGAGCATACCACAAGAAACTTATCTTTATAGACTGTTTTGGGAACTACATTTCCCTTGTGGCTCAGTCAGCCTAATGGGTGACTGAGCATCTTGGGAGATGTAGTTCCCAAAACATCAGGGAGACAAGGTTGCTGACCCCCTGGACTAGACCGACAAAGCAATACACAGAAACAAGAAAACAAAACTAAAAGGTGGAGGAAGATTAGTTTCAGCATATGATGATGCCTTTTTCATGGGTTACAAATTTACTTGCACAACACTGTTTACATAGGAATCTGACATTGTGTGCGTTCCAAATAATAATAATTCAAATCTGGAATACCCTGTCGGAAACACTACGCAATATTGTCAAATGTTTTAGCCTTCCATCTACTAATAATCCTCATGGTAAGTGATAGAAGTCTTCTGCACGGTAGCTGCTGCTTTATTTGATGCTGATCGGGACTTCCTACTTTCCAGGTTTGCGTCTGTGGCTGATCCACTGATTTTCGATGTAAAGCTAGCTAAAGAAAACGACTTCACGTAATAATATATGAATCATCAAAAAACAAAGAACGATTTCTCTTCTGCAAACCATTTGGTATCATTAAACTGAAGCAGAACACACGATTAATGTTTTGTGATTGAGTTTTATCACACTTAACAGGTCTCTTTTTGAAAACACAAATTGTCCTCAAAATAATTTATTCAGCTATGTCTTTTCTAACCCTTCATGTCACTCTGCTGAATTATTTTCTATGTGCATTTTTATATAGGAAAAATAATCCACCCTCCCATTCAGCAGATCATTTTCCCTCTAGGTTATACCTATCACTCGATATGACTAAAGAGCTCTGTAATCTGCGTATAAAAAGTGTTGCTGTCAAGAGCATTCAACAGCGGCAATTGAATTGCCTTCTCAACACTTTAATAGCATAAACAGTTGTTATTTTCACATTGTAGTTTACTGTAAATAGAATACGTAATGAGCATCTGTGGGATGTGGTATAATAATCAGTCCTAAATAAAGGCCCTTACTATTCCCTTGTGTTTTGTCGCTGGATTATAAGGTCTTTATCACACTTGAGCCTCCCCTGCTCTATTACATAAAGGATTTTAATGTATTCTCTCCCACTCAAGTGTCAGGCATGCCACAAAATGCTATGTCGGTCCTCTGGATGAATCCAGCATGGGCACACCACTTTGCCCTTATATTTACTTACTTTCAATAATCTTTCTCTAACGAGGCTGCGGAATAAAACTTTACTGTATTTGTTGTGCTTTTGTGCAGATCTCAAATACACAGTATGAAAGGTGGGGTGTTTCTTATGTTGATATTTGCCTTGCGTATATAACCCTTTAGGCGAAGCGACATTTTCAGGCTCTTGCTCATCCGCAAATATATTTTATTACAGGTCTATTCAATAAAGGTGAAACTCAGGAGAATAACTGGAGAAGTGAAGAAAATTCTAGGTCAAAATAGCCAAACCACCAAATTGCCGTCACTGTCCGTGAATCATTATTTGCTGTGAAGTTATGAGTGTTTAAGTAACGGCGCCTTACGGAAAGCCTCGACGTGGGTTTATGGTATTATCCAGTCACATTGGCTTATGATTTCAAGGTCTGTGTTGTATATCATTAGTCATACAATCAAGGCTGGATTCCAGCCGTACTTGCAAATGCAGAAACTGTGTACGAGCCATTATCCATTTGCAGCTCACTATTAATGGTCTGTCAGAATATTTTTGATTCATTTGTAGATAATGGCGGCATGGCACCAAGCATAACCCTGCGAAAATTTGCATGAGCGGAGTTGTACAAGATCCATTGAAGAACATTCTGAGCTATATGTTCCCAGTTTCCTGCTGCTTACAGGCTGAGGAAGCTGCAGATTGCGCTGTTTACTGTATTCTTTCAGGAAACTACCCGTAGATACTCGAGTATAGCGTGACCCGAATTAACGCGATGGATAGAGATTTATTATGGAAATGAGAGAATACTCAAGACTCGAATATAACGCAAGGAACAAAATTATACTGTACCGGTAAACAATTAAAATCCTTCCAGGCTCTCTTAACACAGTCAGGCTACCCCTCAGGACAGGGTGCTCTGCTCTAGAATGATTGCTGTTGTTACTAAACATGTGATCTCTACCCATCTTCTTTACTAGAGATTTAGATGGCTGGCGGAGGCGAGCGAGGTGTGATTGGCTGAAACCGAGCGTGCCCTCTGGCCATGATGGATCCCAAATCCGGGAGTTCCTGAAGTGTTAGCAAGCATCAGGGAGCCCACATTCACTTAAGCGAGACTACCGGAACTTCGGGGAGACTTGGGATCCAGAGCACGGCAATTTTTTTTTTTTTTTTACACGCAATGCAAATGTCTCGAATATAACGCGACCCCCTTCAATTTTATGGTAAATTTTTGTCACCAAAATCTAGCGGTATAGTCAAGTATCTACCATGGAATAGCTCACTGTGCTCATGCAGAGCTGTTACTAAAGGGCCACTACCACAAAAAAATGGAATGTCCTTATTTTGTTTATTTCATGTTTTTGACATCTTACATAAAGTGTTTTTGTTTGTGATGCACAAGTAATCTAGATACGGCTTAT
Source organism: Leptobrachium leishanense (assembly GCA_009667805.1). NCBI lineage: Eukaryota > Metazoa > Chordata > Amphibia > Anura > Megophryidae > Leptobrachium > Leptobrachium leishanense. The sequence continues at coordinate 95,177,260 of CM019063.1, read as the reverse complement.
GTAAGTGGTATCGTCCCTTTAAATGCAAAGCTTGCGGTTTGGTTAGATTCAGACCCTCGGTTGTAAATTGTTTGTGGGGTGGATGCTAAAGTGGTACTTAAGTGATTTATTTTTTTTCCTGCAACATTTTTCACGTTTAAGGAAGGCACCCAACGACTGCATTTGTTGTTTAAAGCAGGGGTGTTTGTCACATTAAAATGGTACTACAAGCATCATAGCAACTTGTGCTACTTTTCCCCAGATGTCAAAGGAAGGTTGCACTTCTTCTTTATTCAGATTGTGCCTACCTCCTAGCTGCAGCATTGTGTATATTATCATCCTTCAGTATACAGTGATTCAGTGGCACCTGCGTGCTTGATACATTTCCAAATGTTACACTTGGTTTGGCATCAGCATCTTTGTCTGCTAGTTTCCTAGTATAACCTAAATTGCTTTGATTCAGTTCTTCTCTTTATTGGCTTCCAAAACCGGTTACCTTTTTAATAGGTGTATAGGCGTTTATCTCATACAGGTATTACCAAAAAATGTCTTTCATTAGGAATCTTTGCTAGTAGCGGCTTCTGGTACCAAACACAAAAAATGCTATATTCGCTCCACCTCCTGCGGAAATCATTCCATAAACCACTGTATATTGTCAGGCTGTCTCCTGGGTGCGTCATTTTCTGTGAGGGGGCACATCCAACGTCAGGAATTCCCCTCTGCAGCAGACCTTCATTGTATCCACATCATTCCTGCTGGAACCTTGCGTCAAACATCGTAGAACCCGCAGCCATTTTGATATGCAACGCATGGACCTTGTGCCATTTTATACTGTCAAACCGCATCATTCCATCGACACGCCTGCATCATTGCGGCAATTCCCTTTTGTGCACCTTTTGGCGCACGAAGATGATGTCACCCCTATATAAACCCACAGCCCAGAAGTTCTTGTCACCGTGTTGTGATTATTCCTTACCCAGCAGCACTCTTCCTATATTTTTGCTTATCTACCTCGGTACTGACCCGGCTTGTCTGACCATGTCCCTGTATTGCTTGCCATATACCAATCCGGCTTGTTTGACCTGTCACGTTTCCATAGGTCTCCAGGACTGCCCCCTGGTGGTGAGAGCGATCCGGGTCATCTCTTACCTTGTCTGGGCTATCCATTTCTCCCTCTCTGCTCCTGGATTCCCCTGTAGCCGGTCTGGCTAGAGATCACATGCTCTGCTCTAACCTGTACTCTATGGGCTAAATTACAATCTCCATGCTAAAACGGGGGCGGTAGGGAGAAAAAACTGCACCCGCACTTCCCCCCAACCACCCCTGTTTTAGTGTGGAATTACAATGCATTGTTAGCATGCGCTACGGCCCCGCGATGCTCGCGGCCCCGCGATGCTCGCGGCCCCATAGGACTCCATTGAGCCAGACGCCGGCGGTCACATGACCTGCCGGATCTCGCCTCCGAGATCCGGCCGGTCAACGTAGTGATACGAAGGGAGAGACTGGGGGGACTTTTTCCCCCAGTCTTTCCCTGCTCCCGCCAGAGGAGGCGGTTGGAGCTGTGGTCCTCGCCGCGGGACAGGAGGTGACTATAGCATTCTGTTTTTTTTTTATTTTTAGGCACTTCTGCAGAAGCGGAACCCGTTAACCCAACTAACCACAGCCGACGTTAATCAGCGCTAGGAGTTTGTAATCCTAATGCTGATTAACACTTTGCGCTCCCATGTTAAGTATAGGGAGCGCAAAGTACAGTAACCTCGAGCTGAAACGCGCAAGGTACCAAATGCAAACGGGTTACTTAACCCGTTTGCGTTTGGATTGTAATATGCGTAGATACCGCGGCTAACGTTAATGCTCGCACAGGTTAACGTTAGCGTTAAGAGTGTAATGTGGCCCTATATATATCAAGTCCCCATGCTCCGGGCTCTTGCATGGGTCATTGTTCCCTGAGGATATGCTCTGTGATTTATTGTGTATGACTGGTCTGGTATATCTGATTATCCTAATGTATTATCCCCTATACTCTGTGATCTTCTGTGTACCGACTCCTGGCTTGTCGGATATACCGTTCTGATTTCTGATCTCTGGCTTCTGTATGAATACCCGTTCTGGTTACTGACTTTGGCTATTGCTTATACTAGGTCTCTGGTTTTGTCCCTTGTGTCCTGTCTCTGGTTCTGTGTGTCACCCAGCACTGAGGTTCCCTTCCCTTAGTTTAGATGACCATCATAAGGACTGTATCCAGATCAGGGATCCCTTTAGTGTGCTGCTGTGTGCCAGTCTATTGTTGTTTTCTCCCTTAACCCTTGCCCTTCCTTTTGTTCTGTTCTATGTATCTTGTGGTCTGGTTCTGTTAATATGCAGCCAGCCTAAAGGACTACCTATCCCGAATAATGGGCCCACCTTGGCTCACACCGGGTGTCCCTGTGAAATGACCATGTCTCTGTATTGCTAGCTGGCTACTGACCCGGCTGGCCTGACCACATCTTCTTGCCTGTGTAGCCCAGTCATTTCAAGGACTGGTATCGCAGTTGAGTGTGTGATCTGGTGTGAGCGGTAACTTGGAAGTCCAGCCAACTCAAGGACTGGCACCGCTCTTGGTTTATTTTTTTTTTTTTTCTTTTTTTGCTCTGTGTGTCGGGATCACCCAGAATCCCTCACATATATACAGATCCTTTAATTTGCATACAGGAATCCTTCTGACTGGAATTGCAATGAAATATCTAATCCGTATATATGGGCTTTGCCTCAAAGACCGTGACATTGGAATCTGATATTGATAAAGTTTAGTTCATGTAAACTCCTTAGAAATAGCCTCTAGAAATCTACTTTTTATTAATCGGTAAAAAAAAAATTGCAAATAATTTTTTACGGGGTGTCCTGTTTCAATCAGTTTTAAAACTCTTGTATTTGTTTGGCAGACCTAAGAATTGAGGGCCAACACTGTGGACTATCCATCACCCACAGTGGAATGCGCTGCTCTTGGTGTGTTTTTGTAGATTTTTAAAAAAAATCTATATTTGTGTATTTGCTGTTTTCGAAGAAATTATTAAAATGCTTTGCTGTGGTTGTGTTGACCTCCTCCGCACAGGATTCAGCTGTTGGCCCGGTCCCAGACTCAGATGTCAGAGATTAGTTTTCACGTCTATGGCTAATTGGAGCAGATTCATGTAGACTACCAACACTAAAGCCTATACAATTCAGCACACTGTAATGTGTTGGGTTTCATTGAATGAGACACTTCATGATGCCACAATAAAAGCCTTTTAGGAAAGAGTCCCTAGAGCCAAGGTGTACGGACAGAGCATCATGTTTCACAGCCTCAAGAAGAGTTTACACAAGCTAAGAAGATACATGCCAATCTCTTGTCATTCACAGACCCTGTATTCACAACTGGGGCTGTCCCATCGGGGAGCTGAGTGGGCCACAGGCAGTGAGGTATTCTTTTTCAAGAAAGTGCTCAGCCTTTGTCAAAAGACCGTTTGATAATGAGAATATATTCGTTTCACTACACTTCATTTTGAACTCACTCATGCTTGGAGGCTTTTTGAAAAGCTCTTTTCTTCACCTTTTTCTATAGAATTTCACAGCCCACCCACACTTGATTCTTATTGACAAGGCCTTCACATTGCGTCGAAGCAGGTTCTAGTCAATAACATTTGCATCTTTGTGGGTACATTCGGAGAATTAAACCTTTGCATCTGCAGTTTTCGCTTAGATGCTTGTTTATTGTTCGTTTCACATTGCAGACACTTTTTTTTTTTTTTGTGTCTCTTCATTATAACATCTTGGAAATTAGAAAACTTTTTTATTAGACTTTTTGATTAGAGTTTTTGTAAATATACTGACTTGCAAAGGTATTGAGGCTTCTTGGAAATGTTTTTTTCCTACATCACAAATAATACAATCTCATATTTGCCCAAACAATATTTTTATTTCACACAAACGTGTTTTTAAAATCACATTTAAATCCGTTAGTAGGTATTAACTGTTTCAGTGCTCAGACATTTCACGCCTTTATCCCAGAGCTTTATTTAATCATCCATTCCGACTGGTTTTCTCAGAGGTACGTACACGAATTTTATCTTTTTTTATAATGTTCTTTTTTTTAAAGAAAATTTAAACAGATCATCCTCATTTTGACAATGTTTTCAACTTCAATACTTACTCCAATATGGAAAAAATGTCACCTTACTATAGGTTTTGTGTCGTTTTTGAACCGGTGGTTCTTAAGCTGAGTAAGTCCTTAGTTGTTAAATATTTCACATATACATATTAAGGGTCACAGTTACGAGCACTTATCTCCAGAAAACCACAAAATTTAGGATTATGGGCCTATATATTTTATTAAAATGCTGATATTTTGAAGATAAACCCTTATTACTGTTAACCCCATCTTGCCATTTATAGAGGAAAAGGTGTCAGGATAAAATATGAAATATAATAAGCATTGGGTGTGTTTTAACCCCTTCAATCAGCAGTAACAGACACACCAGCCCGATATTATGTTAACACGATCTGGTGCTATGCTGTATGATTGCAAATGAAATTCGTTTGTTGCAAAGGAATTTAATTTGCTTTTGGGCTTCAGTAGGTGCCCGCAAAGTTTTTGCCCTGTGGGCTTATGCCCAAGGTGCTAAAACTGGTTAAAATCACCTGGGAAACGTCCCCTGTCATATATAGAGCATTCCCCATCTGCCACGAAGACATAGGATGCAGTTAGCTGCAGTTCTAACTGCAGGACCTCTGTTTGGCCAGTAGATGGCAACATCTGCCTGCCAAATAGTTTATGACCGTAAGAAATACATTGGGAATATTCCCATATGATTTTCCAAAAATCCACTGGTTCCTGGCTGTGGATTTTTGGAAAATCGCTTAGTAGCAATGGGGTTGAAACCTGAAAAGTTATCCTTTCCTAGCAGAGTGAAACTGTATGGCTGTTTGTATATTTGTCCAAACTGAGAGGAGTAAACCACAAAGAAAAAATCTACACTATTTCTAAAACGGCAAGCACTAAAATTGTTAAACATTTAAAACTACGGTTTATTGCTTATAACATTCTACTGTTAATTTTGACATCTGCATTTCATTTATTATGTCATGAAAACGGGGAAGTTTGAGCCCCGGCACAATAACTACAATAGAATTAACTTGATGGTTATTGACAAGTGATCGCAAGCAACACTGAAATGCTTCTAGTACCTTGAACAATGACTTAGACAATTAGATTATGGAATTCTGAGAGCCTTTAAAAGGGGCAATATCACACCGTCCTTGTAGAAATATATCACTAGAACCCTTGTTTGAAAGAGGGTTTTCAACCATTCTACATATGGCAGGGAAGTGACCATCCCCAGTCGTACCTTGTCTACGGCATAATGGTGTAGTTTTACTCAATCTGTTCTACTCATAAGATTCCCTGGCCCAGCTGACAGACAGCACCATACTTCACTGTAGCGATAGCACTTGTTGAGGTCTGTGTTAGCTGTGTTTGATTTCCATATCACATAGCAGCTTGAGTTGTGGCTCTATAATGGTCTTCACTTACCACAAAATCATCCCTCTTTCTTTTTTGAGTCATTCTCATGCTAATTTCCGACATGCATTCCTAATACTGATTTTGAGTAATTGACGCTTTCTTACCAGTCTGCCATAAAGGCTAATTTTAATATAAACCTTATGAAATTAAAGTACACTTTCTCCAGTTTCTAGCTTCTATCCTGTTAGGCCTGGTTCACACCTGGGCGTTTTACAGCGCGTTCTTATGAGCTGTAAAACGCTCAAACACTGAAATCCCATTATTTCCTATGGTTCCCACCTGGGCGTATTACAGCTCGTAGGAAAGTGCTGTAAAACGTCTTACGCCGAAAGAAGTACAGGAGCTTCTTTGGGGCATATTACAGCGCGTTTGTGGCCATAGAATTCAACGTGAATGCGCTGAAATGGGCGTTTGCATGTTTTTGGCATCAAAAACTCACGTATGAATGCACGTTCTGCTCATGACAAAAGGCACAAAAGTCTTTTTCATTGGACGCCTCCGTAGTCAATCAAAAAAACACGCGTACGACGCGCGTTTCTAATTGTCAAAAACGCCAGTTAAGGCTAGGGACAGATGAGCGCATTTTCTGCGGCCACCGTCAAAATGTACGTCGATGCGTGCGCACGCATTTTTTCACGGAATACGCTTAAGTGGTCAGACGATGCGCAATTCTGGACGTATTTCATGACGATGGGGTGAAAAGAAGTCTAGGGAAATCCGGCTGTTTGAACGTTATGTTGGCCGCACACTAGCAGCGTCTGACATCTCCTAATCACGCACACACGCTGCTATGCGGCCGCAGCGCACTCTGTACGTCAGTACCAGCGGTTTAACGTTCTCGAAAAAATGCGTTCATTTTCCACTTGCGTTGCGCGGCCGGACTTTTGTGCGACCGTACTTCGTATATTGGCTGTCATTGCCCGTCATCTGCTGCTAGTGCGGCCGTGATTATGTGCGCCAGAACGCGCGTTCGCACTGCCTCAGTCTGACCCTAGCCTTATACTCTCATAAAACGCCGGACAAAAACACGCATATGAGATACGCTCGGGTGTGAACCCAGCCGAACTCCTTTAACGTGACGGATGGTCTTTTCTTGGAACCCATGGTTGTTTGCAGAGTTTTTGAGGACAACATTTCCAAGGTGGTGTCAATGTGGTGTGGTGTAACCTCTTCTTACAGTGCTCAATCAAACAGCGCTGAGCTTTCCATGCAATTTTCTGAAAGTGTTTCATTTTCCTGACAGAAGTGGCTGGAGTACTGTACATTCTGCACTGCTGCCGAATGCTCTTCATTCTTCATTCTCATACAGTTGTGTTCAAAATTATTCAACCCCCAATGCTGTAAAAGGTTTTAGGGAATTTAGTGTACATTTGTAATTGTATTCAGAATGAAATCCTACAAGGACTTTTTAAAGAACCATATGCAACTAAAATGACATCAATTGGTTTTGTAATACAGTAGTAAAGGTTTCTTTTGTGAATTCTTCAATGACACAATTATTCAACCCCTTAAAGACTATCACTCTGAAGAACAGAGGTTCATTCAAGTGTTTTCAATCAGGTATTGAAAACACCTGTGGATGTCACTGAGCAGCAATAAAGCATAATAAGCACCAATTAGGCAGCTTTAAAATGACTGTGATACTCAGCTCCTTCTAGACATTTACTGGTGTGGTTACAAACATGGTGAAGTCAAGAGAATGGTCCAGGAAGACAAGAGAAGAGGTGATTACTCTTCACAGGAAGGGCAATGGCTATAAGAAGATTGCAAAGATGTTAAACATACCAAGAGAGACCATAGGAAGCATCATTCGCAAATTCAAGGCAAAGGGCACTGTTGAAACGCTACCTGGTTGTGGCAGAAAGAAGATGCTGACTTAGACTGCTGTGCGCTACCTGAAGCGTAGAGTGGAGAAAAGTCCCCGTGCGACTGCTGAGGAACTGCGAAAAGATATGTCAGATGTGGGTACTGAAGTTTCAGCTCAGACAATACGGCGCACACTGCGTAATGAAGGCCTCCATGCCAGAACTCCCAGGCGCACCCCCTTGCTGTCTCCAAAGAATAAGAAGAGTCGACTGCAGTATGCCAAAAGTCATGTGGACAAACCACAGAAGTTTTGGGATAGTGTTCTGTGGACTGATGAAACAAAATTAGAACTGTTTGGGCCCATGGATCAACGCTATGTTTGGAGGAGGAAGAACAAGGCCTATGAAGAAAAGAACACCTTGCCTACTGTGAAGCATGGCGGGGGGTTAATCATGCTTTGGGGCTGTTTTCCTTCTGCAGGTACAGGGAAGCTTCAGCGTGTGCAAGGTACCATGAATTCTCTTCAGTACCAGGAGATGTTGGATGACAATGTGATGCAGTCTGTCACAAACCTGAGGCTTGGGAGACGTTGGACCTTTCAACAGGACAATGATCCCAAGCATACCTCCAAGTCCACTAGAGCATGGTTGCAGATTAAAGGCTGGAACATTTTGGAGTGGCCATCGCAGTCACCTGACTTAAATCCGATTGAGAACCTCTGGTGGGACTTAAAGAAAGCAGTTGCAGTGCTCAAGCCTAAGAATGTGACTGAACTGGAGGCTTTTGCCCATGACGAATGGGCGAAGATACCCGTAGATCGCTGCAAGACACTTGTGTCAAGCTATGCTTCACGTTTAAAAGCTGTTATAACTGTAAAAGGATGTTGTACTAAGTACTAAGATTGAATGTCACTTGGGGGTTGAATAAAACTGACAATGATGTGAGCACAGAAAAGACATTTGTGGTTATTTCATTATAAATGTTATGTTATATTTGTCTGACCTACACGTGCCTCTTTGATTTAATTGTAAGCAAGATGACTGAATGATCAAAATCAATGTCAAACTGGCCAAAACACTCAATTTCAGTGGGGGTTGAATAATTTTGAACACAACTGTAGCTTTCCCCGAGATCTTCAGCCTGGATACATTTTATCTAGCATGAGAATTGTATTCATTAATGTCTCAAAATGTAGTTTTAATATTTAGGTAAATGTGTTGCTCTTGTAGCATTTTTTCACCTGTTTAAGCACGGAGCTTCCAGAGCACAGTGTTGGAAGATGGGGGGGGGGGGGTTGGAAATTTTTTAAATTTTTTTTTTTTAAGTTTAAGGGTCTGAAAAGATATTGCAAGTCATTGTATTTTATATAAACGAAAATACATATGGTGATACCCCTTAAGCCAATTGTATACGCAATACAAAAAATGGCCACTCACAAGCCATTGTGTCTATGCTCCTGAGGAAGTCTGGTAGACGAAACGCATCGAGCAGTACCACTAACGATCCGACACACTAAGGAATTGGCCAATGCAAGTTTCTGGAATTTAAACCAACCTGTGATGTGCCTGTATAACATCGGCAGCTTGTGAGTGGCCATTTTTTGTATTGCGTATACAATTGGCTTAAGGGATATCACCCTATGTATTTTCGTAAATATTTTCTGCATAGATACCCTAGAAATTTCTAATTGTATTTTATATGTCCAAAAATAAAAACCTACACCCAGCCATTGCTAGTCGAAGAAGCAAAAACATTGTTAACAAAGCCTAGCAAGGCTGAAACGATCGTCGGGGGTTGCTGTATCTTCCATGCATTGGAGACTTCCTTGGCATTTCAGTACTGGCTGCCCTTCTGGGTGATAGCAGTCTGATTTCTCTGTAATAGCACCATCGAGCTAGAACCTTTTGAGACCAGAAAGGGGACCCTCCATAAGGCAGGCCACTAGTACTTCTGCCTGTTCGCGAGAATCTCGTATACCTTGTTTTTGGTTGCTCGTTGGAGGTCTCCCGAGTTGTACTCTAAACATTCTTACCACTTTATATTTTTAAAATAGTCAGAATGTGTTGAGTGCTCCCCCTTCTCCTGCCCCCTCCCAGCCCCCCTTCTCCTGCCCCCTCCCAGCCCCCCTTCTCCTGCCCCCTCCCAGCCCCCTCCTCGCGGTGAGAGACCAAAAGATAACTAAACTGGGCAAAATAAAAAAAATAAGGAGAATTGGGCAGAGGCTGTCAGCACCCTCTGCCCAATTATTTAAGGACACAAAGGGGACACTCTACTTTTCAGTCGAGTGTTCCTTTTAATACGCTGCTATAACCTCCCCATCCTCATAATCCCCTCCCTGTCACTGTTCAGCCTCTTTGATTGTAAAATTCATCTTTTGTTCACACTCCACCACCTGTTTTTTTTTCCCAAAGGAAGATAGTAAAACGTGGCTTTATTGTTTATATTTATGATTTTTTTCCCCCAATCTAAACATATTTCTCATCGCTTGGAGCAGTGTGCTTTTAGAATGTGCTGAATAGGGATGAGCTGTTCGGGTTCGGACGGTTCGGAGTTCGACCCGAACTTTGGCAGTTCGAAAGTTTGCAAATTTCGAACTTTTTGGGCGTGTTCAGTTCGGGTTCGAAAAAAAAAAAGAAATTTTGAAAAAAGTATAGAAAATGCTTAAAAAAATACTAAAAAATCTAGAAATAGACTCTTTACTGCAGAATATTATAAGCAACGGTTTATTAGATATTGAATTAAAAACTAATGTGTACGTGGAAAGATTATCAACTCTAAATGACCTCTGTTCACAAACGGGCATAACACCAGGTGTTTTCAGTCTGGTAATCAATTTGATACATTGTACAATATAGTGAGGGGGTGGGGTGGTGTCTGTTTCTGATTGAGATTTGAGAATTAATTTCCCTCCTAAAACATCCTAATATGCTGCATTTAACCCTTTCACTGCTGAGGCTTTTCACACCTCTGTGCTGAGGTAATTTTTACCGCTTTCGCTCATCATGTTTAACCGCGTTTTGTAGCCATATTTTGATATATATTACCCAGACATATTATATATCGTTCTTTCCGGCAGACTTGGCAGATTCATAATATGTCATTATTATATGTATACGTTATGTCATGTCTGTATGTTATAACAAAAAATACAATAAAATTAGAATTTTCAATAATTTATTATGTGTAAAGTTTTTTTTTTTTAACATGCGATCGTTTGCGGTTATATTTTGTATGGGGTGTGCTTGTTAAAAAAATTAGAAATGGGGTCTCGTTACATTTTTTTTTTTTTTGGGGGAAAATTTCGCTTTTTTTAACAAACGCACCGCATACAAAAATCGATAGTGCAGCATCATTGTTCACATTCTAATTGAAATGGGAACAATATTGCTGCATTAACAAAACAAAAACAAACAAAAAAACTTGTTTAATTTTTTTTAGAATTTTTTTAAAAAAAAATATATTTTAATTTTTTTTTTTTTTTTTCTTTTTAGATTTTTTTTAAAAAAAATTCATGCTCATGTTTAGTATCCTTGGAAAGGCCATCCTCTGGCCGATCCAACGATATCAAACATTAACCCCTAGCTTCCACGGATCAGGAGATAGGGGGTTCATTGGAACCCCCTATCTCAACCATTGGTGGCAGCTAGGGGTTAACTCCAGTACTGGCGTCATCGTGCTATGCATGATGACGCCAGTCCTCAGGGGGAGTTCCTGGAGGCTTGGCCGACATCCAAGATGTCGGCCAGCTCCAGGAGAGGATCACGATCCGGCGCTTTTCAGCGCCGATTCGTGATCCGGCTCCCCAGGGGTTCATCACAGCCACCGTTTGGAAGGGCAGGCTGTGCCCTTCCAAACGGTGCCTGGATTAACCCTCTGCCCCCCGGCGATCGGGAGGGAGAGAGGTCCGAAGGACCTCCCCCCCTCCCTTTCAGGAGCTTCCTCCGCACATGTGGGGGGGCCCCTGAATTAGATGTCATCGCGCCGCCGCAATGACATCTAATTGCTCCGCCGGGGTCCCGGAGTGCTGGGCTGACATCCAAGATGTCAGCCCGCACCGGGGGGCGCAGCAATCTGCCGGAATCCGGCGGATTGCTGCCTCCTGTGCATGTACGCGCTCAGCGCGTCCATAGCACAGGAGAACCACTTGGCTGGACGCGCTGAGCGCGTCCATAGCAGCCAAGTGGTTAACTGGTGTTTGAAAAAAATCTAAAGCAATGTTATTTTTCACCTCGGGATTAAACATTCACAGGGTTATTCAGAGAGCGGTGAAAAGCAGGAGAATAACTGGAGAAGTGAAAATTCTAGGTCAAAATAGCCAAACCAGAAAAATTCTCCCATTTAACTCACTTTCCAAATTTGCTATTTGGTCTAGATTGTTCTCTTCTCCTGCCAGTTCTCCTGGCTTTCACCTCTCTCTCGTGGTTGTTCAGAGAAAGGTGAAAACCAGGAGAATGGCAGGAAAAGAGAACAATCTGGACCAAATAGCCGATTTGGAAAGTGAGAAGGCTAGGGTCAGACTAACGCGTTTTTCGCAGAGACCGTCAAAGTGCGTCCGAACGCATTGCCGTACTTTTTCACGGATTGCGCGACAACGGTCATACGATGCGCATTTTTGTGCGTGATTTTTTACGGATCCAAACCAGGAAACTTTGGGTGTCTGGACGTTATCTTGGCCGGACATGAGCAGAGTCTGACGTCTCCAAATCACGCACACACGCCGCTAGTGGACGCAGCGCACTCTGTACGTCTGTACTAGCGGTTCTGCGTTCTCGAAAAAATGCGTTAATTTTCCACTTGCGTTGCGCAGCCGGACTTTCGTGCGACCGTACTTCGTATATTTTGCCGTCAGTGCCCGTCATTTGCTGCTAGTGCGGCCGTAATTAAGTGCGCCTAAACGCACGTTAAAAATTCGCTAGTCTGACCCTAGCCTAAATGGGAGAATTTTTCTGGTTTGGCTATTTTGACCTAGAATTTGCCATTCTCCAGTCATTCTCCTGCTCTTCACCGCTCTCTGAATAACCCTGACAGGGTTATTCAGAGAAAGGTGAAACTCAGGAGAATGACTGGAGAATGGAAAATTCTAGGTCAAAATAGCCAAACCAGAAAAATTCTCCCATTTATCTCCCTTTCCAAATCGGCTTTTTGGTCTAGAAGTTTCCATTCTCCTGCTTTTCACCGCCAAAAAATCAGTAAACTTTTTCTGCGTGTCCGAAAATGTCTCCTCTTTTCTTACAGACTGCCGCCCCAAGCAGTTGTTTATGGATTGATTAAAGGAAAAGCATTTACCGTCATTTGAAATGTCATTTTTTGGTTTTTACATATTTCTATACATCCTAGAAATCCGCCACTTCACGGGCAGGTTATGGGGACCTCCTAGGCACGATATTTGAAGGAATTTTTCGTTTTTATTTTTAACCCTTATTTCATGGAAAACTCCCTGTCCCTTTTAAAAACGTTTTTTTTTTAAACTTTTTGTCCTTGTTTCCTGTCCCCCAGGGCACTACCCGGACCCCCATACACCTTTTATGGCAAATATGTAGCATATATGCCCTCTTGGAGGGCACTCTAAAAAACCGAATTTTCAGCCCCATTGACTTGCATGGGGGTTCGGGTTCGGTCCCGAACAAATGGGAAGTTCGGGTTCGGGCCCGAACCGAACTCGGGGGGTGTTCGGCTCCTCCCTAGTGCTGAACAGTCTATAATTGAACTTCTTTCTTTTTCTATATTTCACCGTTCCTTACCTTTTAAAGTATACTTATGAAGCCCAACATAAGGCAGCCACATTTGACAGGGAATATCTTCCTATAGATGTGCTAGCATTTTTTGCCAACACCGTATATTGCTGTGAACAGAAGAGCTGTCATACGGGATAGGTCTCTACTCACTCCTAGGAGGTTGAATGTGAACTAGTGGGGTGCGTGACGACAGACACTGTGCAACACTTATAGAGGAGGAATATGGCTGCACCATGCGCTGGAGTAGAGTAAGTTGTGTTCCTGTACGATTGCGTTTTGTACAGAGAATATTCCTTTCCTACCTTCTATATATGATTCTACTGCCTCACATCATTATGCTTCTTCCTTCCTCTCTTTTCATAAATATACAATGGACATTTATTATGCCGCCTCGACTACCTTGTTGCTTTTTTTGTTGTACCGATAAACCCAGAAGATAAAATAAAGTTTTTATCTAAAATACATATGAAAAGAAACCACACATGATCCAGTAGATATATTGGTTAGTTAACCTGGCACAGTATGACCCATACTTGGCATTTAGTTTGAAGCCAGTTAAATGGGAGCCATCAGTCCTCCAGGTGGCTGTCTCGCTCCATTATTACACTTGCTACGGCTCCACCACCTTGTGACAACTGATGGGAAAGTTTATCTGGGATGGCTTCACTTTATTATTCTTCCTTTTCAGTTGCTGTTTGCTGTTGATTAGCTCACTTTTCCCTCTGTAATATGATAATCTCTCAGGAAGGAAAAGGAACATGTAGCAGAACGTATCGCTTTCAAAGTAGCGAGTGCTCGTTGCGTCTGAGAAATAATTCTTAGGTTTAGCGTTGTAACCGTGATCCCATTTATGTCGATAGCCTTAAAATCAAGTAAAAAAGTCACTCGATTAAAAAAGACACTTGAAGTAGATCGGTGCGGATAAAACTGATGCGACCTGTCAACTTGTCAAGAATTTGACATGAGAATGAGTTAAAAATTCTGCTGGTATTAGAAATATTATGCAAGAGAGATAATACTGTAATGTTTTGATTACATACCGCTCCCAAAACTAAATAGTGTCACGCATAATGACTAAAGAAATAAAAAAAATTGTGGATTTTTTTTTTTTTTATTAAACCCTTCTGTGCTATTTTTGTAAAGTGTCACTGCAATTCTGTACTGTCTTCTTCATATTTAGACAACAGATTCTGCTTCATTATTATTAATCCGTGTAGCTGCTCCCTCTAATCTGCTGTCCTAGGCCCAGGCCAGAATACACCACTGTAGGGGAAACAAAACAAGTGATGTTTTTAGTGTGGATATAATATATATATATATATTATATTATATCCACACTAAAAACATCACTTGTTTTATATTTATATATATATATATATATATATATATATATATATATAATTAGGTGGAAAGCCTGCCCAGAGGGCAGTCTATTGTTGTTGTCGCCAGCTCAGAATTCACCTCCACATAGTTTTTTTTCAATGTCCTATCCAAGAGTATCTCTCTATATAAATACGTTTGTAACGCGTCCATCGCCATCCCATCCGCAACAGGAGGGCCGACTGAGCAGCTGTGATGGGTGCCCGCACAGCTGACAGCGCATTACAAAGGCATTTATATATTAGAGCAGGTTCCTCTTCCCTCTTAGATTGTAAGCTCACGGGAACCGGACCCTCAGATTGTAAACTCGTGGGACCCCTTAGATTTTAAGCTCATGGGGCCCCTTAGATTGTGTTGGGCTTGGGCGGGCATTTTTTTTGTAGTGTATACATTATGTGTATATTTAATGGCACGTGGTATGCATGGCATGTCAGGCTGGTATTTAGGCACACTGGTATTATGAGACACTGGTATTATGCATGGCAGACTGGTAATATGGCTGGCGAACTGGTAATATGTCTGGCAGACTGGTATTGTGCATGGCAGACTGGTAATATGGCTGGCAGACTGGTATTGTGCATGGCAGACTGGTAATATGGCTGGCAGACTGGTATTGTGCATGGCGAACTGGTTTATGTCTGGAGAACTGGTATTGTGCATGGTAAACTGGTAATATGGCTGGCAGACTGATATTGTGCATGGCAAACTGGTAATATGGCTGGCAGACTGATATTGTGCATGGCAGACTGGTAATATGGCTGGCGAACTGGTAATATGGCTGGCGAACTGGTAATATGTCTGGTAGACTGGTAATATGTCTGGCAGACTGGTAATGTGCATGGCAGACTGGTAATGTGCATGGCAGACTGGTAATGTGCATGGCAGACTGGTAATGTGCATGGCAGACTGGTAATATGGCTGTCAGACTGGTAATATGGCTGGCAGACTGGTTTTGTGTATGGGAGACTGGTAATCTGGCTGGCAGACTGGTAATATGTCTGGCAGACTGGTATTGTGCATGGCAGACTGGTAATATGGCTGGCAGACTGGTTTTGTGTATGGGAGACTGGTAATATGGCTGGCGATCTGGTAATATGGCTGGCGAACTGGTAATATGTCTGGCAGACTGGTAATATGGCTGGCGAATTGGTAATATGGCTGGCGAACTGGTATTATGTCTGGCAGACTGGTAATGTGCATGGCAGACTGGTAATATGTCTGGCAGACTGGTATTGTGCATGGCAGACTGGTAATATGGCTGGCAGACTGGTAATATGTCTGGCAGACTGGTAATGTGCATGGCAGACTGGTAATATGGCTGGCAGACTGGTAATATGGCTGGCGAATTGGTAATATGGCTGGCGAACTGGTATTATGTCTGGCAGACTGGTATTATGTCTGGCAGACTGGTATTATGTCTGGCAGACTGGTATTATGTCTGGCAGACTGGTAATGTGCATGGCAGACTGGTAATGTGCATGGCAGACTGGTAATGTGCATGGCAGACTGGTAATATGTCTGGCAGACTGGTATTGTGCATGGCAGACTGGTAATATGGCTGTCAAACTGGTAATATGTCTGGCAGACTGGTATTGTGCATGGCAGACTGGTATCCTTACCTACAAAAGCCTCACTAACTCAGCTCCCCACTACCTGTCCTCACTAATCACCAAATACACCCCAGCCCGCTCCCTAAGGTCAAACAGTGACCTGCGCCTAGCTTCTCCCCGCATCACCTCTTCCCATGATAGACTGCAGGATTTCTCACGCGCAGCCCCCACTCTCTGGAACGCTCTCCCTCGTACTGTCAGACTTTCCCCTAACTTCTCTTCCTTCAAACGCTCCCTTAAAACATTCCTATTTAGGGAAGCCTACCACCCAACTCACTGACGCAACCATCAATCACTCTCACCTTGCAGTCCTCTCCTCCTGTTTCCGGCCCCGACCCTCCCAGATTGTGAGTTCCTACGGGAATGGGGCCCTCATCTCCTCCTGTACTGTTTGTCAAATGTTGTTCAATGTATTGTAACCCTGTCTATACTGTGCTTATTGTACAGCGCTGCGGAATATGCTGGCGCTTTATAAATAAAGAATAATAATAATAAAAAGAATAATAATAATATGGCTGGCGAACTGGTATTATGTCTGGCAGACTGGTAATGTGCATGGCAGACTGGTAATGTGCATGGCAGACTGGTAATATGTCTGGCAGACTGGTATTGTGCATGGCAGACTGGTAATATGGCTGGCGAACTGGTATTATGTCTGGCAGACTGGTAATGTGCATGGCAGACTGGTAATGTGCATGGCAGACTGGTAATATGTCTGGCAGACTGGTATTGTGCATGGCAGACTGGTAATATGGCTGGCAGACTGGTAATATGGCTGGCAGACTGGTAATATGGCTGGCGATCTGGTAATATGGCTGGCAGACTGGTAATGTGCATGGCAGACTGGTAATATGGCTGGCAGACTGGTAATATGGCTGGCGAATTGGTAATATGGCTGGCGAACTGGTATGTCTGGCAGACTGGTAATGTGCATGGCAGACTGGTAATGTGCATGGCAGACTGGTAATATGTCTGGCAGACTGGTATTGTGCATGGCAGACTGGTAATATGGCTGTCAAACTGGTAATATGTCTGGCAGACTGGTTTTGTGTATGGGAGACTGGTAATATGGCTGGCGATCTGGTAATATGGCTGGTGAACTGGTAATATGTCTGGCAGACTGGTATTATGTCTGGCAGACTGGTAATGTGCATGGCAGACTGGTAATGTGCATGGCAGACTGGTAATATGGCTGGCAGACTGGTAATATGGCTGGCGAATTGGTAATATGGCTGGCGAACTGGTATTATGTCTGGCAGACTGGTATTATGTCTGGCAGACTGGTAATGTGCATGGCAGACTGGTAATGTGCATGGCAGACTGGTAATATGTCTGGCAGACTGGTATTGTGCATGGCAGACTGGTAATATGGCTGTCAAACTGGTAATATGTCTGGCAGACTGGTATTGTGCATGGCAGACTGGTAATATGGCTGGCGAACTGGTATTATGTCTGGCAGACTGGTAATGTGCATGGCAGACTGGTAATGTGCATGGCAGACTAGTAATATGTCTGGCAGACTGGTATTGTGCATGGCAGACTGGTAATATGGCTGGCAGACTGGTAATATGGCTGGCGATCTGGTAATATGGCTGGCGAACTGGTAATATGTCTGGCAGACTGGTAATGTGCATGGCAGACTGGTAATATGGCTGGCAGACTGGTAATATGGCTGGCGAATTGGTAATATGGCTGGCGAACTGGTATGTCTGGCAGACTGGTAATGTGCATGGCAGACTGGTAATATGTCTGGCAGACTGGTATTGTGCATGGCAGACTGGTAATATGGCTGTCAAACTGGTAATATGTCTGGCAGACTGGTATTGTGCATGGCAGACTGGTAATATGGCTGTCAGACTGGTAATATGGCTGTCAGACTGGTAATATGGCTGGCGAACTGGTAATATGTCTGCCAGACTGGTATTGAGCATGGCAGACTGGTAATATGGCTGTCGAACTGGTAATATGTCTGGCAAACTGGTATTGTGCATGGCAGACTGGTATTATGCATGGCAGACTGGTATTAAGGCAGGCAGACTGGTATTGTGCATGGCAGACTGGTATTAAGGCAGGCAGACTGGTATTATGCATGGTAGACTGGTATTGTGCATGGCAGACTGGTATTATGTATGGCAGACTGGTATTAAGGCAGGCAGACTGGTATTGTGCATGGCAGACTGGTATTAACTTAAGGCAGGCAGACCGGGCACGGAGGAGATGCAGGCCGGGCACGGAGGAGATACGCAAAACAAATCCGATCCATTGGAGAGGCGCTGTGCTGTGCGCCTCTCCAATGGATCGGATTTGTTTTGTCCCTCGCGCACGCCAGCTGTGCGTGTGCCGCGGCCGTTGGATGCGCGCGCATGCGCAGAAGGGTTTTTTGGCGACGGACACGCCAGCCCTTACTGTTTATAGTATAGATATAGAGATATATAAAATCCAACAGATGGCCGCACTCAATCAAAAAATTAAATAACAAAATTTATTAAAGCATATTTAAAAAGCAAGTCTCGACGTGTCGGCTCTCTTAGGAGCCATTAATGATTGATGATTGATAATGGCTCCTAAGAGAGCCGAAACGTCGAGACTTGCTTTTTAAATATGCTTTAATAAATTTATTTTTTTTATTTTTTGATTGAGTGCGGCCATCTGTTGGATTTTCTATATTGCATACAGGCCTAGCAACTCTCTTTTTGCTGCTTTATTTTGAAAGGTGTTCCTGGACTTTTGGATAATCTATATATATATATATATATATATACCTTTTTAGCTTCATTTTAAATATTTGCAGGTCATTGTAATCGTCAAAGACAGAAAACGAAAGCTCTCCTACACATAACTGAAAGTAATGGGTTTGTACCTCCATCATCACGCTGGGAAAACATTTCGACCCCCTGAGGGTCATTAGGAGACTTGACAAAGACTATGGGTATTGAGATTTTCATTCCAATGCAGTTTTACGTTTCCTTTGTAAATTGTATGGCCTGGTATGATGTACTGTTTGCTTAATTTGCAGCTACGCATTCGATTTACTAAAATGGGATTTGAGTCTGTTCCTAAATACAATATTATTTGTTTATACAGCATGGAGGATTGCCTGGCGAGTTTACGGATGGAAGTGAATGAAAAAGCCTCTAGTGCCATCCCAATGAACACCATGGACTGTCTCCAGTGGCTGAATCGTTACCAAATATCATCACACACATTGTCTGAAACTGCTGATTCTGATATTCTACATTTTCTCAGGACATTGGTAAATAATACAAAAAATACTTTTTCGTCTTCAAGTACCATTGTAGTGACTGATAATATTTCCTAGTGTTACATTGTGTGAATTTGGCAAAAAAAAATTCTTAGAACATAGGAGTACCCTGTAAAAAAAAATTTAAGTAACTTTTTTTTTCTTGCTCTCTTTTACCCTCACAGCTACTGTATTTTTTACCGTTTGCAATTCTTCTCAAACTTAGAAAATATTGTTAGATTTCCTTCTTTCTGTCTCTGCATCAAACATTACTGTATGTATGCACTTTATAATGGGACTTTCCACAGTTTAATGGGACTTTCCACAGTCATTAATATTGCTGTTTTTCAAATAATGATCAAAAATCTGATCCTTTTCAAGGAGTAACCTATATGTAATTACCTGCATATATTTAGCAAATTGGTGCATTTGGTGCCATGAGTACACAGGGCGTGTTCCTTTTGGTTAGTAAAGAAAGATGGTGTGAATACAAATGTCAATGCCAACATTACACCATTTATATGTTTGCCAGATCTGTCTTAAGGGGTTTTTCAGATATGTCGGTGACATTTCGGTGCTCTCTCGTTCCCCACACTTCGGGGAATGAAATCCCCTGACCCTGTGGTGAATTCAGCATTCACTGCAGGGTCCCTGAAGTGCAGGGAAAATCCCCCGACCGCATCCAAAAATCCACCACAAAACCGTTGCATCAAATGTAAAATTGGCCAAAAAAAAGCCGACCGACCGTCTAAAAAAACCACGAATGCATCCGAAAAAAGACGACGATCAACCGAACACAGCGCCGACCAGCTGTTGGAAAAAGCTGACAAGCCGACGAAAGGCGTAAAAAAATAAAAACAAAACGATTGAAACTTTTTAAATTTTGAAACGCTGTTTGCAAAAATAAAAATACAGGACGAAAATGCCTGGAATTAACGTATAAGGTCCTATGATTAGTAAAAAAAAAAAAAAGGTCTGTTAAAGAAAAAAAAACTCGCTATTTAAAAAGAAATCTGAATTTTATTTTCCCACCTAGAAAATAAATAAAAATGTTTGCTGCAGATTAAAAGAATAAACAGTTTAATAGATATTAAGTAAAAACAGGAATATTTTTAACATTGAAACCTATGGGGTTCGCCTGAATAAAGCTGCCGAATGAAACCTCCAAACATCAGGGCATTTCTCTGACAAATTTCTCTGCTGTTCGGTGTTCTGTGAAAAGATTAACCATTGCTTCTCTATGGGGGATTTCCCTGCCGCTGAACAGCACCATATTTTGCTGACAATTCGCCAAAATTTGACGAACTGCCTCCTTTTTGAATAGCCGAACAGCCACGAAATTGCACCGTATGGGGAAATTTCCTGTTTGTTGCAATTTCGAGGCCAGTTCAGCTCACTCTGAATAACCCTGCTAGTTTTGTGGAAATGTATTACTCCATCATGGGGAGGGATCTGCCCGGCCATGTCTAGACATTACAGGAAGGAAATCAGTGATCTAACCATGGCAGTTCTTTGAGATAGATCGATAGACAGATATATCTTTGGGGGATATACTGTATATCATATATGCCCATGAAAACTATGGAAAATCCCGCAGCACTATAATTGATATATGTCTATAAAAACATTTTTGCTACAATCACAATCTTATAACACTTATTATTGTTATCATTTATATAGCGCCAACAGTTTCTGCAGCGCTTTACAATAACCAATGGAGAATGAGATTAATTTAGTGCCGGCTGGGTGGAGTAGAGGTAACATCACTGCTCTGCATGGAGAGAGCCTGCGGAGTCATGGTTTCGATCCCAGCGAGCAACCTCTCCAGTAAGTGTCCTTGTGCAAGACACCTAACGGTACATACTCGCCAACCAGGACATACTGGAAAACGAGTGAAATCTCAACGTATCCTTCCTGGTAAAAATCCTTTCTCAAAAAAAAATTAAGAACAAACATAGGAACAGAAGAAAGAAGAGGTGTGGAGGACCCTGCTCAGATGAGCTGGGCTTCTAACGTGTACCATGTACTATTGTACATATTTGGTGTGTGATCCAGGAATTGTAATTCCCTGAATCAGATTGACAGCTGTCAGGGTGGAGTTTTGGGATCAGCTTTGTAGCCCTAGTCAAGGAAATTAAATAGTATTGAAAACTAGAACTTCAAGGACAGATGTGCCAACAGTGCCCCATTAGAGGGATACTATAGGATTAAAATGGGGAGAACAGATGGAGGGGTTAAACATTAACCCCATCTGCACCACACAAACCAGTTTTCACCCTTTAGTTCAACTGTAAACTTGTTACTTCTAGGGCTGAAACAACTAATCGATAATGGAAATAGTTGTCAACTATTCTCATTATCGATTAATCGATTTGTGTTCATTTTTATCCAACTACAGTAGCGTTATAGCACAATCTCTGAGATACTGCCATTAGGTATGGGCACTGTGCTGCTGGTCTTTTATTCTTACTTGAAGCTGGAATCCTGTGCCACCAGCCCAACCTGCCTGTCACCCCCTCTTTGGTCGTCAGGAGCTGCCATTCTCTCCCTTTTGGTCTGGTCCCTTCCTAAAAACTCCCTTCCACACTCAGGTCTGGTCTTTTGCCCAAACCCACTCCCTCTCATACTCAGGTCAAGTCCCTTACCCAATCTCACTTCCTTCCACCTCTGGACCCTCCTCCTGCTCAGTTTGTTAATGAAATTATTGTAAACAAACACTAAACACACCATGACCACTTTAGCTTATTAAAGTGGTCGGGCTGCGTTGAGTGCCCCCCCCCCCTTCTAGTCCTACTTTCGTGCTGACATCATCATGTCTATCTGGGCACTTGCAACAGCATTCGTTTGGGGAGAAAGCAGACACTGGCTTAAGCTCCGTACGCAGCATCAATCCATCACTGTGACCAGGTGCTCGTGTAACTTGTGTGCGAAAAGTTTGCAATGTGCGTATGAAAGTTATGTACTCTGCACAAATTGCTTATGAAAAAAAGGAGGGGGGGCAGGGGTTGAATTTTTACATAATGTTCTATTTAAGTAAACAAGTTTCTTTAAAAAATGTATCCGATTAATCAAAAAAATAATCGGCCAACTAATCGATTATGGAAATAATCGTTAGTTGCAGCCCTACTTACATCCATCGCTGGTCCACACATGCTACGGCTTCCTGTAAGATGCAGCATGTCATGTGATCGCTAAGGGGCTGGATGCTCCAGTGAGTGTCCCTTCAATGCAATGTTGTATTGAGATCCACTGATCCACTAGAATCCCCAGGAATCTGAGCTCCATGCTCAGATTCTGGGAGTGATTATGCCCCTGAAATTGTGGATGGTCGAATCAGAGATCACATTGCATAGAGCCTTCATTTTAATAATATTGAAGAAGTTACATAGTGATATAGGCTGACGTAGAATTGTGTAAACTTGGCCCACTTGGTCCTATACCTACCTAATTCTGATGTTGTTTCAAAAGAAGGTGAAAGATATCATCTGAAGCAATTTCTAAAATTCCTGCAAAATGGGGGAAAATTGTCAATCCAATTCCTCCTCTGATTAAAAACCGTCGTCACACATGTTTCCTTTGTGCACAGAGGACTTTAAGACATCATCCTTTCTTAATCCATTGTTCTGCATATTAATTTATTAATTTTCTTTCTCCTTTTCATGTATTAGCAAAGTTTCATGAAGAATCACCCGAATCGGGAAGAGGTAGTCCTCCAGTTGCTGTGGGACTTATCTTGTCAATGTGGTGTCACCTTCGCATCCTCTCCCAGTGGAAGCGCATTTCATTGTGTGTCACAAACCTCACTGCACGCTGTTGATGACAACTCTTGTATGGAAATCCATACTACATGGGATGAGATCAGACTGCTTCTCCGACGCTATCTATTTTCAAGAGTGCAGGACAACATGGAGTCCTGTCCCTTTGATTTCAAGGTTCGGCTTAAAACACAATGTTTCCATCATCTTCTTTTTATTTATCCAGAGCAGGACATCCTCTTGAAATACCAGAATACGCACCAAAACCATATTATGGAACTTTTACATGGCAACAGTCCCAGAGGCATTGAAACCACACTTCAACTTTACCAGGACGTAATCCCCAAGGTGTACTCAATGATTAAAGAGGATCTGTTTGTACTAAGCCGTGTTATAGACCCTTCTTTATTAATCAAGTTTATTAATGAAACCTTTTTTGAGCTGGTGACAGAGGAGATGAAGTCATTCTTTCAAATACTTTGTGAGGGTAATAAAGAGGATCACCGACTTCCTCCAAAGCAAACAAAAAGAAAGTACAAGCAGAGGGTGCATGCCTTGGGTAAGTAGCTTTTTTTAACTTTATTAAATGTTGAGCATATTGGTGGATCACTCGCCTAAATCTGTTATGCATTATAGTGCGAGCAACAAACTAAATTACTTTGGTCTTGTCAGTGACTGTCCGGAGGAAATCTAATTTAAAAATCTTCTAAATATTTTGTTTGCATAGTTGACGTGTTGCATACCATATAGATAACTAAATATTTCCTCTATGCCAAAAAATAAATAAATACTAGGGCAGTGATGGCGAACCTTTTTGAGCCCGAGTGCCCAAACTCTATCACTAAACCAACTTATGTGTCTCAAAGTGCCAACCCTGCAATTAGACCTGAATACTGATTTCTTTTAGAAAAACACTTCATATGACTGACTGAACTAATTATGTGCTCCAACGTTAAGGGGCTCCAACGTTCGTGCTCCACACAGATCACCTCCAAATCGCTAACAGGTTAAAAAACCCATTAGCGTATCAGTATTAGCGCTTTTTAGCGCCAACTTACTGTACTTTGCACTCCCCATGTTAAGTATAGGGAGCGCAAAGTGCAAGCACGCAGTAATTAGTGTTAGGATCACAAGGTCCTAACGCTAATTACAACGAGCTGTCACTAACTAAAAAAGTTAACACCAGCTCAGAGCTGCAACAAACTAATTCCGTTACTGCCGAATCAGTTGGCAGCAGCTGAAAAGCAACCCAAAAAATCAATTACTCACCTCTCACCCGGCAACGAGAACGGCGGCCCGATCCACCACTTCTGGCCACCTGAAGATGAGGGAGACTTGGAAAAAAATAGTCCCGAGTCTCGCTCTGCGATCACTCCACTTACCAGCAGGATCTCGCAAGAGGTGAGATCCTGCCAGTCATGTTACCTGGCAGCAGAAGCCTCCATGGAGTCCTATAGACTCCATGGAGGGGATGATCGGGACGGCACTTTAGCGCTGCCCTGAGCATCTGTCAGCCCAGCGACCTCTATGGGATAGACTGCTGGGCTCAATGCCTGGCCTATAATATAATGGTAAAACCGTGACGCAAAGGGGAAATTGGCGAATGCTAATTTTTCCCCTTACCATCCCAGTCTTAGCGAGGGCCAGGTGATGGTGTCCAGGAAGTTTTAATCATACAGTTGTTTATTGAAAGAACTTGATCATCAACAGTAAGTAAAAACAAATAAGGGGTCTATTTACTAAAAAGATAATTGTGATGAATTAGAGAATTGTAAAATCAGATTTTTAATAGTTGAAGTTAAAAAAAAATAATTGTATTTCTCCTAAACATCTGCCTTATATACCTGTGCGGGCTCCTACACACCCCTATTATATACCTACACGGGCGCCTACACACCCCTATTATATACCTGTGCGGGCTCCTACACGGGCGCCTACACACCCCTATTATATACCTACACGGGCGCCTACACCCCTATTATATACCTATACGGGCGCTAGGGCTGTCAAAAATAATCGTTTTGCCGATGCATCGCGATGCAGCCTTCCACGGTGCTGCATCGATGCAATGGAGCTGAAAAAGGTTCTTCCACTTAAAATGATGAGAGAGGCCTGTAATTGTCATCATAGGTACACTTCAACTATGAGAGACAAAATGAGGAAAAAAAGTCCAGAAAATCACATTGTCTGATTTTTTAAAGAATTTATTTGAAAATTATGGTGGAAAATAAGTATTTGGTCAATATCAAAAGTCCATCTCAATACTTTGACCTCTGTTATATATCCTTTGTTGGCAATGACAAACGTTTTCTGTAAGTCTTCACAAGGTTTTTACACACTGTTGCTGGTATTTTTGCCCATTCCTCAATGCAGATCTCCTCTAGAACAATGATGTTTTGGGGCTGTCGCTGGGCTACATGGACCTTCAGCTGCCTCCAAAGGTTTTCTATGGGGTTGAGATCTGGAGACTGGCTATGCCACTCCAGGACCTTGATATGCTTCTTACAAAGCCACTCCTTCGCTGCCCGGGCGGTGTGTTTGGGATCATTGTCCTGCTGAAAGACCCAGCCACGTTTCATCTTCAATGCCCTTCCTGATGGAAGGAGGTTTTCACTCAAAATCTCACGATACATGGCCTCATTCATTCTTCCCTTTACACGGATCAGTCGTCCTGGTCCCTTTGCAGAAAAACAGCCCCAAAGCATGAGGTTTCCGCCACGATGCTTTACAGTAGGTATGGTATTCTTTGGATGCAACTCAGCATTCTCTCTCCTCCAAACACGACGAGTTGAGTTTTTACCAAAAAGTTCTACTTTGGTTTCATCTGACCATATGACATTCTCCCAATCCTCTTCTGGATCATCCAAATGCTCTCTAGCAAACTTCAGACGGGCCCGGACATGTACTGGCTTAAGCAGGGGGACACGTCTGGCACTGCAGGATTTGAGTCCCTGGCGGCGTAGTGTGTTACTGATGGTAGCCTTTGTTACTTTGGTCCCAGCTCTCTGCAGGTCATTCACTAGGTCCCCCCATGTGGTTCTGGGATTTTTGCTCACCGTTCTTGTGATCATTTTGACCCCACGGGGTGAGATCTTGCGTGGAGCCCCAGATCGATGGAGATTATCAGTAGTCTTGTATGTCTTCCATTTTCTAATGATTGCTCCCCCAGTTGATTTCTTCACACCAAGCTGTTTGCCTATTGCAGATTCAGTCTTCCCAGTCTGGTGCAGGTCTACAACTTAGTTTCTGGTGTCCTTCGACAGCTCTTTGGTCTTGACCATAGTGGAGTTTGGAGTGTGTCTGTTTGACATTGTGGACAGGTGTATTTTATACTGATAACAAGTTCAAACAGGTGCCATTCATACAGGTAACGAGTGGAGGACAGAGAAGTCTCTTAACCCCTTAAGGACGGGAGTAATTTTACAACTTCGGCGCTGTTTCGGAAGTAGAAGTTTGCTGAGCTCATTTTGACCATTTTTAAGTCATGTATTCTTATACCACCCAGACAAATTATATATCGTTCTTTCCGTCAGACTCGGCAGATTAATAATATATCATTATTATATGGATATGTCATGCCCTGCCAAAATGCTATAACAAAAAATTAAAAAAAATGTAAATTTTCAATAAAATTTCAATCTTCCACAGTGTGTAAAGTGTTTTTTTTTTTAAATTTTATTATCCAAGGCTCTGCGGTCATATTCTATTGGGTAGATTTGTTAAAAAAATTAGAACGGGGAACCCATTTTTTTTTTTTTTGGGAGAAATTGCGTGATTTTAGCTAAACCCCCCCCAAAAAAAAAAATCATTAGTGAAGCATCATTGTTCACATTATAATTGAAATGTGAACAATAGTGCTGCATTAAAAAAAACAAAATTTTTTTTTATTATATTTATTATTTTTTTATTATTTAATTTATTATTTTTTTTATTATTTTTATTTTTACTTTTTTTACACTTTTATTTTACTTTTACCATGGTCATGTTTGATATCATTGGAAAGGCCATGCTCTGGCCTTTCCAGCAATATCAGCCATGACCCCCTAGCTGCCACCGATCAGGAGATAGGGGGTTCTTTGAACCCCCCTATCTCCTGCAAGGGATTTCCATAGGAAATCCCTTTGCAGCTAGGGGGTTCCCGGTTAACTGACATCATCGCGCATGGCGCGATGAGTCAGTTGACCGGGGGAATGACCCAGAGGTGGGGGCTGCCATCCAAGATGGCGGCCCCCACCGGAAATAGGCCGCAATCGGGCACAAATTAGTGCCCGGTCGCGACCTGGCAACTAAGGGGTTAACCCCCCATACATCGCTGGAAAGGTCAGGCTGTGACCCTTCCAGCGATGCTGGCCACAGGCGATCGGGAGACTCCGGCGGGGGACTCCGGCGGGAGGGGACACCTGAAACTGACGTCATCGCGCCACCGGCGCGATGACGTCACAGCGCCGGAGGAGAGATCACACTGATCTGACTCCGCGGGAGTCAGAGCAGCGTGGGAGCGACCGGAGGAGGTAAGTATTAAGCGAGGGGGGCTGTAAACGCCGAGGACGTACATTTACGTCCTGCGGCGTCAAAGCCCGCCTAATGCAGGGCGTAAATATACGTCCTGCGGCGTTAAGGGGTTAAAGAAGACGTTACAGGTCTGTGAGAGCCAGAAATCTTGCTTGTCTGTACTGTACTGTAGGTGACCAAATACTTATTTTCCACCATAATTTGCAAATAAATTCTTTAAAAATCAGACAATGTGATTTTCTCGATTTTTTTTTTTTTTTTTTTTTTTTTTTTTTTTCTCATTTTGTCTCTCATAGTTGAAATGTACCTATGATGACAATTACAGGCCTCTCTCATCTTTTTAAGTGGGAGAACCTGCACAATTGGTGGCTGACTAAATACTTTTTTGCCCCACTGTACCTACACGGGCGCCTACAAAGCCCTTCCTCATTTTATGTCCCTCTATTTTATTATTTCCACATTCCTTCCCATTTTACGAATTCCTATTTCCCCAATTTTATTATTTCCTCCTCCAATTTTATTAATTATTTTCTCATCCCCCCCATTTTTATTATTAACACAAGGCAGCCCGTGTAGGCTGTGGGTTAATTCAGGATCAACCACTTAGTTAATTTGCCCCTCTATTGCGTAGGCCACGTACCTGAGAGCAGCCGCCTGCATCTGTACTTGAATGTGCCTCTCGGCTCTGCTCCCGTGAGATGTTACACATATCTGTACATGATCTAATGACAAGCAGTCCAAAAACGACAAGGAAACAAATCTTTTTCCCTCTCTTGCAGTAACTGCAGTGCCCAGACACAAAATGCATCTTACTCTTGCATTTGAGAAGTTAAAAAAAAAACCTCTTACATGGTTTTTAGGCATAATTTAGTAGGAGTAAAGCACATACTCCTGTCTCAACAGGCCAATTATCATTTGGATTATGGATGGTTTTATTTTTAAAAAAATTATTTTAACAGAAAAATGTCCTTGGGGAACATAAATTAAATATTATTTTGAGAAAGGATTTTACCAGGAAGGATACATTGAGATTTCTCTCATTTTCAAGTATGTCCTGGGTGGCGAGTATGTACCGTTAGGTGTCTTGCCCAAGGACACTTACTGGAGAGGTGCTCTTGCCAGGATCGAACCTGTGTCTCCACAGTCTCTCTCCACGGTTATAGAGCAGTGATGTTACCTGTACTCCACCCAGCCGGCACAGTATCCGCATTGTTCCTTTTTTTTCCTCACCTTGCCATCATTTTGTGTGCCTTTTAATATTTGTATTCTTGTGACCGTCATTACCTTTTGCCAACATTTTCTGCAATACTTTTCAATAAAAAACAGGGTAAAAATAATAAAATCGACAAGCAAGCAAAAGAAAGGAGTAGGAGTAGAGGCCATGGACAAACCTTTTGCTTAAGATTAATTAGACTGGTGTGTGTGTGTGTGTGTGTGTGTGTGTGTATATATATATATATATATATATCTTATGAAATAAATCATTTTAATGGTACCAGACCTTGCCTTTGGGTGGGGTGAGCATGGCGCACGCTCTGGGCTCTGTCCTTTTGCGGGGCTCGTACCACTTCTGAAACACTCTCTGTGGTGACAAGTGTCAGCGACCACCACCACCCTGAGAGGGATCAAGGGTGTGTATCTTGGGGGAGGGGGGGTCATTGTGTGTATCTTTGTTTGAAAAAATGTGAAGTATAAGGAGGTGTGATGTTGAAGGCAGGGCCCAAAAACTTTTCTTGCAGGGCCCACAAAAGCTAGAGGTGGCTCTAGAATAGAACGATACCATAAATGTATTTGTACACAAGATGCTAAATGGACTCCCATGGTGTGGCTACATGTCATGTTACCACCTGGGGCCTTTCTCTGGTTCCATTTGCCAACAAACGTAGATGGTAACCTTAAACTAAGGTGGGACATTAAGGCTGGCCATCCACTGGGTCCGTGTTCGTGCGACCGCAACGTCGCGGGACATCTTCCGAACACTCCAACACTGTTGGCAGTGTACCATCGTCCATTGCGGCCGACTTCCTGCAATGTGCATTGACAGCGTCAGACCGGCAACCACTCCATTTCGGGTGGTTAATCGCACAACGTCTGACGATCTGGTACAGGATGCAGACAAACTCATCTGGTGAGTAAAATGCTATTTTATTTGATTTTGTTTTATTAACGGTCAAATTGTTTGTATGGGAGACAGGTAGGATTAGCTGTGTACG
Source organism: Leptobrachium leishanense (assembly GCA_009667805.1). Lineage (NCBI taxonomy): Eukaryota > Metazoa > Chordata > Amphibia > Anura > Megophryidae > Leptobrachium > Leptobrachium leishanense. The sequence goes on along the minus strand of CM019063.1, from coordinate 95,147,490 downwards.
GGTAGCAGACAGGGGTAGGCCAGGGTATGTCCCTTTGCAGCTGTGCCCTATTCACTAAACCAAGGATCCTGAACTCCGACCCCTCAGATGTTTCTGAACTGCAACTGCCAGAATTCTTTGAATGCAGTAAATGGCCAGAGAATCATGGGAGTAGTTGTTCAGAAACATCTGGGGGGCCGGAGTTCAGGATCCCTGCACTAAACTGCAGATTACGTCGAACTGTGGTGCAGTTCCCATAGGTTTCACAATGTCCAAAAGATTTTTATAAAACCATGTATTATTTTCCAGGCAATTTTTTTTTCTTCTATTTTTATGAACATCTTTTTGTATTTCATATGATATTACTCCATTATTACTCAATTATTCCAGTAAATTCTCAGACATCGCCCGACCGGATCAACCATAGTTGTTCGCAGTGGACAACCCTAGTCAGACATAATCATACGACCAACGGCCGCACCATTACGGACCCAGTGGACGGCCAGCTTAATGCTGTGATGCCGTGCGCACGTTTTGTTTTTTAAATCTCTTCTTCTTGATGCACTTTCTATAAGGAATGGTATTAAAGAATATGTTGTTTCCACATCTACTGGAGCATCTCCGCTCAGGCCCAAGAGTGATGAGGCAGCACACCGTTCATTAGCCCACATCTATGTCATATAATCCAATGTTTCTCAACCCTGGCCCACAGGACCCCCTAACAGGCCAGGTTTGCAGGATATCTGAAGCACAGCACAGGTGATAGTATTTGCTGCTCAGTAACTGCAGGATTCAGTCTGCATTTCCCCAAGGTGATCTGTAAAATACGGCCTGGTTGGGGTCCCGAGGAGAGGTTTGAGAAACCCTGATCTAGATCTGTGGTTCTGAACCACGGTCCTCAAGTACCCCAAACAGGTCAGGTTTGCCAGATATCTGAAGCACAGCACAGGTGATATGATTTGCTGCTCAGTGATTGCAGGATTCAGTCTGCATTACCCAAGGTGATCCTTAAAACCTGGCCTGTTAGGGGTAATTGAGGACCAGGGTTGGGAAACACTGATCTAGATCATGGTGCTGTATGTTAAGGTTGTTTTATATATATATATATATATATATATATTATATAAATTGTATTATATTGCTGATGATAAATAAGGCTGTCAAGCCCAGACTATCACCACATGGATACAATCACTGATGTTGTGTCTGTAAAGGCTGCCTAAATAAGTAGGTATTGTGTGTGTAAATATATTGTTTATCTATGTAACTAAGATTCTTGCATAAATGTGTCTCCGTTTTATCCTCTGTATGTAGCAGACTGACTATTAAGGGCAGCAGGAACACCTGTCCTTATTGTTTCTGTATCGTGTGTTAAAATATTTACAGTGCTGCTTTATACGTTTGCTCTATTTATTACCATCTTGTACAGCAGTTTTACTTGTAAAATGATAGGTCCTGACAATTTAACAGGGCATTTCCCTGTTTTCTTGTCTCCACAAATGCCGAAAGATGACTACAGTGCATCTGGGAGCAACCCGGACACCTCCTATAAAGCTCAGCGTTTGCTTGGCGCTTGCACATTAGATGGGGCTGTATAAGCTGTCACACAGGGAGGGTGGGATAGAAGAAGACGAGTTAGAGTTTGTTTTACAAAGCATTGTACAGGGACGTGCAGCTGTAGTAATTGATCCTGGTGGATGAGTTAAACAGAATAATCTAACACTGACCCATGTAAATTTAATACAGATGTATAGCTGCTGTCTAGAAGCTGCAGCGGAGGCAGAACATACGCTCCGAGATATTTATTGGACATATTCGAGTCATAACGTAATTCATCCTGGCAATAATGCTGTCAGACCTGCAGTCAGTTTCTGTTGCATCATCACAGTTGAGGACGCGGCAGCTAATCATGATGTACAATATTTTAACCTTCAAATTATTACTCCACTCGGATTTTATATTTGCTGCCTGAGGGGACAGACTTCCAGCTATGAGAGCTAGACGTCGCCGAACATATTTCATCAAACAGCTGGTGTTGCCGAAGAGTTGCTCAAGTTTGATCCTTTGAGTCGGAGAAGGAGATCCGTTATGCATTTTTCAACGGGAGGAGGCGCAAACCTGCTTTGGAAACAAATCCTCTTACAAGTTAATTTTTAAGAGGCATTTCAAGAAGAAATAGGTTTTGGTTTCCCGGTCAAGAGCCCCACTGCAAGTGGTAGTGATCGAAAGATGCTCAGTAACTAGTGCGCCGGTCATTACCCTTAGAGTTAGGACTCCACCTGCTCATTCACATTTCTATGGGTTGAGTATCCCTCATCCAAATAGTTTGGGACCAGGACTCCTGCCTCCCCTGACTGTACGTCTCTGGCCCAAGAGTGTTTTGGGTTTTGTAAGTTTTTTCATATTTTGGAAAATTTGCACATGTAATGACACCTCTTGGGGATGGGACCCCAGTGTAAACTCAAAATTAATTTATGCCTCGTATATACCTTATGACGTAATGTTATACAATATTTTTATAATAATACCCCCATGGTACCCCATCATACCACCACCAAATCGATGTTCAACAGGGTTCATAGCCCACCACAGACACGAGGGCAGCACTTTCTCTTGGCCTTGTATTTGTGGGCTACACAACCTGCCTTCAGGATTGGATGCAGGGATGCGTTAAGGAAAAAAGTAGTGATAGGGATGAGGCAGGGGGCATCAGAACTAAGTAATAATGTGTATGGGGGGTGCTATGGATGTGGCCGTTCAGGTGTGGAATTCTCCACTTGTATCATGTCGGCGCTTGAAACGTTTTTTGGATTTGGGAGCTTTTTAGATGTGGGTCATTAACCTGTGCTTTAATTTGTATCATGATTGATTAGTAGTATTGGCATTTGTTTACCGGTGGACTTGTAATACTACTTACTCGCACAATCATTTACTTCATTTCATTTACTTAGAGTTCAGGACTCCATTCTGGTGACAAGTAGAACTTGTTTCATTTTTTTTCCAGTCAATAGAAACACAAGCAACTTCGCTTAGCTGCGGTGTCCAAACATGTTTGTGTGTTTTCCTACAAGTTAGTGCATCCATATGTGTGAAGTGCGTTGAGACCCCGCTTCTCTCTCTATGTAATTGCTTTGTTTTAATTCTATACAAAGTTGAATATGAAGTTTTATATGGCACCAGAATGGAGTCATGAGCTCTTTCTCAGTTTGATCAAAAATGGGGCAGATCATACTCTGCTGATTTGTTAGGTGCTGCTCACACTCACACAGACTGGACCATGGGATGAATAAAACCTCTGACAGCCGCACACTTGGGGAAGCCATGCTGTACGAAACTGCTTAATAATAATTTTTTTCCAGTGGATTTACCTGGAGCTGTCTGAGAGATTGTTTTTGGATATATATATATATAATACTGCAACCACTCGGGATACTTGGTCTCAGCCAAACAACACAGTCCTCATGGTATTAACAGCCATAGACTTGAAGTTGTGCAAATGAGAGGTCTTTTTAATCCATAATGAGCAAATGCCACACTTGGCTTTGAATCACTCACTATTACAGGTGATTAAATAAAAACTACAAACCAAATCCTAGCTCAAATAGAGCACTTACTAAACATACAGCGATCCTGACTATCCAGGTAACATAATCTAATAAACAAAAGAAAATCACAGCATTTCTTAAAAGTGTTTGCCCTGCCCTGCCCTGCTCTCAGCAGTCTGATTAAAACACTTCTGTCCAGTCAGCAGCCTGAGAATTTACCTGTTGCGTAATTATTTAATTGGCAACAATTAAAGAGTGTAGAGGCCATGCAGGATTCTGGGTCCTAAATACCTTCCCTCAATTACTCTTGCAGACATTCTGTTACCCAACCCAAGCACTCTGTCATATACAGTCAGGTCCAGAAATATTGGGACATCGACACAATTCTAACATCTTTGGCTCTATACACCACCACAATGGAGTTGGAATGAAACAAACGCAATGTGCTTTAACTGCAGACTGTCAGTTTTAATTTGAGGGTATGTACAGTTGTGTTCAAAATTATTCAACCCCCAATGCTGTAAAGGGTTTTAGGGAATTTAGTGTACATTTGTAATTGTATACAGAATGAAATCCTACAAGGACTTTTTAAAGAACCATATGCAACTAAAATGACATCAATTGGTTTTGTAATACAGTAGTAAATGTTTCTTTTGTGAATTCTTCATTGACACAATTATTCAACCCCTTAAAGACTACCACTCTGAAGAACAGAGGTTCATTCAAGTGTTTTCAATCAGGTATTGAAAACACCTGTGGATGTCACGGAGCAGCAATAAAGCATAATAAGCACCAATTAGGCAGCTTTAAAATGACTGTGATACTCAGCTCCTTCTAGACATTTACTGGTGTGGTTACAAACATGGTGAAGTCAAGAGAATGGTCCAGGAAGACAAGAGAAGAGGTGATTACTCTTCACAGGAAGGGCAATGGCTATAAGAAGATTGCAAAGATGTTAAACATACCAAGAGAGACCATAGGAAGCATCATTCGCAAATTCAAGGCAAAGGGCACTGTTGAAACGCTACCTGGTCGTGGCAGAAAGAAGATGCTGACTTCGACTGCTGTGCGCTACCTGAAGCGTAGAGTGGAGAAAAGTCCCCGTGTGACTGCTGAGGAACTGAGAAAAGATTTGTCAGATGTGGGTACTGAAGTTTCAGCTCAGACAATACGGCGCACACTGCGTAATGAAGGCCTCCATGCCATAACTCCCAGGCGCACCCCCTTGCTGTCTCCAAAGAATAAGAAGAGTCGACTGCAGTATGCCAAAAGTCATGTGGACAAACCACAGAAGTTTTGGGATAGTGTTCTGTGGACTGATGAAACTAATTTAGAACTGTTTGGGCCCATGGATCAACGCTATGTTTGGAGGAGGAAGAACCAGGCCTATGAAGAAAAGAACACCTTGCCTACTGTGAAGCATGGCGGGGGGTCAATCATGCTTTGGGGCTGTTTTGCTTCTGCAGGTACAGGGAAGCTTCAGCGTTTGCAAGGTACCATGAATTCTCTTCAGTACCAGGAGATATTGGATGACAATGTGATGCAGTCCGTCACAAACCTGGGCTTGGGAGACGTTGGACCTTTCAACAGGACAATGATCCCAAGCATACCTCCAAGTCCACTAGAGCATGGTTGCAGATTAAAGGCTGGAACATTTTGGAGTGGCCATCGCAGTCACCTGACTTAAATCCGATTGAGAACCTCTGGTGGGACTTAAAGAAAGCAGTTGCAGTGCGCAAGCCTAAGAATGTGACTGAACTGGAGGCTTTTGCCCATGACGAATGGGCGAAGATACCCGTAGATCGCTGCAAGTATGCTTCACGTTTAAAAGCTGTTAGTACAACATCCTTTTACAGTTATAAGTACTAAGATTGAATGTCACTTGGGGGTTGAATAAAACTGATAATGATGTGAGTAGGGATGCACCGATACCACTTTTTTAAGACCGAGTACGAGTACCGATACTTTTTAAAAGTACTCACCTATACCGAGTACCGATACTTTTCTTTAATGTCATGTGACGCTTTCCAATAAGAACAGACCATATAAAAATGCCCCCAGCTCACATGTATATATCCCCCAGCTCACACATGGATATGCCCCAGCTCACACATGGATATGCTCCAGCTCACACATGGATATGCTCCAGCTCACACATGGATATGCTCCAGCTCACACATGGATTTGCCCCAGCTCACACATGGATTTGCGCCAGCTCACACATGGATTTGCCCCAGCTCACACATGGATACTGCCCCAGCTCACACATGGATACTGCCCCAGCTCACACATGGATACTGCCCCAGCTCACACATGGATACTGCCCCAGCTCACACATGGATACTGCCCCAGCTCACACATGGATACTGCCCCAGCTCACACATGGATACTGCCCCAGCTCACACTTGGATACTGCCCCAGCTCACACATGGATTTGCCCCAGCTCACACATGGATTTGCCCCAGCTCACACATGGATTTGCCCCAGCTCACTCATGGATATGCCCCCCAGCTCATGGATTTGCTCCAGCTCACACATGGGTATGCCCCCCCAGCTCATGGATCCCCCCCCCGCGATGATACTTACCTTCCTGGGCGCCGCCGGGAATGTCTCTGCGCGTGCGCTCGTTGGAAGGACCCCAGCCGCGACCACGTGGGACCATGTGATCACGGCTGGGGTCCTTCCAACGAGCGCGCGCGGGGAAACTTTCCCAGCGTCGCCCAGGAAGGTAAGTATCATCGCGGAGAGCAGCTGCAGGGCCTGTCCGAATGCTCAGACAGGCCCTGCAGCTGCTCACTGTGTTCATACTTACCTTCCTGGGCGCCGCCGGGGAAAGTTTCCGCGCGCGCGCTCGTTGGAAGGACCCCAGCTGTGATCACATGGTCCCACGTGGTTGCGGCTGGGGTCCTTCCAACGAGCGCACGCGCGGAGACATTCTCGGCGGCGCCCAGGAAGGTAAGTATTGTGTGAGCAGCTCCAGGGGCGGCTGTCCGAATGCCGATAGAGCATTCGGACAGCCGCCGCAGCCCCTCGGATGCCGGCAAGTCGGCTCAATGCCGGCTTCCGGTATCGGTAAAAATATCGGGGGTACTGCATGAGTACCAAGTACTCCTGCAGTACCCAGTATTGGCCCCGATACCGATACTAGTATCGGTATCGGTGCAACCCTAGATGTGAGCACAGAAAAGACATTTGTGGCTATTTCATTATAAATGTTATGTTATATTTGTCTGACCTACACGTGCCTCTTTGATTTAATTGTAAGCAAGATGACTGAATGATCAAAATCAATGTCAAACTGGCCAAAACACTCAATTTCAGTGGGGGTTGAATAATTTTGAACACAACTGTACATCCAACTCAGGTGAATGGTGTAGGACTTACAGCAGTTTGCAGATGTGCCTCCCACTTGTTAAGGGGCCAAAGGTAATGGGACAGAATAATAATCATAAATCAAACTTTCCCTTCTTTTTTTTTTTTTCTTTTTTTTATAATGCTTTATTTTCCATTTTTCAAATACAAAAAAGGGCATCTTATCACAAAACCACAATGTTAGAGATTGCTACTGGTTAGCCCTGAGGAGCCCCTGCCAAAGGACCGCAGGGGGTAGACCCCGAGGAGGGGGTAAAAGAAGAAATTAGAAAAAGATCAAAGAAACACAAACATGGAGGAAAAAGAGAGAGGAAGAGACCTCATAGGGAGGGGAGGAGGGGGAAGGGAATAGGGTGCCGCCCCAAAGGAGTACATAACCCAGGTATCATAATCCGCCAGAAAAACAAGCAGTCCAGCTCTTAACCCACATCAAACTCCAGCCAGGGGTCCCAAATCTTACTATGTTGGGGCATGGTGTCATGTACAAGAGCCGATAAACGATCCATGTCCATATTATCTCTGATCCGAAGATACACCTGCGCCATAGTCGGAAGGGACACAGATCTCCAGCCTTGGGCCACCGCTCTTCTAGCCGCCAAGACCATTTTATGCACCAGCTTATTCTCCGGTCTCGATAGGGCGTCCTGGGTGCGGTGAAGAAGGAATGTCCATGGGTCGAAAGCCACTCCACACTGTAGGACCTCTTGAATGAGAGCATGAATTTGAAGCCAGAAGCGTCGGATCAGGGGGCATGTCCACCACATGTGGTAGAACGAGCCCTTAGTGCCGCAACCTCTCCAACATAAGTCAGAGGAAGACCCGTCCATGTGAGAAAGTTGTGAGGGGGTAACATACCATCGAAACAGCATCTTGTAAGCCTGTTCCTGATGGGCCACATTGATGGAGCAGTGTGCCACATTGTCCCAAATATCATCCCATTCTTCACTGGGCAGGGCATCCCCCACATCTCGCTCCCAGCGTGCAACATAAGTTGGGTCCCCCCAGATTGGAGAGCCTGAACAGAGGGAGACGTAAAGCGAGGATATCATTGATTTCGTGATGCGAGCGTCATTACAGCGAGCTTCAAACGCCGTCAAGGAAGACGTGGCAGCCGTACGGACTTCAGGCGTCCGCGCATAGTCCATGACCTGCAGGTAGCGAAAGAAGTCCGCTGGTCCTACCGGACCTCTCTGTCGGATGTTCTCAAACTGAAGTGGTGCCCCCGCTGAGTAAAGGTGGTGGAGCCTCTGAAGGCCCAAGTCCTCCAGAGTTGCAAAAGGGCGAGGGCATAAGCCCGGTGGAAACTGTCGGTTGCGGAGAAAAGGCATCATAGCTGAGTGTTCTTTGGCTAAAGTGAAGCGACGGTTCACAGTGTCCCAAATGTGGAGAGAGTTAATGGTGGCAGTGCAAGTGGAGCGAAGGATAGGACAATAGGTTTTGGGAAGCCAAAAATAGAATTGCGGCAAGTCCGGAGCAAAGAGATGCGACTCTAAGTCCGCCCAACGGTGCGTACCAGGTGGTGCATGAAAGGTAACAAACTGTGCTAGTTGGGCAGCATGATAATATTGTAACAAACTCGGAACTCCCAAGCCTCCCACCACCCTCGGTCTATGTAACACTCTTCAAACTTTCCCTTCTTAATACTTGGTTGCAAATCTTTTGCAGTCAATCACAGCCTGAAGTCTGGAACGCATAGACATCACCAGACTCTGGGTTTCATCCCTGGTGATGCTCTGCCAGGCCTCTACTGCAACTGTCTTCAGTTCCTGCTTTTTCTTGGGGCATTTTCCCTTCAGTTTTGTCTTCAGCCAGTGAAATGCATGCTCAATGGGATTCAGGTCAGGCGATTGACTTGGCCCTGAACCTCCAGTCACCCTCTCCCCGTACCCCCTCACTGTGTGTTGGTCACGTTGCTCTGCTGTCACACAGTGTCCCCTACCTGCGAGGAGTTGCTGGTGGCCTGGAGAGAGGTGTCCAGGGAGCTTAGTGGAGACCAGATTTTAAATGTGCTGCAGGGCAGGCGCCTTCGTCTCTCCTTCCTGTTCAGCGGCTGCAGGGCTACCTGTGGCGTGGCATAGCACAGGGCTTCAAACATGGTATATGGTGTTCCGTCGGATAATGCTGCGCTGCTCCATGTGATTCATGTCAGCATTAAGGAGGAGTTAGGACAGAATTTTCTGTCCTGGTCCTCCCTTCCAGACGCTGAGTGCTAAGTCACTGCCGGCACCGTAAAACTGGCGGCTGCCCGTGCAAGGGCCTCTCACAGACACCAGTGTCCGTGAGCAGACACCTTGCTGATCCCTGCTGGAAAATATTAGTGGTTCAAATTTCTTTTGACATTTTGTGCCCCCTAAGAAAATTGCGCCCGGGGCAACCACCCCCGAGGTCCCCCCCCACGCTACACCACTGGCTGCAGGGGTGCGTTAAGGAAAAAGGTAGTGATAGTTCTGATTCCCCCTGCCTCATCCCTAAGTAATAATGTGTATGGGGGTGCTACTGATGTGGCCTGGAAACCAAGGGGACTGGAGTCCTACAAAATTTGAGGAGCACGCACGGGAAATACAGTAATAACGAACATTTGACCATTTCTTTCATTCTACGTCTCATAACCCATAAACCTTTCATTCTTTTATTGGAATTTAAGCTGGCTTAAAATGCCCCGTTTTAACAGAATTTATTATCTGTGCGGTTCACATGCATTTCCTACAGATAATTAATGCGTTGGTAATTGTTGGATTAATTTGTGCATGTTTTTTGTGCTCTTAATTCCAGCCGTCTCTGCCTTTTTTCCTGTGTGTTAGGTGAAGGTCAGATCACACATTAGCAGACACAGATAATTCCAAAGGCTTCACAAACATTCTCTATTTGTATATGTGTGTATTTCCTTGGAATGTTACGGCTAGGGTCAAAAGTTTGTAGCGAGACTAAATTTTCAGTAATTAGTGACACTGGCTTAATTAGCCTTACTCAAGGCCACTACACGCATGTGCACCTGTTAGCACGTCCGTCTGACTGCTCTGTTTGGTGTCCGTCATAGCTTTTCAAAGGAGTCAATAGAGAACAACACACGAAGCACGTGCACACTGTTTCACGCATGTTGCAACGGACGCCATGGAGGCATCGACGTGAAAAGCTACAATGGACCCCCACGAATTCAGCTTCTTTTTTTTTTCTTTTTCTCAATGTCAGTCGTAACTAACTGATACAATGTAACCACAATCTCAACCGTTTCAGCGAACGCACTGTGTGCAATCAGTGCACTCGTGTGACTGCAGCCTTAAGTCAGTCACTTCCACAAACCCAATTACCCACAATGCCTCCAATCTCACACACTTTGTTAACTAGCTACTCGCTCACAAATCTACAAATAACTAATCCATCACACAAACACAAATACAGTCAGGTCCAGAAATATTGGGACATCGACACAATTCTAACATCTTTGGCTCTATACACCACCACAATGGAGTTGGAATGAAACAAACACAATGTGCTTTAACTGCAGACTGTCAGCTTTAATTTGAGGGTACATTTGAGAGTACATCCAACTCAGGTGAACGGTGTAGGACTTACAGCAGTTTGCAGATGTGCCTCCCACTTGTTAAGGGACCAAAAGTAATGGGACAATTGGCTTCTCAGCTGTTCCATGGCCAGGTGTGTGATATTCCCTCATTACCCCAATTACAATGTGCAGATAAAAGGCCCAGAGTTCATTTCAAGTGTGCTATTTGCATTTGGAATCTGTTGCTGTCAACTCTCAAGATGAGATCCAAAGAGCTGTCACTATCAGTGAAGCAAGCCATCATTAGGCTGAAGAAACAAACAAACCCATCAGAGAGATAGCAAGAACATTAGGCGTGGCCAAAACAACTGTTTGGAACATTCTCAAAAAGAAGGAAGGCACCGTGAGCTCAGCAACACCAAAAGACCCGGGAGACCCCGGAAAACAACTGTGGTGGATGACCGAAGAATTCTTTCCCTGGTGAAGAAAACACCCTTCACAACAGTTGGCCAGATCAAGAACACTCTCCAGGAGGTAGGTGTATGTGTGTCAAAGTCATCAATCAAGAGAAGACTTTACCAGAGTGAATACAGAGGGTTCACCACAAGACGTAAACCATTGGTGAGCCTCAAAAACAGAAAGGCCAGATTAGAGTTTGCCAAACAACACCTAACAAAGCCTTCACAGTTCTGGAACAAGATCCTATGGACAGATGAGACCAAGTTCAACTTGTACCAGAGTGATGGGAAGAGAAGAGTATGGAGAAGGAAAGGAACTGCTCATGATCCTAAGCATACCACCTCATCAGTGAAGCATGGTGGTGGTAGTGTCATGGCGTGGGCATGTATGGCTGCCAATGGAACTGGTTCTCTTGTATTTATTGATGATGTGACTGCTGACAAAAGCAGCAGGATGAATTCTGAAGTGTTTCGGGCAATATTATCTGCTCACATTCAGCCAAATGCTGCAGAACTCATCGGACGGCGCTTCACAGTGCAGATGGACAATGACTCAAAGCATACTGCAAAAGCAACCAAAGAGTTTTTGAAGGGACAGAAGTGGAATGTTATGCAATGGCCAAGTCAATCACCTGACCTGAATCCCATTGAGCATGCATTTCACTTGCTGAAGACAAAACTGAAGGGAAAATGCCCCAAGAACAAGCAGGAACTGAAGACAGTTGCAGTAGAGGCCTGGCAGAGCATTACCAGGGATGAAACCCAGCGTCTGGTGATGTCTATGCTTTCCAGACTTCAGGCTGTGATTGACTGCAAAGGATTTGCAACCAAGTATTAAGAAGGGAAAGTTTGATTTATGATTATTATTCTGTCCCATTACTTTTGGTCCCTTAACAAGTGGGAGGCACAGCAGTTTGCAGATGTGCCTCCCACTTGTTAAGTCCTACACCGTTCACCTGAGTTGGATGTACATACCCTTAAATTAAAGCTGACAGTCTGCAGTTAAAGCACATTGTGTTTGTTTCATTCCAATTCCATTGTGGTGGTGTATAGAGCCAAAGATGTTAGAATTGTGTCGATGTCCCAATATTTCTGGACCTGACTCTATGTGAGTGGCCTTTTAATGTCATAAGTAATCTCTTCGTTGACAAAATTTTTTATTATATGGAAAGTACATAATACAAAGAAACAAATACAGTGACACGTAAGAAGAATACACCAGTGAATAATAGCACAGAAATGAGGGCCAGATAACAGAAATGTAACATGGCGTGTGTAGACTTATTCGAGTTGCATCCCTGAATCAGGAGCAGGTCTCCTATTGTAACCAAGATTTCTGCAACTTATCAGTGAGCTATCGCTAGAGATCTCCCAGGGCATCGGTGCCTCCACATCAGGCCACGGCGTTGAGTATGGTTCAAAAAGTGTGTGGCCAACAAAAAGGAATTTTGAAGAAAGAAATCCCAAGAGGGGGAGTAAAAGGAGATACAGAATAAGTGGACAGTAGTTCAGAAGAAGAAGAAAGAAGAGAAGAAGAATAGGAAGAGAAAGAGGGAGAAGAGGGAGAGAAGAGAGGAAGAAAAAAAAAAAAGAGGGGGGGGGGGAATCTACAGTACAATTCACGTCTCAGTCGTACGCGCGGAAGGTCGGTAAGACAGAAACCCACCCGGTTCAGTAATCTCCTCAGGGTCCCCAAATGCGGTCAACTATCCCACCTCGATCATCGGGAGGTCCGAGGTAGAGGGATTCATATGGTTAGACTTGTACTCGTCCCAATAGACCCACGTGGTGCAAAAGGCCTCCACGTGTCCTTCAACATCCAGGACCAAGTGCAAGTGATGCTGTTGTAAAAAGATGTAATCTATGCGCGAGGAAGACGCATGTACGGGGGAGAAAAAAGAGTAAGCACGATCTCCTGCATGAAATGCTCGCCATACATCAACCAGACGCAGAGTATCTAGTGATCTCCGGATGTGTCTCAAGGAACTAGATGGAGCAGAGGACATTCCCCTCGAAGTATCCAGTCGGGGTTCCAGCGGAACATTAAAGTCCCCTCCAAGGACCAATACGCCGGAGGTAAAAGAAGTCAGTTGCTTGAGAATGCGAGCGAGGCATTTATGTTGATTGGTATTAGGCAAATATATAGATGCAAACGTGTATTGTGTATCAGATATAGAGCCCTTGAGAAAAAGATAGCGGCCCTCAGGATCAACCTGTTGGTCCACCAACTGAAATGGGACATCCCGAGAAAAGAGAATAGCCGTTCCCCGCGATTTCGTAACCGCATAGTTACTAAAGAATCCGTCTGGAAATAATCCTGACGTCAGCGTGGGTGGAGCGTCCGCTCTAAAGTGGGTCTCCTGCAGAAAGACAATCGATGATCGGAGAGCTCTCAGTTCACGTAACAATTTACTTCGTTTTTCAGGGATATTCAAGCCCTTAACGTTATATGTGAGAAAGCGTAGAGACCGTTCCTTGAAGGCTCCGCCTCGCCGACCCTCCGCACCGTCCATAGTACGCGTAGGCTAGGAAGGGAGAGAGAGAGAAAAAAAAAAAAAGGGGGGGGGTAGGAAGAGAGATACAGAGAGAGAGACAGATACAGACAGGAAAGAGAGAAGGTGAAAATAAGGCGCCAACGTCCGTCAAGTGACCGTTCTGATAGGGGAAGGTAGAGTTCCCCCAACGACGTCACCCGAGGCGAGAGGACGTAAATACCTCTGGGGGTTATCTCCGCACAGTAAAGGGCCCTATCAAGCACAAAACTTAAGAAGTGTTACAATAAAAAGGAAAAGGTAACTAAACAACCGTCAAGCTAACGACAACAACGCAGCTCATGAGATAAAATATAAGTAATTAATTGTAAGGTGTTGAGATGAAATCACGATATGTGCAAATATGTGTACTGCAATATTAACAGTTCCCAACAGCAATAAAGAGCAGGAGACATGCAGTCTCGGATAAACTTTTCATTATCATTATTAAGCCCAAAGAAACTTAGTAGAAATCAAACATCCCAACCGACCCCCCCCCCCCACATCCAATTCCCAAATGAGAGAAAAATCATTCAGTAAGAGGTAATAACAAAACAAGCCGGTACAATATGTCTTAAAAGTCACATCACGTAGGATGTATCTAAGTGGATCTCTCGTAATATCCCTGAGAGGGGATGCAAGTCAGAGGTACCGTAAAATGACCGGATTCATTACCGTCTGTCCGAGATTAACCGGGTAGAAGGATTATATAGCATCCCCAGTTTATGAAAACCCGCCATTCCGATTTACAGGAAATACAACTGTGAAACCTGTTCTCCCATCCTTTTGGTGCTCGTTCACCACGTGTATGTGCCGGTCTCTCCCTATTCCGCCTCCCACCCAAACCCTCCCCCATCTCCCCCCCTGTAGATCTAATTATCCTACCCCATATCCACTGCCTTTTTTTTTTTTTTTTCTTTTTGTTCCTTGCTTCTTTCCCTTTTTTTTTTTTTTTTTTTTCTTCCCCCCCTTCCCCCCCTTCTTTCCTTCTGTTCCCCCCTTCCTCCCCCCCTCCTTTTCTTTCCCCCCCCTCCCCCCCTACCACCCCCTTCCCTCCCACTACCCCTCCCTCTCTCCCCTCTTTGTTTCTGTGTCGTTCTTAGTCTTCGTCCCCTTCCCCTTCCTCCCTCCCTAACCTTCCATAACAACACAGTATTGTACAATGCAAACCCGAAGTTCTGATGATCGGCAAGGAGGCCATGTAGTATGGCGTTGGTCTCGTCGTATGATGCGTCCAGGGCAAAGAGGAGAGGAGGGTCCGTAGGCAGCGGAAAACGAGTTCGTAGCAGGAATTGCAACATCAGGTCTCTAGTAGGCCGGTGATCCCTCGTTTACAGGGGACAGTCGTCCAGACTCAATAGGCAAGTGTGGTAATCAAAAGCAATAGAGGAACCTTCCTTTAGTCGAGTGGTCACGTGGTGACATCAGAGCAGGGTAAATGAGTGGGTTATGTTGAAGACAGCAAAGCAGTCATTCTTCAGTGGCGGATTGTTCTCCGGTTCGTTCGGTAGCGTGTGGGGAGGGTCTGCGGCGGTCTCGGGATCTGCGTTGACGTTGCGGGCGAGGCCGTGTAGCGGTGGGTAGTCGTTCCACCCCATCCATGGTGGCGTGTTCCCAGTCAGGTATATCGAGCTCCGGGAGCCGTAGTTCACGTAGGAAGGACGGTACATCGGTAGGCATTCTAATGGCGTGATTCACTCCGTTCCGTGATACATTAAGGGAAAAAGGGTAGCCCCATCGGTAAGGTATCGTCGCCTCTCTGAGCAGTGTTGTAAGAGGGCGGAGGGCTCTCCGTGCCGCCAATGTGAACCTCGTCAGGTCTGCAAATAGTTCCACATTATCACCCTCAAAGGCCCATGTCGCATGTCGTCTCGCGGTCTTGAGAATTCGGTCCTTAAGGACGAAACTTGGCAGGTGACATATAAGGTCCCTGGGGCCACTCTGTGACGAGTGAGGGGTGGCACGATAAACTCGATGGGCCCTGTCGATGTCCCTGGGGGAGACGCCGCCATTTTGTAGGATGAAATTAAATAAACGGGCCAACAAGATTCTGGGATCTTCATCTCCCTCCCGCACCCCCCGGATGCGGATGTTATGGCGCCTTGCCCGGTTCTCCAAGTCGTCAACCCGGCGGAACAAGGTGGAGAGTACCTGGGAGCCCGTGGAGGAGTCCGATGAAGGAGCCTGTGGGTGGTGTGCGGCGGTCTCCAGTTGGATGACTCTGGTCTCCAGCGCCTGTAATCCAGTTCGCACCTCAGTCACCTCTCCCCGCAGGGACTCGCCGAGGGTAACCGCCAGATGATGGAGATCTGCGCGGGTCGGGAGGGAACCCAGGAGGTCTTCAATCCTGCGCAATCGAGGGTGGTCTTCCGAGCACGAGGCCTCCGAGGGCGCGGGAGATGTCGAGGCCGACGGGCAGGACCCACGTGCGTGATCGGCCGGAGCTTGTAAAAAGGCTTCCAGGGTCCCTGCACGGGTCGGTCTGGGTGTGCTCGGGACGGAGGGGGTCTGTCCCTTCGATTTACCCATCGTGAAAGTCTGCAATTCAATTAATTAGGAGCGTTTGAGCAGCGTTGTCGTCGGAGCCGAAGCGTTATGCGGCCATCTCTGTGTGCGGTCAAGCCACATAAGTAATCTCTTAAACGTTCACATAAAATACTTAGGGCTATATTACATTCTTCACACAAAAAGCCTCGCGCATAGCGAAAATCTTTGCGCCAAACGTTAAACTTTTGCGTGCGCAAATCATCGCTGGAATTACAATCCTCGAGTTTTTTCCTTCTGCCGATCAATTGTACGCACAAACAGTACGCGCACAAATGCAGGAGCAGTGCCGTCTCGCGCAAAAATCTTTGTGCGCACAGTTTTTTGCACCCATTCAGCCAATCAAAATGAAGAAAAACACCTATCAAACGCAACTGAATTGCATCTGACAGAGGCATCGGAGACGGGTTCTGCGTCTATGATGCAAAATGAGCACATATGCTACAGTAATAATACACACACGCACCCGTCATCATCCATTATATTGTTGCTGCATTCCTTTTTATGGGCTGTTTTTTTTTTTGGTTAGTCAGGTTGTTCAGATATGCCATTAACACCAGCTTTTCATAATCGCAAAGATTTTCCTTTTAACGCCCATGCGGTAATTTGCTCTAATAAATTGTGATACCACGTTAATCGTAGCACACATTTGCGCTTGCACTCATAATGTTAAGTATAGGACGCGTGAAGTACAGTAAGCTTGCGCAGGTTCACACGCGGTAGACGATTGCACGCGGTTGTAGCGTTAATAATGTAATAGGGAATTTAGCGCAATTTTTTTTAACGTGCGTGTTAACACTTAACCGTGCCGGCGCTACAGAGTTAACAACAAGATTGTAATATGGCCCTTAACCTTTACTCACCTTTTCATGTATATATTCAGAAATTGCACACACACACATAGAATAACTATCGCATCCACACACATCTATGTTTTCTGGTTGAATACCCTAGATCCGGAATGCTCAGGAGGCTTCCGTGAGGCGCTTCATGCAGCAGAACCTATTCAATACACTGGGTGACACTGCTCAGCACTTTGTAAGGACATACTATGCAGAGCCATTGTGTCTCTCGTTGGCCCTGTGCAGCATGCCACATGCTTGAGCTGCACACTGTGTTCCAGCACTGGTGTCTCAGCCATGGAGAGCTGGAACAAATGAGCACCTGTTAGAATTTTTACTTGCATCCCTTCTTCTCCTAATTCTGCTTTCAGAGTCTTGCCGATTTTTTTCACAGAAAAAGAAACTCCGCTGTCACTTGGCTGATAGATTAATCCCATATAACCTGGTTAGTAGAGTGTTGCGTCAGTTCCTTCCGGTCACTAATACGCAAAGTGACCTGTATAAGAGCAGTGTGAATTAAGAAGCGTACATGTTTGGTTGCACAGTGCGGCACTGTAATAGTGAATCTGTGATTTATTTGACTAATTCTGATATTATGTTTTACGTTTTAAAATATTTCTATTTCTTTAAAGAACATAGAACATAGAATGTGTTCCATTGGTTTACTGTGATTTAAGATCTGAACAATGCTCTATATTTCTTGGGTCCCTCTTAAAAAAGTTCATTTTTTTTAAATTCATAATTCATCAGTTTACGTATGTACATGACGAGGGTAGTTCCTTATATTACAGTGCAAGTATTTTGGTTTCTGCATTTAGGTACTTATATTTTACATAGAATTATATGACCGTGTCTTCATTTTCTAATTTTTCCAAGGAATATTTTTCATTCCTCAACCCCCCCCCCAAAAAAAAACACTAAGCTGTAAGACATGCTACATAACTAATACAGAAATAAGATATACACTGCACATAATCTGTATATTTTACATCAAATATCATAGTATGTGACTTCACTGTGTATGATTCTCTGGGCACACAATCGGAAAGAAATTAGTAATTTAATTTGTCAATTACAAGGAGAAATTGAGTGAAATTGGAAATCAGTGACCTATTGTAGGTCATTTACTTTGTTTTCCAACACATTATTTTGATGTATTTTTCGCAATAAAGATAAACCTATTTGAGAACACAGCAAGGCAATTCATACCTTATTACAATATTATAATTTCACAGAGATGTTCGAGTTATAAATCCTTTTGCCCTGGGGTGATAGCGCCACTTCATAATTCATATTTGTGGAAATATTTCTTTCGCCTGTAACTTTCGCTCCGGTTTCCAGCTAGCTTTCTGTACTTTCTTTTTTATTTGACTTTTTATATGAACCCAATTAGTCTGAAATACAAGCTATGGAAGGTGGAAAAAAAAGAGAAACGAGTTAATAAAAAATCAGGATTAACAAACATTCTGTATATCATTTTCGGATAATAAATAGGACACAAGTGGCTTGGAAGAGAATCATTCCATCTTGTTTTTTTTTTTGTGTGTGTGTGTTGTTTTTTTGACAGCACTCAAACCACTTGAGCATTACTTTTATGTTTTATAATGTCTCTGAACCACCTGACAAAATAATTTCCAAGTAATTCATTGTCGCACTCATACAGCTCAATCTATATTGGATGCAGCCGTTGCAGATTATTAGGCTTCCCTTTGCTGAAGGAACGAATGTTTCATGGTCTTTATGCCACAAAATACTGTGATAAGCAGGGCCGGCCAAAGCCACTGTGCTGCCTGGAGCAATGGATGAAATGCTGCCCCCCCCCAAAACAAAAAGTGACAAGCCTATCACAGAGCTCCACAGCAGTAAAACTCACAGCAATGTGCAGTGTGTATGAGCGTATCACAGGGCGCCACTTATATACAGCCTCATTCTGTATATAAATACACAGACCCCAGATACATGTATACCCAGAAAGACCCCAGATAGGGTACCTGGTCTGGTCTTGGGGGAGACTGGTGCCACGACCGGTCAGAAGGAGCCAGGAGGGATGAGCACGTGCTGCTCCTCCGTTTGTCTGCCCTGTTGGAGCGCCGACGGCCCGGTGCAGTGATTGCGAACCTCGGCCACACACATGCGGTCAGGTGTGTGAGAGAGCGATTAAGGGATAAACTGGATGTGTGAGTGAGAAGGTGTGTGTATTCGTGAGAGATAAGTGTGGGTGAGCGTGTGTATGTGTGCATGAGTGTTATGTATATATAGATAGAATAAGTACGGTAAATGTGTGCACAAGTGTGATGCATATAAAGCGAAAATAAGTAACTGTGTATGAGAGTGATCTGTATCTACAATAAGTAATTGGGAATGCGTGCTTAAGAGAATCCCATGTATAGAGAGTATACGTGAATGTGTGTGTAGCACTCACCCCCGGAGGAGCTGCTGAATTAACCTCGGGTTAGTCTCAGCGCACTAGGGAATAAATATACACCAGCACTGTTGTGGATTTTCTAGATTATATACTTTACTGATCCCAATAAAGCGGCATATATAATGTAGATATGGTATATGAATGACAGGATTTCGTAATGCGGGAAAAACACGCGGCGGTAAAAGAAAAGTTTAACCCCTTCAGTTCTGGAGTGTAAGTCCAGTAAAAGTAATGTCTCAAAAAGGTGTGTATGATCTCGGGTACCCGGGTACTGTATTCAACTGGCCAGTGAATGAAATGAGCAAATTTTCGACTAGTCACGTTGGGGCCCTGTAGATTTGGACAATAATGCAGCGTGCTTTGTTATACTTGGAATTTGCGGCCTGGAAGGCCTCTCACCCATCCGTTAGACAATCTGTCCCGCTGCCCGATCAAGGATGTCTCTCCGCTTTACCACAGGGACTCTGTGCCACCGGATCAGCTCTCTTGCTTGTCCGATCTCCACAATGCGAAACTACGGCCTACCGCCTGCAATCCCAATGGATCATCGGGGTCTCCTTACTCGGGGTCCAACCGGAACTAAATTTCTGTGCAAACCTCTCGGCGGTGCGTAGGTAGGTCTCTGCAAAGTCACTGTCCCAATCTCCAGCACCCGCAAGGCAGCGCCTGCTCTCCGGCCTGGTCACAATCCTTGGCAGTCTCACGTGCGTCTTCCACCTTTCGCCGCTCGGCTCACTCTGCCTCTCCTCCGACGAGGCTGCGGATGTCCTTCCTCTCTCTCCCACCCACTTCCTGTCTCCACCGCAAAGCATGATGGAAATTGTAGTTCCATTTGTGTCCAGCATAGTCCATATTGCCCCTGTCTCCCTCTGGTGGCCACAACAAGTAAATGCAGCAAACACAATCCTTAAACAGCGCTACACGTGCATAAGAGTGTTATGCACTCTCTGTATACATAACACTCTCTTATGCACACATTCACGTATACGCTCTATACATGGGATTCTCTTATGCACGCATTCACGTATACTCTATACATGGGATTCTCTTATGCACTCATTCACAATTACTTATGTCTATACAGAGCACTCTCGTACACAGACCCAGTGGGCGGCCAGCCTTATTATCGGCTTTTGGCAGCATGTAATTATTTTTGATACTAAGTGAAAACGAATATTGTGCAATTTTGGAACCGCTGGTTGTTCACCAGCTTTCTCAGAACTTACAATACAAAGTATAAAACACAGAAGGGCTCTTCCATTTCGAATGGCAACGATTGTGACATATTCGAGTCCTCTCAAGTAAAAGTGCCTAGAGTGTCCTTTTAATGGTAATGGCTCAAGTGGAGCTGCACCGTATATCTTTTCACCAGGGCCAGCTCCAGGCGGCAGAAATTTGAGAGCGGCAAATTCGCTGACTCCGTGGCTGCTGCGCTGCACTATTCTTTTGTTGCACCGTGGCAGCATCTAATTTGCCACCGGCGCATCATGGATGGCCCTCCTCACTAGTGATGCCGCTGACCACGCCCACGCTGACCCACGCGCATGCGTCAACAGTCCACACGGCAAGTGCGGATCAAGACGCCGCTGCGTGTCGGGTGGGCGGATGGCGGGCAGAGGGATCCTCATGCTGCCGCTGTGGGCGCACAACAGGTCAGCCACTGCCAGGCGCCAGCAACTTTTCATTTGGTGCTCCCAGCCACCATCCACATGGCGTGGTTTGGGGGTCACTGCGCCGGGCCGCCTTTGAGGTCCGTCACTGTGCCGAGCAGGAGACTGAGGCAGCGGCGTGTGAGGATGCATGCAAGCTGTTCTACAACATACAACATTTTTTTCTGTTCGGCGGCCTGTCTGTCGGCTGACCTGGGTCGTCCACAGATGCTTCCAGTGCAGTGGACGACCCTGATTGGCCGATGGCGTTGTGTCACACCGGCGGCACCAGGCTTGTGCCAAGGTGATGCCCAGGTTCAGGTGGAAAGCCCCTATATGCAGGGATACTACTGCAGACAATATAATAGGTGACAAGAACAACACAGGTTAACCAGAGACTCCTTCACGGCAAAACCCAAAGAATCCCTAGACTGATAGGCCGGTCTTTAAAGTAGCTGGATTTGCGCTAGAAGAAATAATTACCACAGAGCCGTGCAGAGTCTAGGAAATACACAGATAACAGCAATCAATACAGTGTTGGGAAATGCATAAGCCTAGTCGTGAGGAAAGCCAGAGATCAGAAAACCAGTGAGAGTATATCCAGATTCAAGGGTTCTAGAGCCAGAAGCAGTAGTGTATTTAGGTTTTGTGCTGCCCTAGGCCTGACTAAACTCGTGCACCCCTAATTTAAATTTGACGCACCCCTTCCTGTCAAGGGCACACCTCTTCCTGGTTAATCCCCACCCTTCCTCTTTAAGCTCCACCTTTTCCTCTTAGAGCTCCGCCTTTTCCTCTCTTTATATTAAAAGTGGATACCAAGTGCCTACTTGTATATTTTGTATACCATTTCAAATGTATCTATTGAGATAAAGAAAATTATGAAATGTTTAAATTCAAGTATTTTTACAAAGAACAGCCACGCATGTCAAGTAAACGGGATCACAGCCGCTCTAATTGGTGGAACAATAAAATCCACAGAAACGTGCACTGCATATGAGCGTATCACAGAGCTGCATAGCAATAAAACCCACAGAAATGGGCACTGTGTATGAGCATATCAGAGCTGCAAAGCAATAAAACCCACAGAAATGTGCAGTGTGTATGAGCATATCACAGAACTGCACAGCAATAAAACTCACAGTAATATGCAGTGTGTATCACAGAATCCACAGCAATAAAACACCCAGCAATGCAATGTGCGGTGTGTATGAGTGCATCAGAATTCACAGCAATAAAACTCACAGCAATGCAATGTGCGGTGTGTATGAGTGCATCAGAATCCACTGCAATAAAACTCCCAGCAATGCAATGTGTGGTGTGTATGAGTGCATCAGAATCCACTGCAGTAAAACTCCCAGCAAACCGAGTGTATATGAGCACACAGCAATTATTTATTCTACATTTACCGGCCTCTGTCCGCGGTAGGGCTGTGTGCAGTCAGCAGGGACTGTGTACAGACTCAGCAGGAGGTCCCTCCAGGCCACGTTAGGATCACGGCTGTGCCTGTGCGTGGAGCCATCTTGTCAGCAGTGGGGTGCCACTGCCAGAGGGTGCACCGTGGCTTTGATTCCCTTCCCGGTGGGTGTTCAGTCCAGAATAGAGTGACAGTCCATGTTAACGAAAGGGCGGGCAGCTGCGTGCATGCGTGTCACGTGGTTCAGCCAGTCAGGTGGTACTGAGACTCAGTACCACCTGACTGGCCGGACCAAGTGTGACCTGCACGCAAGCAGCCTCACCAGGAGCCAGGCAGCTCAATGACAAATTTCTATCACTGCAGTGCTGGTTAAGGAAAGGTCCACTTTAAACAACAGTAAGCAGACAGGGCTTCATATTCTGCTGAAACCCCCCCCCCCTTACCTGCCGTTTACTGTCATCTTCTCTCTCTGGACACAAATCACATCCCCCTCCCCTCTCCTAGAGCTGCTGCGAGGCAGGGGAGGAGCTATGGAGGGAGGAGAGGGGGATTTTTATTCTATTCGATTTTATTCCGTATGCAAACGTCATGCTCCGCTGCTCGTTGTTTGAGAGCACAGCTCAAAGCTGACACATAGTGACAGTGGCACCTCCTAGTACCCCCTAATGACACCCCAATAATCACTGGTACCTGGGGCGGCCCGCCCTCCGCCACTCCTCTAAGTACACCACTGCTCTGGTGATATGCTCACACACAAGTTTGGCGAACTGCCAGCAAGTACAGTGCTGTTTGAAGGCAGTGCAAATCCCCATAGAGAAGTAATGGTTAATCTATTCAGAGAACACCAAACAGCAGAGAAATGTCAGTGAAATGTCCTGATGTTCGGTGGTTTCAATCAGCAGGTTTATTCAGGCGAACCCCATAGGTTTCAATGTTAAAAATATTCCCGTTTTTTATGCAATATCTAATAAACCATTTATTATTTTAATCTGCAGTAAAAAGTCTTTATTTATTTATTGATTTTTTTTTTGTACCTTTTTAGTGATTTTTCAGAATTTTTTGGGCTAAATTCCCCCCCCTTTCTTTTAATAGCGGTTCTCCTTTTTCTGTAACAGAACTTTTTATTATCAATCATAGGATCTTATATGTAAAGTCCAGACATTTTCGTTCAGTAGTTCTTTTTAAAACAGCAGGCCATGGGTTTGCGGTGGCAGCATACAGCGGCCGACTCCATGCACTTTGGGGACCCGGCGGTGAATGGTGAATTCACTGCAGGGTTGGGAAATTTTATTCCCCGAAGTGCAGGGAACTACAGAACACCAAAATGTTGGCGTCATTTCGGTGCTCTGTGAGTAACCCAATTAGTGGTGAGGTTTTTTGTTGCCCCCTGGAAAGTGAAAGCCTAGGCCTTGCCTACCCAGGACATACTTGAAAATTAGTGACATCTCAATGTTTCCTTCCTGGTAAAATAGTTCGCAAAATTTAAAAAAAAAAAAATAATATTTTTTTTTTTTTTTTAGGGGTGGGGCCACCCAGCGGGCCGCCGCCCCCTGGAAAGTGCCGCCCTAGGCCTGGGCCTTGTTGGCCTAGGCCAAAATACACCAGTGGCCAGAAGGCTTGTCACACAAGCCAATAAACAGCCCTGCCGGAACGCAGCCGAAGCTGAAAAAATGAAGAAAAACTTCGTTTTAGGCTGCGAAGGGGGGGGGGGGGTTGGAGGATAAACCCACTGTCTTTGGACAGAAACGCCGAACGTAGCCGGCCTGAAGAAAAAAAAAGAAAAGCTGCGTTCGGCGAGGAAAAAAAAAGCCTTGTCTGTTTTAAAACAATAATGGGAACTTTTGCCTAAAAAATCCAGGATTATACAAAAAAAAAATAAGATTTTTTTTTTAAAAATCCAGTAACTAAAAAGGCAGTTTGCTGCGGATGAAAAAAAAATAAACGGTTGAATAAAATAGAAAATATTCTTTACATTGAATTCTATGGGCTGTCGAACTGAATCACTTCTGTATGGAGCAATTTCCCTGCCACGGCACGGCGGTTAACTATACAATTCATCTTTTTCATGTAACTTGTGCCAGATCGTCCTGGCATCATTGCAAAAAAATTGTCTGAAGTCGTCCGATGGAAGTCGGAGGTAGTGGATAAGGGCAAATTCACCTCCATTTTGTGGGATAGGTCGAACGTCTTCAGATATCGGATGATCACACCATCACAGGAATACGGACCCAGTGGACGGCAGCCTAACAGGGTTATTCAAAGAGAATCGAAAAGTCACCGCACGTTCGGTGACTTTTCGTTCTCTTCAATTCGGGCCGATTGGGCAATCCCATTTCGGCGACCCTGCGGTGTATTCAGCAAGCACCACAGGGCCGTCGAAGCGCAGGGAAAAGCTGCAGCAAACCCGACGAAAAGTCACCGCAAAAACCCGGCGAATGCACGCCGAAACCCGCAAAAACATTGGATTAACCCACTGAAAACACCGGAAAAACCCGAGCAGGAGCCAATCACACGCAGCGAAGCCACCGGAAAAGGCTGACACCGCAGATGAGTGAAGTGAATAAGTTCGGAAAACAGTTTGCATGAATGTTTGAAAAGTGAAACGCTGTTTGCAAAGAAACTACTGAGCGAAAATGTCTGAAATTTACATATGAGGTCCAAGGAATGATAATAAAAAGGGCTGTTACACAAAAAATAAGTAAACTTAAAAAAAATTCCAGAAAAATGCTTAAAATATCCACAAAATCTATAAATAAAGACTCTTTACTGCAGAATTTTATAATGAATGGTTTATTAGATATTGAATTAAAACGGGAATGTTTTTAACATTGAAGCATATGGGATTCGCCTGAATAAACCTGTCAAATTAAACCACCGAATGGCAGGGCATTTCGGGAACCTTTCACTGCTGGTTTGTGTTTTCTGAATAACCGAAGCAGTGCTTTTTAATGGGGATTACACTGCCCTCGAACAGGCACCGAATGTGCAGGCAATTCGCCAGGATTTGGCGTATTGCCTGCTCTCTGGATAGCCGAATGGCCAAGAAAGGTAACCGAACGCTGATTTTCAGCGTTCGGTTACCTTTCTCAAGCCATTCGGATCTCATTGAATAACCCTGTAAGTGATTCTGTGGCACTGATGGAATCTGTTAGCTGCTGTCATATATTATCATAACATCGTGGCTCCATGTAGTACAGCCACTAATATGGAGCTGCTAATGGTTAACCGCTCGTACCAAAGTTTTCTATGCGCGACCCCATATTACTGACTAAGTGGGGAAAAGGCCTATCTTGTCTTCATCTTCTGGGAACCACTCATGACCAATGATGGAGCAGTTCTTCAGATACATAGGTCACATGGTTAATGGGTTACCATTGCTCGAGGGTCATGAAAGCCATGTTTAATGGGTTACAATTGTTCGCAAAGTATCATTACGTTCCACAGTGTAGTACAAATTGCCGAATGAAATTATATACGTCGGAAAGGCCATTGCTGTTTCTCCGTAAATCGTGGGAACACTTTTACTCTACACTTTTCATTCCCTGCTACCTGAAACCACATTGTCCCGCTGTGCAAAAGCCCAGGGAAAACAAGCACTGCAGTACAGCAGAAGCTACAAAAATATGTGAAATCTATCAAATTATGGATAGTTTACCTTTTTGTTTTCTCTTTTTAATTGCAGCAATGGTAAGCCATTAAACACGGCTTATGTGATGTATGTATCTGAATAATTGCTCTATCATTGGTACTGTCACTAGAGTATGCCAAAATCCATATAGCGTCTGCTCCATTTGTCTTTTCGACCTCACATTATGCCGGGCTGTCCCAGACCGCTATTCCACAATAGGCAGAAACAAATCGGTGAGACGCAGTGATTGTAGCGTTGACTCTGTCAATTCTTCAATACTGCTTGCTTTCCTTGCCTATTTACTCATCTTTTGCGTATCCCATCCTGTAGCTGGAAGTTCAGAAATTATCGAGAACAACGAGCTTGTTATTCTTAACGCTGGCAGCCAATACAATTGAATAATAAGTAACGCAATTAAGAAAAATCTGTTTACCATTCCTCAACGTGAATGAAGATTTGGTTTTGAGACTCGTACGCTGAGAATTAAAATGTGGATAATTGCAAACTTTAGGGTGATCTAGTGATCACCAGTCAGTGTGGTTTAATATAAGAACAGGGATGGAGCTGCACCACACAAAAACAAAAGTTTTAGACTTTAAAAAAACAGATTTTTCTAAAATTAGATTTTGTGTGAATGAGTCATTATCAGACTGGAGGAGTTTAAAGGGAGTCCAGGAGAAATGGGATTATTTAAAGGAGGCATTATTGAAGACCACAGGCAATTGCATTCGGCTTGTTAGCAAAAACAAAAAATCAAAGAAACCACTGTGGTACTCCACAGAAGTGGCCAAAATGGTGAAGAACAAAAAGATAGCATTCAATAATTATATAAAAAAACCAGAGTGAAGAAGATAAGCAAACCTGTAAGATTAGGCAGAAAGAGGCAAAGCAATTTGTAAGAGCTTCTAAAGCACACGCAGAAGAGAAAATAGCTCAGTCAGTAAAAAAGGGACAAAACATTTTTTAGATACATAAACGAGAAAACAAAAGTAAAACAAGGATTAGTTAGATTAAAAACAAAGGAAGGAAGGTATGTAGTAGAGGATAAAAGTCTCGCTGACTGCCTCAATGAATATTTTTGTTCAGTCTTTGCAGAAGAAAAGGAAGGAAAGGGACCTCCGTTAGGAGGAAACACTAAAGATACATTTGCATATGAGTTTACAGAGGAGGTTGTTCTACAGCAGCTGTCTAAAGTAAAGACAAATCAGTCAATGGGGCCTGATGGGATCCACCCTAAGTTATTAAAAGAGCTCAGTGGTGTAATAGCAAAACTGTTAACAAGGATTGGTTAAATAAATCTGTTAACGGGAGTCGTCCCAGAAGACTGGAAATTAGCAAATGTTGTGCCCATTTACAAGAAGGGTAGTAGGGAGGAATCGGGGAACTATAGGCCAGTTAGTCTTACGTCAGTATTGGGGAAATTAATGGAAACCATGTTAAGTAAAGGATTGTTGAACATCTAAAAACACATAGATTACAAGATCAGAAACAACATAGGTTTACCTCAGGGAGATAATGCCAAACTAATCTTATTGATTTTTTTTGATTGGGTAACAAAAATAATAGACAAAGGTGGTGCAGTAGACATTGCTTATTTAGATTTCAGTAAGGCTTTTGATACTGTTCCGCATAGAAGGCTTATCAATAAATTGCAATCTGTGAGCTTGGATTCCAATATTGTTGAATGGCTTAGGCAGTGGCTGAGTGACAGGCAGCAGAGGGTTGTGGTAAATGGAGTTTATTCGGCGCAATGGAGTTTATTTGGTACCAGTGGGGTACCTCAGGGGTCAGTACTTGGACCCATTCTCTTTAATATTTTTATTAGTGATATTGCAGAAGGTATTAATGGAAAAGGATGTCTTTTTGCTGATGACACAAAGATTTGCAACAGGGTTGACGTTCCTGGAGGGATCAGCCAAATGACAAATGATTTAGGTAAACTAAAAAAATGGTCGGAGTTGTGGCAATTGAGTTTTAATGTGGATAAGTGCAAGATAATGCACCTGGGCGTAAAAACCCAAGGGCTGAATATAGAATATTTGATACAGTCCTAACCTCAGCATCTGAGGAAAGGGATTTAGGGGTTATTATTTCAGAGGATCTAAGGGTAAGTAGTCAATGTAATAGAGCAGCAGGAAATGCTGGCAGAATGCTTGGTTCTGTAGGGCGAGGTATTAGCAGTAGGAAAAGGGAAGTGCTCATGCCACTGTACAGAGCACCGGTGAGACCTCACTTGGAGTACTGTGTGCAGTACTGGAGACCGTATCTCCAGAAGGATATAGACACCTTAGAGAGTTCAGAGAAGGGCTACTAAAATGGTGAACGGCTTGAAGGCGAAAAGTTACCAGGAAAGACTTAATGATCTTAACATGTACAGCTTGGAAAAAAGACGAGACAGAGGAGATGTGATAGATACATGGAACAGTCTTCCAGTTGAAGTGGTAGAGGCCAAATCAGTAATTGAATTTAAGTAAGCATGGGATAGGCATAAGGCTATCCTAAACAAAAGATCAATCCAGGTAAAGTATCCATGTAATTGGGCAGACTAGATGGGCCGAAAGGTTCTTATCTGCCGACATTTTCTATGTTTCTATGTAAACGCTATAATAATACCTTTTTCGCATTTTCTATTCTTGACGTTCCGTCTCCCATGTTTCTAGTGGATAGACCTCCCCCCCCCCCCCATCCTTTGCTTTTGGTCGTGCACCAACAGCCGTCCTTTATGAAGCTGTCGTTTTCATTCAGCTCTGGGTAGCTCCTGCTATCGGTATATCTGATAAACGTGTCAATGGCCGTTTTAAATCCGGATTTCCCAACCTATTCAATAGAGCCTCCTCTACCTTCTCCGCAACCAACACCACCGCCACCTCCTTCCTCCGTTTTTTTTTTTTTTTTCAAGTGTAATCTTGATAAGGCGTCGCGATACGCTGCGCTCCAGGCAGCTGTGTACGGCCTGCATCAGACTACAACTAATTTGCGCAGGAAAAAAAAAATTAAATCAGGAGGTAAATTATTTCATGATTGCTCATTCCCCACAGACTCGAGCATCATTCCGAAGAAAATATCTAATAATTGGTTTCAGCCCGTGTCAGACACATGCAATTCCCTTCACTAATGGCTGTGTAAGGTAGCACTGGGCCTCGGGGGTCAGCGAAGGACTGGAAATAGCTGAGCGCTCGGCGCGGCACTGGAGAGACGACGCACATAGGAAATGAAGTGGCAGTAAGTGCAATCCATAGGGGAGCCGTGCTTCACTTGGAGTTTAATATATCGCCTCCGTAGCTGGCATCGAGCCACGTAACAACTGTTTACCTTTTTGTCAGCATCCGCATCTGTTCGGGTTTGGTAAGCGCCACTTAACTCTCGGCCTGCGAACGCTCGAATCAATAACAACAGCTGAGGGAATTCCTCTCCTTTTTATCATATTCTATAACAAACGCGCGACGCAAACGATGTTTGCCTTGGATTAACAAGAAGCCGACATTAACGGGGTCAACGGGATTTGATTATTGGGAACGTGTGATATTTATTATTGTTTTGTTTTTTTCTAGCTTCCCGCGCCTGATCGTTACTTTCCAAAAACATACTTTTGTAATCTATCCAAAATTAAATCGTTACGAAAAAATAAAACTTGTCACGAAGACGACCTTTTTCTTTTTTTTTAATAATTACCTTGAGCACTGCGTACAGAAACCCGCCAGCACCTTGGGCAATAATTCAGCCCGCCTGTATCGCTGAAATATTAAGGGTTTTTCTTCTTGCGTATTTTTATAGTTTTGGGAAATTTCGTGATTTTTCATCTGATTTTAAATACATTGCTGGAACGAGGAGGAGAAGTGAAATGCGCTCGCCAGATGGAATACGTTACTTATTGAATCCTGTAAAATCAGGCGTGTTAGATATGAGTCAGTGTTTTTTTTTCCTGTCTAATCAGGCATATTCTCTGGATCTGCGCGCTGCTGCGAGATGAACGCTGTCACCGAGGATTGTTATAATAGTTATAGCATCACTTAAAAGTTAATATCATTGAGAGCAAAGGAACACATTAATGTTAATGGGATTTGTGCACGTAACTCCCCATGCACTGCATGGAAAATGTACCCCTTAATGTCTTGAAATTCAAAATAGGCCCGTTAAATTGCTCGCCTCTTATTAAACTGCATCCTTTTCAATCGTCGTCGGACCGAACTCACGTTTTTTCTGTAACATTTTATTGTTCGCAACTTGGCATTTATGGTTGTTTTTATTCGATTAATTAACCTTTATTTCTTCTTCTCGCTTAAATTTATTTTTTCCCTCTCTCTCTGAGAACATTTACATGCACATCGGTATTCCCGGATACCGCCAGGCTGCCCGCATTCCAGACCATTAGAAAGGGCAATCCTAATACGGGAGGATGCTCACGTGGCGCAAATTAGCCGGTTTGATTTCTGCTGTCACTGCACATCTCGCCATATATATTCTCTTTTTTTTTTTTTTTTTTTTTTTTTTTTTTTTTACTGCTTGAAAACCATTATCCACTTGAATGCGGGAGCTAATGCTTTAAAACCCACTACTGATCTGGTGGGGTCAAACACATTATACCATTAACCGTTTCCTTGCTGGGTAAACTCATGTCTGACTGCGGAACAAAAAATATACAAAACACAAAATTTCACAAAACGAAAACACAAAACACAAAAACGAAAAAAAAAAGAATCTCCGCAGAGCATTGTTGCTGACATGTTAACATGTCTTACTACACACAATGTAAGCCTCTGAAAGCCTTGCTTTTGGAAATACAGATTAATGTTATTAAATACAAGCGCTACATCATCACATTTCTATGCATCCCCTTCCAAATGAACTGCCTGTGTTGGTTGCTGTGATTGATGGCATTTTACTCTTTAAGAGCACATTCTGGGGGGGGGGGAGAAAAATATAATGTCCTTCATCAATGCACAGCATTTTAATGGCATTTTGAACATAATGTGTGGTACATTTGGATTTCTTACAGCCACCTCAATTAATCATGACTAATCTGACGCAGTGTGCCCTGTGTAGGACACAGGTTAGCGATTACTGATGATTTGGGACCCTGTTTTTAAGAAGGAATCACACCCCTGAGGCAACTACGAGGGATTACTGTTCATCTGCTGGTATTTCAATCCTGCCTGTATGTGGATAAGTGACACGGAGCTGTCATGTGCACACACAATATAAAAGCAACTGACAATAATTGTACACTGTCTACAATGATTACATACTGAGGTATCCTAAACCGCCTTTCAAAATTAAAAATTGTATGACGTCATAGAAACGTGGCAGTCTGTCTTGTTCTCAGATTGATTTTCTGAGATGGAAGGAGAAATAAGGGGCAGGGCCGGCCCGTCCATGGAGCAGGGTGGAGCAGCCGCTCCAGGCAGCACTTTGGGGCAGCATTTTGCTGCTCTTTCAAAGGCCACCAGCCCGGACACGGCAGGACAGTGTTCCTTTGAAAACCAAGCCGCGCCTGCCCCTTCAGCACATGACTGCCCCTGTCCGCGGACCGGTGCCCTCCCCTTTCAGCAGGCATGGAGGCCATCAATTTAAGTTTTAGCAGTGATGCAGCCTGGCTGTGGTCTTTCCTGCAGCGAAGTGCGCCTGTGAGATGGAGCACGGTGTTTAGAGCCTGTCACGTAACACGCGCGGCAGGGCTCTGATGGTGTAGGCAAGCACGTGCCTTTAAATGAATTATCCCGGGGAACCATGAGGCTGCTGAGGAGGTAGGGCCTGGCTTCATTTCATACAGAAGACTCTGTGCCCCCCCCCCGTGTGTGTTATGGAGGTTCCCCTCCCACCCTTCCCTCCTCATAGGGACATGTTGCTGCCCCCATAAAGCACTGCCAGCTCCTCTGTCATGGTTGTGGGAAGCCCTGGACAGACACCCTATCCCAGAGTCCTGAGGGAACTGCCGATTGAGGGCTGCACAGGGCCCAGATTGAAGACAATCTGCAGCTCCCTTACAGCCTGCACAGCATGATGGGAGCTGTAGTTAGTTAATAGCTGGGGATTTGCTTTTCACTGCTAAAATAAACCCATCACATGTTTACCTTTCTAAACTGAGGGGGGAGGGGGTTAATATGGACCTGCCAGGGTTTGATGGGGGAATTACAGAAATGACTGGGATGCCGCATGTTTTAATGCCGCTTTATGGCTTTTACCCCCCCCCCCCCCCAGTATTCCCTGAATTCCCTGAATTATTAAATCATGGTGAAAAAACGAGCATTTTCCTAATTTCTTTCATACCTTCAGTGAGGCGCTTCCTATTTAAAGGAACACCCTGTGAAAACTAATAGACAGTAACTCTGTGCCCTCCGGAGTCATTAATCTTCTGCGTCTCCCCGTTACCGGCTGTGTTATGTGTGTGTGACTGCATGTGTGTGACTGTGGAAGTATGTAAGTGTGTGTGTGTGACGGTATGTGGTGTGTGGGACAGTGGGCCGTGATATGTGGGGCTCTGTGATATGATCATACACACCATATTTTTTGGGGGGTGGGGGGCAGCAATTCATCCTTCGCTCCAGGCAGCACAGTGGCTTGGCCCGCCCTGATAAGGGGTCATACTTTTTCCCCTGTATAGTAGAAGCGGTAAACTAATATCCACAGCACGAGTAATTCCCCATCAAAATATCACTGTCATACAATTCCAGTGACACGTCGCTGAAATAAGAGACATCTGTGAGCGGAAGAGTCGTCCTACTAGCTAGACAGTCATCCACTCACTCCTGGCACCTCATTGACTGCCAATTTACACCATGATCACCACTGAGGGCCAATAGCACTACACTGTGTGATGACCAAGGCAGCACCCCCTGCTGGAACCATGTAAGAAGCATGATCAGTATCTCCCCAATGGGATATCGGGGGTAAAGTGATTATATCCATTACAGGTTCACTTTAAAGACATCGATGAAATTCCTATAGAATAGTGAAAGGTTACTGCAGTGGATGTAATTGATTTCATGAGTGACTGATGTGTAGTCCGTAAAATTTACATGTGTGTGTATATATATATATATATATATATATATGTGTTTATTATTGCAGAAGCCACTTGCACATCACAGCAATTCGATGAATTGCATCCCAGAGCTCCTGTGCCACATTCCCCATATGCAGCAAGGAATTCTGGGTAGGATATGCAAATGACATCTGTTTCACTTTTATGCCTCCTGGGTCTGTTATTACACAGAACCCTAAAAGGATTTCCCAGGTTTGGGACTTATTTTCAAGTTGGTGAGCCACACTTGTTTTCTGTTATTTTTGTGCTGAAGAGCTGGAGATAAGCGTGTGTTGATGTATAAAGTTTTGGCTGCCCTGAAAGGAAAAATAAAGCCGTTTTGTTTTGCTCAAGACTTTGTGCTCTGTGGGCTCCCCAACATCACATTATTGTTGCAGAAGCCATTTGCACATCACAGCAATTCAATGAACTGCATCCCAGAGCTCCTGTGCTACATTCCCCATATGCAGCAAGGAATTCTGGGTAGAACATGCAAATGCCATCTGTATCACTTTTATGCATCCTGGGTCTGTTCTGTGTAGTAACAGACCCAGGATGCTTAAAAGTGAGACAGAGGTCATTTGCATGTCCTACCCAGAATTCCTTGCTGCATATGGGGAATGTGGCACAGGAGCTCAGGGATGCAGTTCATTGAATTGCTGTGATGTGCAAATGGCTTCTGCATTAATAAATATACATGTATATGTATGTATACATATATATATATACACACGGACAGCTTGAACCTTTCATTTGCCTGTGCGTAATTGTTGCTCATATAACAACTGATTAATTTAATGAAGTAATAGGGGAGGTCAAACCTCAGGCCGCTTAATGACTTCATGTGTTATAACCAGTGGCGACTCTAGGAACAATATTTAGGGGGGGGCACAGAAGATACCGCAGTCAAAACTGGGGGGGCACTAATAATTTTCACCACTAAATCATACCACTGAATAAAAGTAAGGGCCCTATCACCTGGTGTGAGCTAAAACACCATCACTAAAGCAAAAATTTAGTGCGAGTCGCTAAAACTTGCAGGGTTATTCAGAGAGAGGTGAAAAGCAGGAGAATGACTGGAGAATGGAAAATTCTTGGTCAAAGAATCGGCTATTTTGACCTAGAATTTTCCATTCTCCAGTCATTCTCCTGCTTTTCACCGCTTTCTGAATAACCCTGTTAGTGCCTGACGACCTACTAACAGATCACCTTGTCTGCAGTAGTCCATGAACAAGGTCGTTTGGCGCACGCTAGGGAAACTCTAAGACCCAAGTTGAGACCCAGCGTTGTGTACAGGATAGAACGTTTTTTCTTTTCCATACCTATCCCCCACCCTCACAAGCTTGAATATGAACACATCCAGTGAATAACCTCTCACCCCTGCATTATTAAAATCCTCCACGGTGGCCGTATCATCCATGTTTTGATGCACACATATATTAAGGCTGATAGGCATTGCATGATAAATGCCTCCCAGCAGCATGTTGAATCATTACACTGCATTTAACCACTTCCATGCGGAGGACGCGCTCAGCGCGTCCTCCACATGGCTCCCGCTGTGCGGAGGACGCGCTGAGCGCGTCCTCCCTTTGGGGTCAGCGTTCGGCCGGGTTCCCGGCCGATCGATGGCCCCCCCGGTGCGGGCTGATATCCTCGATGTCAGCCCAGCATCCGGAACCGCCGCCGATGAAATTAGGTGTCATCGCGGCAGCGCGATAACACCTAATTCAGGCGCCCCCCCCCCCGCATGTGCGGAGGAGGTGCCTGAAAGGGAGGGGGGAGGTCCTTCGGACCTCTCTCCCTCCCGATCGGCGGCGTTGCGGGGGTTAACCCAGGCACCTTTTGGAAGGGCACAGCCTGCCCTTCCAAATGGTGCCTGGCATTAACCCCTGGGGAGCTGGATCGCGAATCGGCGCTGAAAAGCGCCGGTTCGTGATCCTTTCCCGGAGCTGGCCGACATCTTGGATGTCGGCCAAGCCTCCGGGAACTCCCC
This sequence comes from Leptobrachium leishanense, assembly GCA_009667805.1. Lineage (NCBI taxonomy): Eukaryota > Metazoa > Chordata > Amphibia > Anura > Megophryidae > Leptobrachium > Leptobrachium leishanense. The sequence goes on along the minus strand of CM019063.1, from coordinate 95,112,587 downwards.
CTGAGGACTGGCGTCATCGTGCATAGCACGATGACGCCAGTCCTAGAGTTAACCCCTAACTTCCACCAACGGTGGAGATAGGGAGTTCTAATGAACTCCCTATCTCCCGATCCGTGGCAGCTAGGGGTTAAAGTTTGGTATGGTTGGATCGGCCAGAGCATGGCCGTTCCAACGATACCAAACACTACTGTGAAAAAAGTGTTTTAAAAAAAATAAAAATTAAAAATAAAAATATATTTAAAAAAAATTACAAAAAAAAAATAAACATTTTTTTTTCTTTTTTTTGGTTCGTTAATGCAGCAATATTGTTCCCATTTCAATTATAATGTGAACAATGATGCTGCACTAACGATTTTTGTATGCGGTGCGTTTGTTAAAAATCGTGTAATTTTCCCCAAAAAAAAATGTAACGAGACCCCCATCTCTAATTTTTTTTAACAAGCGCACCCCATACAAAATATAACCGCAATTGCTCGCATGTTAAAATGTGAAAAAAAACACTTTACACGTTGTAAATTATTGAAAATACATATTTTATTGCATTTTTTGTTATAATATACAGACATGACATAACGTATACATATAATAATGACATATTATGAATCTACCAAGTCTGACGGAAAGAACGATATATAATATGTCTGGGTCATATACTAAAATAAGCCTTCAAAACACGTTTAAACATGATGAGCAAAACCGGTAAAAATGACCTCAGCACAGAGGTGTGAAAAGCCTCAGCAGCGAAAGGGTTAATAGATCCAAAAGGAAGGCCAGGTGAGCGACAAAAATTTCCCTGCTACAGCATATAAACAATACATGTTTCAGGGCAAGACTTATCCATGTGTTCCTTTAAACATGGTCCACACAGTCACCCTAATAATCAACTGCTTACATACTATGAATAGCCCCCAGCATAAAATGTTTAAAATTAGGCAATATATTAGAATTAGGATATATGTGGATAAAGGATACATTTATAATAGAGCCGACTGCAACAGCAGCGACATTGCTGACCATATCCATTACTATGGTGTATGGGGCCAAGAGAACACCTGTGTTGCATTCCTTTCAATTGCCTGTTAATTTTGGACGAGGAACCGTTTTTTCTGTTTTTTTGGAGTTAGCACCAGGGCTGAGCAGTAGGTAAAATGTTGCAATTAGTGCACCTCAAAAAATTTTGTGCTGGCACCAAGTGATCTGTAAAGATATCTAGCACTCCCCGTGTTAAGTATAGGACACGGAAAGTACAGTAAGCTCGCGGTACAAATCGCTAATAGCGACGCGCTAAGTGATTTTTCCCATTTGTAGCGGGAGGCAAACGATCTGTTGGTCAGGCGCTAGACTGAATTAACCTGGCGCTAACGCGAAATCACGCCGACGCAAGGGTTAGCTCACACCAAGTAATAGTGCCCTAAATAAGTATATATATATAAATAAGATTACAAAACCCCAGAGTAATGTGATGCAATGATGCCTTTTTGTTGTACTAACCTAATACTTAAATTCAATATTTTATTTGCTACAATTCGGCAGTTTCCGCTGAATGTCTGATAACTGCTTCAGCGACTCCACTTTTAGCAAATTACAGTGACCATTCGCTAAATAGGGAATTCACCTTATTTTCTGCATAATAAATTCCCCGAAATGTGACGGAAAGCAGAGGATCTACAGATCATTAGACCCTTTAGATTCTAACTTCCATAATAACCCCTAAAATGCCTTAAACCCAGAGAAATACAATAAAAATAATAAACAATGTGGCATTTAGCTACCCCTTAACCCCTAAAATGACATTAACCCCTTCACTGCTGAGGCATTTCACCACTGTGTGCTGAGCTCATTTTTACCGCTTTCGCTCATCATGTTTAAACGCGATTTGAAGCCACATTTTAATAAATGACCCAGACATATTATATATCGTTCTTTCCGGCAGACTACGCAGATTCATAATATATAATTTTTATATGTATACGTCATGATCTGCCTGTATATTATAACAAAAAATACAATAAAAATTGAATTTTTAATCATCTGCAGTGTGTAAAGTGTTTTTTTTCACATTTTATCACATGAGCGTTTGCGGTTATGTTTTCTATGGGGTGCGCTTGTACAAAAAATTTGAAATGGGGACTTGTTACTTTTTTTGGGGGGAATTACGTGATTTTTAGCAAACGCACCCCATAGAAAAAAATCATTAGTGCAGCATCATTGTTCACATTATAATTGAAATGTGAACAATATTGCTGCATTAATAAAAACAACACACAAAAAAAAAAACATGTTTTTTTTTTATTTATTTATTTTTTTAAATTTATTTATTATTTTTTTTTATTATTATTTTTTTTTACTTTTTACCTAGTCATGTTGGGTATCATTCGAAAGGCCATGCTCAGGCCTTTCAAATGACACCCTCCATGACCCCCTAGCTGCCACGGTTCTGGAGATATCGGGGTTCACAAGAACCCCCTATCTCCACCAGGGGATTTCCTTGGGAAATCCCCGGCAGCTAGGGGTTCCCCGGCTATCTGACGTCATCACGCTATGCGTGATGACGTCAGACAGCGAGGGGAGTCCCGGGGCGGAGCCGCCATCCAAGATGGCGGCCCCCACCGGAGATAGGCTGCACTTCGGCCTCGCAAGGCGCTGAAGTGCAACCCAGCACTTGAGGGGTTAAAGCCAGGCATCGCTTAAAAGGGGAGACTCTCCCCTTTTAAGCGGTGCCTGGCTTTTACCGCTGCTCCTTCCCGATCGGGAGGGAGAGGGATCCGAACGGATCCCCCCCCTCCCTTCCAGGCTATCTCCCGGCATTGCCGGGGGGTCGCCTGGAAATGACGTCATCGCGCATGGCGCGATGACGTCATTTACGCCGGGAGGAGCTTGACTTCAGCGTCTGAGGACGCTGAAGTCAGAACGCCGTGGGACCCCGGACAGAGAGGTGAGTATCTCCGCCGGGGGTCCCGCACAGCTGATGACGTGTGGGGCACGTCCTCAGCATGCAACGTGCATCAATGAGGACGTGTCCCACACGTCTTCAGCAGTGAAAGGGTTAATCAAGGGAAAACATGAAATGAATACACTGAGGCATGTAGCCATTAACCCCTAAAATGCCATTAATCAAGGAAAAAACAAATGTATACTGTGAGGGATGAAGCCTGCCCATTAACCCTTAATATACAGCTAAACCAAGGCATAAACTAACGTAATACACAATGTAATGTATAGTCTGAACATTAACCATTTCACTGCTGATCCATTTCAACCCTGTGAAAATGTTTACGTTTAAGTGCACGTTTTTATTTGATGTTTTATGACTTTTACATCACACTGAATATGGTCATGTGGGGTATCATTGGAAAGGCCAGAATCTGCCCTTTCAAATGACACCTAGTTCATCCATATACGATGCATAGCTAGAGATACGTTGGTCCGAAGACGTGTGGGAAGCTGGATGATGATTTTTGGTGGGGGGGGCACATGGGGGGGCAAGGAATAACCTAGGGGGGGCAATTGCCCCCCTTGCCCCCCTGTAGAGTCGCCTATGGTTATAACACCCTGTAATGCACTGCCTCTTCTCTATTGTACGTTGAATAGTTGTATGGATTTGTTTATCTTTTCAGAAGTTAGAGGTGGTTCTCCTGTATCCGTTAGAAATGGTGCTGGACACTAGTTCTTAGTCCTCATATCTGCTGTTTTACCCATAGTAAAATATCACGTGCTTGGTGTAAAATGGTCCTTATCATAATTCAGCTTGTTTTAGGCTAGGGACAGATGAGCGCATTTTCTGCGGCCACCGTCAAAATGTACGTCGATGCGTGCGCACGCATTTTTTCACGGAATACGCTTAAGTGGTCAGACGATGCGCAATTCTGGACGTATTTCATGACGATGGGGTGAAAAGAAGTCTAGGGAAATCCGGCTGTTTGAACGTTATGTTGGCCGCACACTAGCAGCGTCTGACATCTCCTAATCACGCACACACGCTGCTATGCGGCCGCAGCGCACTCTGTACGTCAGTACCAGCGGTTTAACGTTCTCGAAAAAATGCGTTCATTTTCCACTTGCGTTGCGCGGCCGGACTTTTGTGCGACCGTACTTCGTATATTGGCTGTCATTGCCCCTCATCTGCTGCTAGTGCGGCCGTGATTATGTGCGCCAGAACGCGCGTTCGCACTGCCTCAGTCTGACCCTAGCCTTAATCGCTTGCTTTTTTATTCTGCTCTTCGCAAGTAGCCATACTTTTTTAATTTGATCATTTTGCTTACGAGGTTGTTCATGCCTGGCATTGCCGCGAGGTGTGGGAAATGAACGGCCTTTATAGTTATAGGAAATCTTCACGTGGTCTGATATTATATCATAATTTGACGTTGGTGTTCCCATGAGAATAGCCAATAGGTTTTAGATGTCTAACAGGGTTATTCAGAGAAAGGTGAAAACCAGGAGAACTGGCAGGAGAAGAGAACAATCTAGACCAAATAGCCGATTTCGAAAGTGAGATAAATGGGAGTTTTTCTGTTTTGGTTATTTTGACCTCAAATTTTTACTCCTCTAGTCATTCTCCTGAGTTTCACCTTTCTCTGAATAGACCTGTAGGTGTATGAAAATGCTATGAAATACATCCCCGTCATCTACTTTCAGACTGCCTTTATATCTTTGTGCTTCTCACCTGACGATTGATGATTGGTTCAGGAACTGAGGATCTGCAAATCCAGCTTAGGATACATATGGAGAGCGGTGTGAAAATAGGCTAAATATCATTTTATTGCTGGAAATCAGGGGAAATTATTGGGAAGGGGGGTTCTGAACACTTTTGGCCATCTAACATATAAAAACTATTACTTTTCCCAAATTTCGGGCTTTATCCCCTATCCTTCAAGCTAACAATGGCGTTAGCGCTAGTTAATGGAGGTCATAGCACTGCGGCCACATCGCCTTCAAATCGCTAACGGTTAAAAAACCCATTAGTGTTTGTTAGTTTGCAATTCCATAGCACGAGTTTACTGTACTTTGTGCTCCTTATACCTAACATGGGGAGCGCAATGTACAAGCACAGATTGATTCGCATTAGGATAATCTCAGAACTCCTAGAGGGCCCTCAGCAGCGTCAGCTTCACAGCTGTCATTCACCCAGGTGGCATGCCACGGAAATCAATGAAGGCTAACTTTTGATGGTGAATGACTTAAATTTGTCTTATACAGTTGTGTTCAAAATTATTCAACCCCCAATGCTGTAAAGGGTTTTAGGGAATTTAGTGTACATTTGTAATTGTATTCATAATGAAATCCTACAAGGACTTTTTAAAGAACCATATGCAACTAAAATGACATCAATTGGTTTTGTAATACAGTAGTAAATGTTTCTTTTGTGAATTCTTCATTGACACAATTATTCAACCCCTTAAAGACTACCACTCTGAAGAACAGAGGTTCATTCAAGTGTTTTCAATCAGGTATTGAAAACACCTGTGGATGTCACGGAGCAGCAATAAAGCATAATAAGCACCAATTAGGCAGCTTTAAAATGACTGTGATACTCAGCTCCTTCTAGACATTTACTGGTGTGGTTAGAAACATGGTGAAGTCAAAAGAATGGTCCAAGAAGACAAGAGAAGAGGTGATTACTCTTCACAGGAAGGGCAATGGCTATAAGAAGATTGCAAAGATGTTAAACATACCAAGAGAGACCATAGGAAGCATCATTCGCAAATTCAAGGCAAAGGGCACTGTTGAAACGCTACCTGGTCGTGGCAGAAAGAAGATGCTGACTTCGACTGCTGTGCGCTACCTGAAGCGTAGAGTGGAGAAAAGTCCCCGTGTGACTGCTGAGGAACTGAGAAAAGATTTGTCAGATGTGGGTACTGAAGTTTCAGCTCAGACAATACGGCGCACACTGCGTAATGAAGGCCTCCATGCCAGAACTCCCAGGCGCACCCCCTTGCTGTCTCCAAAGAATAAGAAGAGTCGACTGCAGTATGCCAAAAGTCATGTGGACAAACCACAGAAGTTTTGGGATAGTGTTCTGTGGACTGATGAAACAAAATTAGAACTGTTTGGGCCCATGGATCAACGCTATGTTTGGAGGAGGAAGAACAAGGCCTATGAAGAAAAGAACACCTTGCCTACTGTGAAGCATGGCGGGGGGTCAATCATGCTTTGGGGCTGTTTTGCTTCTGCAGGTACAGGGAAGCTTCAGCGTGTGCAAGGTACCATGAATTCTCTTCAGTAGCAGGAGATATTGGATGACCATGTGATGCAGTCCTTCACAAACCTGAGGCTTGGGAGACGTTGGACCTTTCAACAGGACAATGATCCCAAGCATACCTCCAAGTCCACTAGAGCATGGTTGCAGATTAAAGGCTGGAACATTTTGGAGTGGCCATCGCAGTAACCTGACTTAAATCCGATTGAGAACCTCTGGTGGGACTTAAAGAAAGCAGTTGCAGTGCGCAAGCCTAAGAATGTGACTGAACTGGAGGCTTTTGCCCATGACGAATGGGCGAAGATACCCGTAGATCGCTGCAAGACACTTGTGTCAAGCTATGCTTCACGTTTAAAAGCTGTTATAACTGTAAAAGGATGTTGTACTAAGTACTAAGATTGAATGTCACTTGGGGGTTGAATAAAACTGATAATGATGTGAGCACAGAAAAGACATTTGTGGTTATTTCATTATAAATGTTATGTTATATTTGTCTGACCTACACGTGCCTCTTTGATTTAATTGTAAGCAAGACGACTGAATGATCAAAATCAATGTCAAACTGGCCAAAACACTCAATTTCAGTGGGGGTTGAATAATTTTGAACACAACTGTATATGCGTTGGCAAAACATGCATATATTGGGAGTGATTCCCTGTCAAATGAGCTTTGGCATTACAGGTGCACTTAACATTAAATTAACCCTTTCACTGCTGAGGATGTGTGGGGAACGTCCTCAATGACTCCTAAGGAAAGATAAAAGGGGGTTCCTTTGAACCACGATATTTCCAGACTGTTGACAGCTAGCAGGGTCATGTTTGGTATCATTAGAAAGGCCAGAGCATGGCCTTTCCAATGATATCAAACATGACCATGTTTAAAGTAAAGAGAAAAAAAAGGAAAACCGTGGTTTTTTTAAGACATGAATTGGCTCAGCAGTGAATGGGGTTAATATTTTTCTTACTATTAATATTTTGCCATTAATTTTGCAATGAATGCATCTCGGTGACCGCTTCTTTTTTCACACATGTAAGGCTGCTGCCCTTTATACGGTAGAATGTTTCTTTCTTTTTCCATGCATTCTGCATTTTAGGAAAGTCACGCAGCAAAAGTAATTCAGTTTGATGTCATATTTTTTATTAACGTGGCTGACGTCTCTAAAACTGTTTTAGTGTTTTGCATGAAAGAGGGGATATATACGGACTATTGTAAAAAGCAAAAAAAAGTCCCTTAAATGATAAACCCAGCGCACATCTCTGACGTAAATCAGAATGTGTTCTAGCTTCGGCGAACTAAAGTGGAGTATGTACAGTGACACTGCAGGGAAATAATTTTTTTGGGAACTGCCAAAGGAGTTCTCTGTATCTTTTTCAGTGTTGTCGGAAAGTTTTTCTAGTGTAGATGTTAATGGGTTTTCAACCAATGTTTGCAAAGTAGTATCCGCTGTACAGTAGCGTGCGCAGCCCAATACATTCGGGTGTGCACCCACAGTGCATTTACAAATTGAAAAATGATGTTAGAGTTTGCACAAAATACGCGTTTTTCTTTAACAATAACAGGGTTATTCAAAGAGATCCAAATTGCTGGAGAACGGTAACTGAACGCTGAAAATCAGCGTTCGGTTACCTTTCCTGGTCATTCGGCTATTCAGAGAGCAGGCAATTCGCCAATTCCTGGCGAATTGCCTGCACATACGATGCCTGTTCGGTGCCTGTTCGAGGGAAGTGAATCCCCATAGAGAAGCAATGCTTCATCTATTCAGAGAACAAAAACCAGCAGGAAAAAGTTGCTGAAATGCCCTGTCATTCGGTGGTTTCATTCGACAGGTTTATTCAGGCGAATCCCATAGACTTCAATGTTAAAAATATTCCCGTTTTAATTCAATATCTAATAAACCGTTCATTATAATATTCTGCAGTAAAGAGTCTCTTTATTTATAGATTTTTTTAGGCATTTTTGGGGATTTTTTTGCAAAGATTTTTTTTTCCTTTTTTTTTTTAAATAATTTTTTCTCTTTTCTGTAACAGCCCTTTTTATTATCATTCATTGGATCTTCTATGTAAATTTCAGACATTTTTTGCTCAGTAGTTTGTTTGCAAACAGCGTATCACTTTTCAAACATTCAAGCGTACAGTTTTTTGTTTTTTTCTTCACCTCCTTCATCTGCGGTGTCGGGTTTTTCCGGCGGCTGCTCTGCGCTCTGATCAGCTCCTGCTCGAGTTTCTCTGGCGTGTTCATCCAGATGTTTTTGCGGGTTTTGCTGTGCGTTCGCCGGGGTTTTGCAGTGAGTTTTCGGCGGGTTTACGGCGACTTTTCCCTGCAATTTGGGGACCCTGTGGTGCTTGCTGAATACACCGCAGGGTCGCCAAAATGGGATTACAAAATCGTACCGAATTGAGGAGAATGAAAAGTCACCGAACGTGCAGTGACTTTTCGATTCTCTTTGAATAACCCTGTAGAAAGTCTAATCCTAGATAAAGTCCATTTTCTTAGTTATTCATAATGAACCAGATCAGAAAACCTCTAAAATGCAAATGTAGGGGTGAAAATGAGTTCTTTACCCAACTTTAAGGTGTGCCTGGGCACACCAGGCACACCTATGCCACTGTAGTAGTTTGGCATGTATTTCCCTGTAGTTTCCACCAGAGTTTCACTAGACGTAGCCCAGCGTTGTAATTTTCATTGTAGTTTGTATCTCCATGGAGATCGGCACTTTAAAATTGCTGAATCGTGTTGCAGACAAAAGTGATACAGTGGTAATTGAAGACTAGCCAGTTTCACAGTTCTTGTGTAAGAATGATGACGGCACCGTTATTGGCAGCATCTTTGGCAATTCTCAGAAGGAAAATCAAGCAGCGGCAGGCGAAGTTCATCATAGCTGCAACGTCGGTGAGCATTGGCTCTTTGTCATTTTATAATCTGCAACATAAGACCCATGAAAGCTCTTCATGTAAATATATTTTTTTTCGATGAAAAGGAGCTCTGAGATATCTCTGCTCTAAAAATACATAAATCACAGATACGGTAAAACAAATGAGGGCTTGTTAGCGCTGATCTGAAATCTAAGAATAAGAAGATATCTAACGTAGCAAAGGTCAACAGAAGGTTCAACTTTGTAACAAGAAATCCAAAAAGTAATCAGACTTTGGAATTTGCTTCCAGGAGAAGAGTTTCCGCAAATTTACTCAGAGAATTTCAACATAAATTGGATTCCTGCAAAATATATGGAGCACAAGCCCCTTCGTAATGTAATTTTAAAAGAAATCAAAATATTTTAAAGGAAACATTTGTAGAAGTTTTCTTTAACTCAAACATGTTGAAAAAGTCATCAAAATACTTTATGTACAGTCTGCTGCCTTTTATCAATCATCTATTTCAATGGATGCTCCAAACGCCATTCCAGCTTTGGCTCTTTCCATAGACCATTCCTGCATCACGTCCCATGTCCCTTCCTTCATGTACACATTTTTTTTTTTTTTTTACTACATTGAAATATAACATTAGCTACTGCGAGAAGTCTGTCCTTTCACATATCCCCTCGAGGAGCCTGAGCCATCGTTGCACTAATGCAGGGTTGGCAGCTTTTTTTGTTATTATTATTTTTTTGAGAAAGGATTTTACCAGGAAGGATACATTGAGATTTCTCTCGTTTTCAAGTATTTCCTGGGGGGCGAGTATGTACCGTTAGGTGTCTTGCCCTAGGACACCTACTGGACAGGTGTTCCTGCCAGGATCGAACCTGTGTCTCCACGGTCTCTCTCTACTTGAACAGCATATGCTTGTGGCTCTTCACAAAAACTATGAATAGAGCTGTCGTTAACCACATCACTACCAAGTTGTATTCCATATAAGCACTGTCAGGACCCAGTGGATTTATGGAAAACAACTTTGTAAATGCGACTGTGCCCCTCATAAAATATAGTCTGTAAAACACATTTTAGAGACTGTAAGCTTATTTGACAAGCAGAGAGCTCTCCCTGCAGGCCATAACGTGCTACTACATGTATGATAATACAGCTGGAGTTCCATCTATTTGATCAGCTTGGAGATCTGTATTTCTTTTACAAACAGCTTCAGTACCTTGGATGACTTATCCAAGGTGTTGAAATTTTGGGGGAGCATTCTGGAGCTCGCTTGCAAACAAAGTCATCTCTTAAACAAGCAGATCCATTGTAAGGGAATCACTGACAAGAAGGTACTCAATGCTCCGGCATCAGGGCAAAAGTAATCCGCTAGGCGTCACAACCAGTAGACTCTCAAAAGATCTTGGAGAATAAGCAGCCCTGGTTTTATATAGGGAGAAGGGGTAGTGGGTTATATCCCTTTCTCCAGTCTTCCCATCAGCAGTGTGCCCCCCAATGGTCCCTTTTGGACCATTCTCCATGTGGTTTGTAACGGGCGAGTGGAATCGGGGAGAAACGCACACTGCATGATCCACGTTTGGCGGGCCATTCCACAAGCGTCCTGTGGACCCAAGCTTCAATGCTATGATGACATTAACCAGGCTCCCAAAAATAAAAAAAAAGATAAAAAATATAGTTTTTTATTCATGTGTTTATAGTATCCTTTTTAAAAAAAAAATACATTCTGGAGAATAAAAAGCCTATAAAAAAATATTCTGGATTTTAACATGTTTTTAGAATAACTTATTACAGTTTGCCTTTATGTTGTAGGTTTATCATTTTATTGCCAATTTTTATATTTTCGCATTTTCATTTGTGTCAGTATATCATACCGCTAGAACAACCTTGATATTCTTCGAAATGAGATCCTGCCATCCATGTCTGTACTCAGCTCCTCCTGCCATGCGTGTATGAAAGCGAGCGATGTATTTTTATACACTTGTTTAACTTTCTCCTGTTTTTTTTTTTTGTTTGTTTTTTTGATTGCTTTAATAAAGTAACGGTTTAATGAGAAATGAAAGACTTGTACTTTTTATATAATTGTATTGTCACACACTAGCTGCATCAGCCAAGGGCAGAGAAAACAACCAACAAAGCAGTGTTTTTATGACGTGATCGAGACCGAATAACGAGTAATAAAAATTATATACCTCTTAATGGTGGTAGTATGTCTTTCGGAAGTTGACTTTATGAGGAAACCATCAAAATAGTCTTCCTTTGTTAGCTTAGCCGTAAAGTCATCCTGTAAATTCGCTTTCTCTTTTTTTGTATTCTTTTTCAGACGGTTTCTTTTTTTGCCGCGTACTGTATGCTACATTTATCCACATTGTTTTTTTTTTCATTTTTTTTTTTCTTCAAGAAGGAACACTATAGGCAAAACAACAACAATAATAATATTAATAAAAAGCAAAAAATGAAGGGGTTAATTATTAGCTCTTGCTGACTCCCATCCTCTTTTCCTTTAATATTTAGATTCTTTAAGCTCGCCTCTTGTCCAGCGTTCAGGTCTCTGCAGGATCTTTTGGCTCAGTCATTTAGCTACAGGAAGTAGCCAGAACTTGGGGGATGACAGTCAGGGCACGTGCACCTATTGCACACGCAGCCAATCAGATGCCTCTCCATGCAAGACTGCTGAAGCAGCCAAGGACAGGCGGGTTGAAGAAAAAAGGGATTGGAAAAAAAAAATCCTTCCACAATCTAGACAATAATGGCTGTTATATTATTTATTTATTTGATCCGTTTTCCCCAATGCAACTCTTTCTTTTCTTTTGTCAGGCTTCTGATACTATGACCTGTCAAAGTAGCTTAAAGGGGTAGTCTGGGGTTAAAGTGGGAGATGGGGGGTTCAAGGGTTACACATTAACCCCTCCTGACTCCCTCCCCTTGTTTTATCCCTTTAGTTTGTTTAGAAACTCCACTTTATTTCAGCACCAGACTAGACTTTTTCATTGAAATTTCAGCGCTTTGCATTTTGGTTATTGCATTTCACCGAAACTACAGTGAATTCACTATTCACCGTAGGGTCACCTAAGTGTGTCAAAAATGGAGTTGCCGAAGCCTCATGAACTATTGGCGAACGTCGACAAAGAGCACCAAAGAACAGTGAACTCCCCTGTTTAAATCTGTCCAACTGGAAATCAGTTAATTTCGCCGTCATTTCGGTGAAGTTCAGCGTTCTGTGAATAGACGGCCCATTATTTCTCTATGGGGCTATTTCGTTGCCGCCAAACTGCACCATATTTTGCTGTAAATTCACCTATATTTGGAGAATTGACAGCTTTGTGAATAGACGAACTGCCATGAAATTGTAGTGTACGGTGAAATTCCTCGTTTGTTGCACTTCGGTGGCAAGTTCGGGGCTTAGTGAATAACCCCTTTTGCTGTTGCATTACAGCAGTCATGGATTTGACAGAATACAGGGAGAGCTCTGGGGCCACTCACTGCTGTACAGGGATTAGATTCAGGGGGTTATAATGACTGAAAATCCCTGTACACACACACACACACACACACACACACACACACACACACACACACACACACACACACACACACACACACACACACACACACTTTTATTGGTAGAACCTTCATTTCTAATAATCTCATTATGATCGAAACAGATCTGACCATTTTATTACCTGTCTGCATCATATTTACTGTATCTGACACAAAGGCCATTTCTGCCTGTATGCTGATAATTCAGGCCCAGTGTGACATTGTGCCATATCAGGGACACCATCTAGAGCAGTGTTTCCCAAACCGGTCCTCAGGACCCGCTGACACAACACGTTTGCCAGATATCAGAAGCACAGGACAGGTGATATAATTTCATTCTCAGTGATTGCAGGATTCAGTCTGCATTTCCGCAAGGTGATTTGCAAAATCTGGCCTGGTTGAGGGTCCCGAGGACCGGTTTGGGAAACACTGATCTATAGTTTAGAACCTTTCATTCCAACAATATTTCTTTAATGGATAAATCAATACATAGAAAAAGCAGGAATACAGTGGTGCTACGTCGTGGGAACTAGGTAGTACGGATCGCTAGTACACTAAAATGGTTATTCCCAATAAGACTTTTACCCTTATTTCTCTTTTACAACTTCCTCTTTCTTAAGTTACCTCAGTTCTCTCCCCAACCAAACACCCGCCCCCCCCAACTCCCCATAAATAAAAACACACAACAAAGTATTGGCGGTTTGAAAAGGTCACGTCTTTTATTAATTAAGGCCAGAATCATTGCCTTTATGGCAGAATTATAAGCGATCCTCGCTTTCTCGAAATAGGTAACGCCAGATAACACTGGTACCAGAAATCCAGCCAGATAACACTGGCAACCGCAATGCACCACAAGCATTGCCAAGAAATATCGGCTGGCCCCACGTGGCTAAGCTAGCGCGACCACACGCTGCTCTCTTTATAGCAGATAGCAGGCCGAGAGGATCTGCAAACCAGGAGGCACCTGACCTGTGTTTGGCTGCACAAACCACCACACAGACCCCCTAACCTACAGACCCTCCCCCTTTATTGCCTCTCCACGTGCCAGGGCCGCATATTTCACCGCCACCAAAAATGAGGACCCTCATTTTCTGCCACCAATAAAAGACCGTGACCCTTTCACTTACCTTACCCAAGGTTCTTTATCTCACCTTCGGCGCCGCCAACAAAAATGTTGCTCCCCACCTCAGACAAATGGACCCCTCTTCCCTATCCCCTTTATGCCCACTTTTGTGAGGCTGACCTAGGTTCACTCACCTTTTTGTGCCCGCAGCGTGAATAGCCGCCCAGCGCACATAGGAGTGTCCCAGGACCCATACGCTCTTGGCCCGTTCTGAAAGAAACCCAAAAACAGAAGCTATTAACGCCCAAAATACATACTAACTTTTATAGCAACTGAAATTAACCAAACCTTAATATAGAAATTATTATTATTTTTTTATTATTCCCCCCCCTCATTTTTGCGGCGGCCTCACATAACGCCTATACGCATCCGACTTTCATCTCCACATGTTTTAATATATAGAGACATATAAAATGTCGGCATATAAGAACCTTTTCGGCCCATCTAGTCTGCCCAATTACATGGATACTTTACCTGGATTTATCTTTTGTTTAGGATAGCCTTATGCCTATCCCATGCTTGCTTAAATTCAATTACTGTTTTGGCCTCTACCACTTCTACTGGAAGGCTGTTCCATGTATCCACCACCCTCTCAGTAAAATAATGCTTCCTGATGTTACTTTTAAACCTTTGCCCCTCTAATCTAAGACTATGTCCTCTTGTCTTGCTCCTTAGGGTAACCAAACTGTGCTGCCGTGGTGGCTGCACCCATTCTGAGAGAATGCGGAGCAATGCAATCCCCTTTCCATCCCAGCAACATTACAGCCTTTTTCAAAGCCGCTTTGAATTGAAACCTGGACAAATTGGTTCCATCCTCATGCCTCAAAAAACATATGGCCGTTTGCAGGAGCCGCCTCCAAATAACCTCTTACACATAACACCGGGCATGCCTCTGCTTAACCTCTGTATTACGCTCCAGTCTTTGTATAGTATACACCCCCCTCTAAGTAATGGATTCCTTTTGTTTTCACATGCTTCCATCAGCCCCTCCCCTCCCCAGCAACCGAGGTCAGCCAGCTCACGGTTATCTGATCCATTGTTCTTAGCTGGGTGTGATTACATGGTCTCTGCACCTTTCCTCTCTGTGTGTGCGTCCCTTTCAAAATGTAAATAAACGCAGTCTCCATTTTGAGTTGAAAAAAGCAAGGATCTTATGTACGTTATTGCCCGCATTCTGGGCCAGAAGCAGTACTTCTGTGGAATACTGACTTCAAGGGGAGCAGTCTGCACGTGGACAGGAACCCCCACGTTACAGCCTCGTTCCCCGACTGCCCTCTGGGTTAAGCTAAATGGGGACTTCTCCAAAGGACCAGCCATTCTACCTAACAGCAGCTCCTTCCCCCACTTTTCTCTCAAGATTTCTGCCAGTTCATATGCTGATTTCAACTGCTTTACTTTCCTACACCCCTTTGCTTCACCCGTAATCAGTCTCTTGAAGCCTTCCTTAAAAAATCCTTACTCCATTCTCCTTATCCTCCATCTTAAAACTCACCAGCCCTGGAATCCTTTACCAATAGTACGAGGCTACACATGTGAAAGTCTTTAACCCACGTCCACCAATGAAACGGTTTCTTGCTTAGTATATTAATCTATAGGCCCGAAGTTAAGTCAACCTAACCAAAATAATGAAACAGCATTTGCTAACATACTAAATCACTGTTTAGTTGATACGCCTCTTCAGAAATTATAAACAGCATAAATAAATTCCAAGAACCCATGTATTAAATCAAAAGTGGATGTATTCCAGCACCAACAAGGACGACATTTCGACCAGACTGGTCTTTGTCAAGTCTTCAGACATTATAACAGATACATTTAAATGTGTATTTGGTTATTACCTTTTATATATTCATAAGTGTGGCAGAAACCATCTGGATTAATTTAGTTGCGCAAATGTAAGCTTAAACAGATTGTAGAGTTACTGCTGCAGCACTTCCTCATTGACAGCAGACCATGTGACTTTTTGAGGCTTAAGATGGCTGCCAGCCATGCGGTCACTGATTACCTATGTTTATAAGATCATACAGACTATACAAATAATAAGGTTTGATCAAGTATTACAAAGTGAAGCAAATATCAACGAGCATTTTCTAGCTAAAAATGCAAATCACTACAAAGGGTAAATTAGCGCGTATTTAACCCAATAGATTACACACACACACACACACGCATATAGCATATTATCAACATAGAGACAAATTCACAGAATTAATACACTTAATACTCATCCACTCCCAAGCTTTCTTATGATGATGGTACAAGTGGGAAAGATGAGGGAGTTGCTGATCATGTTTCCTCTATTTCTGAAATAAGTCTCTCCTCTCCCTCAATAAAGACAAAGTTAGCGTTCTGAAATAATTATTTACTCAACTGTAGCAAGTGCGCAAAAAAGATTGTACATTACTGCTGTGTCACTTCAAAAATTGCCTCAATTAGTATAGTGAACTTAAATAGAGTATCCAAATTTATTCATTAACTTATTGCTTAGCCCTTGGGGTTACTTTATTTATTTCACATACACACAGGTGAGACAACCCCCCCCTCCCTTCCAGAATACATTACAGATAACAACAGGCTCCAGCCACTGGACAATATAAAAGCTCCAGCCACTGGACAATAGAAAAGACAGTCAACACAATGGAATGTTTACCCATGCGACTTCTCTAAACAGTGTGTTTAGGGATACACAGGATGTTAGAGTGCAAGCTCTTGAGCAAGGGGCCTCTCCAACTGTTTAATGAGTGCAAAATATAACAACTTATAACTGTAACATACAGATACACACTTTGACAACAGCATAGCACATCACACAACACTCTACACTATATACAGAGACAATAAACCGTAAAGCAAAATACTTGCAAATAAACAATGGGGCGGCCGTTTCGTCACAGGTTGTTTTGTATGCTTCCGGCCTGTTCAGTACACAAATGACTGCAGCTCATTAAATTTTGTCTATTTTGGAGTGCTATTTGGTGCTAGAACACCCACTATTCGTGTGTGATTCTTAAAATTGACCGTCAGTCATTTGCTAGAGTGAGCACTTTAACTATAAGGCACAGCAATCCTCAGACAGACACATGCAAAATTACTGAAACCCAAATGCACCCAATAACATACAAAACAACAAATCACTGAATTCTGGCCGAGTTATACCAGAACAATTAACCTATTCATAATTACTATCATGCAGATACTACGCAAAATTAACAAGGGAATACAGTATAGTGTAACAAATATCAAAAGCATCTACTAAATAAAACCTACAAATCAATACAATGGAAAAACCTGCACCTATTTATCCAAGTATTAATAGAACTAGGAATATATATATTTAGCAGACTATAATAATAGGGAATACATAACAGATTGATACAGCCAGTAATACTTATCCAGTCGTTGGTTTTCATATGATGATGGTGATGGTAAAATGGATTTAGCTGTCCACAAAGAAAAAAGGTTAGAAGTGATCTTCAGACTCTTGCCCTCACGTTTTTACTACCACTACCCCTCCCCCTTCTGTTATCTGCCCTGAGTCCAATCCCAGCCCCAAAGTGGGAACAAAGGGAACTCCTCCCCCAGCCCTAAACTTCTTGTTCAACATATCTGCCTTGAATCCCAATCCCAGCAACAAACTGGGAACACCGGGAACTCACCCAATTTTTTGCTTCTCGCTTAATCAGGGAAAATTCTTAAGTGTAGTCGCTCCGATCCCGTCTCTCCTCAGTACTAAACCACCGAATATAAAGAACACCAGACAGAAATTATAGTGCAGCGCTCCTGTACACCAAAACACGTGCTCAAGGAAATGAGATTTTTACATACATGGGTAAATTTTCATTGCCAATTCGTTTGTTGAAGACATGTAAAAAAAATCAAACAGAAAGAGATACCATAGTGTGAACCAATTTCGACACACATATATTTAGTACGGCTGAATGTATCAGGACTCACATTTTTAAGAGCGCATATCGCTCAAGTAAATTCGCATGCAGGTTTTTTGGGGCATACCCGTCTGCCACCACTTCACGATGTTCCAAGACAATATTGCTCTCGAAAAAAAGAGGAAAGGGATAGTGTAGATCGTCACAGAACGTCTATTTTGTATACTTGATATGAATTATTATTACGTTACAAAAATACAGTATGTTGTGTGTAATATTTGTCTTGCAGCCGCAAAACTCCTGTAGGAAATCATACAATACATTTTAAAAATCAGGGCAAAAGAGTAATTTGTCTTCTGATATGCTTCCTTAAAATACCAATATTATGCCCAAATCAAAGTGCGCTCATTTGAAAGGGAATCCATTCCTTTATATACTGTAGGACAGCATTTTTGTTTTCGCTGACTAAGGCCGGGGTCAGATGAACGTTTTAAAGAGCAAAAGGAACGTCCGTGAGAGTGGACGTTCCTTGCACTCTGACGCCCCTCTGGCCACCTCGCTGGTCGAACGCACGCCATATCAGTTCAGCGAGAAGGCTTTTAGCGCGTCTGCAGCAGTCCACTGTAGCGCATGCAATTTGCGCGCGCTACATCGTGTAGCCGGGCCCGTCGAAGTATCACAACGCTGTGACGGACGCCGGGAGGCACGGCAGTATGGGCGCTCGTCTGACCCCTGCCTTATACAGTTGAAATAAGGGACTTATTCCCTTTGAGAGTTTCCCGGTCCCTCACACGACCGCAGCATGAAGCAAATGGAGGGGGACTGCTGTGAGCAGAGAGCCATCCTGCAAAACCGCTCAGGGACTTCCGTGTGTGGAAGATCCCGGCCATGAAGAGGAACAGTACACGTAAAGGGACAAAAGGTGAGTAAAATGACCTGAAATAACAAACATATTAAAAATATAATTGGGCAGAGGCTGTCAGCAGGATCTGCCCAATTATTTAAGGCAAAAAAGGAATGCTATTTTTAGTAGAGTATCCATTTAGTTTTTATTAATGAAGAGTTATTCACTTTAAATGTTTCATTTCCTTTGTAGTCCTAGTTAAAAGCTTTTTTCCTCTTTCCTTAGAGTGAAATAAAGTTTGGTTAAAGGGGTCATTTACAAACCACCGGAGTTGCAGCACCGACAAATGTAGCATCTCACAGAAGTAAATCCAATTCATTGTGCAGCTTTTCCTGTCATTCTTTGCTTTTTACTTTTGTGACACGCCGGCATTTGTCAGAGCTGCAACAGCGTCAGTTTTCAGAAGGCTGATTTATTTTAATGTGCAAATGATTTGTCGTGTAACCCCTTCACAGCTGCGGTATAATTTTTCGTCTTTTTTGTTTTTAGTTCCAGGTGCAGGAGATCAAGCTGGAAAAACAATGACTAAAAATGTAATTTTTGGCAACCTGAAATACTTAGCCAGATTTGTCAAGCTCTTTTTGTGGCTTGAAGAAAACGTGGAAGCATTGTCCTCTGAAATATTGTTTTTGACAGGTTCTACAGAAATTAAGGAAACTTTGCACGGTAAGCTTTCTAAAAAAACTATTACCGTAATGACTGTAAACTCACTTTGTGCGATTTCTGAAATCTGCATGTCATGAAATCCGGAATGTTCGTCATCCTGGGCATTTTGGGTTAGGGGTGCTCAACCGGTATGTCCGGAGTCTCAAACGCAGGCCCCTCAAATGATTCTGAAGTACATCTCCCATGATACTCTGACCATCTATTGCATTCAAAGAACTCTGGAAATTTTAGGCCATAAACATGAGGAGCCAGAGCTAGAGATCCTTGCTGTATCATTGTGCTACAATGCAATTTTTTTTGTACTTCTGTTAGAAATGCTTTTTTATTGAGCCACGAGGGAACACTACAATTGTAATAATGTGCATATACTACCCTCTTGATATTCTATGTTCTTTTCATAGGTTTCCTTCCTCCTTTCCTTCGTGTACCCCTTCGTCCCTGATCCTTCCTTATCTTACCTCCTTTCTTATCTTACCTCCTTTCCTTTTATCTTCTCTGTTTTCTTTACTATCGGGGTTATTCAGAGAGAGGTGAAAAATAGAATGACTGGAGAATGGAAAAATTCTAGGTCAAAATAGCCAAACCAGAAAAATTCTCCCTTTCATCTCACTTTCCAAATTGGCTATTTTGACCTAGAATTTTCCATTCTCCAGCCATTCTCCTACTTTTCACCGCTCTCTGAATAACCCTGTATGTTTTTTAATATAGTTTCACAACAGTGAAGGTAACTTCTATTATTGCACTTTATTCACTATGTTTTATGGCCTGTGTCAAAACCCAGAACATTTATTGGTATTGCTACAATAGATATAAAAAAAGTCCCACACACAAAATATACAATCTAAAGGGCACTTAACACACCCTGACCACTTTAGCTTTTTAAAGTGACCAGGATGAATAGTGTTTAGGGTTGCCACCTTTTCGTTCAAGCCGAACCCGAACAAACGTCGCACGGTATATTTTCTATGTAGAGAATACACACTTTGTAGATGAAGGATGACTGAGATCTTCCTCTGGTGGTGCTCACACGGCTAGGTCAGCAGTCACATGCGCAATGTCAGCAGCTGTACGCTGTCTTGGCATCCTAATGCAGGAGAAAACAGGATTGGTTTGTGAAATGTGTTGTGCTCTGCACTGCGGGACAAGAGGGAGCATAAATTCTAGAAGTGATTTTACAAATTCACTTCATACCAGGTTCTCAGAGCTGGCATTTCTTTTTAAATACCGATTCCAGATGAGAATCATGAGATACAGGCTGACAAAGACTCATTCTGAGTTGAAACGTTGCCTGGTCCACTTTGGTGGAATAAAGCTCTTAATCCTGGAGTTGGGCGACCACCACTTGCTCATACATTCTTCAGCGACCCTGGACCACAGACCCAAATACTGCCAATGCGTGGTATCCAGATCTGTTTTTCATACTGAGAGACACGGATAAAGACTCCGCCAAAGTCGAAAACACACCCAGACTCAAATACATACAGGTATACATTCAGACACACAGGCACAGGTATACACTCACACAGGCTCTCACAGATATAAAGTCACACAGGCACTTACTGGTATTCAGTCCTGGCTTGGTTTGAAATATCATGTGTCCAGGTGGGAGGGGGGACTGAAACCCAAAGACATGATTTCAAACCCGAACTGTCTGTGTGAAATCCGGACAGGTGGCAACCCAAATAGTGTTCCCCCCTCCCTCCAGTGCCGATCTGATGCAATTGCTGGGTGAAGTGGAGGAGTTTCCTCTGCCCACACCGGTGTCATCAGCAGCCGGGATTTAGAATTTCCCTGCTGGCAGTCACCATATCAGTCACTGGTGATGTCATATAAGCGAAATACATAGGGTAATACCCCTTAAGCCAATATGTATAAAAATACAAAAAATGGCCACTCACAAGCTGTCAATAATATACAGGCACATCACAGGTTCTTTTGATTTTCAGAAAACTCGTATTGGCCTTAAAGAGAAAAACAACACACAATAGTGTAGATTGCCAACAATTTAAAAGTGGCGTTTTCTTTAATTGCGCTCACATAATTTAAAAACAAATAAGGCACATCAACATCACCGATTCCCTGGTAAGTGATGACCCCACCCTCTTTCGGAAAGCAGCAGTAGCCGGCACCATGAGAGAGGCAGCTGATGAATCGGCTCTGATCCATCGTTCTGCGCAGGTAGGTGAATCCTACGGAACATGCATTCTTTAAAGTGTGCAAGTCCCAAATGAAGCGCAATTTGAATTGCCTACATACACAAGTTCATAGGTATGCAAATTCAGCTGGAAGCTGCAGGGACTTCTGGATTTTGGGAGCCTATGAGCTGATGAGGAAGCTCAGTGTGGTCCAAGGGAGGAGAGGTAAGTAAAATCACCTAAACCAAAAAAAATAAAGAAAGAAGAATTATTAGATGCTGTCGGCCTCATCTTCTCAATTATTTAAAGGCAAGAAAGGGGGGATGTTATTTTTTCTAAGAGATGGTTTTAAAGGGATACGCTGTTTGAAAAGTCAGATTTATGGATACTCTCTCTGAAAATGGTGGATTTATTTGCACCACATGGCCATACCATGTGAAGCCCACCAATCTGTCAAAGACCAGCTGAAAATACCTATTATCCTAAATTTTCCTATGACACAGTGGTGGAATTCAGACCAGATGACCATATGGTGAAACTAAATTCCCCAAAGTGTACCCCAAAATAAACAGGAATCTGCCCATAACCACATTCATAGAGTCCTTGGTTGGATGTTAATTTCTCAAGACTGACGCTCCGTATTCAGTTTGAAGCGACAGGAAACACCACCCAATACACTGCATAGGCTAGGGTCAGAGTGGGGCAGTCGGAATGCGCGTGCAGGCGCACTAAATCACGGCGGCAGTAGCAGCACATAACGGCCAATGACGGCCAATATACGCAGTACGTGCGTACGAAAGTGCGCCGACACCACGCAACCAGCAAAGGAACGCATTTTTATCAGAACGTGAAACCGCTGCTACTGACGTACAAAGTGCGCTGCGGCCGCATAGCAGCGTGTGTGCGTGATTAGGAGACGTCAGACGCTGCTAGTGTGCGGCCAACATAACGTTCAAACAGCCGGATTTCCCTAGACTTCTTTTTACCCCACCGTCATGAAATACGTCCAGAATTGCGCATCGTCTGACCACTTAAGCGTATTCCGTGAAAAAATGCGTGCGCACGCATCGACGTACATTTTGACGGTGGCTGCAGAAAATGCGCTCATCTGTCCCTAGCCATAAACTCCTGATCTAGCCAAGATTTTTAATCTTGTATCTAGCTGTAAAATCTTATTGATCTTGTTTTGAGAGTAAAATACTGTACAAGAGCAGATTGTGTAAAATTATTAAGATTGTTTTAAGATTATTTTTACTTATTTCAAGAAATCTTACGAAGTCAAATTATCTTACTGCACTGGCAGATAATTTGACTTGTTTCTAGTCTGTATCTCCTCAAATCAAGCATTTATTTTCTTCTTTTTGGGCTAGGGTCAGACGAACGCATTTTCGCGTTGTCTGTGAAAAAGTGCGTTCGAATGAATGGACGCATTTTTTCACGGAGTACGCGATAGCGGTCATACGATGCGCATTCGCATCCGTGATTTTGTACGGATCATCAATAAAACACTTTGTGCATCTGGACGTTATGTTGGCCGGACATTAGCAGCGTCTGACATCTCCAATTCACACACACACGCCGCTAGCGGACGCAGCGCACTCTGTACGTCAGTACTAGCAGTTTAACGTTCTCGAAAAAATGCGTTCGTTTTCCACTTGCGTTGCGCAGCCGGACTTTTGTGCGACCGTACTTCGTATATTGGCCGTCATTGCCCGGCATTTGCTGCTAGTGCGGCCGTGATTAAGTGCGCCTGCACGCGCGTTCGCACTGCGCTCGTCTGACCCTAGCCTAAGACAGTTGTTTTTTGCAGTGTAGTAGCCAGCATAAACATGCAGATATTTTACGCAGACATTCCGAAAAGCAAGATGCAGTCATATAGTATGAGAAAATGTTTTATTGAAGAACAGGTCGAGCATCCCTCTTATCTGAAATGCTTGGGACCAAAAGCATTTAGAGTTTTGGACTTTTTAGCATTTTGGAATACTTGCATAGATATAACTATGGGATATCTTGTGTCAAAAGAAATTCCTTATGTTTCGTCTACACTAGGACTCAGCAACTTTGACACTCCAGATGTTTTGGAATTTTATTTCCCATGAGGCCCTGCCAACCTGAGTAGCTGAGCATCAAGGGAGATGTATTTCCAAAACATCTGGGGGCCAAGGTTGCTGAGCCTCGATATAAACCTTATACACAGAGCCTGAAGGTCATGTTATACAATATCTTTAATAAGGTTGTCTCCCGTCATGGGGTCAGGTTTGGGATTTTCTACTGTTGGTGTCAAAACATTTTTGGATTGTGGAACATTGTGGATTTTGACATTTTTGATTTGGGATACTCAAGCTGTAAACATAAAAACACACTAGGGAAGTGGGGGCGTGGCTGACCATGCAGGAGACCAGACGTGCTTCTGCTGAGCTCCGTCTGGAATCGCTGGCGGTGGCTATTTTGGACTGGATATATCGCTTAATTTGCCCTACGGGGAGTCCCTGTGTGGTCGGCCATCGGGAGGAGCGCCCTGGAGCCGGTTTGTTCCCCCCTCCAGGGCAAAGTGGAGATTGCGGCCTTGGTCTGAAGCGGAGACGTCCAGGCGTCGGCCATCTTGAGGCCTATCACCAGGATCAGCCTCGGTCTGCTTCAGGTTTCCCGGACCCCGGCAGATATCACTGGACGGGTGGTCGGCTGTAGCGGCTCGGAGGATGGAGGGCCCCCATCTTCTGAACGCGGCGGCCGCCGCTGCGGCTGGGTTGATGGAAGAACGAGGTGGCGCGGCATGGAGGTGGCCGACGCTCCCTCCTCGTGTTGGAGACCTGGAGGCCATGTTTGAGCACTTAGAGGAGTACCTGGTGACGGAGACGGAAGACAAGGGGAGCCCGCTCACAACGGGCTCCTGGCGTATCCTGATGGCGGTGCTGCGTGGAGGTCGGGAGGAGACGGAGGACTTAACTGAACGTCCGGAACTGGTGATGATGCCTCCCGGACGGATGGTGGTCCTCCCTGCTGTGGTAGCGGATGGCGCCTGGAAGTGAGCTGATCCCTGAGGACAGGGCAGAGGAGCACGGGAAACCGGAGACGCCGCGCGAATACTCACTGCCGCAAGATGGAGTGGAGTTGTTGCCTGATGCGTCTCAAGCCGCGGTGGAGGTGTTGCCTGCTGCTGGTGAGAGCCCCGTGGGAGGGCTGTGGTGGGTACCCTGGCCTCATGGAACTACTCCGGCCGTGAGTACTCTCACTCTGCTATGGGATGCCTCCCCTTGTCCACCCCGCGGCGACCACTGTTTCGGGACACTGGATGAGAGCACTCCTTTATTTTTCTTGTCTGCCTACCCGCTATTTCTTCCTCAAATTTTTGTTTTTAGGCCGCAACTTTTTGACTTTTGCCCCCCCCCCCTCCCTCTGCTCAGATTACGCTATGGGATCTTTTTGCTGACTAAATGTCGTTCCTCCTCGGCTGGGGTTGTTTACATATCTTTGAGACACTCTACAGATTTGAAGCGGATTTGATTTAATTTTTGCCGTATGCTTTCCGGTTTTGCAACCCCCCCCCTGTCTTTTTCCGTTTTGCAGCTGCCCCCTGACACCACCTCCTTTCCCTTATCTTTAATTTCTTTACTGCGACGTCTCTGCGGACATTTGCATTATTTTTCTTTAGTTTACCTTTTTATTATGTTTTTTATGGCTGCGTAATGGATGTCTCCGGCCGGGGACATCCCCGTTGAGATTTTGTGCCACGATGCCATATACCCGCTTTTACTTCTGTGACCCATTGCTTTATGTTCCTGTGTGTTTATTATTTTTATGGCTCGGTAGCTACTCAGATGTTATGTGGCCCTGCGTGGCTCACTCACACTGTCGATTTCTTGATGTTTCTGCTAAAATTCTAAAATAAAGAATTTAAAAAAAAACCACACTAGGGGTTACTCAGAGACCGCCGATCTGGCCCCAAAATGTCACCGAACAGGGAATTTCCCCGTACGGTGACATTTTGGCAAACTGCCAGCAAGTACGGTGTCTGTTCGAAGGCAGTGAAATCCCCCATATAGAAGCAATGGTTAATCTATTCAGAGAACACTGAACAGCAGAGAAAAGTTGCCGAAGTGCCCTGCTGGTCGGTGGTTTCATTCGGCAGGTTTATTCAGGCGATTCCCATAGGCTTCAATGTTAAAAATATTCCCGTTTTTATGTAATAAACCGTTTATTATTTTAATCTGCAGTAAAAAGTCTGTTTATTTAGATTATTATTTTTTAGGAACTTTATGGCATTTTTCGTGATTTTTTTCATCAAATTTTTTCCTGTTCTGTTTTATAACCCTTTCACTGCGGAGG
Organism: Leptobrachium leishanense; assembly: GCA_009667805.1. Taxonomy (NCBI): domain Eukaryota; kingdom Metazoa; phylum Chordata; class Amphibia; order Anura; family Megophryidae; genus Leptobrachium; species Leptobrachium leishanense. Next base: position 95,086,952 of record CM019063.1, on the reverse strand, counting down.
ACGTGCGGGGAACGTCCTCATTGACTCCTGCTATATGTGGGGCACGTTCCCCGCACGTCCTCCGCTAGCGAGAGCCCAGCGAGAGATACTTACCTCTCTCTCCGGGGTCCCACGGCGTTCCGACTTCCTTGAAGTCAGACGTCGAATTTAAACCCCTCCCGACGTCAATGATGTCCTTGCGTCATGCGTGAAGACGTCATTTTCAGGAGACCCCCCAGCAATGAAGGGAGGCCGGGTCCTTTCAGATCCCTCTCCCTCTCGATCGGGAGGCACTAGGAAAGAAAGACAGGCACCGCTTTGAAGGGCCTGTCTTTAATCCCTGAATTGCCGGATCGCGATCTTGCTCCGGTGGGGGCCGCCATCTTGGATGGCGACTCCACCTCCGGGTCCCCCCTCGCAGTGACGTAACTATAAACCTGAGGGCCCCGGTGCAGGAATCCATGAAGGGCCCCCATCTCCCCCAAAAAATATCAATATTTTTACTTCTTTTTTTCCTGCAATATAAAAAAGATAGTATTGCCCCAGCTCACATGGGTATATATATTGCCCCAGCTCACATGGGTATATATATTGCCCCCAGCTCACATGGATATATTTGCCCCCAGCTCACATGGATATATATATATTGCCCCAGCTCACATGGGTATATTGCCCCCCAGCTCATATGGATATATATATTGCCCCAGCTCACATGGGTATATTGCCCCCCAGCTCACATGGATATATATATTGCCCCCCAGCTCATATTGATATATTTGCCCCCAGTTCACATGGATATATTTGCACCCAGCTCGCATGGATATATTTGTCCCCAGCTCACATGAGTATATACTGCCCCCAGCTCACATGGATATATTGCCCCAGCTCACATGGATATATTTGCCCCAGCTCACGTGGATATATTTGCCCCAGCTCACATGGGTATATATTGCCCCCAGCTCACATGGATATATTTGCCCCCAGCTCACATGGGTATATATTGCCCCCAGCTCACATGGATATATTTGCCCCTGGCTCACATGGATATATTTGCCCCCAGCTCTCACCACTGCTTCTTCTTCTCCCTAGCGGCCACCAGCATGCAGCTTGGCCGCTCGCTGGTAACCACCTGACCAGCACAGCCACGTTCTCGCGAGATCGTGGACCTCACGTGCACTGGTCAGGTGGTTCCCATCCCATGCGAGTGGCCAAGCTGCAAGCCGGCGGCCGCTCGTAGAGAGTGGAACGGCCGGCAGCGCTGCTGCTCCCAGATTCTGGCGCTGATTGCTGGAATCTGGCGGCTGCCTGGGCCCCCCTCCAGTGGCAGAATGCCAGGGCCCAGTCACAAGTGCGACCACTGCGACCCTGGTACTTCTGCCACTGCCCCCTCGGCACCTGCCATCATCGCGCATGGCGTGATGACCTCAGTTAGCCGGGGAACCCCTAGCTGCCTGGGGATTTATCAAGGAAATCCCCTGGTGGAGATAGGGGGTTCCTTTGAACCCCATATCTCCAGAACCGTGGCCAGAGCATGGCCTTTCAAATGATACCAAACATGACCATGTTAAAAATAAGTGAAAATTAATAAAAATAATACAAAATATTACAATTTAAAAAAAAGTGTGTTTTTTTTTATTAATGCAGCAATATTGTTCCCATTTCAATTATAATGTGAACAATGATGCTGCACTAATGACTTTTTTCAATGGGGGTGTGTTTGCTAAAAATCATGTAATTCCCCCCAAAAAAATGTAACGAGTCCCAATTTCAAATTTTTTTGAACAAGTGCACCCCATAGAAAATATAACCGCAAACGCTCGTGTAATAAAATGTGGAAATAAACACTTTACACGCTGCAGATGATTAAAAATTCTAATTTTATTGAATTTTTTGTTACAATATACAGGCAGGACATGGTAATAATGATATAGTATGAATCTGTGGAGTCTGCTGGAAAGAATGATATATAATATGTCTGGGTCCTATAGTAAAACGTGGCTTCAAATCGTGGTTAAACATGATGAGCAAAAGCGGTAAAAATTAGCTCAGCACACAGGCGTGAAATAGCTCAGCAGCGAAGGGGTTAAAAGCATGTGTAGCGCTGGTTTTAATTCACTGTCGTTGTAGTACTCGCTTTTGGCCACCAGATGGAGACAGGCGCGATGTAAGACATTGGACATTGGGACTACATTTTCCAGCATGCTTTGCGGGCGGGAACAGGAAGTGGGTGGGAAAAAGAGAGACTGACATCCGCAGCCTCGTGGAGAGAACCGGCAGAGCGCGCCGAGGAGTGAGAAGAGCAAGACGCAAGTGACGGAGATAGCGATCGCGACCAGGCCAGAGCGCAGCTGCGGCCTAGCAGAGCTGGAGATCGGTTTCCCCTTTTACTGGTCGAAGACCTAGTGATCCACCGCTAGTAACCCTACACAGATACAGAGTAAGCTGAAGGACCCCGAGTTAGGAGACCGCAGACGATCTAACAGGGAGTGCAGGCGGTGAGCTGGACATCTTGTGGCAGACACAGACAAGCAAGACAGCGGATCCGGTGGCGCACAGAATCCCAGTCAAAATCGAGCGGAGATACGTCCTGGGTCGAGCGGAGCGCAGAGTATCTGGCGGACGGGTGAGAGGCCTTCCCGGCCACCGTAAAATAATAAAGCACGCTGCAGTTTTGTCAAAGCCTACAGGGCCCCAACGTGACCAGTCGAAGATACACCTGAAATCATTCACTGGCCAGTTGAATATTGTACCCGGGTACCAATACACACATACACCTACACTTTCTTGGGACACAACCTGTACGGGACTCACACTCCAACCACGAAGGGGTTAAAATTAATTTTCCTTTTTCCGCTACGCGTTTCTCGCATTACAAACTACTGTAAATATATATACGTATACCGTGTTACTCTTTATATGCCAGTTTATTCAGTAAACTATATAATTTATAAAATCCACAGCGGTGCTGGAGTATATTTATTCCCTAGTGCGGGGAGACTGACCCGAGGTTTAAATTCAGCGGCTCCTCCGGCAGTGAGCGATACACATGTTTTATTTTTTCTGTAACAGACCTTTTAATTATCATAGGGCCTTATATGTAAATTCCAGGCATTTTAGTTCAGTAGTTTTTTTTTCAAACAGTGTTTCAATTTCGACACTTTCAATCATATTGTTTGTCGGTTTTTTTTACCCCGTTTGTCAGCTTGTCGGCTTTTTCCGGAGGCTGGTCTGCGCTGTGTATGGCGGCTCGGCTGCTTTTTCCGAAGTGTTCGGCATGTGGTTTTTACAGCGGTTTTTGGTATGTGTTCGGCGGGTTTTCCCCACACTCCAGGGGACCCTGCGGTGAATGCTGCATTCACCACAGGGTGGGGAAATTTGAGTCCCTGAAGTGCAGGGAACGAGATCGCACCGAAATGTTGGCGACATTTCGGTGCTCTCTGAATAACCTGCACTTTGTTGTGTGATAGTCTTCAAGATCCTCACCCCTATAGCATAACAAACAGATGTACACTATTGATATAAATGTATATCTTGACGTGTGCTGTACACAAAATGCACCGCAGACTGACTTATTTGGACTTTTTTCTATTTCTCTCTTTTTTTTTTCTTTCCCTTTTCCTAATGGTGGAATGTCACGAAACAAAACCTTTTATTAATCTTATTCAAGTGGAAAAATTGTTACATAATAGAAGGATTGTTCGGAAAGATACCGTGAGCCAGGTGGAATCTGCGGTGGCCTCTCTGCCCTCTTTATCAGCTCCATATTGTAAAAAAGTCAGCACAAATGAATGGAGCGCAGAGCATCATGGCAGACATACAGCCTGTTTGGGGCTTTCAGTGTTCTTTAAAAACTTAATAAAGGTCTCCTCCGAATTTGGATTAAAAGAACCTGTTAAGAAGGCAATTGCTTCCCAGGAGATAACCTCTGACGATAAGAAGAGGGGGAAAAGAAGTGGTTTTGCTGCTTTCACATTGTCAAGACAGAAAGGTCTCTGTATCTTTGTCCTACAAATGAATTTTGAGAATAATCTCATACTGCTGTAGGAGATAAAAATCCAGGTACTTCTTGCCTGCCAGCATCTTAAATTTCCACTAAGGATTTGATAAGGGATTAGAAGTTTCTATTTGTGCTAGCTGCATAGGAAGGTGTGATCAGAAGACCGCTGGAAATCCTGCCATTTCTGTATTGTGTGGAACTTATTTTGAACAGTTGCGCCATTGTTCTTATTTATTGCCGAGGCTTCCACATGCCACTCATGGAATTATATAGCCGATATCCGCCTGGCAGGGAGCACAATGCCTTTTCCTTTAAAATGGTTATAAACCAAGGTCAGAGCCGAGAGGTGAAAGCGCAACGTCCGGGAAATAGACGGGTCAGCAGATGAGCATACCGCCTGCCTCCAGCGAAAATGAGATAAGCTATAAGTTTTTTTTAAAAGCGGCCATATGACAGCAAGCTGGAGAAAGGCAATGGGTGAATCCAGATCGAAGACCTTGACACATTTGCTTTTAGCATTGCGATTTCTTCAGCGAGCTGTCATCTGGATTGTATGTTGAGTGGAGGCCATTAGCCGTGTGATATTCTGCATGACTAGGAATATAGCACAATAAATATTTTCTTCCTGACCACTTAGAGTGGTGATGCGAGCTCATATTACCATTAAAATCTATATATTCCTTCTTTTTTTCTTTTTTTGCTTTCATGTCAGATCAGCAATTTTTTTATTTTTTTTATTTAAAAGTACAGCCATGGGGGACATGAAGTTACATATCCTACATGAAACAGAAGCGAAGACGTGGGGGTTCCGCTTCACGTAGGATATGTAACTTCATGTAGGTGTGTAAAAAAATAAATAAAATAAGATGGAACGCTAATATTTAAGAGCAGACCGTACAGTGGAGCACCCTTAATCCAAATGCTTGGGATTTGAAAATCTGGGAGAAACCGATGTTTTATAAGGACATCACGCATGCGAGCCACAGTCCCCTTCCAACTGCAGCCTCCTGCGGGTGCACACACTGGGAGCGCTGTGCATGGTTACTCTGCGGCAGTGGCGTGCGCATCCCCTTGCATCAGGGTGTACACCCATGGAACGTTTACTGATTGAAAACTTATGTTTAGAATATTTTGCACAAAATCCACATTTTTCTTTAGCAATAACAAGCCTGTAATCAGAGATACAGCCAGTTTTATGTTATTCATCATGAACCAGATAAAGGACATCTAAATGTCAACATTAGGGTGTGCCTGCCTGGGCACAACAGGCACACTCCCTACGCATGCCTATACTCAGCGCACATGTTGCTCAGAGTCAGCGTGACACTGAGGAGCATGTCACACGTTGAGGCTGCCCAGAGGCTCCTAGCGTTTGATATGGTATACTGCAGACCTCAGGAGCCAGGATCCAGAGTAGCCGCACCTGTCAGGATCACCCCTAATGGAGAAACACTAAAATCAGGAATGCTCCGAAAACGACAGTTTTCGGAGTCTTCCATATTTTAGAATCTGAGTAAGAGGTACTCAGATGTATCAGTGGGGGGGTCAAGTGGAAAGTGGGGGTGGAACAATTCGGGTCTGATTGTTTTCGGCATAGTCATAGTTTATACTGGTTTATTATCAGTTTATTTGTATGGAAAGACCCATGTAGAAATCAAATAATAAGAAATACATAAGGGGAGACCAAGGACATCATGTCCATTATGTTGTCAACTTTCTTAACGCATAACTGGAGAAAAAGGAGCGTCAGATTTTTCCCAGTAGATTAGATCTTTGCAGTTAACCTGTGATTAATGCTTTAGCTGCCACATCATGTTTATTTCTAGAGTTCTAGATCTGTTCCCACCAAACATGCAAGATTGTACCCACATACTAGCAGCAGCATCAGTTTCACGAACTTTCAGGCAGAGGCAGCTGCCTAATTAGGCAAAATAGCAGCCGCCTAAGGCCTCGCTCCCACCGGGGCCCTCAGATGATGGTACTGGCATTGCAAACAAATTCATTCCTACATTCACATAGTTGTCTATCGAGAGTTGAATTGGCCTTTTTAAATTTACTGGGCTAATTTCTACATTTTGTGCAGATCAAGACGGACCTCATATTTAAGCTTTGCCTAAGGCCTCACTACTCCTAGAGCCGCCACTGCTTACAGGATATGTTGGGCTCAGATAGACACAGATTCACACTTTGAGCTATCAGCATAGGCGTCTCTACAGGGGGGAAATTGCTCCCCCTAGGTTATTCCTTGCCCCCCATGTGCCTCTCCCCCTGAAATCAGCATCCAGCTTCCCCCACATATTTGGACCTCTCTATCTCCGCCCCTGTGCATCGTATCTGGACGATGTAGGTGTCATTGGAAAGGGTAGATTCTGACATGACCATATTCAGTGTAAAGTAAAGTCATAAAAAATGTAAAAAAAAGGTGCACGTAAACGTTTGCACAGGGTTGAAATGGTTCAGCAGTGAAGGGGTGAACATTCAGACTATACAGTATATTTACAATGAGTATTACTTTCGTTTTTGCCTTGGTTTAGTTGTGTATTAATGGGCAGGCTTCATCCCTCACAGTATACATTTAATTTTTTTCCTTGATATATGACATTTTAGGGATTAATGCCACACTGGGGTTAGCTACACGCCACACTGTTTATTATTTTTATTGTATTTCCCTGGGTTTATGGAAGTTAGAATCTAAAGGGTCTATTCATCCTTAGATCCTTTGCTTTTCGTCACATTACGGGGAATTAATTTCACCAAATATATTGCAAATTCCCTATTTAGCGAATGGTAACTGTAATTTGCCAAAATTGGAGTCGCAGAAGCAGCTATCAGACATTGGCGAACACCACTGAAGTGTGCCAGATAAAATATTGAATTTATGTATCGGGTTAGTACAATAAAAAGGTATCATCGCATCACCTTACTCTGGGATTATGGAATCTTATTTATATATACTTATTTAAGGCACGATCAGCTGGTGTGCACTAACTCTAGCGTCAGCATGTTTTTCGTTAGCGCCAGGTAAATTCAGTCTAGCGCCTGACAAACAGATTGTTTGCCTCCCGCTACATATAGGAAAAATCACTTAGCGCATCACTATTAGCAATTTGTAGCTCGAGCTTACTGTACTTTCCGCGTCCTTTACTTAACATGGGGAGCGCTAGAGATCTCTAGCGCTTTTGCAACTAACAGATCACTTTGTGCCTGCGCTAATTTTTTGAGGGAAGCTAATCACAAAATTTTACCTACTGCTCAACCCTGGTGCTAACTCAAAAAAAAAAAACAGATCCTCACTCAAAATTAACAGGCAATGTAAAGGAATGCAGCACAGGTGTTCTCTTGGCCCCATACACCATAGAAATGGATCTGGCCCGCAATGTCGCTGCTGTTGCAGTAGGATCTATCATGAAATATATATCCTTTAACCACATATATCATAATTCTAATGTATTGCCTAATTTTAAACATTTTATGCTGGGGGTTATTCACAATCTGTAAGCAATTGATTATTAGGGTGACCGTGTGGTCCATGTTTAAAGGGACACATGGACAAGTCTTGCCCTGAAACATGTATTATTTATATGCTGCAGCAGGGATATTATCGTCGCTCACCTGGCCTTCCTTTTGGATCTATTAAATGCAGTGTAATCAGTGGCGTCACTAGGGTTGGTGTCACCCGGCGCGGTAACTTATGGTGTCACCCCCCCCCCCCCCGAGTTTTACGGATTTTTTTTTTAACTACTCTAACTACTAAATCAGTACTCCCATATAACACTGAATGCTCATACACACAGCGCACATTACTGAGACGTTTATTGCTGTGGAGCTCTCTCATATGCTCACACAAATTTTTGCCAACTGCCAGCAAGTACGATGCCTGTTCGAAGGCAGTGAAAGCACACATGGATATATATTGCCCCCAGCAGCTCTGGATATATTGCCCCCAGCAGCTCTGGATATATATTGCCCCCAGCAGCTCACCCATGGATATATATTGCCCCAGCTCACATATGGATATATTGCCCCAGTTCACAGTTATATATTGCCCCCAGCAGCTCACCCATGGATATATATTGCCCCAGCTCACATATGGATATATTGCGCCTCAGCTCACACATGGATATATTGCCCCAGACCAGCTCACACATGGATATATTGCCCCAGACCAGCTCACACATGGATATATTGCCCCAGACCAGCTCACACATGGATATATTGCCCCAGACCAGCTCACACATGGATATTGCCCCCAGCTCTCATGGATACTGCCCCCAGCTCTCATGGATACTGCCCCCAGCACACATGGATATTGCCCCAGCTCCTCTCATGGATATTGCCCCAGCTCCTCTCATGGATATACTGCCCCAGCTCCTCTCATGCATATAATGCCCCAGCTGCTCTCATTGATAATGCTCCAGCTGCTCTCATTGATTTTGCCCCAGCTCCTCTTATGGATATGCCCCAGCTCATGGATATTCCCCAGCACATGGATATTGCCCCAGCTCAAGGATATACTGCCCCAGCTGCTCTCATGGATTTTGCCCCAGCTCATGGATATGCCCCAGCTCATGGATATGCCCCAGCTCATGGATATTCCCCAGCTCATGGATATTGTCCCAGCTCAAGGATATACTGCCCCAGCTCAAGGATATACTGCCCCAGCTGCTCTCATGGATTTTGCCCCAGCTCATGGATATGCCCCAGCTCATGGATATGCCCCAGCACATGGATATTGCCCCAGCTCATGGATATTGCCCCAGCTCATGGATATTGCCCCAGCTCATGGATATTGCCCCAGCTGCTCTCATGGATTTTGCCCCAGCTCATGGATATGCCCCAGCAGCTCATGGATATGCCCCAGCAGCTCATGGATATGCCCCAGCAGCTCATGGATATTGCCCCAGCTCCTCATGGATTTGCCCCAGCTCCTCATGGATTTGCCCCAGCGGCTCATGGATTTGCCCCAGCTCCTCATGGATATGCCCCAGCTCACCTCATGGATATGCCCCAGCTCACCTCATGGATATTGCCCCAGCTCACCTCATGGATATTGCCCCAGCACCTCATGGATATTGCCCCAGCACCTCATGGATTTGCCCCAGCTCCTCATAGATTTGCCCCAGCAGCTCATGGATTTGCCCCAGCTCACCTCATGGATTTGCCCCAGCTCACCTCATGGATTTGCCCAAGCTCACCTCATGGATTTTCCCCAGCTCACCTCATGGATTTGCCCCAGCTCACCTCATGGATTTGCCCCAGCTCACCTCATTGATTTGCCCCAGCTCACCTCATGGATTTGCCCCAGCTCACCTCATGGATTTGCCCCAGCTCCTCATGGATTTGCCCCAGCGGCTCATGGATTTGCCCCAGCTCACCTCATGGATTTGCCCCAGCTCACCTCATGGATATGCCCCAGGCCCCCATGGATTTGGCCCAGCTCACCTCCTGGATATGGCCCAGCTCACCTTCTGGATATGGCCCAGCTCACCTCTGCCGCGTGTTCGCTCTTTCTGAGCATCCGGCGGCGCGCAGCTTGGGCGCTCGTCTGGGGGAGCCACGTGACCAGCCGCGATTGGCTGGTGACGTGTTTCCTCCAGGCGAGCGCCGAAGCTGAATGCTTTGGACGCTCGCAGGGAGCGAACAGGCGGCAGAAGGTGAAACACCAGCCCTTAGGGTGACGGTGTCACCCTAAGGGCGGGTGTCACCTGGTGCGGGCCGCACCCCCCGCCCCCACGTTACGACGCCACTGAGTGTAATGATTCTACATGCTGTCGGGTGGCATTTATCATGCAATGCCCATCTGCCTTAATTAATATATGTGTGCCTATAAACATGGATAATATGGCGGCCTTGGAGGATTTTATAATGCAGGGGTGTAAGGCCTCTTCACTGGATGTGTTCATACTTATACAAGCTTCTGAGGGCAGGGGATAGGTATGGCCCGGCACTCTGCACTTGAAAAATACAGGTCCATCCTGTAAACAACCGCATTAGCGCTGGGTCTCAGCCCGGTTCTTAGCGATCCCCTAGCGTGCGCTAAACCACCTTGTACATGGACTCCCGCAGAGAAGGTGATCTGTTAGTAGGTTGACGGGCACTAAGTCTTAGCGACTTGCGCAAAACTTTTCCTTTAGCGATGGCGTTTTAACTCACACCAGGTGATAGGGCCCTTCGTTTTTTCCAGTGGTATGATTTAGTGGTGAAAATTACTAGTGCCCCCCCCCAGTTTTGACTGTGGTATCTTATGTGCCCCCCCCCCCAAAGTATTGTTCCTAGAGTCGCCACTGGCTATCAGGCCTAAATAATACCCATTTTCCCTGGGAATCCTGTGTTATTTGAAATTGGCAATATGCTGAAGGAAAACCAAAAAGTGTTGACGTACTGTTTTCTGCTATATTCACCTCCACCCCTGTACTATTTACTGTTGCAAGTGATCAAAAGCTGTATACATTGCGTCCTTTGTGTTTTAGTGTTAAATCAAGACATGTTAATTCTGCTGTTCTTTGTTCCGTGTAGGAATTTCAAAGAATGATTTCGGCGAGAGTAAATCGATGGAAAGCCACGTCTTAGATGAGAATTCTCCAGTGATGAAGGAAATGGTGTGTGTAGCATTACCCACCTTTTTGAGGATGGATTTCATTAGTTCTATTACATTATTGCCTTATTCCAGTATCAGCATGTTTTAATGTTACAGAAGATCTGGTTCGGTTAGAAATGCTGCCTTCCGCTGGACCAGGACTGCCCCTACCTAGTAAATCTAAAATAAGAATCCACGTCATGATGATCCTCTTTCATGTAGTGCCATTGCTTTCCACAGTACATTTTATGTGAAGTGAGGAACTAAACCAAAATAGGAAAAAAACAACTTCTCAGGGCAGAAAACAGAGGATTTTGTTGATGTCCAACAGGAAATAAGAATAAGCAAAAATGTGTGTTTGTGACTGTATATCTACACACACACACACACACACGCACCCTCTCTCCTGTCAAACTCACAACCCCTCTAGATGTTGATGCCTATAATTCCCCATTCCCAGAATTCCTTCAATGCAATAGAAGGCCAGGGAATCATGGGAGTTGTAGTTTAGAAACATCTGGTGGGCTGTAGTTTTGACAGCCCTGCTCTGCAATTTTGCAGCATTTCCATCCAACATACTGTATATTATAAACACGACTGTTTAATTTAAGCTTACTGACTGCCCTGTTCGTAGCTTTGTGATTGAACTTTGGGGATTTGCATACTGTGTTGTGTACAGCGGCACGGGGGTCTTGTCTCATTTCTTAAGGGAGCATACCGAGGAGTTGGTGCCTTATGGCCCCACACCCAGCATCTTCATGAGGTACAATTCTTTGGATATGGCATTTGTTAGTGAAGAGGCATAGGATATTATAGATATTTGAATCATTCATTTTAATTAAAATTCATTATTCACTTATACAGTTGTGTTCAAAATTATTCAACCCCCACTGAAATTGAGTGTTTTGGCCAGTTTGACATAGATTTTGATCATTCAGTCATCTTGCTTACAATTAAATCAAAGAGGCACGTGTAGGTCAGACAAATATAACATAACATTTATAATGAAATAACCACAAATGTCTTTTCTGTGCTCACATCATTATCAGTTTTATTCAACCCCCAAGTGACATTCAATCTTAGTACTTAGTACAACATCCTTTTACAGTTATAACAGCTTTTAAACGTGAAGCATAGCTTGACACAAGTGTCTTGCAGCGATCTACGGGTATCTTCGCCCATTCGTCATGGGCAAAAGCCTCCAGTTCAGTCACATTCTTAGGCTTGCGCACTGCAACTGCTTTCTTTAAGTCCCACCAGAGGTTCTCAATTGGATTTAAGTCAGGTGACTGTGATGGCCACTCCAAAATGTTCCAGCCTTTAATCTGCAACCATGCTCTAGTGGACTTGGAGGTATGCTTGGGATCATTGTCCTGTTGAAAGGTCCAACGTCTCCCAAGCCTCAGGTTTGTGACGGACTGCATCACATTGTCATCCAATATCTCCTGGTACTGAAGAGAATTCATGGTACCTTGCACACGCTGAAGCTTCCCTGTACCTGCAGAAGCAAAACAGCCCCAAAGCATGATTGACCCCCCACCATGCTTCACAGTAGGCAAGGTGTTCTTTTCTTCATAGGCCTTGTTCTTCCTCCTCCAAACATAGCGTTGATCCATGGGCCCAAACAGTTCTAATTTTGTTTCATCAGTCCACAGAACACTATCCCAAAACTTCTGTGGTTTGTCCACATGACTTTTGGCATACTGCAGTCGACTCTTCTTATTCTTTGGAGACAGCAAGGGGGTGCGCCTGGGAGTTCTGGCATGGAGGCCTTCATTACGCAGTGTGCGCCGTATTGTCTGAGCTGAAACTTCAGTACCCACATCTGACAAATCTTTTCTCAGTTCCTCAGCAGTCACACAGGGACTTTTCTCCACTCTACGCTTCAGGTAGCGCACAGCAGTCGAAGTCAGCATCTTCTTTCTGCCACGACCAGGTAGCGTTTCAACAGTGCCCTTTGCCTTGAATTTGCGAATGATGCTTCCTATGGTCTCTCTTGGTATGTTTAACATCTTTGCAATCTTCTTATAGCCATTGCCCTTCCTGTGAAGAGTAATCACCTCTTCTCTTGTCTTCCTGGAGCATTCTCTTGACTTCACCATGTTTGTAACCACACCAGTAAATGTTTAGAAGGAGCTGAGTATCACAGTCATTTTAAAGCTGCCTAATTGGTGCTTATTATGCTTTATTGCTGCTCCGTGACATCCACAGGTGTTTTCAATACCTGATTGAAAACACTTGAATGAACCTCTGTTCTTCAGAGTGGTAGTCTTTAAGGGGTTGAATAATTGTGTCAATGAAGAATTCACAAAAGAAACATTTACTACTGTATTACAAAACCAATTGATGTCATTTTAGTTGCATATGGTTCTTTAAAAAGTCCTTGTAGGATTTCATTCTGAATACAATTACAAATGTACACTAAATTCCCTAAAACCCTTTACAGCATTGGGGGTTGAATAATTTTGAACACAACTGTATACTAATTAGGGACGCAACAATACCATTTTTTTAGACAAATGCCCAGAATCGTGCAAATGCCAGGTATCGATGCATCCCTAATACCAATAATTCTCCTGTATATTGTTGCCTGTTAAAACCTAATAGCTATGATTAAATAGGCAAACCTAAATTATATGAGGTCATGCTTTATATATCATCGGCCACTTTATTAGGTACATCTTGCTAGTACCAGGTTGGACTCCCTATTATCTTCAGAACTGCCTTAATTCTCCATGGCATAGATTCAACAAGGTGTTGGGAACCTTCCTCAGAGATTTTGGAGCCTGTGCGAATTGTAGCATCAGTTTCCTGTTCTTAGCTGACAGGAGTAGCACCCGGTGTGTCTGCTGCTGCTGTAGCCCATCTGCTTCAAGGTTTGACGTGTTGTGTGTTCAGAGATGGTATTCTACCTACCTTGTTTGTAATGAGTGGTTATTTGAGTTTCTGTTGCCTTTCTATCATCTCGGACCAGTCTGCCTGTTCTCCTCTGACCTCAACAAGGCATTTTCATCCACAGAACTGCCGCTCACTGGATATTTTCTCTTTTTCGGACCATTCTTTGTAAACCCTAGTGATGGTTGTGAGTGAAAATCCCAGTAGATCAGCAGTTTTTGAAATATTCAGGCCAGCCTGTCTGGCACCAACAACCATGCCACGTTCAAAGTCACTTAAATCCCCCTTTCTTCCTCCTTCTGATGCTCGGTTTGAACTTCAGCAAGTCACCTTCCACAGGTCTGGATGCCTAAATGAGTGTGTTGCTGCTATGGGATTGGCTGATTAGCAATTGACCAGGTGAACCTAATGAAGTGGCCGGTGAGTGTATATATTCACTGTATTTTGGAGATCAAACATCTTTTTAATGGTCCTTCAGATTTTGAGGAAAGTGGTTTGTTTATATGGATACTTCTGGTTGCAGACACCCTTTATATATGTTTGTGGTTATAATGTATTTAAAAAGTATGTACTTTTGTGTCCACCTTCTTTACAGACTAGTTGTCCCGCTATAATTTAAACAATAAGAAAAACATGTCTCATTGCTCTCTGGGCACTAACAGGTTATATGTAATGGATGTAAATGTATGTATTTTGTTTCACAGCCTACCTTGAAATTTGGTTGGAGGAACACCTTAAAAGCCTTGTCAGATTCCCTGCTGCACCACCTACCAGCTGACCTGGAAGATTTTTCTATTCAAATCCTCCAGCGTGAAAATGAAGAATATTCATCCACCAGTGGCAACCTGATCAGCCTTGTTAGTGTCCATAAATCATACGAGTTCTATGGAGCCGTTTCAGATGAGCAAAAGCCAAGGAAAATTGCAAAGGCAGGTATTAATGAATGAAACAAAGCACTAATGAAGGTGTGTGACGAAGGTGGAAATGTATTTTACAATTTAATATATTCTTCAACTGACATTTTAATACCAAATATGTTAATATCGATTTCACCAAAGTGTACATTTTAACAGGCTTCACCCTCACCCTGGTATTTGACTACAAATATATATTTAAAAGCAGACACTCAGCTGCTCAAATCACCTTTAAGCGATTCAGCCCCGGTGCACCTCCACAGCAGATACGGCGGTGGTTGACAATTCGGTGCTTTCTCGTTCCCCGCACTTCCCTGCACTTCAGGGAATCAAAGCTCCCCACCCTGCGGTGAATTCAGCATTCACCGCCAGGTCCCCGGAGTGCAGGGAAAACCCGCCGCAATACCGCTGTAATCCTGCCAGAACTGCTGAAAAAAGAGACGCCGAACATGTCGGAAAAAGACGATGAGCCGCTGATCGCAACACAGACCAGCCGCTGGAAAAAGCGAACAAGCTGACAAACGGGGTAAAAAAAGAAACCATACGATTGAAAGTGTCAAAATTGAAACGCTGTTTGCAAAGAAACTACTGAGCGAAAATGTCTGAAATTTACATATGAGGTCCAAGGATAAAAAGGGCTGTTACAGAAAAAAATTTAAAAAAAAAAATTAAAATCCAGAAAAATGCTTAAAAAATTATATCCTAAAATATCTATAAATAAAGAGACTTTTTACTGCAGAATTTTATAATGAACGGTTTGTTAGATATTGAATTAAAACGGGAATATTTGGAACATTGAAGCCTATGGGATTCGCCTGAATAAACCTGCCGAATTAAACCACCGAATAGCAGGGCATTTCGGGAACCTTTCACTGCTGGTTTGTGTTCTCTGAATAGACGAAACAGTGCTTTTTCATGGGGATTTCACTGCCCTCGAACAGGCACTGTATGCGCAGGCAATTCGCCAGGATTTGGTGAATTGCCTGGTCTCTGGATAGCCGAATGGCCAAGAAAGGGAACCGAACGCTGATTTTCAGCGTTCGGTTACCTTTCTCCAGCCATTCGGATCTCTTTGAATTACCCTGAAGGTCTTGATAAAGGCAATGTAGTTTAGTAAAAATGTAATTTAATTTTTACTTAAATTATATTATTTTTGCTTTTATTTATTTTTTGGGATGAATGAAAGTTTCATTTAGAGTCTTCCTTTCCCAGAAAAGTTTTATATATATTATTGGGAAACATTGGAAATTTTGTTTGTTTGTTTTTTATTTTGTTGGTGAGAACAACATGTAGTCAGATTCCCATCAAAATACAGACAAGTTCAGTACACACTAGCTTTTTCAAAATATAAAAACCTATAAAAATGAAGAGGAAAGGCACAGACACGAGAGATAGAAAAAGAGAAAAAAATGGGCAGAGCGTGGCTGAATACATATCTTTTTTCCGATACATTGTCATTAAAATGGTGAGTCACTGGTCATATTCCATTCATGGGCTCCAGTTTTTGATAGGCTTCCCTGGTTATGTCAATTTCTGCTGGGAGTTCGAAAAATTTGAGATATTACAGTTAGATATTATTAGTTTTGTGTTTGGATAGGACGGCGGTGTTTTATGTTTTCCCGTTAGCACCATGCTGCCACAAATGTGCTGCAGGGCAGGTGCCTCCCTCCCTTGTTCCTGTTCAGTGGCTGCAGGGCTGCCAGTGGCGGGGGGCTGGCACAGAGCTTCAAAGGGGGCTGACAAACGTGGTACAGGGTGTTCTGTCAAATAATGCTGCGATGCTTCACGTGACTCATGTCAGCACTCAGCGTCCGGAAGGGAGCTGTCCTGACTCCTCCTTAATGCTAAGTCACCGCCGGCGCACACAAAACTGGCGGCTGCCCGCGCAAAGGTATCTTACGGACACCACTGTCAGTGAGCGGACACCTTGCTGATGCATGTTGAAAAATATTAGTGGTTCAAATTTCTTATGAAATTTTGCGCCCCCAAGAAAATTGCGCCCGGGACGACCCGCCCGAGGCCCCTCCCCCCACACTACGCCACTGATTACAAGGGATGGCGTAGATTTATAAATGGTTGAAAACAGTTATGTTAAAAGCTAATATACACCCCCTAATCAAAAATGCTACAGAGCACCGCAAATATGGAATAACCTCCCAGACACCGTCAAATCTTCCCCCAGTCTAAAGTCCCTTAAGACTTCCCTATTAACATACCTCAATACAAAATGCACCTGTAAACATGTAACATAATGACTTTATTTCCTACATATTTATTTTTCTGTTAATCTGTATATTTGGTCTTGTGTTAATATCTTGCATTTTACTATTCTGTATTTCTGTAACCACTCAATGTTCTTGAACCCAGGACATACCTGAAAACGAGAGAAATCTCAATGTATCCTTCCTGGTAAAATACTTTATAAATAAATAAATAAATATGAGCCTTTTTGCAAAATGAACCATTAATTCGAGCTCACTAATGGATAAATTGTGTGCGAGCCGTTATCCAGTAGCGGTTCGCTACTAGCGGCTCTATTCTGGCCAAGCCGCTATAGGATTCCATGGAGAGAGCGTGATCTTGTGTGAGCTTGGCGCAAGCTTGCCTGAGCAGTGCTGCTCTAGAGCCGTGATGACAAACCTTAGCAGCCCAGATGTTTATCAACTACATGTCCCTTGATGCTCAGCTAGACTTAAATGTGATTAAGCATCATGGGGCATGTAGTTTCGAAACAGCTGGGCTGCCAAGGTTCACCATCGCTGCTCTAGCGTCTCGGAAAGGACACTGGGGTCTATTTTTCCCCCCCAGTGTTTTGCCTCCTTTGGCCAGTGGAGGCTGTGGATCTCGTTGACCTTTGCATCCTGGGAACAAGGGTATGCATAGTTGCTTTTGGTGTATATATTTTTATGAAGTGATTTTGCTATTTCCTTTAAGCTTTATGATATATGGATGTCTGAGAGTATTTCTAAGTACATGTTCTTAGCACACAAGTCCTATGATGATTATTATTATCCTTTATATAACATCAATATGTTCACAGTGGGAAAATGTAAAACAAAAATAACGTAAAATTATTGTGAAAATTGGGTTAAGAGGTCTCTGCTAGAATATGCATATTCAATGTAGAAACCCTTTCAGCGATGTGCACTTCTCAAGGCCTTGCTGTTTACCCTGTAATATATGCTGTCTCGTAACTAATCTCTGGCTTGCACTTTATTAATATATTCATTAATGCAGATTATGAATTGGGTCAAAGGTGAGATCATCAACACTGATTAATCTGTTCATTAAACATCACGATTTTTGTACAAGTGTTTTCTTAACATAGATTCAAGAACATAACAGCATCTTCAGATCTGCACTAAATGCAATTCAACAGCTTGTTAACGCATAGAGGTTGCCCTTTGATGGAAGTGTTCACGCCCAATACTTCTATCAGTCAATTATTCACTGGCTTACATATTCTCCCTCGGCTCCGTGGTGTTTTATGTTTTCCCCTTAGCACCATGCTGCCACAAATTAATAACATTACTACTGTTACTACTGCGATTGCATCAATCATTAGCCCCAAACGGACATTTACCAAGACTCAAACTGGGGTACCAGCCGAAGATAATGCTAAGAAAGGAAATGGTCTCAGCAGAAACAAATATAGAGATGTCAAGCGTAAGGAAAGGGATGAAGGGAAAGAATAATGGATAAGAATGCAATCCCTTATTCCTGCAGAATATATACTGTATGTGCAGGATGTATTTAGACTGGGAAAGAAGAAATAAACACAACAAATTTCATTGCCTTTAAGTAGTTGGTCATAAGAGCAAATTAAAACTTCATGTCTTTTAATCCTAATTGTTTGTGTAACCACTTCAGGAAGAAAAGGCAGAGAACATTGATCAGATTGAGTGAAAAACTTGCATAGGAAATTGTATGTGTTTTGTTCTGAGTACCGTTATACAATCTAAAAATAATGCTTCCAGGGATCCAAGTTGGTTAATCATAACAGTATTATGTGTGGAAATTTGTGTCTAAAATGTCTCTGACAGGACAGATGTTGTGAAGCTTTAAATCAATCTGATAGTGCAGTGGTTCCCAACCGTGGTCCTCAAGTACCCCCAATAGATCAGGTTTTCCAGATATCCAAAGCACAGCACAGGTGATAGGATTTGCTGCTCAGTGATTGCAGGATTCAGTCTGCATTTCCCCAAGGTGATCTGCAAAACCTGGCCTGTTAGGGGTACTTGAGGACCGCGGTTGGGAACCACTGCATGCAGCCATTCATGCAACTGTCATAATCTTGTCACCTGGTGGATATCCTGACTGTTTATTACAACGATTGTATTGCCTCTCTTGTTTTGTGACTCTTCGGGTTTCCTGGAAATCAAATATTAATATATCCGCCATATTACTTGTGAACGCAAGATTAAAATCTGTTTTCCCACTAAGAACGTAGAGTACGCAGATATTAGTGATATTCTTCTCCTGGGTGAAGGATGAAAAACTGAATTCTGGTCATGATAGAAAGTGTCAGAACACTGTTGACATGTACCATTTACATAGATATTGTTGCTGACCACCTGCAACCCCCCCCCCCCATGGCAATGGTGTTCCCTGATGGCAGTGGCCTCTTTCAGCAGGATAACGCACCCTGACACATTGCAAAAACTGTGCAGAAATGGTTTGAGAAACTTGATAAAGAGTTCAAGGTTTAGCCTTGGTCTCCAAATTTCCCCAGATCTCAATCTGATCGAGCATCTTATTTGATCCTTGGAGACCCACAGCACAACTTGCAGGACTTGAAAGGTTTGCTGCTAATGTATTGGTGCCAGATACCATAGGATATGTTCAGGGGTCTTGTGGATCCATACTGCGACGCATGGGGGGGAGGGGCAGATGCTGTGGCTGATCACTGTATTGTGGCTCTTGCAATACAGACTAATAAAATGCTGATAGTAATTGTTACAACACAATGCTACTTGATTTTATCTACAAAAAGGTGATTATGTGACGAGGTCATGCTACCTGAATATAGAAGAAAGTACAGATATCTGACCCTGGAGGAAGCTGCCAGCCAATGGTTGTATAAGGGGGTAAAAGTATAAGAATGAAATCTATGTAAAATAAGTTTAAGCCACCGGTCTGCTTAATGCTCTGAGGATGTAAAATACCAGCAGCTAAATAATCTTTTCATGTAACATTACTTTGTTTTCTCTCGCATCAGTTTTGCTTTGACATTACAGAAGAATTTGACGCGCTGTTCCCACTGGCTCTGGCATGTAAAGGTGACACAATGAAAGAAATAAGAACATGCTTAGTAGAGGGTCTCAGAGAAGCCGTGACACGGATACTGGCCAGACTAGAGGATCGGATAGTGGATGTCCCGTCTAAAGCTCCGTTACAAAATATGTTGGTTGCTCTCTCCACTGCCGCTCATGTCCTACATCATGTAACCTTCTACAGTGACCGGTTGAGTGATAAGTAAGTATTTCTGGTTTTAATGTTTAGTGTTGCATTATTTAAACTCATTTCCATACCCATAATAATAAATCTGATTTCACATTAACATGTACTTATATCAATTTATGCTTGTAAATATACAGTTGCAAAGTTACATATACAGGGTTATTCAAAGAGTATTCCGAATTGCTGGCGAAAGGTAACTCAACGCTGAAATTCAGCATTCGGTTACCTTTCCTGGCCATTCGGCTATCCAGAGAGCAGGGAGTTCGCCAAATGTTGGCGAATTGCCTGCACATGCGGTGCCTGTTCGAAGGCAGTGAAATCCCCATAGAGAAGCAATGCTTTGTCTATTCAAAGAACAAAAACCAGCAGTGAAAAGTTGCCGAAATGCCCTGCCATTCGGTGGTTTAATGCGACAGGTTTATTCAGGAGAATCCCATAGGCTTCAATGTTAAAAATATTCCCCTTTTAATTCAATATCTAATAAACCGTTCATTATAATATTCTGCAGTAAAAAGTCTCTTTATTGATTTTTTTTTTTTTAGGATCTTTTAGCCATTTTTTGGGATTTTTTTGCAAACTTTTTTTCCTTTTTTTTTTTTTTTTAAATTGTTTGTTCTTTTTTCTGTAACAGCCCTTTTTATTATCATTCATTGGATCTTATATGTAAATTTCAAACATTTTCGTTCTGTAGTTTCTTTGCAAACAGCGTTTTACTTTTCAAACATTCAAGCATACTGGTTTTTTTTTCGTTCACTCCATTCATCTGCGGTGTCGGGATTTTCCGGCGGCTGCTCTGCGCTGTGATCGGCTCCTGCTCGATTTTCTCTGGCGTGTTCAGCGGGGTTAATCCAGATGTTTTTGCGGGTTTCTGTGTGCTTTCCCACTGGTTTTGCGGCGAGTGTTTGTTGGGTTTGTGGCGACTTTTCCCTGCAGTACGACGTCCCTGTGGTGCTTGCTGAATACACCGCAGGGTCGCTGAAATGGGATCACCAAATCGCACCGAATTGAAGAGAACGAAAAGTCACCGAACATGCGGTGAGGTTTCGATTCTCTTTGAATAACTCTGATCGTTACATAGGCTGAAAAAAAGACATGCGTCCACCGGGTTCAGCCTTTCACACATCACCTACTGCTGTTGATCCAAATAAGGCAAAAACCCCAGTCTGAAGCGCTCGTCAATATGCAACACACTGGGGGAAAAAATCTTCTTGACCCCAGAATGGCGTCAGATTTCTCCTTGGATCAAGAAGCTTTTACCCACACATTAAATATTATAACCCTTAATATTATGGGGTTTTTTCTTTTCATTGATAAGAGAATACCTTTTTAAAAATACAATCCCCTATGTAGTTCCTTCTTTATGTTATATTCTTAGAACTGCTAAAGTATCTCCTGTTTGATATAACGTGCACCTGTCATGTCCAATGGACGGCTGGCTCCTTTGGTAGGAAACTACTCCCTATGCGGATATTTTTTTTTGTACAAATATATAACAAAAACATATCCTTTTCCCGATCAAATAATTGATGTCACTCATTTCTTCTGGTGGCAAGATTCAAAGAATAAAACGTTCTGCCAGTCAGTGCGTAACCGGGTTCTGGAGTCACTGCATGCAATTCAGAGTTTAATTGCAGACTTATTCAGAAGCTCGTCACTGTTACACTATCATATCCATAGTTTGACAGTACTGTTCATTTCTTTCCTCATATTTGCAAGAGGTGTTGCTAAAAATATCAACAGTCTCTTAAAATACATACAATTTACTATACACTGTTCTGTAAAGGTGATTTTTAAAAATGTGTGTATATATACTCGGCCCGAACTATATGTGTTATTTTGGCACACTTTTAGACTCTGCAATGTCAGCATGTTTTGCAAGATGCTTTACTGTTTCTGTTGGAAACATTAGGGATAATTCACAAAGCACCGATGTTCACAATTGTTGCAACTATGATGGATTTTGACCAATCAGAGTTGATGCCAGTAATGGTGAACAACGCTGAACAATGGTACCACCAATACGTTCATGTAACAAGTGTAAACTGCAGCTATTCCCTTTTTATTGTTGTTTCACTGGTGTTTGCAACATCAATGAATATACTTCAGCAATTTTAAAGTGCCGATCGCCATAGATTTTCCCATACGAACTACGGGGAAAACAACACTGACAACTGTGGCTGAAACACTGGTTAAAACTACAGTAAAATCTAATTTGCGTGATATACTAGACAACTTCAGCAAAAACTGTGACAATACAGAGAAAAACATTAGCAGTTCCTAAACCTTGAATTCACTCTAGATCACCCAAGTTTGGCGAAGATAAGCCATCGGTCGCTCATTGAATGGTAGTTGGTGAATGAACCCTTTGGATATTTTTTTCTTTTTATTGGTGAGGCTGGGGTCAGACGAGCGTAGTGTTCACGTCCGTGATTGCGCCTAAAAGTACGTCCGTGATAGCATGAAAGAAAGTCCATCGGAGCCTGACACATGAAGTACGTCCGCACTGAACTGTGGACGCACAACGGCCGCGGCAAACGGACGCAAGGCAGGCAAGAACGTACAACCCCTAGAACGGCCGCACAAAGTGCGCTGCGTCCGCAACGTCTGCATAGCTTTGTGTGTGAGTGATGGAACGTGGTCAGACGGACTGCATTTATACGTCCAGCATTTTTCACGGACAAAATGGTTTTGCTTTTTATTTTATTTTCCCTCCTACATCCGTCAAAATATATACGTCAGTGAAAAAAACGGACTGTCTGGCCACTACTGCGTCTTCCGTACTAACGTACGTCCGTGTGCACGGACGTACAGTCCATAGAAATCACACTCGTCTGACCCTAGCCTTAATCCTCAAGGACACAATTACCTTGTATTATTTTTAGCATATGTCTGACATCATCTGTAAGTGGTAGGTAGAATGTCTTTTACATGTAACTGACTAATGGCTGGAATGTCGGGTGACTGCATTTCCTAGAGATTGATTGGAAAGTTATGATACATGACTCGAATCTGGGAAAAGTGTAATTCCACATATTCTTATCAGCTGTGAAGGCTTCCCATGCTTCATGATCAACCGTATGTATCTGTGTGAGCTGTACATGCTTTATCTGTCACACTTTATCGCATACCACCTCAGCTGACCATATGCACATTCTCATGCCACACACATGAAATGCATTTACTCTGCAATGTTCCTTCACTCAGCAGTTCTTGGAGGAAGTGTTAGATGGGTAGTGATGAAAACCACCTGGATACTGGCTGTTGATTGTTCCAAAACTCAAAAGGCACTTAATATCTCTTCTTTTGATCATCATGCAGGTCCTTGTTTCCAGCGGCTGTCCAGAAATATCAGGAGTTCATCAGCAATCTCCAGATTCAAATCACTAATTACTGCGTCAACGTTTGTGCCACAAGTATTCTTCAGGATGCTGAGAGCCATCACTGGGATGATAACAAGGCGTTTTATGAGGTGCGAGCTTGAGAATGTATACCGTTATATTTCACTGACCCACGCTAAAAGGAAAATGCGCAGTAAATAACATTCTACCTGACCACCTGTGAATGAAATCTAAATCTTCCTCATCACCCACTGGAACAGCATCCCAGCACAATGCAGACTTGTCAGGATACTGGGCTAGATAACATACTGAACGCTAACTGTAGCATTCGGATTTGTAACAGTTACAAGTCCTTATACAGTGCCAACAGATTCCGTAGCGCTTTACAATGGTGACCTAATAAATAATAAAACATAAGGAACAGAAGGCCCTGCCCATAGGATAATTGTCCTGCTAATACGGCACTTTATACAAGTGCTCAGCCAGACAGGAGAAGTGACTTTAACACATGACCCCCTGATTACCTTCCTAATGCTAAAACCGGTAAAAAAAAATTGTGCATCAGTGATTGCACTAGCTTGCACGAGCTTACTGTACTCTGCGCAACCTGTACGTAACATGGGGATCGCAATAAGTAATTAGCATTAGGACCTTACTTATCCTAACGCTAATTACCACACTGATGGGCTAAACGGATTTTTACTTTCACCCAATAGCTGGTGCTAAATGATTCCGCTTTTGCAGAATTAGTTAGCACCAGCTAAATCCCCCCCCAATAAATCTGATACTCCCTTCATATTCCGCGGAAGCGCTACCACGAGTATCATTGAGGGTAGTGCATGGTTACGCGGCGAGGTGCTGAAGTAGCGCCTGCTCTGGAATCTTACACTGAAATGGGGACGCTACGGGGAAACCTGCAGGTGCAAACTTTCCTTGTTAGCGTCACTATTTTACCACTACTCTCTTAATCGGGCCCTATGTTTTTTTAACATCAAACTTTACACACAAAAAATATAATAGAACCATTATAACCCTTATCAAAGGACTACTTAAGCAACCTGGGCCATTTAATTTAAATGATCATGGTGCAGGTTGCATCGGTCCTCCACAGTAATGTCGTTTTTTTGGAGGGCTGGATTGTAGAGGCCTTGATGTTTCTCTCTCCACCTCCTGCATCTTTAGTTCCTCGCTCTGCACTGGGTCACATGGAGTAAGTAAGTTTGCTCGTTGCCAAGTCTCAATAAGGAATCATTTGAGCTCGAAAATAAAAACTTATTTTTTATACCAATTTTAAAACAAAGCTCAATGCGTTTCGTCTATTGTATTAGACTTCTTCAGGAGCACAAGTGAGCAGTACATGCTCAATTCCCATCATTGTTGGGAGCGGTAACGCAATACTAGCAGACAGCCCAAATTCTTCCATAAAAACAAATATTTTCCTTCATACTAGCTCAAAATTCTATAATCTATGTGATAAAATGACATTTTTAGCTAACCCATAATGGGTTCTATTTAGTAGCACATTTATAATTCATAAGAAACTTATTCACAATTTATACATTTAGTTGAGCGGCAATCTCCTTAGTGTTGGGCATTATTGTCTATTTTTCACTTGTTTTGTCATAGAAGAATTATTTCTTCACCGTTATTTTTCACATTTTTTCCACTATTAGAGTAGATCCCACCAATGCGATTTGCCTTGGCGCTGGCTGGTGGGCTTATACTCCTAATGGCCATTATTGGTTAGCTAAAAATCTCATTTCCAATATGTTGCATGTGGTCTTAGGCCATGTTCATGATGTTTCCAAGCAGAACATTTTCACTGCCACGTGAAATGGGCAAGTCTGGAGATTTACTGTAAATATGAGCATTAAATAATAGTTCATGAAAGAATTCATGTATTTTAATCTTTATCTCAATTTATAATACAAAATGAGAACGTTTTGCTTTAACGTTTACAGTGCTTTTAATTAATGTCCATTAGCCTCTGCTTTTATATTTTACAAAGTTGATTTGATGTTCTTATATTGAGTTTTATATCTCCTGCCCGTATACACACAGTTTAGTAATCAGATTTCTGCAGACAATGGAAGTCCTATAAATTAGCAGAAACAAGGACGCCACTTGCTGGAATAAACGCAGTTCTTGCTGTGCTGTGAAATTGACTCATTGATCAAGCCCCTAATAGACATTGGTATCTCAGCGCCTCTAGGCATGTGCGGGCGCCGCAGCCACAGCCCATCCTAGCAGTAATCCTGAATGATGTGTTGGGCATGGTGCTCAGAAGCCATCGTGTAAGCCTTTGCGCTAGTCAAAGGGATATGTAATTGCCACTGTCAGGATGATATTACAGTGACTTATGTAATAAAATCCAGATGTTTGTTTCCATATGCACGAGCGAAATAAAATCTCGCATCTGTTTATCTTGTACTTACACAAATAGCAGATGTTTTCCGCAGGAATGTACTTTGCGTTAACAGCAGATAGGGAAAAAGGTCAACTGCAACCGGCAAACAAAACGTAGTGCGGCCAGAAAGATTTAATTAACTTATTACCCAAGAGATTTATATTTGTCAAATGTATCGTTAATGTGCGTGTATCGATTATCTGGTTAGACGTTTGTGCTAGACACTTTTGTGTGTTTTGTGTGATATATATATATTACAAACCACAGGGGGGTTGCAATCAACCTAAACTCGCAACATAAGCGGGTGCATCTAAGACATTAAATACAAAACACCAGGAGAGAGCGCTCCATATCAATGACCACCTTCATCCACCATTTTCTGCAACAAAAAAACACCTTTCAAAAGTTCAAAAAACCTGACTCTGTAAACTGAATCCCCATCATTTTACCTAAGTATGATCATAGTTTTTTTTTATTTTGTTGCAGAAAATTGATGAAGGTGGTCATTGATATGGAGTGCTCTTTCCTGGTGTTTTGTATTTAATGTCTTAGATGCACCCGCTTATGTTGCGAGTTTAGGTTGAGTGCAACCCCCATGTGGAACCCCCCAGAACCACTCACATGCACACCACTCAGATACAGACCACTCACACAGAACCTGAATCACTCACACAGAACCTGAATCACTCATACATAACTTGAATCACTCACACAGAACCTAAATCACTCACACATAACTTTAATCACTCACACAGAGCCACTCACATGCACACTACTCACACGGAACCACTCACGCACACCGCTCACACAGAACCACTCACAAGCACACCATTCAGATACAGACCACTCACACAGAACCACTCACACGCATTCTACACCCTCCACTTACACAGAACCACTCACATGCACACAACTGACACGGAACCACTCACAAAGATACAACATCAACCCCCCCCCCTTTCCTGCTTAGTTCTTCTTGGTCCTTGTCCCTGCGAGGAAGGAAAACTCCATGTGGGTAGGAGCTCTTCCGACATGTATAAACTCCCTTGTGAAGCAGTGCATCGGGGCAGTGCTGGACTGGACTGTGAGTTGGGGACAGGGCCAGGTGCATCAGGGCCGGGAAGAGCATTGAGACAGGGCCTGTGCCTAGCAGTGCTAATTGATTGACTATCAGGAGGCACCGGTATCACTGATGCTGGACTGCTGGGCCCCTTGAAATTGTCTTAAACTGCAAGGCCAGGGCATCCAGAAGACCTCTGAATTTGGTCTACGAGAGTCCAAAACTGAAATTTTATGATCGGGGGGGGGAATACAACGACCATGGCAGTCTCCCCTCTGTCATCGAGCCCCAGAACACATCATGGGCTGTAATGCCATGACGGCAGCCCTGATTATTTGCATATATTCCAAAATCTGGAAGGAAAAAAAAAAAATCTGAAAATCCAAACTCTTCTGGTCTCAAGCGTTTTGGATAAGGGATAGTCACCCTGTTCTCATTTCCTGACTGTATATCATACTAATATTGGTTATTATCAATATGATATCATATCAATTTTAGCGACTTGGAAAAACCCACATGACATTTACTAAATTATGCGTAATTAATGAGATTCAGGACAATCCAATTTTTTGAATAAGCAAATACGAACTAAACCTCTCATGGATTATTATGAATACTGGTCAGTGGGACCTGCCATTTACACCCGAGCAAATTTCAAAAGGCACCAGAGAATGAGGTGGATAAATTGTAAGGAAATAACCACCTCAGTAATAGCCTTTGCATGTTTGATCATGAGCTGCTGAGTAAACCAAGGGCTGAATAAAATCTATATTGATGAATCTCTGCTCATATTAGAATGCATTATTCTCCGCATAATAGCACTCTATGATTTTATTTAAGACGTCCCGGAAATTACACTAATCTTCTGATCTGGTCAGGAAGAAATGAGGTCATCTTAATCTATTAGAACATCTGCCAATTCCTCATAAAGTCGTAAAAAAAAATAATCCGTTTTAGTGCATGTAATAGGTGAAACGTCTTGACACATCTTGAAGATGTTCCACGGCCTGTGCTCTTCCATGAATGCATATTTATGTGACTGAAGTTGTGTGGTTAATTTTATTCCTCTGCCCTTTCATAATACACTGGAAGAAGTTAATAAAAGACCATTAGTAATGCTAACGATTCTACACAAATGTGACTGCCTGAACAACTTAAATAATGTTTCTGTTAAAAGGCACCATTTGGTCACGCGTTGCATTGATACGAGACTTTATTATTAGTAAAATGCAAGATTTGTATCGGAAGATGAGGAAAGACTTACATAATATTCCATGTGACTAATCCTCAAAGCAAGTGATATAAAGAGCTGCATGACAAGCCTACACCATCGTCCAAATTCTACCTTTATTCTGTTCTGGTCCAGCGAGTTGAGCTCCAAAAGGTGGGGCGGGTGCTTGTGAGAGCTGTGTGCACAGGGGATGCTCTCGCACAACCACTCTGGCTCATTAGGGGAAGAAACCAATCCATTGCCATAGGAGTTGCCTGCTTGCTTAGGATTGACATGCTTGGGCCCTTCATGGGCATGAATACTATGTCCTGCTCACCTCACTCGTTTACTGCTTCCATGACAGGTCATTTTTACAACTATTCGAGTTATTCAGAGGGAACCGAACTGGCCCCAAAATTTTACCGAACATTGAATTTCCCCGTACGGTGACATTTCGGGGCCATTCGGCTATTCAGAGAGCCAGCAGTTTGTCAAATTTTGGCGAACTACCAGCAAGTACCGGCTTGGTGGAGTAGAGGTAACATCACTGCTCTGCATGGAGAGAGCCTGTGGAGACATGGGTTCGATCCCGACGAGCAACCTCTCCAGTAAGTGTCCTTGGGCAAGACACCTAACGGTACATACTCGCCACCCAGGACATACTTGAAAACGAGAGAAATCTCAATGTATCCTTCCTGGTAAAATCCTTTCTCAAAAAAAAAAAAAAAAGACAGTGCCTGTTCGAAGACAGTGAAATCCACCATAGAGACGCAATGGTTAATCTAATCAGAGAACACCGAACTGCAGTGAAAAGTTGCCGAAGTGCCCTGCTGTTTCGGCAGGTTTATTCAGGCGAATCCCATAGGCGTCAATGTTAAAAATATTCCTGTTTTTATACAATATCTAATATGGTTACAGTTACAAGCATTTATAAAGCGCCAACAGATTCCTTAGCGCTGTACAATGGGAGAGACAGAATAACAAATATACATACATGTTACACTCACGGAACAGTAGGAGGGAAGGACCCTGATCGAGAGCTTACAATCTAAGAGGAGAGGGGTGACACATAGATGAGGGTACCTGGAGTATGTGTAGTAGCGGGGCGCATGTGGACTGATTGGGAAGATGGAGCAAGAGATGTACAGTGAGGGATCATGGAGTGAGCTGATAGGCTTCTCTGAAGTAATGTGTTTTCAGAGACTTCTTGAAGGACTGGAGAGACGGGGATAGTCTGATGGTACGGGGGAGGGAGTTCCATAGAATAGGGGCAGCTTGGGAGAACTGAAGGAAACCGTTTATTATTTTAATCGGCAGTAAAAAGTCTCTATGTATTGATTTTTTTTTTTTTTAGGTATTTTTCGGCAATTTTTTATTTTTTTCAGTTTTTAATTTTTAATAACGGATTTTCCTTTTTCTCTAACAGACCTTTTTATCATCATTCATAGGACACTTTTTTTTCCAATTGAAAGTTTTTATTAGAAATGTCACCAGTAAAATAAACAGCCAAGAATAATGGCCACGCAGGGCCAGACATAACAGGATCAAAAAGACACAGCAGAAAAACAATAGAAATCCGCACAAGCGAGCAACGTTTACTACCAGAGAATAATAAAAAAAAATTAAAAAAAGGGAGAGGGGGCAATAATGGTAAATAACAAGAGCCAGGAACAATGCCAGAGTAATTTTGACACTCACTCTTTTTTTTTTTTTACCCTGTTCGTCAGCTTGTCAGCTTCTTCCGGCAGCTGGTCTGCGCTGTGTTCGGCGGCTTTTTCCGGACGTGTTCAGCCTGTATTTATGCGGCTGGTCGAGTGATCCGATACGTCGGATCGCATCAGATGTGGTGTTCGGTGGGTTTTGGCAGTTTTGAGGTGGAATTTCGGGTACGTTCCCTGCACTCCGGGGACCCTGCAGTGACTGCTGAATTCACTGCAGGGTGGGGAAATTTGATTTCTATTTGCTTGTATTTTTTTACCAGAATATTGGGTGATTCATTTGAAGAAAAAAAAGAAAGGAAGGGGTCTGGAAAAAAGCTAGAAAAGGCATATATATAATGTGTTACTTGATAATGGCATGCGATTCATTGTGTCTATATTTCTGGCACACTGTGTTTGTCTGTGTTGCTCACTTAATTTATGTTAATGCACCATTAATTCTTGCTGTGATGTTGGCAATGATATTATGTCATAATTAAAATATATTGCACCTGCCATGGTCAGCATCATATAGATTATGGATACAGAGTATGCGTATTTGCATCCAATGTTTAAATGAGGGTTTCAGTGTGATTTTCTCTATTTCACTGACTGAAGGGCCAATTAGAAACCTCTTTCAGCACTCCATATATTTGTGAATTTAGGCATACCGATAATACTGAAAGCAATCACTAAAGCCAAAATTCCCAAAATAGCAATGAGTGCTGAAAATCGAGCTGAAATATTAACGGGAATCAGAATGCTGGTAAACCCTTAAAAGGATGCTCTATTGATATTGCTCTATTGAAAGTAGCATTCCCTTTTTTTTGTCCTTAAATAATTGGGCAGACGCTATTGACAGACTCTCGCCAATTTGTTTCTTCCATTTTACTCACCTTTTGCTGTTCACCACGCGCAGCGCCTCCTCCTTCTCAGCTCAAGGAATCCCAATACCTGGAAGTCCCTGAAGCTATCTAACGTAGTTTGCGCTCCTACACAACTTGCGTGGTGTAGGAATTGCTAACTCCGCACTGCTGCGTACTCATGCGCTTTACGTATGCAAGTTTCTTAGCACCTATGCAGAGCGATGGATCAGAGCTACGCACACATGCTGAGATCCAATCCATCACTACCTATCTGAGGTGGATGGCGTCACTAGTGACCGATCTGTTGACGGACAGGTAGAAAATTCAAGCTCCTGGCTGCTATTGACGTGGATGGGGTGGAGGAAACTCCTCCACTTCACCCAACCTTTTCTCCCGATCAGGGCATCGTGGGATGGGAAGCACTCCTCACATCCTGGCCACTTTAAGGGCCCTATTACAATCTTCGCGCAAACATTTGCGCCAGTGCAAAAAAGCATTAACGCAAGGGGTAAAACCCTTTTGCGCTGAATGTCGTATTACAATGTCAGCAGGGGTCAAGTCCTGGGAAAAAAAGTGAGGGAACTCCCCCAAGAATTCCACAACCCCCATTACCTAGTATATATATTATATATTCACGAGTATAGCAGTATGGAGTGATACCTTTTTTATTCGTCTAACGTTCCATGTAAAAGACAAGCTTCCGAGAGTGTAACGCTCTTCTTCAAGTCTGGAAGCTTACTGATCAGTGAAAGGTATCACTATGTACTGCTATACTTGTGATTTTGTCAACTGGACTAACACAGCCTATTGAATAAATTTATATATATATATATAATTTATTCAATAGGCTGTGTTAGTCCAGTTGACAAAATCACGAGTATATATATATATATATATATGTAGCGCTCACTCCCGGAGGAGCCGCTGAAAATGAACCACGGGTCAGTCTCCCCGCACTAGGGAATAAATATACTCCAACACATTTGTGAGTTTTTATATTTATATAGTTTACTAAAATATTTGAGCAGATGTTAAGACACGGTATTCACAAGTATTTTTACAGTATTTTCGTATCCCGGTAAAACGCGTAGCGGAAAAGAAACGAAACACGAGGCTTCGTATTTCGAAAATAAAATATTCGCAACCGAACATAAAAGCAATGCAATTTCCCGATAGTTCAGAAAAAGGGACACGTAGCAAAACCCCAAACATACAATCCCTTCGTATTACGGCAAACGCGCAGCGGAAAAAGAGAAAAATGTATTCGGAACGTATCTTTGTCTTTAACCCCCGTTCCGATTCGCAAAAGGAAATGAGTCCTGCACAGGTTAAGTCCAGAATGTGAAAAGTGTATCTGTGTGTGTGTGGTACCCGGGTACTGTTCAACTGGCCAGTGAGTTTATTAAAGGAAGGTCTTCGACTAGTCAGTTGGGGCCCTGTGGACTTTAAAGAGAAAACAGCAGAGCGTCCTTTAATCATAAAACAGCCTTGGAGGCCTCTCACCCATCCGACGATTTCTTTAGGCTCCGCTGACCCAGGACGTCTCTCCACCCGATTTTGACTGGGGATACTA
Organism: Leptobrachium leishanense; assembly: GCA_009667805.1. Taxonomy (NCBI): domain Eukaryota; kingdom Metazoa; phylum Chordata; class Amphibia; order Anura; family Megophryidae; genus Leptobrachium; species Leptobrachium leishanense. The sequence continues at coordinate 95,054,979 of CM019063.1, read as the reverse complement.
GCGGCCCGATCCGTTGTCTGACTCCACACAGCTTTTCCAGCTCACCGCCTGCTCTCCGTTCGATTCCTCCGGTCTGCAGCAATGCCTGGATCCCGGCGGGTCTTCTTCTCCTCAGCTTGGGTGATCTTCTCTGGACTAACAGGTCTCTCTTGGTCTCTGTTGGTCTCTGGCCTAGGCCCTCTCGTAATCTCTTCGATGCGTCTGCTCTCTTTCCTTCCCCGGCGCGATCTGGAACTTTCTCCACGAGGCAGAGGATGTCAGTCTCCAGTCCCCACCCACTTCCTGTCTTCTTGCAAAGCATGCCGGGCATTGTAGTCCCAATATTCAGTATCTCTGATCGCGATAGTCTCCATCTTGTGGCCAAAAATAGGTACTGCCACAGCAAGATTTTACCACAGCGCTACACATATATATAGATATATATAATTTACAGGGCTCAAAATTTCAAGTCCGAAGCTACTAGCCAGGCCTTAAGAGTTACTCGCCACTAGTTGCCCCACCTAACCCCCTATCCTGCCCTGCCTCTGCATTCCTACTCACCATCATGTAATTTCCACTCGCCATTTGCGAGCAGGCGAGTGGAAATTTTGAGGCCTGGATAGATATATATATATATATATATCCAGGCATCAGACCCCCCCAGCATTATATACCCAGGCACAGATACCCCCCTGTATTATATATATCCAGGCACAGATGACCCCCAGTATTATATACACAGGCACAGGACTCCCAGAATTATATACCCAGGCACAGGACCCCCCCCCCCAAATGATATACACAGGCACTGGACCCCCAAGAATAATATGCACAGGCACGGGACCCCCCAGAATAATATTCACAGGTACTCAACCCCCAGAATAATATACACAAGCACTGGACTCCCAATATACACAGGACCCCCAATATACACCGGCACTGGACCATCAGAATTATATACCCAAGCACTGGACCCCCCCCCAAGAATAATATGCACAGGCATTGGGCCCCCAGAATAATATACACAGGCACTGGACCCCAATATACACAGGACCCCCAATATACACAAGCACTGGACCCCAATATACACAGGCACCTGACCCCCAATATACACAGGCACCGGATCCCTGAGATTGTATATATATCCAGCCAGCAGCACACTCATTCAGACCTTTAGATTCAGATGAGGACCCGCTTGCACCAGCGTGCTTCTGCTCCTCCATGCGGTCGCCGGCTACTGAAGGCTGTGATGAGCTCTCGCAAGATCTCGCCTGCAGGCAGTGTCACATCCTTCAGAGGACGGCGGCCGCGCGAGGCAGCACGCTGTGCGGCCAGCTAAACTGTGTTGGGCTCGGGCAGGGCTGGGACCAAAAATTGGCCCTGGACTTCATCCATGAGAGTGGCCCAACCCAATTATGCAAACACGCAGGGTCGCATTACGATCTCTATGGGCCGGAGCAAAAGATTTTGTTTGGATTTTTTGACATTTAATGAAAATATATATTTTTTATTATTTTATATTGTGTGCAATTTTGGTGCTTTGCGTTTCCCTGCATTTCAGCGCTGTTTGGATGATTCCATTTCGCCAAAAATACAGTGAATTCATTATTGAAAATTCATTGTGTTTTGCCGAAAATGGAGTCACTGAAACAGTTTGCCCCCTCAATTCATATTAATAGCCCCTCTATCGCCCCAATTCATATTAATAGCCCCTATATCGCCCAATTCATATTAATAGCCCTTCTATCGCCCCAATTTATATTAATAGCACCTCTATCGCACCAATTCATAGTAATAGCCCCGCTATCGCCCCAATTCATATTAATAGCCCGCTATCGCCCCAATTCATATTAATAGCACCTCTATCGCCCCAATTCATATTAATAGCCCTCTATCACCCCAATTCATAGTAATAGCCCCTATATCGCCCCAATTCATATTAATAGCCCCTATATCGCCCCAATTCATATTAATAGCCCTCTATCGCCCCAATTCATATTAATAGCCCTCTCGCCCCAATTCAAATTATTAGGCCCCTATCACCCCAATTCATATTAATAGCCCTCTGTCGCCCCAATTCATATTAATAGCCCCTCTACCACCCCAATTCATATTAATAGTCCAATTCATATTCTACTCCAGTACTTGGAGTACTGTGTGCAGTACTGGAGACCGTATCGCCAGAAGGATATAGACATCTTAGAGAGAGTTCAGAGAAGGGCTACTAAAATGGTGTACGGCTTGAAGGAGAAAAGTTACCAGGAAAGGCTTAATGATCTTAACATGTACAGCTTGGAAAAAAGACGAGACAGAGGAGATATGATAGAAACATTTAAATACGTAAAGGGAATCCACAAGGTAGAGGAAGGGAGTATATTTAAAAGGAAACAAAGTAGCAAAACAAGAGGACATAGTCTTAGATTAGAGGGGCAAAGGTTTAAAAGTAACATCAGAAAGCATTATTTTACTGAGAGGGTGGTGGATACATGGAACAGCCTTCCAGTTGAAGTGGTAGAGGCCAAAACAGTAATTGAATTTAAGCAAGCATGGGATAGGCATAAAGCTATCCTAAACAAAAGATAAATCCAGGTAAAGTATCCATGTAATTGGGCAGACTAGATGGGCCGAAAGGTTCTTATCTGCCGACATTTTTCTATGTTTCTATGTTACCACCCCAATTCATGTTAATAGCCCCTCCATTGCCCCAATTCATATTCTATCGCCCCAATTCATGTTAATAGCCCCTCCATTGCCCCAATTCATGTTAATAGTCACTCACACTAAACACTCACACACTGTTATACTGTGCACACAGGTATATAAAATAAATCTTAATTTTATGCACTGAGCGGAGCATATCACACACACACACACACACACAGGCTGTAAACTAATCCCTGGGTGCACTAAGCAGATCACAGGAGGTGCATGATGCCAGGCAGACCTCCATGTGCTGGCTGCTTTACAGATTGGGCACAGAAAGTAACAGAGGCATAAGTCATTGTGCATGGAGAGGCACAGGCAGGAGGTCTGGCTTAAGAGCCTGTCTCTCCACAAACCTTTTACAAGCTCATCCAGGGAGCAGCCCAGCTCTTTCCTGCATGTCTCCCCTTCGACCATTCCCCCCCTCCTCCTACCTGCCGTAAGTGTCAGAGGCTGAGTTGCCTGTCACAGCTGCAGAAAGCGAGGCCGAGGTGAGCATCTCACACAGCAGCCTGACTTCCCTCTCCCTCTAGATCCAATGTGTGTGTGTGGGGGGGGGGGGTGCAGCCAGCGAGGAGCAAGGTGGTCTGAAGCGCTGCGGGTGAGAGGAGTGGGGGGGGAGACTGGTGCTGACAGTGTGAGTTGGGACAGGCTGCCTTACTTACCCGATCACCCCAGAGCTGCCTCCAGTCACTGCAGATCATGGTCGGGTTGGGCCATTCATGCAGTGCACGCACTGCCAGTCAGCCTGGAGTTGCCTCCTGCTCCTTCCCGCAATGCTTGGCGCCGGCGCGCTGAGTCACATGATACCAGCGTCAAGAGAAGGAGGAGTCAGAGGAACAGACGAATAGCAGCTCCTGTGGGCCGGCCGGCAAGCTGACTAAGCCTGGGGCTTGCATAGGTACATGCCTGGGCTCGGGCCACAGCGTTCCCGCCATGGGAAAAGTGCGGGAACGGCATTCCCCCGCGTTCCCGCTGGACTCGAGCCCTGAATGTCAGCGCAACAAACGCGCTTATTCGTCTACCGTGGGTGAACCTGCGCAAACCCTGCGCAAGCGTACTTTATTGAGCGCATCCTATACTTAACATTGTGAGCACAATCGTGAATGAACGCTGGTATGCGGATGGTATTACAATCTATGCACAGGATTTAACGCATAACCATAGGTGTGCGCACAGGGTGTGCCTGGTGTGCGCAGGCACACCCAAATGTTGGGTGAAGATTTCATCTTTGAACCACTTCATAGATATTTTGGATGTTTCTTAGCTGGTTCATGATAAACAGAATGAACATTGACTGTATCGTTGCATAAACATTGGTTATTCCCAACTAAAAATAAATGTTCTGTGCAAAATTATCCAAACATAGATACATGTGATTTAATAAATGTTCCATTGGTGCACACCCTAATGAAATGGGCTGTGCACACCACTGCGCATAACCTTTGCACGCATAATTTTAGCAACTCCTGAAAGCTGGTGTTAATGGCATATTCTATCAACCTGCCGAAACCAAATACACCAGCCCATAAAAAAATGCAGCAAAGTATAGTTACACATTCTACTCATACCAAACCAATAAATTTGAGAAGTTGTGTGTGCATTTATTATTGCTGCAGCATATATACTCAGATTGACTTTGGCAGGTGCAAAAACTGAACGTGAGATAATTGTGGTTCTTAATTCTGATTGGCTGAATCGTGTGAAAAAAACAGTCCGCACACTGATTTCTGCGCGCGCATTTGTGTGCTTCTGTTTTACGCGCGTTATTGCTCGACGGATGAAAAAATGCGAGAGGATTGTAATTCCAGCGTTTATTTACCGTCTGTCTTACCATGGACACATGAACAACAAAGCTTTTGGAGATACTTTAGTAAACTTCATGCAAGTCAACAATTCTTGATCGCAGGTCTTCTGAGAGCTCTTTTCTGCGAGGCATGGTTCACATCAGGCAGTGCTTTTTGAAACCAGTAAACCCAAAACGGGTGTGTGTTTTTAAAGGGCAGGACAACTTTCAGCAACACATCCAATAATATCACACTGATTGGACTCAAGGTTGGCTCACTCCTGGCTCCAATTAGCTCTTGGAGAAGTCATTAGGCTAGGGGTTCACATACTTTTTCCACCCTGCACTGTGAATGTTTACATGTTCTGTTCAATAAACACCTGAAAACATATAATGTTTGTGTTGTATTATTTTAAGCAGACTGTGTTTTTCAAATTGTTGTGACTTAGATGAAGATCAGAGCACATTTTATGACCAATTCATGCAAAACTCCACGTAATCCCAAAGGGTTCACATACTTTTTCTTGCCACTGTATCTCGATATCGGTAGTGAAGGGGTTAACTAAAAGTAAGTCTATACTATTACTACATGCCACTAGAATGGGAGTATTTAATAAAAAAGAGAATACTTTTGTATTTTTTTTTCTTTGTCGGCTTCAAAATCAGCACTTTTTTGTCTAATTTCCCTATTTTTGTAAGAGAAATATGGGGAATATTAAATTGTTCAAAGGAAATGCTGTTGATAAAACAATCCCTGCTGTTAATGAGGCAGCTCCATCTATAAATGGTATTCATTGAACAAAAGTGAAATAACAGAAATCCTTTGAAGCAGGCACACCCTTCTAAAGTGGACTTTATGCAAGTTTTCTAGTCACGGGTCCTTCACATCGGATAATGGGGCTAGTTTGTGGCATATGGCAACAGGTGTGTGAGTTTAGCAGCAGGAACATAGAAAATAGCAATAAACTAAAATAAATTAAAACTAACAACGTGAACCCAGTGACCCATTCCATGGAATTGATTTTGACATGCAGCACTGGAATAAAATCACCAGAAAAATAAAGGAAGTTATGATTAATGGGAAATTATGAACTTTATTAACACATTTGTTGTTTTACAGTTATAGGTGCTTTAGTTGTTATGTGTCATTGGGGAAAAAAATGTATGCATGTATGTATGTGTATATATATATATATATATATATTTATTTATTTATTATTGCAGAAACCACTTGCACATCACAGCAATTCAAAGAACTACATCCCAGAGCTCTTGTGCTACATTCCCCATATGCAGCAAGGAATTCTGGGTAGGACATGCAAATGACATCTGTCTCACTTTTATGCATCCTGCTGGGTCTGTTATTACACAGAACCTTTAAATCAATGCCATGCCATACCAGATTCCAGTTGTGGGTGTTGCTGAGCTAATTAAGACTTCCAAGTGCACCTATGATATTGTTTCTATGCGCTTATGAGATTATCCTGGAACCGGAATCTGCTAGGTTCACTCGGGACGAGGCCGGACCGGACACGAGCAAGGATTGTCTGAACACGAGTCTCTTCAGGAAAGGCAAACTTTATTTGTGTCGTCACACAAATGCTCACACAGGATTGAATCGGAAAGAGTGAGCATCGAACTCACCGTGACATCAAATCTTCTACCCCAAATACATAATTAGGTACATCCCAATTAGCCCACCTCCCGGTGACACTATCCCACCCCACGTGGGTTAATACCTCCCTTTGTCTAATACAAAGACATTCCATTAAATTGGCCGTAAATTGGCAAGCTTCATGTTAGTTTCGACAGATCATGATTAGTTCTTACATTCAATCCGGGCTATGCTCGCCTCCCTAACGTCTGTACTTATTTGTTGCGGTTAACACCTGGTCTATCTTCTATGATTCCCTTTGTCTCTCAGCGGGCCTCTATGACCTTGGTGTATCCATTCCTCATTCTGTCCCTTCGTGCCAGGAACAGCAAAGATCTTTCTCAGGGCTTTAATTGCTTTTCTGCTAATCTAACACATTCCTAAATTTCTATGTATGGTTCATTCTAGTTTCAGCTAAAACCTACCTAGTTATGTTCAAATGAACCATTATTCTGAACAAGATGGCCGCCTGGCTTATAATGGCGGCCAGCTTCCAGCCTGATTCCACTTCATTCCCCCCTTGGCTCAAGCCTCAGGTTCTTCTCCTGAGACTTGTAGCCATTACACCTCACTACTATTATTCTTGAGTTCTTCATACTTTGGGGGACCTATTTTCGTTGGGAACATGTCTTGTGGGATAATCAGTGGTATCTTTTGTGTGGGTGTCAGTGCTCTCTTGCATAGTGGCCATAGACATAGCCCTATGCGGTACAGTAGTGTCCCTATGACCAAGATCACCACCACCATCAGAATCATGGATCCAATCTGTGAAATAAATCTCAGGATGGATCCGAACCAATCTCCGATTGCTCCAAACCCACGAAGTGGATTCCAGCCTTCAGCAGCGATCCTCCTTGCTGTGTTCTGCAACTGTGCTACCTTCTCCTGGTGATCTTGGATTACCTGGTAATAGTCAGGGACGTCATGTGTAGTGTTCTTGATGAAAGTGCAACATTCATAATGCATCGTCATCTCACACAATCCATTCAGAGCCGCACTGATCTGTTCCAGTGCCATGTTCTGTATCATTTGTACCTTTCGTATCTCCCGTACTTCCAGATTCAGTAACTGAATATCCAAACTAGTTTTATTCAAAATCTCATCCATCAAACTGGCATAACTGTTCATTCTTGCCATCAACTCTCTTCCCCATCCAGTCCATGCTGGGAGCCATGCCCATATTCGATCCGCTTTCTTGGATAGCTCTCTCTTCTGTCTTCCAAACACCAGTGGGTACCTAGGGTGAAGTGTTGTGTCTGAATTAGTGTCTTCTCCCCTCACCCTCCGGATTGGGATCAATTTAGCCAAATAACACATTCCCGTTACTGTAGGTGGTACCCATGTGTAACACACCCTTTCACAGCACACCTGGTACCCTCCTTTCACTATAAATGGTGACAAATGTAGTGTTCCCTTTGATATTTCTATCATCAGTTGTCTCAGTCGTTTCATCATATCCAGTGCACTCTGCCTCCCATTCGTCACATTCGCAATCACCTCCTCCTGTTCGCTTGTGAGCTTTCTACATCGTATGTATAGAAAATTTGACTGCTCCTTTGTGTTAAATGTGTAAATGTATGATGTCCAGTTGAACTTACTTGAATAACATAACCCACTCCCGTTATTTGTTTCTTTATCTGTTCCTAGTTGAAAACACCATTCTGGTGGGTACACTGGTCCTGTTCTGGGGTACCCGGGACTGAATACTTCTGTTTTTTCTCGTGGTGCATCGATAGCATGTATTGTGACATTTCCTGATGCAAACATACTCAAATTCATTGGAACAGAGGCAAATGGTATGTGAATTGTCTCTGGGTGCAGTCTACTACACACCCAGCATACAGTTTGCCCAGACTTTTTAGCATAGTCATATTTAAATTGCACAAGTAAGTGTCCTCTTGGGCTGGTTCCAGATAGCGCCTCTCGTTTTTGTCTCCACATGGTACGGTTCTCCATCACCGGGTGCGTACCATTCCAGATGTGGGAGATATCCACTTTCTCAGTGGTGCTCGGGCACCTGGGGCATACTCCATGTGAGAGTCCATAAATCAAATTCGCGAGCTATAAAATCAGTAACACAAATGCCCCAAGTGTCAAAATCCCTTGGGCAATTCTTTTCACAGTCACATAAACACAATCCCTCCCCACCAGAATTTCAAAAACAAAAAACATTTCCGGCAATTTATGCATTGATTTACCTAACAGTACAACCTGATCATTTAGTTTAGTTTTCCCCAATGCCCGAAGGTCCCCCCTTAGTCCATTAATCAGAGGGGTAGGCTGTCCAAACATGAGTTCATACGGACTTAGCTTCAATTGGGGGGTTGGCCTGCACCTAATGTGCAATAGGACTATCGGCAGCACATCCAACCAGCCTAGTGACGTCTCTTGGCACAGTTTGGACATCAAAGTCTTTAGGGTGCGGTTCATTCTCTCGACTTTTCCTGAGCTTTGGGGCCTGTAAACAGTATATAACTTCCAGGTGATGCCCAACAGACGGGCAAACTGTTGTAGACAGTTCTATATAAATGCGGGGCCATTGTCTGACCCTATTTCGAGAGGAAGTCCATAACGTGGTATTCTTTCTTTCATTAGACTCCTCACCACTTCTGCTGTCTTCTCTCCCAAACTTCGCAGTATTCGTGTGATCCTCAGATTATTATAAGAGTTGGCTGTGAGGCTGTCAAAACGTGAGGCGAAATTTTCTGCTCGTTCAACTTCGTTTTTTCTTGTATCTTCTCCACACTCCCCCATTAATTTTACGCCGAAGAATTTCAGCATCATTTTGTATGCTCTGCGGAGTCTTTGCTGAACTTCTGAGGTGTTAATCATAAGACGTGTCTCTTGAGGGTTCAGAGGAGTGGAGTAGAAATTTCGGCCTTGGGACCGGGTTGGGAAGAGCCATTGGATATAATCATGATTGAGTTCTAATAGTTCGTAGTCATTGTACCATTTGTGCAAAATAATTTCAATAAATTCGCCTCCAGGTTCAAATTTTCTCCAATTCATGTAGAATTCGTAGTTTGGCATGGCAGGTTGGTCCTCTTGCTTGCAGAGCAGGACTTTGGCTTGATCAGTTGTTAGCAATGGTTTTGCAGCCGCTTTTGCGGCCTGGTCAGCGCGCCTGTTGCCTTTCGGGATTTCATCATGACCTTTCTGGTGGCCACGACAGTGCATAATACTGACAGCACTTGGTTTCCATACAGCTTCTAGAAGGGCTGTGATTGCAGCTGCATACTTGATTTGTTGTCCTGTGGAAGTGAGCAGGCCTCTCTCCTTGTAGAGTGCACCATGTGCATGGACAGTCATAAAGGCATATTTGGAGTCAGTGTAGATATTCACTCTTTTGCCGTCGGAGAGTTCAAGAGCCCTGGTTAGAGCTGTTATCTTAGCCAGTTGTGCAGATGTATGGCCTGGTAGAGGATTTGCTTCAATAATCTCTTCTGCTGAGACAACTGCATAGCCGGAGACTGTCTTCCCATCATCCATGTAACTGCTACCATCAGTGAATAGCTGTAGATCGTATTTGTCTAGGGGTACGTCTTTCAGATCTGGCCTGCTACTGAACATTTCTTCCATGACTTGGAGGCATTCATGATCTGGATCCTCTTCACAGTCAGGCAGTAAAGTAGCATGGTTCAAGGTAGCGATGAGGTCCAAATGAACCCGTGGATTCTCACACATCATAGCTTGGTACTTCGTCATCCGGCTGTTGCTGAACCAGTAGCTTCCTTTTACATCCAGCAGGGCTTTGACAGCATGGGGCACCTTGACATGAAGAACTTGTCCAAGTGTCAACTTTTCTGCTTCTGCTATCAGCATTGCGGTGGCTGCCACAGCTTTCAGGCATGGTGGTAGGCCGTAGGCCACAGGGTCAAGTTGCTTGGAGAGATAGGCCACAGGCCTTGGTCGGGAGCCAAAGTTCTGAATCAGCACTCCTGTAGATGTTCGATTGTGTTCATGCACATACAGCTGGAAGGGCTTGCTGTGATCTGGCAGTCCCAGTGCTGGAGCTTCCATTAATAAAGTCTTTAATTTCAGGAAAGCTGCTGTTTGCTCTTTTTTTTTTCCAGAGGAAGGGGTCATGCTCTCCCCCCTTGGTGACTTGATCCACAGGCGGCAGAAGCCTGCAGCTCCTAGGAATTCACGGACTTGTCTCCTTGTCTTTGGTTGGGGTATTCAGCATACTGCTTCTTTTCTCTCTGCCCCCAGTGCACGCTTGGTACCTGTTAATTGAAAACCTAGATATTTCACAGTCTGTTTACATATTTGTGCTTTCTTTTTGGACGCTCTGTAACCTGCATGGCACAGCAGATGTAGCAGGGCTTTTGTGGCAGAGAGACGGTCTTTTTCTGTGGGAGAAGCCAGTAATAAATCATCTACATATTGTAGTAAAACGACTTTGTCTGGCTAAGCGTTGAAAGACAGGAAATCCTGGCTGAGCGCGCATCCATTGTAGATTCCTCCCACTGAAAAATAAAAAGGGGCTGGCTTGCCGGAACCAGACGGATGCAAAAAAAAACGTCTTTTAAATCAAGCACCGTGTAATATTTTGTGTCTCCGGGAATTAATGCCAATAAATTGTATGGATTGGGAACCACAGGGTGTAGAGTTACTGTGGCTTCGTTAACCGCTCGTAAATCTTGGACTGGGCGGTACTCTTGTGTGCCCTCTTTCTGTACTGGCAACAATGGTGTGTTCCACGGTGACACGCAGAATTTCAATATGCCGTGGTCTTTAAATCTCTGCAAATGTGTCTGTATATTTTGTTTGGCTTTCTGTGGAATGTGATATTGCCTTAGAGCCACAGGCGTTGTGCCAGGTTTCAGATTACAACTAATCCGGGCGGGTTTTCTTCAGCCCAGACTCCGGGGATTCCCAGAAATAGTGTGTACGGGTCTGGGTCGGCCGGCGGGGTTGGTGCCGAGCGCCATTCTTCTTCTCTTGGCATAATTACTGCAATTTTGATAGGTTGGGTGTGCTGGCTGGCTGGGCTGTACTGCCGTGTAGAGCTGTCATTCTCAGGCAGGTCTAATCTAGCGTGACCCCCGGGGAGAAATGTAATTTGGGCTTGCAATTTGCAAAGGATATCCCGCCCCAGGAGCTGGATAGAACATTCGGGCATATACATATACACATTGTATAAACAATATTCACAGAGGTCTCTCTCCCGTAGCCAAAACGGACTCTTAATACCACATCAGTAATCATTTAAAATACTCTTATAACAATAGAATAACTATCTCATCAGAAATTAAATAGAAATATATTTTTAATTGAATTATTAATCATAATTTTGCTATATCTTAACTATTGTGACGTTTGGGGGCCCACAGAGCACCTGCACAATGGGTCTTTCACAAACAAAACAGCTTTATTCACCCTTTCAGGGCAGTCAAAAAGGCAACATAATAAGTACACGCTTGGGTTCAGCAAAAATAAAGCAAAGTCCTGATCTTCAGCACAAATAAACAGAAAAAATAATGATGGCTCACCAACGCTTTAAACCGTCCCCAACTTGGGGAATCCTTCCCCCAGTATGTAGAAGCCTCTCCAGCAAGGCACAGCACGTCTCCTGCTTTTGGAACACACACACAGCTTCCACTGATTACTTTCCTTTTTCCTAAAAGCTCCCACAATCCTATCTGGGAGTTGCTGGCTTTAAAACTCTTCCTGGACAGGAACATTAACCCTGTGGTTGCCCTTAAAGGGTCCACAACCCAAATAGGGGTGAAACATATTGTCCATCCAGGACCCAGCCCTGCCGACCTCTACACTATATAGAACATGAAACGGTATAAAACTATTTACTTTAATTATTTCTCGAATTACTCTTTTAATATTAACCGTTTTATATATTTCTATTTAATTTGTTAATAAATTTTATTATATTTTGGTAGACAATATTGTATATTATTATATAAAACATAGAAACATAGAAACATAGAAAAATGTCAGCAGATAAGAACCGTTCGGCCCATCTAGTCTGCCCAATTACATGGATACTTGACCTGGATTTATCTTTTGTTTAGGATAGCCTTATGCCTATCCCATGCTTGCTTAAATTCAATTACTGTTTTGGCCTCTACCACTTCTACTGGAAGACTGTTGCATGTATCCACCACCCGCTCAGTAAAATAATGCTTCCTGATGTTACTTTTAAACCTTTGCCCCTCTAATCTAAGACTATGTCCTCTTGTTTTGCTATTTTGTTTCCTTTTAAATATACTCCTTCCTCTACCTTGTGGATTCCCTTTACGTATTTAAATGTTTCTATCATATCTCCTCTGTCTCGTCTTTTTTCCAAGCTGTACATGTTAAGATCATTAAGCCTTTCTTGGTAACTTTTCTCCTTCAAGCCGTACACCATTTTAGTAGCCCTTCTCTGAACTCTCTCTAAGATGTCTATATCCTTCTGGAGATACGGTCTCCAGTACTGCACACAGTACTCCAAGTGAGGTCTCACCAGTGCTCTGTACAGTGGCATGAGCACTTCCCTTTTCCTACTGCTAATACCTCTCCCTACACAACCAAGCATTCTGCTAGCATTTCCTGCTGCTCTATTACATTGACTACTTACCCTTAGATCCTCTGAAATAATGACCCCTAAATCCCTTTCCTCAGATGTTGAGGTTAGGACTGTATCAAATATTCTTTTTTTTTTGTATTTAAAGTTTTTATTTTGTAATTAGGTCGTCATATAGACAGAAAGAGTAAGGGCCTCGCAGGGCCACATGCGATGAAAAAGCATCAGTAATAAGACAGCCAGCATATAAACAGTCAGCATAAATACATCAGGAGAGTAACAATAAACATCCCCAAATAGGGGGGTCTCATCTAAATAGAAATCAAAAATTGTCTTGTCAGCAGGAAACATTGCATCATCAAAGCAAGAAAATATAAGTCTACCTCAAAGTAGGACATCTGGCAACAGAAAGTTAACAAACCGTGGGAAAGGGTGAAGAGAACTACACCGACCACATACCAGCAAAGGAGCAAAGGGGAAGAAAAAAAAAAAAAAAAGGGGGATATATATATAATTGGGTGGGGTAGAGGAGAGTGGCAAAGGCCAAGATTGTGACTTTCCCGGCTCACTCCTGAAGGAGGCCGTGGAAGGATAATGTCACAAGGCCCAGGAGCCCGAGGGCCAAGTATGGCAACCAGAGCCATGGTAGGTGCCATAGTGGCACACCTCGGGGCAGCCCGAATAATGCCAGGGGAAAAAAAAAAAAGGGTGAGAGGGGAGGTAGGGTACACCATTGCTGGCGGGGTAAGTGACGGTAAAGAACCAAAAAGTCTCAAAAGTCATCGGTAACAGGATGGTGTGGAGGATTCACCGCCTAACTCACAGGGTAGAGGTACAAGGGAGATATAGCAGGATGAGGGGGGGGCAGGGAAAACACAGAAATAAGGGGGAGCAGTGTAGACTAAGGCGGTCGAGCGAATCTCCGTCAACAGAAAAATAAACATCTATAGTGTGGGGGGGGGGAGCTCAAAAGTCAAAGGGGTGTCCGCAAGAGGGGCAGATGTTGCAAAAGAATGTCATCTGAGTTCAGATCAGGGTGGTCGGCATAAACAGCCCCAGATACGGTCACCCGCCGAGGCTGGATAGCGAATAGCTCCGGAGAGCACGCCAAAGCGGACCGGGGGTTCAGCCGGCATCTAAAAATATACAGGTGGGTAAAGTCATCCAAGCAGCCAACGTGATGCACAATACAGCCAGCAGCAGGTCTTCCAAATGAGGCACCCTGGCGGGACAGAAGAGCCATCCACAAAGCTGGCCAGGACGTGAAGCCACAGCAGACCGGCCATCACCATCCCCGAATACCGGAACTGATCCGAGGGCAGCAGGCTGCTCCAGCAGAGGGACCAGGCACCGCACAGCAGAAGGCCCCACCGGGCCAGGGCAGTCTCCGCACCGATCACCGACCTCCATCCCAGGTAAGACATCAGGTGTACAAGAAAGCAGATCCTCAGCATGCCCAGCCAGTGAAGGGGGAAGGCGGCCTCCCAATCCAGTGTTACCCACGGCCGTGGGGGTCCCTCCAGAATGTTCCTCCGCCACCTCCAACGCACTCACCCTCTCCGCGATTGCATAGTGAGGCGCAATCGGGTCAGGCGTCACCCTCCACACTGGGACACCGGAACTCTCCATCTCGGCCCGTTCGACATGCGGGCGCTTCACCGGACAGCAGCATCATACGTAGCAGCGCGGCAGGAACACAGCAGAAATTCAGCCCTCCACATCTCACGGAACTCAGCGAAAAGAAGCTGCAGATCACCCTTAGTCAAGGGTTGATCATCCTGTGTCAGCGATGGCGACCCCCGATCCTCACTCATCCTCAGGTCTGGCCTCGGATCTTAGGCCCCAAGATGGCCGCTAGGACAAATTCCCCAGCCAGAAAAACGTTGGCGATTCCGCAGTCAGGTAGCCAAATGTCCCAGGACGCTGTCTCATAGAGCGTGGGGTAGTATCCAAAGCTTCTCGGAGCCGAAGGGAGAGAGGGAATACTTCAAAAAATTGGTGAAAACACACCAAAAAGTCGCAATCAGAGCGGAGCTCATGAATCCTGCTTCCTCTCTCCTCGGCAGTTAGCCACACCCCGTTCGTATCAAATATTCTATATTCAGCCCTTGGGTTTTTTACGTCCCAGGTGCATTATCTTGCACTTATCCACATTAAAACTCAATTGCCACAACTCCGACCATTTTTTTAGTTTACCTAAATCATTTGTCATTTGGCTGATCCCTCCAGGAACGTCAACCCTGTTGCAAATTTTTGTGTCATCAGCAAAAAGACATACTTTACCATTAATACCTTCTGCAATATCACTAATAAAAATATTAAAGAGAATGGGTCCAAGTACTGACCCCTGAGGTACCCCACTGGTAACAAGACCTTGCGCCGAATAAACTCCATTTACCACAACCCTCTGTTGTCTGTCACTCAGCCACTGCCTAATCCATTCAACAATATTGGAATCCAAGCTCAAAGATTGCAATTTATTGATAAGCCTTCTATGCGGAACAGTATCAAAAGCCTTACTGAAATCTAAATAAGCAATGTCTACTGCACCACCTGTGTCTATTATTTTTGTTACCCAATCAAAAAAATCAATAAGATTAGTTTGGCATGATCTCCCTGAGGTAAACCCATGTTGTTTCTGATCCTGTAATCTATGTGTTTTTAGATGTTCAACAATCCTTTCCTTTAACATGGTTTCCATTAATTTCCCCACTACTGACGTAAGACTAACTGGCATATAGTTCCCCGATTCCTCCCTACTACCCTTCTTGTAAATGGGCACAACATTTGCTAATTTCCAGTCTTCTGGGACGACTCCTGTTAACAAGGATTGGTTAAATAAATCTGTTAATGGTTTTGCTATTACATCACTGAGCTCTTTTAATAATTTAGGATGGATCCCATCAGGCCCCATTGACTTATTTGTCTTTACTTTAGACAGCTGCTTTAGAACCTCCTCCTCTGTATACTTTAAATTTACTTCATAAAATACATGTTGTATTATAAATACTTATTATTGTTACACTCTGTAACAATATAAAAACCAGGACTCCCTTTTTTTATTTAATTCTAGCTCTGTGAACAAAACTAGAGTTTTTGGAATAATATCAACACATTACACAATATTGCTTGAAACAAACGGACAACAATACTAGTCAATATAAAACTTTCTCACATATAGCCTAGATTATACAAATATATCAACACAAAATATAAACATATATCTTGCACTCGACAGACTTCATACATTCTATTGTAGCACACATTAAAAATTAGCCAAACATAGTAATTTTCATTCTTTATTTCTCTTTAGTTAATTTAAATTCGCTGCACAGACACATAAAGGGTTACTTTCTTTGTCCATCAGAGAGCAAAAAGCCGACTCCCCCCCCCCTCCTCCGTGCAGACAGTGTGTGCCAGAAAGAAGGGGGGGGAGCGAGTACGGAGAATCTCACTACCTCTCAGCCATTACACACTCTAAATTAATTACTTATCACACTTTACTCTTAATTGAACAGTTTGATAGATCAATTATAAACGCAATCAGACAAAAACATTCTACCATATATCATTCGATCATACAGCACACACTATTTATTAATAACATTCTCTGACTTCATACTCACGCAGAACAGTACAGATATCACATCCGAATGATCAGTCCGAATTACATACACAAATTATACAGCACTGAATTTTTTTTTTTCTTTTAAAACCTTCTAGATTACCATCTGATCTATTGATCATCTCATTTTCTTCTGGCCCAGGGGATATATTACAAAGCTGGTGCTATCTTAGGCTAGGGTCAGACTGAGGCAGTGCGAACGCGCGTTCTGGCGCACTTAATCACGGCCGTGCTAGCAGCAGATGCCGGGCAATGACGGCCAATATACGAAGTACGGTCGCACAAAAGTCCGGCTGCGCAACGCAAGTGGAAAATGAACGCATTTTTTCGAGAACGTTAAACCACTAGTACTGACGTACAGAGTGCGCTGCGTACGCTAGCGGCGTGTGTGCGTGAATTGGAGACATCAGACGCTGCTAATGTCCGCCAACATAACGTCCAGATGCAAGAAGTGTTTTATTGATGATCCGTACAAAATCACGGATGAAACTGCGCATAGTATGACCGCTATTGCGTATTCCGTGAAAAAATACGTCCATTCTTCGAACGCACATTTTCACGGACAACGTGAAAAATGCGTTAGTCTGACCCTAGCCTTAACCAGAGCTGTTGTAAACTTAACAACCCCATTGATTTTAATGGCTCTGGTAAGTATACAACAGCTCTGGTTAAGTTAGCACCAGCTTTGTAATACTTGCCCTTAGTTGGGACATACAGTACATCCTCCTGGTGCTCTCTACTGTTCAAGGTTTAAGTAAGTCCTGCAATGAGCCACCTGTGAGAGGGAGGGGAAAAATGACATGAAAAATGCAGTGCACTCCAATCTAATTTAGCGTTAAAGTGTGTTTGTGTGTATATATATATATATATATATATATTAGAAGGGTTGTGGTGGAGGACAAAAAGTGAGCTAAAAAGCCTCCACGCAATAATTAATTATGCTTATTATTGCAGAAGCCATTTGCACATCACAGCAATTCAAAGAACTGCATCCTGGGATGCAGTTCTTTGAATTGCAGTAATGTGCAAATGGCTTCTGCAATAATAAGTATATACTGTATATCAAAGTCCACCTGTTCAGCACTCAAGCTTTGGGTCAGTCAGCTCGTGATGCTGCGGTGCTCAAAACCCCAAGGGATAGTATTAGGGATGCACCGATACCACTTTTTTAAGACCAGGTACGAGTACCGATACTTTTGTTCAAGTACTCACCGATACCAAGTACCGATACTTTTATTTTATGTCACATGACGCTTTCCAATAAGAACAGACCTCATATAAAGCCCCCAGGTCTCATAGATATGCCCCCCAGCTCATGGATATGCCCCCAGCTCATGGATATGCCCCCCAGCTCATGGATTTTCCCCCAGCTCATGGATATTGCCCCCAGCTCATGGATACTGCCCCAGCTCATGGATATTGCCCCAGCTCATGGATATTGCCCCAGCTCATGGATATTGCCCCCCAGCTCATGGATATTGCCCCCCAGCTCATGGATATTGCCCCCCAGCTCATGGATTTTGCCCCCCAGCTCATGGATATTGCCCCCAGCTCATGGATTTGCCCCCCAGCTCATGTATATTGCCCCAGCTCATGGATTTTCCCCCCAGCTCATGGATATTGCCCCCCAGCTCATGGATATTGCCCCCCAAGCTCATGGATATGGCCCCAGCTCGTGGATAATGCCCCCCAGCTTGTGGATAATGCCCCCCAGCTCGTGGATACTGCCCCCCAGCACATGGATTTGCCCCCCTCCGCTCATACTTATCTTCCTTTAGCGACGCTGGGAAACTTTCCCGGCGTCGCTCAGGAAGGTAAGTATGAGCGGAGAGCAGCTGCAGGGCCTGTCCGAATGCTCTATCGGCATTCGCACAGGCCCTGCAGCTGCTCTCCTCACTTTGTTTATACTTACCTTCCTGAGCGACGCCGGGAAAGTTCCAGCGCGTGCGCTCGTTGGAAGGACCCCAGCCGCGATCACATGGTCCCACGTGGTCGCGGCTGGGGACCTTCCATGGAGCGCGCGCGCTCGAAGACTTTCCCGGCGGCGCCCAGGAAGGTAAGTATTAAACAATGCGGTGAGCAGCTGCAGGGCCTGTGCGAATGCCGATAGAGCATTCAGACAGCCGCCGCAGCCCCTCGGATGCCGGCAAGCTGGCTCAATGCCGGCTTCCGGTATCGGAAAAAAATATCGGGGGTACTGCACGAGTACCAAGTACTCCTGCAGTAACCGGTATCGGCACCGATACCGATACTAGTATCGGTATCGGTGCAACCCTAGATAGTATACAGCAACAGAAACGGGGCACTCGCGGACTTGCATAAACGCAAAGAACTTTATTGGCTGCTCATTAATATCTCCGACGTTTTGGCTCAAACACGAGCCTTCATCATGGTCAAGGCTCGTGTTTGAGCTGAAACGTCGGAGATTTTAATGAGCAGCCAATAAAGTTTTTTTCTTTTATGCAAGTCCGTGAGTGCCCCCGTTTCTATTGCTGTGTATATATATATATGTATGTATGTGCAAGTGGCTTCTGCAATAATAAACACACTTATTATAGTGTGGAGGCTTTTTATCTCACTTTTAGTCCTTCACCACAACCCTTGTAGATATATATATACACTATATTATGTATACATAGCAATATGTATATCAATTGAGCAATATAGTGGCTAAAAAGTTGCACACCCCTATGGAATTGCAGGATTTTGAATCAACAATGTACATGTCAACTTTTTCCATCTGTATTGATATTTGAAAATGATATTCAAAAATCCAGAGAAATGGCAAATACTTAATTAAGAACATTTTAAATAGAAAAATAACTACAGCACCCTGATTACAAAAGTCTGCACATCCACCCTACCAAGGGCCCTATTTCCTACTGTGCTAAAATGGGGACGCTAACTGGGAAAATCTGCGAATACAGGTGTACCCTTAGCGTCCCCATTTTAGCGTTCGATTCCGGGGAAGGCGCTACCTCGGCACCTTGCCTCGGAACGCAACTCTACCCTCAGTGAAACTTGCGGTAGAGCTCCATAGGACATGGAGGGTTGCGTTTCCAGGCTCCGAGCCCTGTGCTATTTGTTTCCAGTCTCAATCTGCTCCCGGCGACAAGAAGCGGCGGATCGGAAGGGGAAGAGAGTGGGGGAGAGGGAAGGAAGTGGGATACGAGAGGAGGAAGGAGGGGGAAAGAGAAGGAGGGAGGGAAGGGGACAATGTAAGCTTGAGGGAGAGCGAGATGATAAATAAATGAGAGTGAGGAGCGTGACAGTGAGTCCTGCCTGTTTATCTCCCTGTAAGGATCTGGTGGCGCTGGTGCTGCAGGGCTATAGGGTGTGGGGCCAGCATGCCAGAGACACAGGCAGACTGTAGCTGCTGGCTCTGCAGTCTGACCCCCGGGTGCATCTCCCCTTCTGCTGCTCTGATTGCCTGGTTAATGTGCCTAGCCATGGACATGTGCATGTCAGGGGCTAGGCTCGTCTCACACACTCATACAGAGGATTCAAAACCCGTACAGTCTGGGTGAACCCCATACGGGTGGCATCCCTACATGAACTACAGTCTCACTATAGTATAATATTGTTATCAAGCATGATGTCTCACCACCAACACCCTGGTCCTTAGGCGCAAGAAACATACATGAACCACAGAGAAAGTTTAGACAGTACTGTTTTGTGCCAGAAAGATTCATTAGTGTCATTAGTGTAATGCTTAATATGAGCATCAAGAAACAAACGTATAGGGTATAGATCCCTTCTTCAGTGTTCTGCTTATGCACTTTTCTAGCAAAACACAGCACTGTCTCAACTTTCTCTACATGGTTCCTCCTTTAATTAATGAACGAATAACAATTTTAAGATGCTCCTTTACTATTTGTGTGATAATAAAATTCATTGCTATTTGCACTCGGTTTTGTTAATCCAAATATGTACTTTTATTTTCTAAATGATGTCATTGATTGTTTCTATGCAGGGTGAACGGTGTTCGTTCTCTATCCAGATGTGGCATTATTTCTGTTGTGGTCTTCGTCATGATTTATGGACTATGCTCCCTCCTGAAATGGCCCAAAGGACTCTCGGGGAAGTGGTGGAGCAAACCTTGGCTTTATTAACATTCCGGTACTCGCAGGTTCACCCCAACTACAAACGTGCATCACAAATCAGGTATTCTGTTCACAAAACGTTTCAGCTGCAATCTGAAGCGAAGTTAGTTGGCATGAATTTGCAAGGACAATTATAGCCAGGTTTCACATTTTTAGCCCAAATGAAAGATATTAATTTCGTATATATACGTTGTGCTAGCAAAACTGCGATCAAATGTATAGATTTGCTCACAATAGTATAAAAAAAACTGCCATCTCCCAACGATCAATCACTTCTTCAAGGTTTATGTTCGCAGCAGTGCCTGCGTCTATGCTGAAGATAGAGTGACAGACGAGAGCTTGTACTCCTTGTCACGACCACTACGCGCGCTGCTGCGCAAAGACGCCGGGTTAAGCCGCTCACTATCTGTCTATCCTAGACCCAGATAATCACGCACGGTTCTCTACCAGTCCCGGCCACACTTACTCTCACAACAGGCACGTAGAGCGCGATATACTGATCCCAGGATTGCAACGCAGTACAAGTCTTCTCCTGAAGCGCGTACTAACTACGTCACACACAATCCCGAAACTCACTTTCTTATTCTATTAGTAACGCTGCCACCAGTCCTCATGGACACTACGTGCGTCGCAACAGGAGACGCAGGGCTTAGCAGCCGCACTATCCTAGACTCGGACAGTGACTACAGATCCCACAAATCCCTGCCGTTTCCTGACGACCGCAACACGCAATTTCTTATATATATAACCGAGCTTAAAGCAAATAGCAATTCTCCCAATCTCTTAGTTAGCGTGGATTTCATCAGCCAGAGTCAAAACTTAAATATTTTTTTGTTTATTTATGATAGAAAAATCACAGTGCTTTGTCACATAAAAAATTATAACTAGAATAAATCAATTAATTACACACTACACAGCAAATAAAAAGAAAAGGGGTTAATCACAGAGCCTTACTTACGACGGACTAATCAGTAGCTAGCATCGGTGCCTCCTGGGGCCTGGAGATAGGAACATGGACCGATCAGTCCTCTTTAGAAGGTACCCCAAGTGATCAGCCCCAGCACATGGCCAGTGTTCAGAATTTATACACTTCCTGATCTTTCCAGCCCACCCCCAAATGGCCCAGTGTCCAGCACTACATTTCCCAGAGTGCCCTTTGCTACAGCGCATGTCAATTAATCTTTAATTGCCCAAAGGCGTCCCTCTTCCCTCCAGACCCCCCTTTAGAGATCAAGGATGTGCTTCCTGTCTTTGAAGATTGTGTCCAAATCTCTTGGTGCCGAGCTGGCTGCCAAGGTGTGATTTTCTATGTTAGTGTACAAAAGAAATTCCCTTTTTACAGCTACCTGTTATATCCTCCCCCCAAGGGAGAAAGCTAACCATTTTGATTACATTTCAGCTGTGAACACAGGGATACACTTACCAAATGGCCAGACACAAATATAAATATACTCTATATGGAGGAGATATGTATGAACCGGCAGATATACACATATATACAGGCAGACCCTTATATAGATAGAAATACAGATCTAATCTGCCACACTCCTCTCCTGCTGATTTATCTGGGCATGCTAATATGCTGGCAATGAAACCATATTGTCACTTTGTGCTCTGCTAGGGGATGTATTTTCCTTTTCCAAGAAGCATCAGACATGTAGCAGAAGGTGGGCACCAAAGGACTACAACAGACTCTTTGAAATTGAGCCAAAGTCGGTACAGATACACGGTTTCATTAATCAGACAATATATCCATAGGTGTAAGAATCCCCAAAAATCTGGGGGTCAACTCTAATCTAAACTTTACCCAAAACTAGGTGCCCTGTACAGAAACAAATCCTGCCTGAGCCCTGCAGTAAAAAAACAGATAGTACAACAAATGCTTATGCCGGCTATTGACTACGGAGATGTAGTGTATGCAGCTGCCCCGCAAACACACCTTCAGAAACTTACTACATTGTATAACTCATTTTGCCAGTTTGTGCTACAGTGTAACTACATGACCCACCATTGTGACATGTTAAAAGAACTAAACTGGCCGTCACTGGAATCTAGACACACTCTTCACCTTTCCAACCTGCTGTTTAAGAGCTTTTCTGGGAAGCTACCACGCTATCTGAATAGACTGCTTCCCCCAGCAGTTCCCTCATCCTATAACCTTCGATCCAGGACCAGCACCTTACTTGCAATACCACAATACAAAAAGAAAGTGGCTTGATCCTCATTTTCCTACAGAGTACCGCAGTTATGGAATAACCTCCCAGGCGCCATCAAATCTTCCCCAGTCTTAAGTCACATAAGAGCTTCCTATCAACATACCTCAATACAGAATGCACCTGTAAACATGTAACCTAGTGACTATATTTCCTACATATTTATTTTTTGTTAATCTGTATATTTGTGTTGTTTTTTTACAACCTAGCCCTAACCCCTCTAAACCTAGCCCTAACCCTAACCCCCTAGCCCTAACCCTAACCCCCCTAAATCTAGCCCTAACCCCCTAAACCTAGTCCTAAACCTAACCCCCTAAACCTAGCCCCCCTAAACCTAGCCATAACCCTAAACCTAGCCCTAACCCTAACCCCCTAAAACTAGCCCTAATCCCCCTAATCCTAGCCCTAATCCTAACCCCCCTTAACCTAGCCCTAATCCTAGCCCCCCTTAACCTAGCCCTAACCCCCTTAAACCTAGGGTTAGGGTGTCAGTTGTAGGGTTAGCCGCTGGGATTATGGATGTCTGGAAGTTGGCCGTGTAGGGAAGTTGGATGTCCGGCACTTGTGCTGTGTGGAAGTTGGCCGTCGGGATGTTGGCATTAGTGAACCTGGCTGTAGGGATTTTGTCCGGCACCTGAATTTTCACTTCTCCAGTCATTCTCCTGAGTTTCACCTTTCTTTGAATAGACCTGTATATTTTTCGATTTAATATCCCACTAAGGCATGCTGAATAAAAAAAAAAAGTTTTCACGACAGGTTCACTTTAAGAAAGAATTCCTCGGTTTTATTTTATGTGGCATAATGACAGACTGGTGTGAATTTATAGACTTCTGCCTAGCTGTTTGACACAGCCGATGTGCGTCAGCAAACTCTGAACAGCATATTTCTGACACCTCAGGCTGCCAGGGTCAAAAACAAATTCACAGGCCAGTTAGAATGTCATTCTTATTAGCACTAGGTGACACTGCTGTTTTAAATGTGCAAGACATTCAGGAAGGATTGTATCCACTAATAAGTGTTTAACAAGTTCGGCTCCCACTTGGAGGCAGTAATTTCCGTGACCATATTCCACCAGGGCAGGATTCCACGGGTTTAGCGCATAGGCAGTGGAAGAGTTAAACAGACTAATTGCACAGAGCTGCCGTGACTCTCAGTTTGTACTCTTTAATGTCTAAAATGTAAATGATTGGATTTCACAGAAAAACTGGACCATAATGAGAGAAAAAATGACAGTATTATGTATTTATAAGTATATATTTCATATGGCTTCCTGGTTTCATTTACTGTATAGTTAATCAGTGAAAGGGGTTTTACAAGATTATGTCAGCCAGTACCTAATAGTCTGCTGACAAAGAAGCTGACAGATAACTGTCGTGATGTGCTCTCATGGTTGTGTGTGTGGTAATGTAGTCATATACTCAAAGCTTCAAACTTTTAAGAAATTATTCTGTCAGTGGACACATTCTTTATGGATACTAGAACACCTAAAGGCGAACACATTCAGGGTTATTCAGAGAGCAAATTTTGGTGCTCTCTTGTTCCCTGCACTTCGGGGGAATCAAATTCACCGACCTGAATTCAGCATTCACCGCAGGGTCCCCAAAGTCAAGGGAACGGATCTGAAAATCCACCAAAAACCCCACTGATAAGCCGCTGATATGATCCAAAAATTTGTATCGATCCGAAACACCACAAAAAACATACCCGACAATCCGCTGCAAACAGGGAAAAACATTCACTGTTCGGGGCAATTTCGTGGCCAGATCGGCTCTCTCTGAGTAAACCTATTATTTATGGATTCCATAGTACATGTTGGGAAACCATTTTAATGGAAAACCGTAGGATTCCTCCTTTATGGATACCACTGCATGTTCAGTTGGACCTGTTCTTCTCAGAGAAAATTGGCATATAATAGTGACTGGTTATCCAATTTTTTTGGGGCGGCGGTGAGAGACTCACAGCCAAGGAATCAGTATAGAACTATTATTATTGACCTTGCAGAATTAAGTAATCTGCCTATTGCAAGTGATAATGTATCCATTCTCCAGAACCTTAAAGGTAGATTAATCAGTTCTATTGATCTATTTTGTGCAGGAATGTCATTTTTTTCCCCCAAAAAAACTTTATCCTACAGTTCTATACCCAGGCCTATTCCCATATTATATAGGTAATAATACTCAAACAAAGTGACTAAACACAAAAAACATGTATAGGAGCACATAGGGAAATTAACACCCTCTAGTAGCAATCAAAGAGATAAATACATACTAATAATACATACAGGGTAATTCAAAGAGATCCAAATTGCTTGAGAAAGGTAACCGAACGCTGAAAATCAGCATTCGGTTATCTTTCTTGGCCATTCGGCTATCCAGAGAGCAGGCAATTCGCCAAATCCTGGCGAATTGCCTGTACATACGGTGCCTGTTCGAGGGCAGTGAAATCCCCATAAAAAAGCACTGCTTCGGCTATTCAGAGAGCACAAACCAGCAGTGAAAGGTTCACGAAATGCCCTGCCATTCGGTGGTTTATTCAGGCGAATCCCATAGGCTTCAATGTTAAAAATATTCCCGTTTTAATTCAATATCTAATAAACCGTTCATTATAAAATTCTGCAGTAAAGAGTCTCTTTATTTATAGATTCTTTAGGATATTTTAAGCATTTTTCTATTTTTTTTTTTTTTTTTTTTACAAAAAAATCTTTTTTTTTTTTTAAGTTTACTTATTTATTCTGTAACAGCCCTTTTTATTATCATTCCTTGGACCTCATATGTAAATTTCAGACATTTTCACTCAGTAGTTTCTTTGCTGTTTCACTTTTCAAACATTCAAGCAAACTGTTTTACTAATTTAATCCCTGCCTTCGTCTGCGGTGTCGGCTTTTTCTGGCAGCTTCGCCGCATGTGATCGGCTCCTGCTCGTGTTTTTCCGGTGTTTTCGGTGGGTTAATCCAGATATTTTTGCGGATTTTCGGGGTGCATTCGCAGGGTTTTGCGATTCGTTTTCGGCGGGTTTGCGGCGACCTTTCCCTGCAATTCAGGGACCCTGTGGTGCTTGCTGAATACACCGCAGGGTCGCCGAAATGGGATCGGCAAAACGAACCGAATTGAAGAGAACGAAAAGTCACTGAACGTGCGGTGACTTTTCGATTCTCTTTGAATTACCCTGATAATCTTCTGTATCCACTCCTATAAACCACCTAAGAATATGTATAATCAAACATATAGAAAATGAAAATAATAAGCATGTAAACCACCTGCAGACACATCCTGGATAAAGTCATGTGACTAGTATAAAAAGCAAGCAAAAGAAAAATGATTACTTGAAATGACAATTTTTTTATTCTTATTCTCATCTATTTGCGCTAAGAGTTTCTGCAGCGCTTTACAATAACCAGCAGGAACGAGACAGAATTAAAACAAACATAGGAACAGAAACAAGAGGTGCAGAGGGCCCTGCTTGGATGAGCTTCCGAACTATACGCTATTGCTCCATGCCTGGAAAACCTCAGACACAAGCCCCATAATAAACTTTTCTTACTTATCATATTGCCCTAAGATCATTGTAATGATGGAGGAGCCATGAAATGGACTGTATTCAATTTGCGAAAATGTATTCAATTCTTTCCTTGGTGGAAAAACACCACAATACCACTGTTGCAAAATAATTTTTCATTTTACAATTCCTCTTCAATAATGTTTTGCGATCTTTCTTCACCACTCCCTCTCTCCTGTCCCAGTGGGAAAAAAGTTCCCTCATCACTCGTGACGAATCACCTGTTGTTGTAGATATGGCATCTTATACCAACTTATTCCAGCATTCAAACCATGTATTACAAACAATGGGAACTGCCAGATTTAAATCTTTTTATACGGGTTTGTAACCTTTTCCATATTCATTGTATAAAATCATATTTAACCTTAAATTTAAAAAAAAGGATTAATCACCAGAGAGTGCTCTCATTTGTCACAGTTCCAGCGCCAGGCTGTTTGTAAGGGCAGTCTTTAAATTGATTTCAAAGTTTTAAATTAAACCCCTCCCTGGCCATACCGTACACCTGAGTAAGCTACATAATAATTTGCCACAAAGTCAAATCTGCTGCAATATGGCATATCTATGATCCAGTAATAGCTGCTATTAATACATGGAATTAATTTTTGCAAAGAACATAACTATATACAGTATATTTATATATATATGTTTATTATTGCAGAAGCCATTTGCACATCACAGCAATTCAAAGAACTGCATCCCATATATATATATTTGGGATGCACCGATACTATTTTTATTTAAAATTGATTATAAGGACAATACTTTTTTCATGATCTCGCAGATACAGATTCTTTTATTTAATGCAATGTGACAGTTTACCAATAAATAATTAAGGTTTTGCTGAAAGCCTTTCCAATTTATGGAAATATTGAAAGGTATGGCCAGACACCCAATTCACCCATTGAACAGGCCTACACACATCAGATACAGACACTTCACATACAGACCTCCCACTCACCCACTCCACAGGCCTACACACACACTCAGATACACACACTTCTGACCTCAGATACACACACATTCACACACCCACATCAGACCTCCGATAAACACACACAAATACCTCAGATCTCCAACACAAACACTGGGGCCGGCTGGCAGAATGCTCTCACTGTATTCTACCGGACTCCCCAGCTGACTGCATTCCAGCGAGCAGCTCCGCCGTGCGTAACTTATAATGCAGATCCCCTGATGCCTACAGCTGTGCTCTCGTGAGATCTTACTAATTGTGTGAGCATTGCTACAGGTCCCAGCTGAGCCACGTTATAATTTACACATGTCGGCAGCTGTTCGCTGGAATGCGGTCAGCCAAGGAGGCTGATAGAATGCTGTTAGAGCAATCTGGTAGTCAGCCCCAGCCTTTGGATGCTGCCCGTCAAGCCAGCCCAGTGCTGCCTTCCGGTGTTGGTAGGAATTTTTTGCCAAGTACTAATGTTCATGCAAATGCCCAGTGTCTGCATAATACTAGTATTGGTACATCCCTAAAATAAAAAATAATATAAATATATATATATAAGGGTTGTGGTGGAGGACAAAAAGTGAGATAAATATATATAATACATAAATATATATATACATAGAACTTAAGATGCACTACCTGGTCTTCAATAAAACATAGCTTTTTAAATAAAGAAAATTCTGTTTTATTGAAGACCCAGGAGTACATCCTTGCTACTGTCGATTTATCTATATTTTTGGCTTTTGAGGATTTCTCTGCACCGGGGCATATCAACTAAGGATCAGAATAGATTATATATATATAAGCCTTCACTACTTGATTTGCTAACAGAGAATACATTCTATCCATCTGTGCAAAGAATGGGTAAGACCTTCATATGACTCCACAACCAATCAATTTCTTGCATTTAAAAGTCTCTGGCAGTGCCAGTGCAGTGCCATGCTAGGTGGCTTTGAGCGGTGGTCGCGGAACACATTTCTGGTTTTGTTCACTGTGTAAAATAAAAAGGGCCTCATCATGCTTCATCATTTAGTGATGCCTTGTTTACATTTCCTGCCGAGCAGTGACTAAAACACTCTCCATAAATCAAGCATTGATGTGTTACAAATTCTTGCTGACATGTTGATGTACAGTACATAATAGCGTATTGGAATTGCAATGCAGTTTATTTAGACATACACTAAACAGAAGCGTATTCCATTATCAGGCGCCTCTAATTATTAATTGATTCATGTTATTTATGCTTTCCTCCAGTGCTGCTCCCTAATTGAAAACTTTCTCAGCCTCTGTTAGTGCGTTATCTCAGCACGGTCTACACAGCCATCTACACTCAATATTTATCACCATGTTTTAATGCCCAACTAGAGATGAAGCCCATAAAAGCAAGTGTTTATTTTACTGGATTGTAAACTGTGGCTTTGGTTAACGAAAACAAAGTGCTCTTAACCCTTTCAGGAACTGGGCTGGCCAACTTGCATGTTATCCTAAAAGTGTTAGGAGGACATTGTAGTCATTTTCAATCTGTAGCTAAATCAATTCTGCTTGTTAAAGAAAGCATTTTTTTAGCTGAGGAAGACGTCTGTGGACTTTTCCCTTCAGTAGATTGACAGAAAGAAAGAAAGAATGTAAGTGATTTACAGGGTTATTCAGAGAGAGGTGAAAAGCAGGAGAATGGCTGGAGAATGGAAAATTCTAGGTCAAAATAGCCAAACCAGAAAAATTCTCCCATTTATCTCACTTTCCAAATCAGCTATTTTGACCTAGAATTTTCCATTCTCCAGCTATTCTCCTGCTTTTCACCTCTCTCTGAATAACCCTGTTAGGAAAATATTATTAGAAAGTTCATCTATCAAGTCATTCATCCTGACCGCATTGACACAATAATAATTTATGGAGTCAATTCAGAAGTAATTTATAATTACAATCCAGGGCCCTATTCCAAACGAGCCAGTAAGCTAACAGCTCCAGCCACTATTCAAACCGAGCCCCAAGCGTCACGCCTTGGCCCATATTACATTCCTCATGCTAAAACGGGGATGCTAAAGAGAAAAATCTGTGCCTGCTGGTTTCTCCTTAGCATCTCCGCAGCCTACACCATAACCCGGCGCTAATCCCGCAGCCTACACCATAACCCGGCGCTAAACCTCAGGATGCTCACGGCATCGCTTAGCATCCTCTTCATAGGACTCCATTGAGGCTGCCGCTGCTGGTCACATGACCTGCAGGATCTCACCTCGTGAGATCTGGCAGGTCGGCGGAGTGATCCGCAGAGGGAAACTGGGGGACTTTTTTCCTCCAGTCTCTCACTGCTGCTGGCGGCGAGAAGAGGCGGTTGGAGCGGCCATTCTTGCCGCGGAATGGAAGGTGAGTTTCTAATTTTTTTTTAAGTGTTTTTTAGCTGGTGATAATGGATTCTGCAGAAACGGAATCCGTTAGCACCAGGTCCTAGCAGTGGTTAACTTTTGAGTTAACTGCAGCAGGACGGTAATTAGCGTTAGGACCTTGTAAACCTAACGCTAATTACCTCTTTGTATTCCCCAAGTTAGGCATAGAGAGTGTAAAGTACAGTAAGCTCGCGCTGAAAAGCGCAAGCTCCGAATCGCTAATGGAATTTTTTAATTTGTTAGCATTCGGATTGTAATATGGTGCACCTGCGCTAGGGCAACCGTTGTTAACACTCACACAAGTGAACACTAACGTTAGCGTTATCAATGTAATATGGCCCCTTAGCTTTAGCGGCTCCTCACTATTAACACGTACTTTGTAATAGGTCTGAGCGAAAACAACAAATTGGTTCATCGTACCTTGCTTGATTGTTAAAGACTATGGGCTCTATTCCAAAGTTGGTGCTAACTTAACCAGAGCTGTTGTAAACTTAACTCCATAGACTATAATGGCTCTGGTAAGTTTACAACAGCTCTGGTTAAGTTAGCACCAGCTTTGGAATAGAGCCCATAGATCTAACAACCTTTAACCCATTAACGCCACAGGAAATTCCTTGCCGTCCTGCATTTGGTGGGCTTTAACGCCGCAGGACGGTATGGAACGTCCACGACATCCGGAGCCCAGTCGGAGGTTATACTCACCTCCCCGGCAGCTCCCGCGCAGATCTGGCTTCCATGAAGCCTAATCAGTGTCGTTTATAGCCTCCCGGTGCACTGACATCATTGCGCCGGGACGATGACGTCATTTTCAGGCGCACCCATGCAAGAGCATGGAGAAGCGCCTGAAGGGGGGGGGGATCCTTTGGATCCATCTATCTCCACATCGCCGGGGGTTAGGAGGCTGTGGCCAGCATTGCTGGAACGGTCACAGCCTGACCTTTCCAGCGATGTATGGGGGTTAACCCCCTAGTTGCCAGGTCGTGACCGGGCACTAATCGGTGCCCGATCGTGGCCTATTTCCGGTGGGGGCCACCATCTTGGATGGCAGCCCCACCTCTGGGTCCCCCCCCCCGCGTCAACTGAATCATTGCGCCATGCGCGATGATGTCAGTAAACCGGGGAACCCCTAGCTGCAAAGGGATTTCCTAAGGAAATCCCATGGAGGAGATAGGGGGTTTCTTTGAACCCTCTTATCTCCTGATCGGTGGCAGCTAGGGAGTCATGTCTGACATTGCTGGAAAGGCCAGAGCATGGCCGTTCCAATGATATCAAACATGACCATGTAACATTAAATTTAAAGTGTATAAAAATAATAAAACAAAAATAAAAACTTGCTTTTTTAATGCAGCATTATTGTTCACATTTCAATTATAATATGAACAATGATGCTTCACTAATGATTATTTTTTTGGGGGGTTTAGCTAAAATCATGTAATTTCTCCCAAAAAAAATATGGGATCCCCGTTCTAATTCTTTTAACAAGTCTACCCCATAGAATATAACCGCAAAGGATCGGATAATAAAATGCGGGAAAAAAATACTTTACACACTGTGGATGATTGAAATTTTATTGCAAATTCACATTTTATTTACATTTTTTGTTATACACGTCATGCCCTGCCAGAATGCTATATATATATAATTATGATATATTATTAATCTGCCGAGTCTGCCGGAAAGAACGATATATAATTTGTCTGGGTGGTATAATAATATGTGACTTAAAACTGCGTTTAAACATGATGAGCAAAAACGGTCAAAACGAGCCCAGCAAACTTCACTTCCCAAAGAGCGCCGAAGTTGTAAAATTACTCCCGTCCTTAAGGGGTTAATAAACATATGGAAGAAAAAGGTCCTATGTTGAATGATATCCAGACTGTATCGAGCTACCAGTGCTAAAGAGCTGAGACATTCCATGTGTGCACCAGTTCTGCATTGTGATGGCAAGCAATAGATTTACGCACTAGGGAGATAACCTGCATTTTCTTTTGAAGGGTGAGCAAGAATTTTGAGAACTTTAATACCAGAACATTAAAAGATTGACCGTCTGTCCAAGTCATGTTTCACTGCCTTTTCCAAAATAATTTGATATTGTAGGACAGCCAAACGTCAGCATTGAATGCATTTTAAATTGAATTATTGTGATATATGTGCTGTTCACTCTACTAACTCTGTATGATCCTTTCTTTGTTTTCATAGGATTGATGTCATTGCTATCCTTTCATGTGTGGAGAACTTGCTGTGGTCATTATGCAGCTCAGTTCATGAACTTGTAAAGCCAGCGGAGCATGCCAAAAACATTGTTTTCAAGATACACAATCACTGCAACAGTCTGCTTTCCATTCTGGCCATAGTGACAGCACCCCTACCAACTTTACACGAGTAAGTCATGTCTACGTATAGGAAGGAGTGAAACATTCGAAGAACATCAAGCTTGTATTTCCTTACCAGCAGTATATCCGAAAGGTATCCCAACCCTGGTTTAAAGCTAAACAAAGCTGTAGTGAATTTAGCAACTCCATAGATTTTAATGGCTCAGAAATGTTTACAACAACTCTGGTTAAATTTACACGAGGATTAGAATACAGCTCTAAATTGAGTAATGAGTCTCAATGATGCCAGAGCCTCAACAACCTCTTGCAGAATTTTTGTCAGCTTTTCATGTAAGGGAGCTTAATGCCCTCATGGTTTTTAATCTCTTCCTTTGGGGAGAACAGTGGAAGGTTGAAGAGACCCTGGCACCAAAAAATGAAGAAAAAAAGGTTATTTATAGGTTCATTTTATGTTGCTGATACAATGTACATTGCATTTCTCATGTATATTTAGATAAAAACGGAACTTGTTACACTTTTTTATAAACTGCTAACTATAAGAAAATATTTTGCTCTCTGTGTCACTGGGTGCATTCACTTTGTGATATTTTATGTTGTAAACTGCCCCTCACCCCACAGTGTCTTTACAGCACGTAATCCTCACTGTGTGGCATTGGGCATAGAATGGAGTCTATTGGTCAGAAGTCCAGAAAACCAACCTATTGACTTGTATTGTGTGGAATGTATGTAAATAACATCACCATGGGGTACCAGTTCGTATTGTTAGCGTATTCTCAGATATCATTCAACGCCCATCTGTTATGGAGCCTAGACAGCACAATAGACCCCGGCAGCCTTGTCTAAACAGTCAGAAAAAACCTAACTTTATTTTTCCTTTTTACATGCAATTACTACAAAGCAAAAAACCACCAGCATGTGTTTTATAAGGTGGTTATGTTTGTAATGTACAAGTAATCCAATTACAACTTCTGTTAATGGTAGTGTCGCCTTAACATTGTGATGAACAGCATGAAAATGTTTCAACACTGGGCCCCTCTGTTGACAAGTGTTGCCACTGCTAGGCAAAGGAAAAGCAAAATAAACAATCTACACCCAATCATTTCCTTTGTGTGGCTAATGATACAAAACATATCAGGGGCTGGAACACCAGTAACACGTTAATCAGATGCCGAAGAAGGGAACAACTTGCGCGAGTCTTTACTCATTTACAGCTCAACATTAATGGCCTTATTGTGGCCGAGCCACTGCATCAGCAGCTGGAGCCAAAGCTTTTTTTAGCTGCTGACTGACTGGTACTGGCCAGAGGAAGCAGGAGATTGCGCTGACCTCTGCGCTGTGGGATCTCGGGTAAAGAAGGAATTTTTTGATCCCTTTAGATTCAATTGTTAAGTGACTTTGAAAATCACTTAACACCAGCTTTCAAAAGTTGGTAGTTTTTCATTAATACTGGCTCAAAAGGAGAAGGAGATATGTTGGAATAACTCGTTCTTCTTCCTCAAGGTGCACATTAATGGCTCCAATGCAAAGTATAGGAGGTGTTCATTTACAGTAACCTGCCACAACCTCCGAGCCATAAGCAGAGCTTGCAGCTCAGTTGTAAGATTGGCAGAACCCGTTAGACATATCTTTAGCCAGTAGCTTATCTGCACCCTCTGATCCTGCCCCAAGTATGCAGTATCTTTATCTTGCCTTTTAGAAAACCTAACTAAACTGTTGTATCGCTTATGTCTTTGGTGTTTGTTTTTAAAGCTACCGTATTACATGTAAGAGGTGTTTTTTTTATTTTTATTGAAAGATATATCTTTATTTCTTTCTGTTGTTTATATTGGTCTTTTTAAACCCCAGTATTGTAATATCAGGAGTGTGGATCCTTAAACAGAAAATAATCTCAGGAAAATAGATTGATGATTGAAAGACTGAAAAGGCATGTTCTAATATATATATATATATATATAGAGTATATATATAGATATCTGTATAGAGGCCTATACTGGTACACCCCTCCAGCATTAACGCCCCCCTTGCTGGGCACAACCTGCCCGTGGTAAGGGCTTCAGCTTTGTTTGTATTATCTTGATGAAGGATTGAAGGAGCTGAAACATTTATGAATTTACAATAAAGATTAGACTTTTATGTGAAGACCCGTGAGTGCCCTCAGTTTGTTGACATTATACCTGCTGTGGAGGTTGCACCGGGGCCGGTTCGCTTAATGGTGATTTGAGGAGCTGTGCGTCTGCTTTTGGAGAAATATATGTATAATCTTTTATTACTATAAAGGCATAATGAAATTAGATTCACTTTAAATGTCCTTTACGATCACTCTTTCATTAGCACTCAATGAAGAGTTAGCTGAGGTGCAATACATTCACCTACAAATTAAGTAGAATTAATGTACATATTATTGTTTGTTGCTAGAAATTATATTTATTACCAAAATGTCACCATAAATGTCTTATTCTATTTATGATTGTCCTTAAAGAGAAGATTAAAAAGGATGCTGACGCTTTGTGCTGATGGCAAGCAACTAAATCATGTGCGTGTTTGGCATAACTGCTCCAAGGCCAACTTGATCACTTACAAAGGAATTTAACTTCCTTACTTTGTAAAGCCTTTCAGTGGATTGAATTAAAGGTGTATCCATGGCTGAACTACACCCCTCATTTTTATGCACTAATTACACAATCCTAGGTTCATGAGACATGAACAGGTGCATCTCAATAAATTAGAATATCGTGGAAAAGTTTATTTATTTCATTAATTCCGCTCAAATTGTAAAACTTGTGTATTAAGTAAAGCCAATGCACACAGACTGAAGTAGTTTAAGTCTTTGGTTCTTTTAATTGTGATGTAACCATGTTCTTGAACCCAGGACATACTTGAAAACGAGAGAAATCTCAAAGTATCCTTCCTGGTAAAATCCTTTATAAATAATAAATAAGTAAATAAATGATATGGCTCACATTTAACAAAAACCCACCAATTCACTATCTCAACACATTAGAATACTTCAGAAGACAAATAAAAAACATTTTAATGAATTGTTGGCCTTCTGGAGAGTGTGTTCATTTACTGTAAATGTACTCAATACTTGGGGCTCATTTTTCTTTAAATACTGCCTCAATTCGGCGTGGCATGGAGTTGATCAGTCTGTGGCACTGCTGAGGTGCTATGGAAGCCCAGGTTTCTTTGACAGTGACCTTCAGCACATCTGCATTTTTTGGTCTCTTGTTTCTCATTTTCCTTTTGACAATACCCCACAGATTCTCTATGGGGTTCAGGTCTGATGAGTTTCCTGGCCAGTCAAGCACACCAACACCATGGTCATTTAACCAACGTTTGGTGCTTTTGGCAGTGTGGGCAGGTGCCAAATCTTGCTGGAAAATGAAATCCACATCTTTAACCCTTTCACTGCTGAGGCATTTCCCTCCTGTGTGCTGAGGTCATTTTTACCAGTTTCGGTCATCATGTTTAACCGCGTTTTGAAGTCTTATTTTATTATGTGACCCAGACATATTATATATCGTTCTTTCCGGCAGACTTGGAAGATTCATAATATGTCTTTATTATATGTATACGTTATGTCCTGTCTGTATATTATAACAAAATATGCAATAAAATTTGAATTTTCAAAAATTTACAACGTGTAAAGTGTTTTTTTTAACATGCGATCGTTTGCGGTTATATCTTGTATGGGGTGTGCTTGTTGAAAAAATTAGAAATGGGGTCTCGTTACATTTTGTTTGGGGGAAAATTTCGCTATTTTTAACAAACGCACCCCATACAAAAATCGTTAGTGCAGCATCATTGTTCACATTATAAATTAAATGGGAACAATATTGCTGCATTAACAAAACAAATAAAAAATAAAAACTTCTTAATTTTTTTTATAATTGTTTTTTATTATTTTTCATTTTTATTTTTTTTAAAAACTTTTTTCACGGTCATGTTTGATATCGTTGGAAAGGCCATGCTCTGGCCGATCCAACGATATTAAACATTAACCCCTAGCTGCCACAGATCGGGAGATAGGGGGTTCATTGGAACCCCCTATCTCCACCTTTGGTGGCAGCTAGGGGTTAACTCCAGGACTAGCGTCATCGTGCTATGCACGATGACGCCAGTCCTCAGGGGGAGTTCCCGGAGGCTTGGCCGACATCCAAGATGTCGGCCAGCTCCGGGAAAGGATCACGAACCGGCGCTTTTCGGCGCCGATTCGTGATCCGGCCCCCATGGGGTTAATGCCAGGTACCATTTGGAAGGGCAGGCTGTGCCCTTCCAAACGGTGCCTGGCATTAAGCTCAGGACCCCCGCGATCGGGAGGGAGAGAGGTCCCCCCCTCCCTTTCAGGCGCCTCCTCCACACACACGGGGGGGGCGCCTGAAATAGATGTCATCGCGCCGCCGCGATGACATCTATTGTGCCCGCGGCGGTCCCGGATTGACGGGCTGACATCTTGGATGTCAGCCCGCACCGGGGGGCACAGCGATCGGC
The DNA here is from genome assembly GCA_009667805.1 of Leptobrachium leishanense. NCBI lineage: Eukaryota > Metazoa > Chordata > Amphibia > Anura > Megophryidae > Leptobrachium > Leptobrachium leishanense. The sequence goes on along the minus strand of CM019063.1, from coordinate 95,018,669 downwards.
CGGAATCCGGCCGATCGCAGGCTGCTTCGGGAGGACGTGCTCAGCACGTCTTCTGCAGCCAACCCTTCCTGCGGCAGGACGCGCTGAGCGCGTCCTCCGCAGCGAAGTGGTTAAAAAGCTGGTCAGCAGAAGGAAGCATGAAGTGCTCTAAAACGTCTTGGTAAACAGGTGAAGTGACTTTGGTTTTCAAAAAACACAGTGGACCAACACCAGCAGATGACATTGCACCCCAAATCATCAAAGACTGTGGAAACTTAACTTAGCCCTGTTTGCTTGAAGTCCAGTGTTATGAGCTTCTCCACCCTTTCTTCGGACTCTAGGACCTTGGTTTCCAAATGAAATACAAAACTTGCTCTCATCTGAAAAGAGGACTTTGGACCACTGGGCATCAGTCCAGTTCTTCTTCTCCTTAGCACAGATAAGACGCCTCTGATGTTGTCTGTGGTTCGAGAGTGGCTTAACAAGAGGAATACGACAATTGTAGCCAAATTCTTTGGCACGTCTGTGTGTGGTGGCTCTTGATGTCTTGACCCCAGCCTCAGTCCATTCCTTGTGAAGTTCACCCAAATTCTTGAATCAATTTTGCTCGACAAGTCTCTCAAGGCTTCGGTTCTCTCGGTTGGTTGTGCATTTTTTTCTTCCATACTTTTTCCTTCCACTCAACTTTCTGTTAACATGCTTAGATACAGCATTCTGAACAGCCAGCTTCTTTGGCAATGAATGATTGTGAAGGGTGTCAATGATTGTCTTCTGGACAACTGTCAGATCAGCAGTCTTCCCCATGATTGTGTAGCCTAGTGAACCAAACTGAGAGACCATTTTGAAGGCTCAGGAAACCTTTGCAGGTGTTTTGAGATGATTGGCTGATTGGCATGTCAACATATTCTAATTTGTTGAGATAGTGAATTTGTGGGTATTTGTTAAATGTGAGCAAATCATCACAATTAAAAGAACCAAAGACTTAAACTACTTCAGTCTGTGTGCATTGAATTTATTTAAAACACAAGTTTCACAATTTAAGTTGAATTAATGAAATAAATTAACTTTTCCACAACATTCTAATTTATTGAGATGCACCTGTATATCAGTCTGCCAAATTCAGGTCCGTTCAATAGCTTTTAGTTTAATGGGAAAAATAAATGATAGATAGATCTAGCTATCTCAAGACATGATAAAGGTTTGGTGGAGCTGAAATGTTGACGCCATGTTTGAATTTTGAAATAAAGGTGGAACCAGGAAAACTTTAATGAAGACCTGTGAGTACTTGCTGTTTTTTCATTGTGGATTATAATTAAGGGAGGTGAGAGCGATGGGGCATGAAGACTGCGTGACTGATATTTGCCTTTTTACAAACTGAGTGACTATCATTTGTACATGTGTGTATATCATAGGCATGCGCATGGGGAGTGCCTGGGCACACCCTAATTGTTTCACACTGGCCACGTCCTATGGACAGCCGCCTGGACCCTTGATCTAGTCTGCAGCCCTATAAATCCCTGGTGGTGCAGGTGGCTGTGGTTTCTGCAATGCAATCTGTGCTTCACATACAGAACGCAAAGCATGTCCGACACTGGATTTGGGCGCTCACTGACTGTGTCAGAGTAGCAGCGGCACAGATACATAGAAAAATAGCAGAAGCAACTTGACTCGCCGTAAGGATAGAATCAAGGCGTATTAATCCAAATTAATTCACAAGTCCTCATCTCCTATTCATACAGAAAGAGAAAAACGAATTGTGCAGATTGTATGCACCAGTTAGCGCACGGACACATTCCCCAATTAAAACACTCACAAACATGGAGTCTCCAAGACTTTGTCTTTCCGGTGAAATGGAGGTGCGTTTCAGTGGATATAAAGAGGTGTGTCACACCTACTGAGGAAGCGACATTTCTCACGAAACGCGTTTGGGTGTTTTTCTGCCTGTTAGGTTAATTTAAAGGCTACTTTATTAAAATAAACCATCGCATCCTGGTCTGTACGGAGCGGAAAGGGATATCGACGGCTGCACGGGAGATCCAGTGCCACCAACAATATCACCGGTCGCGTATTACATCTACAGGGTTATTCAAAGAGATTTGAAAAGTCACCGCACGTTCGGTGACTTTTTGTTCTCTTCAATTCGGTTCCTTTTGCCGATCCCATTTCGGTGACCCTGCGGTGTATTCAGCAAGCAGCACAGGGTCCCCGAATTGCAGGGAAAAGCTGCCGCAAGCTGACAAAAACTAACCGCAAAACCCACCGAATGCACGCCGAAAACCCCCAAAAACATCTGGATTAACCTGTGAAAACCACGGAAAAAGCCCAAGCAGGAGCCGATCGCACACAGCCGAAGCAGCCAACACCGCAGACGAGGGAGGTGAATAAATTAGCAAAACCGTTTGTATGAATCTGTGAAAATGAAACACTGTTTGCAAAGAAACTACTGAGCGAAAATGTCTGAAATTTGCATATGAGATCCAGGGAATGATAATAAAAAGAGCTGTTACAGAAAAAATAAGTAAACTTAAAAAAAAACGGACTTTTAAAAAAAACGAAATTAAGAAAAATGCTTAAAGTATCCTAAAAAAACTATAAATAAAGAGACTTTTTGCTGCAGAATTTTATAATGAACGGTTTATTAGATATTGAATTAAAACGGGAATATTTTTAACATTGAAGTCTATGGGATTCTCCTGAATAAACCTGCCAAATTAAACCACCGAATGGCAGGGCATTTCGGGAACCTTTCACTGCTGGTTTGTGTTCTCTGAATAGCCGAAGCAGTGCTTTTTTATGGGGATTTCACTGCCCTCGAACAGGCACCGTATGTTCAGGCAATTCGCCAGGATTTGGCGAATTGCCTGCTCTCTGGATAGCCGAATGGCCAGGAAAGGTAACCGAACTCTGATTTTTAGCGTCCGGTTACCTTTCTCAAGCAATTCGGATCTCTTTGGATAACCCTGCTAGTGTCTGATTCTAGAGACTGGAAAATGTGAGTGTACCCCTTCTATTTTCTGCAATTTTACATGTGATTTAAAATGGTACCCTTTTATTCTATTTGAGGTAAGCATGAGCATACGGTGAAAGGAAATCAAAAGGAATAGAAGGGACCTCTATTGAAGGAAGCGCTGATTCCACCATCAGCCCCCTTTTTTTTGTCCAAATAAATAAATAAATAGACTTTTTGCTGCAAGTGAAAAAAATAAACGGTTGAATAAATATTTAATAAAACCAGGGAATATTTTTTTACATTGAAAGCTATGGGATTATTTTGCAAGGCTGATATTTTCATTTCATTGTAGTAGTAGTAGTAATCCATTTCACATTCCGAAATAACTAATAAAAAATGAAATAACTCCTAAAAACAAAATACAAATCAATCCAAAATACAAAATAAACTTATAAAAACTAAAAATGAAGTGATACAAAATACGGGGCCGTCTAAAAATACGAATCGCCCGAAAATACGAAATAACTCATAAAAATGTAATATGAATCAACCCAAAAAACGAAATAACTCATAAAAACCAAAAAGGAAGTGATCTGAAAACGAAAACCAGCCGTCCGAAAATACGAATCGCGGTAACATACCAAATGACCCAAAACGACAAAAAAAAACCTGAACGGAATGAGCCGAAAGAAAAAAGTAAACAAGTCTATAGTTTATTATTGTTGTAACCTTCAACAAAGCCAGAGAGGGAAAGTCAAACCGTGGCAGATGATTTTTCATCAATGGCACTTTCCTTGACATTGTTTGAATTTCCCTCTCTGGATCGGCAAAGCATATCATGGTTGCAACAATGTCTATATCCAGGTGTTTTCAACAATGCCAAACGACTGCGATTAGTTAATAACTCAACATTCTATTTTGTTGAAATTAATTTATTATCAGAATGGATTCCCTGAAGATCATCAAAATTTCTTGTGGGTGGATGGTGACGATGGTCTGTTCTTCACTGAAGACCACTGATTGTGGCTGGGAGCGATGATCTGTTCTTCACTGAAGACAACTGATTGTGGCTGGGAGCGATGATCTGTTCTTCTCATTCATAGTGTGAAAGTAAAATAAATGTTTATTTATGCCCCTGTTCATCTCGTTTGTATTGTGTCTTGTACAGTAATACACATCAGCTGCATGCCAACTGCCTCCTACACAACTTCACAAGCAATTTTGCTGCCTCATTATTATTTTAATAGCATATGGTTTATAGGACACACATAACATTTTTTTAATAAATGTCACTGCTCATTTTTTCAAGTGCTGTTCAGCTTACTCATCATGAGCAGACCTGTGGAGTGACACGATTTAATTGATTCCTGGCCACAGTACAGATTCCCAATATCACACTGAGCGAATGAATTTCTAAATATATTGTAGTATTTTCCCAGAACTGGCTCCCAGAGTCATGCAGCAATCTCAAGGCATGCAGAGGTGGGGGTAGGGTTCTCTACTCTCCAAGAATGAGGTATCAGACCCAAAAAAATACAGGTCAATGTAACAAAGCCAACCTGATATTTCTGATTCTAGAATCTAGATCAAGAGATCCCCCCCACCCTGTGATAACTCTCCATCCTAGATCACTCTAAAGAGACACTATTGGGTCTATTCAAAGAAAGGTGAAACACAGGAGAATGACTGGAGAAGTGAAAATTCTAGGTCAAAATAGCCAAACCAGAAACATTCTCACATTTATCTCACTTTTCAAATCGGCTGTTTGGTCTAGATTGTTCTCTTCTCCTGCCAGTTATCCTGGTTTTCACCTTTCTCTGAATAACCCTGTATATGAAAAACCTACTTCTTCCACCCTTCTTTTGCATTAAATATTTTTTTTTAAGTGTGTGAAAATACTCACCTTTTCTCCCTTGTCACTGATCTATTCCTCCCCTTTACCTCAAGGCTTTTTACTGCATTGTGCATGCAACTTGTGTCACGTATGCTGCGCAAATTGTGTGTCGTTTAGAACTTGGGTACTCTTGGGCATACGTTCCGTAGCACCTGCGCAGAACAATGTTATAGTGCCGTGCTTGCAGTACCAGTCTCTTGGCTACTGTTTTCCAATCGGTCCCTGAGTGGTCCCTGGAAGGCAGGATAGTCAAATAGCATCTCACTGGTGACACTTGTGTGGTGAGAAGAAACTCCTCTGCTTCAAACAGGAATATAGGGCAAGCGTGGTTGCAGAGGGGGCCCTCATTGCAGCCTGACCACTTTAAGGTTCAGGGTGTGTAGAGTGTCCAATTAACTACATGTGTAAACACAGGTACTGCAGCAGGAAGGGGATAGCAGCTACCCTGACAAGTCTTCTTTCCTCTCAAACATCAGATTCTCACACATTCCAAAATCCGGCACAATCTGAAATCCAGAAGGCTTGGGGTTCCAAACATTCTGGATAAAAGATGCCTGACATGTATTACGAGTCGAGCTAAAATAGCTGCTAACTCATAACAGAGAAGCTAATGGGGGTTAACAGCTTGCATCCCATTTTTCTATTATAGTCTCCCTATTACTGACTGAGCTGGAGTAGGGCCTGTGATATATTTTTTCTGTTGAATCACTAAATTGGACATTATGAGCATTTTCATAGCTAAGTACTCAAGTCTGAAGTGAAGCATTGGCATGAACATATTCCCATCACTGTAAGCAAGAGCTAAGCATATAGTTTTGCCTGTAATGTACAGTGCGCATGTTTTGATACTACGTGTTTACTCCATTTAGGATCTGCAAAAATACCTTCACGGTCCAGGACTCAGACCCATCAGAAACGGCACCGGAAGATCTCTTATTCTGGTTGGTTTACCTAAAACCAAAGCTCTTCTCTCCTTTGTTTAGGTAAGTGTTTATTAAATCCCATGTACGACTCATACAGTACAAATGTTAAGCTAAAGCATGTGCCTGTTTTACTAATATACTCTAATTCTTCAGACTCTTAACAAGATCCTCCGGCCGCCATTATAGCCCACCGAGACAGGAATATGAACACCAATTACACGGTCTTCTATATTTTTAATAATTTCTCAGCTTCTCTACTCCTGTATGTTACATTTTCATTTTGGTTACGTACAATACTTTGAAAACATTTTTTTTTTTTTTTTTTTTGGAGAAAAGATTTTACCAGGAAGGATACATTGAGATTTCTCTTGTTTTCAAGTATGTCCTGGGTGGCGAGTATGTACCGTTAGGTGTCTTGCCCAAGGACACTTACTGGACAGGTGCTCTTGCCGGGATTCCAACCTGTGTCTCCAGTCATAGAGCAGTGATGTTACCTCTACTCCACCTAGCCGGTACTTTTTTTTTAGGAAAGTTGTAAAATAAGAATTCTTTCAAAAATAGAAATGAAGATACAGGTTAAGCACCCCTTATCTAGAATTCTAAAATACGGAAGATGCCAAAAACTGGGGAAAACAGCTCCGAAGCACTGGAGCAGAACATGACACGCACTGGAAGCCTCTGGGCAGCCCCAGCTTTTGACATGCTGCTCTGAGTCACACTGACTCCGTGCATCATGTTCGCAGAGTAAGCCGGCACAGCCCTCCCAGCGTGTGTTGCTGCAGCTGGAAGGGAGTAGCGGCCAGTCTCCTGCTGCTATCTCTGTCCTATCAAACATTGAATTCTCCCAGATTCTTAAATCTGGAAGAATCTGAAATACGGCATTCTGTGTTTCCATGTATTCCGGATTAGGAATACTCAACCTGTAGTTTATTATTATCAGTTACACAGGACATACTTGAAAATATGAGAAACCACAATGTATTAATTCCTGGGAAAATATTTTGTAAATAAATAAAATCAGTTAACAATATGAAAAGGGAGTGAATAGAAGAAACATCTAAATCCAGTATTTGGTGTGACCACCCTCTGCTTTAAAAAACAGGCTTTATATATGTTGCTCTTTTCACTGTTTCTTCGACAGTATTAAATGTTGAGTTTTTTGTTAATTTCTCACAACACTACTTAGACTAGAAACTTGTGTGAGCGATATGCTTTTCCTAGTGTTACTCGTATGATCGCTCACTTGGTTCATGCACAGATTGTGACAACTCATTAAACCCCAGCGTTTGTCCTCCTGAAGTCAATCAAATAAGATGGATAATAATAACAAACACTGTAAAGTATCACCATAATACGCAATATCTCTTATGATAGCTTATCGTCTTCGGGTCCTCTGAACTTTAGGTTTTGTCTCCCCATAATTAGTCAGCGCTCAACATAAAAAGAGCCTTAATATTTAACAAACATGATACCTTGAGGTAGATATCAGCAGCTGTTTCTCTGACATCTGGGAAACAAGTGAAGCAAAAGTAGATATTCCTGTAATAATAATTATTTACAAAACTCTTGACATAAAATGATTTGCATAAAACCAGTAGTATTCCCGATGATACCACTGTAGGCTCTACCTGATTTTTTAATGACAAATGTTCTAACTTACTAAAAGATATTCCAACGTTATTATTAAATCTTCACTCAAAACCAAACTCCAAAACACTCAGAATTAATCATTTTCCAACTTACAGCTGCCAGAAAATGATACGTTGTTTAGATGTAACTTTCTCCCCATTTCGCTTCTATATTTGTTTTTGTAAGACTTTATATGCCCGCTCGATTTTATGTGTCGTTTTCCCCCCTCCACTTGTTTGTGCGACTTGTCGTTCTTTCACAGAGCTACGTTAGTTATGAAGTAGCATATGCCTCTCCATATGCCAAACACGGAATTGCTCTGTGCAGCTATCGGTGGTCGTTTTGTGGCCAAGAGTTCTCTGTAGCGCACGCTTTCTCCTCTTTGCGTGAATCACGTTATTGCACAGGGTATTTCAATCTGCATCTGAAATGACGAGCCAAGGATTTGTATATTTTGCAACTTGATCGTTTTCCATCTGGTCCTAGAAAAAAATGAACTATATTCGTAACATAATATTCTATAAATTTCGTTTTATTAATTTTTTTTGCACAGATGCAGTTGAAAAGCATCATGTTTCTTTGATAAGTGTGGTATAACACAACATCCTTTCAAGCTACTCAACTTGATTTCCTCCAGTCTTCTCGTGGTGAAAGTCTGGATTTAGATTTAATCCCCAAATTCCTCATGAGAATAAAAAAAGTATTTAAAACTTTTTTTATAGTAATCATCACTCCGTAGTGATCGGTTTCATGCAGTTTAATAGCTTCATCTGATCGTAATGGTTTTTACACATTTTCTTGGAAACTTTTAACCCTTTTGTATAAATTGGATTCAATATTTTTCCTACCTCAAAACCTAATGTTTGATTAGCTCATTTGCACAGCTTTGACAAGGTGTGTACAGTGCTGATCTCGGCATTGATAAATGTCACTCTTGGTTTAGCTTTCGGTTCAGGTTCACAGGAGAGGTGAGGTTGTAGAAACAAGTGCAAGTTTTTATGTACTGATTGGTTTGTTGCTTCTTTGTGATTGTTGTTTGATGGCCTGCCGTTGGTTTAACAGCTCCGGGGGTGGATCCAGGCACAAGCCTCGGGACAGGCACTCTACCAACTTTGGCTATGTGGAGCTGATATAAGAAATGTCTTGCTGAGGAGATTATAAAAAAAATACATTGCTGCAACATTTATTTATTTTATTTATAAAGGATTTTAGCAGGAAGGATACATTGAGATTTCTCTCGTTTTCAAGTATGTCCTGGGTTCAAGAACATTGTTACAGAAATACAAAGTAGTAAAATGCAAGATATTATCATAAAACAAATATACAGATTAATAGAAAATAAATATGTAGGAAATATAGTCACTATGTTACATGTTTGCAGGTGCATTCTGTATATAGTCACTGTGTTAAATGTTTACAGGTGCATTCCATATTGAGGTATGTTAATAGGGAGCTCTTAAGGGACTTAAGACTGGGGGAAGATTTGATGGCGTCTGGGAGGTTGTTCCATAACTGTGGTGCTCTGTAGGAAAATGAGGATCGAGACACTTTCTTTTTGTATTGTGGTATTGCAAGTAAGGTGCCGGTCCTGGATTGGAGGTTATAGGATGAGGGAACTGCTGAGGGAAGCAGTCTATTCAGGTAGGGTGGCAGCTTCCCAGAAAAGCTCTTAAACACCAGGTTGGAAAGGTGTAGGGTGCGACATGATGATAACATAAACTCAGTGCCTCAAAAATAATATAATAAAATAATTACCTCAGCATCTCAAATATTTTTTCTTATTATTATTATTGCCTTGGCATCTGAAAGAGAAATAATATAATATTGCTGTTATTTTTATTCAAAGTGCTGTGGTAATTTTATTATTCGTAGTAATTATAATAATTTTAACTCTGTGCCTTAAGTTAAAACACTTACAAATATTTCATAACAGATGCACATTTCTACACACAGTTATATAAAGGAGAACACCTGTTCACAAAGACCTATAGTCACGGGTAATCCCTAGTCCACTCGTAAGACTCCTTCTACCACCCCAGACCACTCATTAGATCACTTCTAATACCCAAGACCACTCCTAAGGCCCCCTCTACAAGCCATTCATAAAACCTTCTTGTTTAATCCAAGACCTTTCATAAAACCTTTTACACCGACCCTCCCGATCACGCACACTCCTCCTACCAACTCCCTGAAATTATCCACAAGACTGCTTCCTTACTTCCAGACCACACATGAGTTAGTTTCACATTTTGCCTTGCTCAAGGCCGGATTTCATCTCAGGAGCCTGTAAGCACAGAAATGTTGAGCCCCCCCCCCCCAAAAAAAAAAAACAAGAAAGAAACCTGCCAAAATGACTTTTTAAATTTTCTTTCATGGCAAACTTAAAAAAAATAATTAAAGAAAACGTTTTAAAAAAACTGAAATAGCGTTTCTCTCTGTGCTCAAACCCAACGAAGGGGCAGAATCTGTTGGCTTAGTTGCGTTAGTGCAGCGGCATTGTTTGTTTTATATGTAAAAGTCTCTGCTGTAGAACAGAGAAAAAAACACATTTTGCATTTACTTTTTTCAATTTTTTTATTTTTACACATTACATGGTCATGTTTGGCATCAATGTAAAGACCAGACTCTGACCTTTACAATGACACCTCACTTAACCTTGTGCAGTGTACAATTCAGAGATGCAGGTTCCAAAGTCCCCCTGTCTCTCCTCACTGCAGTGCCACAGTCTAGTTTGCAATGAAACAATGTATTGCAACATCAGCTCCACACTTGCTGGCAGTGTGGGAAATGAGAAGGTGAGTTAGCGCAGCATCACTGGTCACTTTATAATCGTAAATTGAATAATGGTGCTGTTAGAAAGAAAAAAATAATATTATTTTATTTGATATTTTATTTTTCCATAAATTGGGCCTGGTTATGTTGTTTCACTAGAAAGGCCATAATCTGGCCTTTCCAATGATACTGCATATGTTTCTCTAACCCTTAGGGCTCCAGAGATACAATGGCCTAATTTATTGTAAATTGTAAAAAAAATAATTACAGAGCAAGCACCCCCTTGTGGCAGGCGCCTGTAGGCACATAAGGTGAGAATAGCCCAACCAGGCTGTCATCTGACAAACAATTATTAAATCTTTATTTATTACAACATATACTGGTGAGAAAATAAAAACACATAAATTTGAAAATTAGAAATAAACTACCAGTGCCCACACACTTATCATATATTAAACAGTATTAAGTACTCTCATAGTTCGAAAGTATCACCAGAGGTACAGATACTGAGTGGTAAGTACAGGCAAAGCATATCGTTATTTCATATTGCGTGAAAAAGACTCATTAACATCAAAGGAGACAATATATTAAGACTCATATCCATAATGATCCATAATTAACTGACAACCATGTCTCCCAAATTAGAAATAATGGATAAAGTAGTATATATAGAGTAAGGCAATAAATTATTGTTACAGTATATCGATATAGGTACTGTCTAAACCTGGTGGTTCGTGCCGCCTACTGTACACCACTGTTCTAGATAGATGGTAGGGTGAGGGTATAGAGAGGCAGTAAAAAGGGGTTCAACTGTTAAAAGGTTCATGCCTACTCTGCCTAATTATAAATCCGGCTATGGCCATACTCTCCATCATTCTATTTCCTCTATTATCCTTAGCCCCAAATCAGGGTCTTTTCAACCCACTTTCCGTATTCCAGTAACTACCTTTCATGTGTTCAGGTGAATATTCGGTAGTTGCAGACAAGCACGTACCTCTGGCACTATTTTGCCCAGTTGTTGTAGGATGCATGGGAAATATGTTCCAATGCTCTCCTCCTCCTGTGCTCTATTTTGGACAGCAGCCCAGGAGAATCACTTGCACTGTGGGAACACCAACCTCAAATTACACTGCCTATATTAGCCAGGCAACACCGTGTCTGGCCCTGACCACCTAGAGTGGTGCACTTGCCCTGGTACACCCCTTGGATCTACCACTGAACAGCACCTTCAAACAATGGAATAGAAGAGGGTGATATGTGCCAGCATGGATCACAAGCTTAAATCACCTGTAGATCAATAGGACTAGGTGGAACTAAAATATTAAAGTTAGATGTGTGTCTCCTAGAGCTCAGGTCTTCCATTTCCCAGATAGATCATGAAATATAATGTTATTATAGGGTTACAGACTTTATCAGCCTTTGTGCTTAGTGCTCCAGGCTGAAATACTGTAATGTGACTCCCTGTTGTTATGCCAGTGGTTACTCTGCCTGCACACTATGGGGGTTATTCGACAAGTGTCAGTGTTGCAAAATCAGGCAAAAATCGCTGTTGTCCCCCACACCGATAAACATAGGAATTTTACAAAAGTCAAATTCAGCGAGCACCAGGAGAAGCTTCACAAAAATTCCTCCTGTCGCTCCTTGGATGTTGCTCTTGTGAAATGCCACCGTTTTACGGCGTGTCATTTTTGCCGATGTTCACAATACCAGCAAACACCGGCACTTACTGAATAACTCCTTATGCCTCCAAACTATTATTGAACATTGGTTTTCCTGCTGTTGGATTAAATCATCAAGTGTGTTTGGGTGATGGTGCTAGCAGTGGCATTTTAATCCCAAAACAGCCAGAAAGCCGCTGCTCCTGCCTTGTCTGTCTGAACAAGAGCATACACGGTTCTGCAAAATGGATGAGTGAAGTTACTTTGTGTCAGTAACATATCTGGCAGGCTACCAAATGTTAATTTGCTTTTAGCTACTTGAGATTAAATGTAATTCCTTCCCTGAGCAGTTTTAAAGTAAGCAAGCATGAAAGCATTTTCCGAGTAATCTGGGAGGAATTGACATTTAAATGAGTTAGCATTACATCTGCACTTTAAGGCTATTCATTTCATAGATAAATTAACTACATTATTCTGTCTTTATCTTCCGTTTTGAAAGAACTCCATCAGCAGGAGAAATGGCAGTCCAGGGTCAGCTGAAACTGCTCTTATCCCAACCGTGCTGTAATTGGAACTTGCTTTTGGAAACACTGCTGCATCCTGATTGTCTCATTGCAAGAACTTTGCTGACAAATTCAAGTAAGTATTTGGAAACCCATCCCCCTTACTTTTTATATACAGTATATATTCATTCTGAATTAAATATGCTTTCCAAAACACTTCGGCCTATTTCGTTGTTATCAAACTCCCCGAGATACATTACATCCAGGAGAAGTGATTTACCTAGTCCTTCACTACCATGGATGATCCATGGATGATAAACACAACCTGTGTCTGCTATTTTTTTCTTCTTTCAGATGGTATGTGCGTTAAAGCATAAATGGATACCATTCATTCAGTACATTTTTACTGTTCAGGTTTCCTTTCTAGATGTAGATTACAATGGCATTCGTAAAATCGCACTTCTACGTGCAATACACTTCTCAAATGCTACAATGTGGTAAGAGCAGGAAAAGCATCTGTGTGTACTGATGATTTGTGACATATTTTGATTCTTTTCTTGGTACATTTCTGGCATAATTTTGTAGGATTCATAAATTAGACCTGCATAATGAACATACACAAAATGGCAAAACCTATATGGACACCACATTTATTTAGTTCAGGTGTATCAGGCACACTAAGTGATATGGGGTACATATAGTCCAGCACATAGCCTTTATATCTCCATTGAGAAACTGACAAAACGATGGATGGCACAGAAGAGCTTAGTGATTTTTAATGTGGCACTGACATTTTGCTTATAATCTTACAATGCTCATAAACCGATCTATCACTTCCAATTACGTGATTTAAAGTGCCAAGTGCACTTTTTGGATATATACTGTATGCATAAAATAACATGCTTCAAATTGTGAAAGACTTATGTAATATACCACCATATACTCAAAAACACATATATACAGGGTAAGTCAAAGAGATCCGAATTGCTGGAGAAAGGTAACCGAACGCTGAAAATCAGCGTTCGGTTACCTTTCTTGGCCATTCGACTATCCAGAGAGCAGGCAATTCGGCAAATCCTGGCGAATTGCCTGCACATACGGTGCTTGTTCGGTGCCTGTTTGAGGGCAGTGAAATCCCCATGAAAAAGCACTGCTTCGGCTATTCAGAGAACACAAACCAGCAGTGAAAGGTTCCCGAAATGCCCTGCCATTCGGTGGTTTCATGCGGCAGATTTATTCAGGCGAATCCCATAGGCTTCAATGTTAAAAATATTCCCGTTTTAATTCAATATCTAATAAACCGTTCATTATAAAATTCTGCAGTAAAGAGTCTCTTCATTTATAGATTTTTTTAGGATATTTTAAGCATTTTTCTGGATATTTTTTATTTTAAGTTTACTTATTTTTTCTGTAACAGCCCTTTTTATTATCATTCCCTGGACCTCATATGTAAATTTCAGACATTTCCGCTCAGTAGTTTCTTTGCAAACAGCGTTTCACTTTTCAAACATTCAAGCAAACGGTTTTCCTAATTTATTCACTTCACTCGTCTGCGGTGTCGGCTTTTTCTGGTGGTTTCGCTGCGTGTGATCGGCTCCTGCTCGGATTTTTCCGTGGTTTTCGGTGGGTTAATCCAGATGTTTTTGTGGGTTTTCAGCGTGCATTCACTGGGTTTTGCGGTGAGTTTTCGTCGGGTTTGCGGCAGCTTTTCCCTGCAATTCAGGGACCCTGTGGTGCTTGCTGAATACACTGCAGGGTCGCCGAAATGGGATTGCCAAATCACCCCGAATTGAAGAGAACGAAAAGTCACCGAACGTGCAGTGACTTTTCGAATCTCTTTGAATTACCCTGATAGAGTGTAAATACTACAACACAAGTGCATCAGTACTCAGACCAGATCCACTCTCTTCACTGGATCCTTATGCTTTCGCAAACCCTTAAAGCAAAAAAGACATATAAAAACCACATGGTGCAGCCAATTTAAAAGTTCATTATGAGGGTAGTATTAATACTTGGTTTTTGTAATCCCACTCACATTTATGAGAGCCAAAATATGATGGCTCTCCTTATGATGCAGTTGGTCAACTTTTCTGGGGGTGATCTAGCCCGCTCACTCCTCGCACTCTCCTTCGTTGTTACTCAGAAAGATACAAGCAACATAGAGGTGTTCATTGCACAGATGCCTGGAATTCACACAGCCTGCTTTAGATAAAAAAGCTTGCTTACCAGAGTTGGAGCCCTATATCCTTTAGGCTCAGATTGGTGTCGCTTTTAAACCCCTTTTTTTTCTTAACCAGATGGGGTCCAACCAGGGGCGGGATGACAAGACTCAGGGCCCCCGGACCAAATAAGGCAAGGGCCCTCCCTCCCAGACTCCATCCATGACCCAACTCTTCACATACGCTCACATAAGGCAGGCAATCGCCATGTCATTAATATAAAAAAAAAATCAATTAATTACAGTTACAAGCATTTATAAAGCGCCAACAAGTTCCGTAGCGCTGTACAATGTGAGAGACAGAACATATACATACACAAAACACACAGAACTGCAGGAGAGAGGACCCTGCTCGAGAGCTTAATGCAGCCATACCATTTATTTATAATGATTACAATATATGTATATAATTAACCCCCAGGCCCCACATATACAGTATAATAATTCCCAGGCCCCCCATGTATAATAATCCCCAGGCCCCCCATGTATAATAATCCCCAGGCCCCCCATATATAATAATCCCCAGGCCCCCCATATATAATAATCCCCAGGCCCCCCATATATTATAATCCCCAGGTCCCCCCATAAATAATACTGTAAACATGTATAACTGAATAACCCTCAGGCCCCCGTGTATAAATTAATAAACCTCCAGGGCTCCCGTGTATAAATTAATAACCCTCAGTCAGCCCCCCATGTGTAAATGAATAACCCCCAGGGCCCCCATGTATAAATTAATAACCCTCAGTCAGGCCTCCCATGTATAAATTAATAACCCTCAGTCAGGCCTCCCCATGTATAAATTAATAACCCTCAGTCAGGCCTTCCCATGTATAAATTAATAACCCTCAGCCAGGCCTCCCATGTATAAATTAATATCCCTCAGTCAGGCCTCCCCATGTATAAATTAATAACCCTCAGTCAGGCCTCCCCATGTATAAATTAATAACCCTCAGTCAGGCCTCCCATGTATAAATTAATAACCCACAGGGCCCCATGTATAAATAACCCCTAGGGCCCCCATGTATAAATGAATAACCCCGTCAGCCCCCTCCCAAGTATAAATGAATAACCCTCAGTCAGCCCTCCATGTATAAATTAATAACCCTCAGTTAGCCCCCCATGTGTAAATGAATAACCCCCAGGGCACCCATGTATAAATTAATAACCCAGTCAGCCCCCTCCCATGTATAAATGAATAACCCTCAGTCAGGCCCCATGTATAAATTAATAACCCTCAGTCAGGCCCCCATGTATATATTAATAACCCTCAGTTAGCCCCATGTATAAATTAATGATTTTATATATTATTCAGCCTCTGTGCTGAGCTCATTTTTACCGGTTTCGCTCATCGTGTTTAAATGCGTTTTTAAGCCTTATTTTAATATATGATGTGACGGATCCCGCTACTCGGGGTGAGTAGATCCGCCGTCAGCGCCGAGTACACCTGGAGGTCGGTAGTGTGGTAGCGAGGTGCCACTGGTGCTCGTAGGATACCCCGAGGTTGCAGCGCTGTAGAGAGGTCCTTGAAGCGTCCCAGTTCCCAAAGCCCTGTTATCCCCAATTACTAGCCGAGGCAGGAGTAAAGGTTCAAACAAGAGTGATTTATTTTTCATGGAGAACACAGCTTATTTATGGGGAAAAAAGACATTGTTCTCCCCTGGTCCGCCCTCAGCCCTCCCGGGGTGATTTCTGCCACTGCCTGGAGCCATGGCCCAATTTCCCTTTGTTCACCTGGGGCCCCCCTGGTGGGTGCAGCCCTTATCTTGAGGCTCGGTGCCAGCTCGTCTGGTGAACTTTCTGTGGCTTTGAATGAGCGGTGAACAGGGGAAGAACAGGGAAAAGCACATTGTGGTACTTATAAAAATAAGGGCTAACGAACTTTTAATAACACACAAATAAATAAACACTTGAACTGCTGTACTGCGCTACAGCGTAGTGGCGGCCGTCCCGTCACATTTGACCCAGACATATTATATAACGTTCTTTCCGACAAACTCGGCAGATTCATAATATGTCATTATTATATGTATACGTCATGTTCTGTCTGTATATTATAACAAAAAATGCAATACAATTTGAATTTTAAATAATTTACAATGTGTAAAGTGTTTTTTTTTTCACATTTTAACATGCGAGCATTTGCGGATATATTTTCTATGGGGGGCGCTTGTTAAGAAAATTAAAAATGAGGACTCGTTACATTTTTTTTGGGGGAAAATTTCGCTATTTTTAACAAACGCACCGCATACAAAAATCGGTAGTGCAGCATCATTGTTCACATTATAATTGAAATGGGAACAATATTGCTGCATTAACAAAAAAAAACAAAAACTTGTTCATTTTTTTTATAATTTTTTTTTAAATAATTTTTTATTTTTAATTTTATTTTTTGTTTAATATTTACATGGTCATGTTTGGTATCGTTGGAAAGGCCATGCTCTGGCCGATTCAGCAATACTTTAACCCCTAGCTGCCACGGATTGGAAGATAGGGTTCATTGGAACCCCCTATCTCCACCATTGGTGGCAGTTAGGGGTTAACTCCAGAACTGCTATGCACGATGACGCCAGTCGTCAGGGGGCATTCCCGGAAGCTCGGCCGACATCCAAGATGTCGGCCAGCTCCGGGAGAGGATCATGATTCGGCGCTGAATCGTGATCCTGCACTCAAGGGGTTAAAGACGGGCACGGTTTGGAAGGGCAGGCTGTGCCCTTCCAAACCGTGCTTGCCTTCAGCTTCAGGACCCCGGCGATCGGGAGGGAGAGAGGTCCGAAGGACCACCCCCCCTCCCTTTCAGGCGCCTCCTCCGCACTCACGGGGAGGGCGCCTGAAATAGAAGTCATCGCGGTGGCGCAATGACATCTATCTCCCCCCCCCCCGGGGTCCCGGAGTGCCGGACTGACATGCAGATGTTAGCCTGCACCGGGGGGGCCAGCAATCAGCCAGAATCTCGGCTGATTGCTGCCTCCTGTGCTAGGACGCGCTCAGCGCGTCCGTAGCACAGGAGGAACACTTGGCAGGACGCGCTGAGTGCGTCCTTAGCAGCCAAGTGGTTAATAACCCAGTCAGCCCCATGTATAAATTAATAACCCTCAGTCAGGCCCCCCCATGAATAAATTTAATAACCCCTCAGGCCCCCCATGTATAAATTTAATAACCCCCCCAGGGCCCCCATGTATAAATTTAATAACCCCCCAGGGCCCCCCATGTATAAATTTAATAACCCCCAGGGCCCCCAGTACCTTGTTTGCATCCTCATAATTTCTGGCGCGTGGTGGCTGTCCAAGCTGAGGGGGCGGGGTTATCCCCCGCTCCTTTCACTCTCTATTGGACAGCCACTGCGAGCAGACGTCTTTCATGGTCACGCTGCGCCCAGAGCAAGTGCACAGCGTGATGAATCCCAGGTACAGCGGCCGGTGGAGCCTGGGGAAACTCTGGGTTTCCTAGCAGGAGCGCCGGCCCGGGAGCTGCAGCAGGGCGATGTCGGGCCGACTACCAGCAGGCAAGGCCCTCGGCCGAGGTCCGATTGGACCGACTGGTCAGTCCGCCCCTGGGTCCAACCTGGCGAAGAAAAAAGAGTGGGTTAAATGCGACCCTCTTATCCAAAATCAGTACCTATCCTCACAAATGCTGCCTTGGCTGAATGTGCACAAATTCCCAAAGAGACATTCCAAGTTATAGAGTGCCTTTATAGGGAGGGAGGCTGTTATAGCCAAAAACGAGAAGGGAGCTCCATATTAGTACTGTAGATACTCGAGTATACCGCTAGATTTCAGTGACAAAAATTTACCTTAAAATTGGAGGGGTCACGTTATATTCGAGACATCCTTATCATGTGTAAAAAAAAAATAATAATAAATAAAAAAAAATCTATACTTGCTCAGGGATCCCAAGTCTCCCAGAAGTTCCAGGAATCTCCCTGACACTCGCAAACACTTCAGGAACTCCCGGATGCGGGAGAGGTGGGATTCATCATGGCCAGAGGGCACGCTTGGTTTAAGGCAATCATGCAAACTGATTATGCACCCTCGCTCCTCGCAGCACGCCGGGAGGTGTAGTCAGGGCCGGATTAACATAGGGGCAGATGGAGCAGCAGCTCCAGGCCCATGTCCCAGAATAGGCCCAGAGAAAAAATAACAATGTCTGCTTTGATGGGCATTTGGACCCCAATATCTCCAACACCATATCAGCTACAGGTAACACTGGAAAGGCCAGGGCATGGCAAACATGACCATGTTTTCCGTAACAATAAAAATAAAATAAATATTTCTTTATTTTTTCTTTCTAACACCGCAATACTTAACACTTTTCATTTATTACGGGAACAATGATGCTGCACTAGCCATCTCAAGTGTGGAGGTGATGGCACGATCCGTGATTACGAATTGTTACACCAAATACCTAAACTGCCGCAATGCAATCTTTACATCTCACAAGGTCAAGTGAAGGAGTCATTGGACAGCACAGAGTCTGGCCTTTGCATTAATACCAAACATGTAAAATCTAAAAGAAAAAAAACAAATTTTTTATCCACTTATTTTTAGTTCAAAAATCAAGGGCATTGTCCATTTGTCACGTATAAAATGAGCAGTACCACTTCCATTACCCACCTTCTCATTTCCCACGCTGGGAGCAAGGTCAGGGTTTTATACAGTCATATTATTCATAAAACACTATCCTCCAAAACACAAGGGAAATATTTCATTTTTGTTTAAAATTGTATATTTTCTCAGAAAAATCAGTAACAGGTCCCAATTTCAATTTATTTTATTTTTTTTAACAAGAATGCCCTATAGAATATATAACCAAAGGTTTGGATGATAAAATGTGAAAGAATAATTTTACACACTAAACGATTGAAATCTGAATGTAAATTTACTCACACAGTATCTGCCCGGTTACATATACCCGTATCTGCACTATTATATAACCTAAAATATGTGTTCATTTCACTAAATTCCTAAAAATGCCCACCAAAATCTTCAGCTCCAGGCCCATAGAGATCTTAATCCGGCCCTGGGTGTAGTTCTCTGACCTACGGCTCTAGCAGGCTCATCCACCGCGTTCTCCGTCAATAGCCATTCCCACCCCATTGTTGCCCCGTCCTGATGTCACTGCAGACACACAGCGCTATTCTTCTCACATTCTGAATGTGAGGAGAATCGCGAGGCGCCTCTGCAGTGATTCCACTAGCTTGTTGGGGGGGCTGGCTGGCTATCGGCGGACATCGCTGTGGATGAACCTGTCTGCTGGAGTCGGAAGTCAGAAAACGACACCTCCCAGCGTTCTGGCTATTGGTGAATGATTCACCTCGCTCTGCCGGTCATCTTATTGCAAGTAAAGAAGGCGGCTGGCCGGCGGCTTCATACTTAGTAACAACTACAATCATTCTAGAGCAGAGCACCCTGGCCTGAGGGGTAGCCTGACCATGTTAAGAAAACCTGGAAGGATTTTAATTGTTTTCCGGTACAGTATACTTATACTTATACTTGCTGCTCGCGTTATTTATTATTATTATTATTATTCTTTATAAAGCGCCGGCATATTCCGCAGCGCTGTACAATAAGCACAGTATAGACAGGGTTACAATACATTGAACAACATTTGACAAACAGTACAGGAGGAGATGAGGGCCCTATTCCCGTAGGAACTCACAATCTGGGAGGGTTGGGGTTGGAAACAGGAGGAGAGGACTGTAAGGTGAGAGTGATTGATGGTTGCGTCAGTGAGTTGGGTGGTAGGCTTCCCTAAATAGGAACGTTTTAAGGGAGCGTTTGAAGGAAGAGAAATTAGGGGAAAGTCTGACCGTACGAGGGAGAGAGAATGGGGGCTGCGCGTGAGAAGTCCTGCAGTCTATCATGGGAAGAGGTGATGCAGGGAGACGCTAGGCGCAGGTCACTGTTTGTATTCGAGTTTTGAGTATTCTCTCATTTCCATAATAAATCTCTATCCATTGCGTTATATTCGGGTCGTGCTATACTCGAGTACACTGTATAAGGTACCTATTGTTTTGGAATGTGATGCCTATCAAGCTTATGATGGCCACTTGTCCAGATACACGTTGCTAGGTGGCCTAAAAAAAACTATATAACAATCAGCAGACATAAAAAAACGTGGATTGCAATATTTGATTTGTCTGAAAACAATTCGGCAGCCTTCATTCGCTGCTGCAGGACGGCCTGAACGCCCGCTGCAGCAGCCGGAGAACAGGACGTACTAGTAAGCCCCGCCAACATTAACACCCTCCCGCTGGGCACAACCCACCCGGTGGTAATGGGTTAAATTTACAACAGCTCTGGTTACGTTTGCACCAACATTGAAATAGAGCCCAATGTTACAGAAATAAACTACAAAAACTAAATTCATTCTTGTGCAAATTATTTTTTCCCATTTGTTAGATTGTGTTTCTGGTGAATTGAATAATTGATGGAAGTGAGTGCACATGTCTACCGAGCTCACAGGCTCTGTGTAAAGGAATGTCAACATATATCCATGTGAAACAGGGATAAATCTCAACACGTTCTTTCTTTTAAAACACTTTATGAACACTTATGTAAATAAATCTTTCTACTTGCGAACAAAATTCCATGAATGATGTTGACAGTTTCTGCTACAGGTGGAAGAAGTAGAAGCACACAAACCAGGTGCACGGAAAGAAAAAGGCGTTTAATTAACATAGCTTAAAACACCACTTGAAGGTCTATTCACAAAGCACCGAACATGTCGCCGAATTGCAAAGAATGGGGGAATTTCACGGTTTGGTGCAATTTTGCGACAGTTCGTCTATTCACTAAACTGTCAATTCCCCAAATACAGGCGAATTGACAGCAAAATACGGTGCAATTTGGCGATCTTCGGCAGAAGCGAAATTGTCCCATAGAGAAATAATGGTTCGTCTATTCATAGAATGCAGAACTGCATCGATGTGATGGCGAAATAACCAGATTTTCGGTGTTTCAGTTCGACAGGTTTAAACAGGCGAGTCCCATAGGTTTCAATGTAAAAGCCTAATATAATTTTTTTTAAATTTCTTTTATTAGCAGAGCATTGTGCAAAAGCATCAAGTCAAAAAGAATAAATGCAATATAAATACATAGAATAAAACAGAACACATTTATTAACACATAAAAAATGTCGAATGCCTATGTCCCCAGACCAACACAAAGCTGACAACCAAAAAAAACCAAAAAGTAAATAAAAAAATATCTAAAAGCAAATTAATCGCTAAGGCGACATAATGTCGCTATCCCTGAATCAGTACGGACTCCTAGCAGAATAGTGGTAATGTGAGCCTTCGGGGGGTTCTCGGCAATAGGAAAGGAGGAAAGTTACTTCAGGAGACACCTAGATGTCATGGGGAGCACATCCGGAAGACAACCATATATGAGAGACAGAAAAACTGAGAGCACTTAGGCTTCAGCTTACTCAAATAAAAATATAATATATGTCATAGTGAAGAATACAGAAATGAATTTACATGTCACTCATCACTCGATGGGATACTGGACACCATTCTTTCTAGGTTAGCTTTTATCTTCTTGTCTGACCCTCAGCTGGTTGCTGTTTATTTTGAGAAAGCATAAATGTCATGGTAGACCCGAAAGTGTAACCATAAACAATATTCGTCCTTGCTCCAATTAAAAATAAATACCCAAAAAGGGCAAAAAAAGAGAGAAGCGTAACAGAAAACCAGCTACAAGCATAGAGGGAGGAAGAGAGGAAAAAAAGGAAAAAGTGAGAGAGAGAGACCCCTTCCCAGCATACTCCGAATTCCACAGACCCGAAGACCACACTGCTCCCCCCCCCCCAGTGTTACACATCATAAAGGAACCAAGGCGACCAAACGTTTAAATAAGATGGAAACCTGCCCTGTACAGTGGCAGTCATTTCGTCCATAGTCTGATCTCCCGGATCTTAGCGGATCTTATGTTGCGGCGACTGTGCCCAGTTTCATATTTGAAAGAAGCAGAAATGTTCAATCAGGGTCAAAGCGGTCCAGGACGCGCATGTAGTCTCGACATCAATAAAGGCACCCTTATGCCACAACGTGCACAAGAGATGGAAGCCCAGTCTTGTCCAAGAGAGGAAATACCGTGGATCTAGGCCAGGGAGAAACGATCTGTTCCAAATGTAGGGTAAAAACGTAATATAACTTTTAATTATTTTCTAAAAGGCTGTTTATTTTGTTTCATTTTCAGCAAAAAAGCATTTTTTATTTTTTAGAACACCTTTTTGTATTTTTTTGATGAAATTTTTGTTTCCCTGTCTTTTAAAGACTTTTTTCTTTTATTTTGTAATAGACCTTTTTATTATTCTCTTAAAGGACCTTTTTTATTATTTAGACACATTTTAATACATTTGTATTGGTTTAAATACCTAATAGGAGAATAGTAGAGTTCTGTTTTGCAGTTCGGTGAAAGGTGGAATTCGCCAAGGCTACTTCGGCCCTCTTCAGTGCTCTGCGGTGACGTTCTCCAACTTCTTTGTAGGGTTTCGGCGACTCCATTTTGGCGCATTACGGTGACCATTCGCTAAATAGTGAATTCACCGACATTTCAGTGAAATGTAATCATCAAAGCCCAAATGCGCTGAAGTGAAAAGCCCCAAAATTTCACAGAAATTTCGGTAGTTTGTGAATAGGCCCTTTGGTATTGGTTAAAGGTATTAACAATATTTTTTGTTCCGAGAAATTTTCATTAAGAACAAATATATAAACGTGATAACTATCGGGTTTATTCAAAGAGAATCAAAAAGTCACCGCACGTTCAGTGACTTTTCGTTCTCTTCAATTCGGTGCAATTTGGCGATACCATTTCGGCAACCCTGTGGTGTATTCAGCGAGCACCACAGGGCCGTCATAATGCAGGGAAAAGCCGCCGAAAACCTGCCGAACACTCACCGCAAAACCCAGGCAAATACACACCAAAACCCGCAAAAACATCTGGATTAATACCGCCGAACACGCCGGAGAAACCCGAGCAGCTGGAAAAACCCAACACCGTAGATGAATGGAGTGAAAAAAAAAAAACTGGACGCTTGAATGTTTGAAAAGTGAAACACTGTTTGCAAAGAAACTACAGAACGAAAATGTCTGAAATTTACACTTAAGGTCCAATGAATGATAATAAAAAGGGCTGTTACAGAAAAAACGATTTAGAAAAAAAGTTTGCAAAAAAATCCCAAAAAATGCCTAAAAGATCCTAAAAAATCTAAAAAATAAAGAAACTTTTTACTGCAGAATATTATAATCAATGGTTTATTAGATATTGAATTAAAACGGGAATATTTTTAACATTGAAGCCTATGGGATTCGCCTGAATAAACCTGCCGAATGACACCAGCCAACAGCAGGGCAATTCGGCAACTTTTCACTGCTGGTTTGTGTTCTCTGAATAGCCGAAGAATTGCTTCTCTATGGGGGATTTCAGTGCCCTCGAACAGGCACCGAACAGGCACAATATGTGCAGGCAATTCGCCAGGATTTGGCGAACTGCCTGCTTTCTGGAAAGCCGAATGGCCAGGAAAGGGTTACCTTTCGCCTGCAATTCGAAGCTCTTTGAATAACCCTATATGTTATAAAGCTGGGGTGTAGCAGCTTCTTTAATAACTTTGTAGATTTGGTGAGCCGTGTTTTATATGCTGGGCAAATTCTAGGTTTTGCCGAGATATGTATGGAGTCAAATTTCACCAGCCACTACTCCTCAGTATCCGAGTTCAATAGTGTAGTAAGGAAAAAGGGCCGGTCCAAACAACCCTCAAGCTACACAATAATGTTGTAGCATGCCCAGGGGTCAAACGCCAGGTAATCATAGTAAATGAACTATAGGTACAGCAACCTCTGCCTTGAGTTCATTAGATTCCTGGGTGATCAGCAGCAAGAGGCACTCCCCCTGCTTGGAAAGGCAATGAAGCAGCCACCATGCCTTGTGTCTGCTTGATGCAAAAAGGTCCCCAGTTGGGCATTGCAGGGATTTATTTATTTATTTATAAAGGATTTTACCAGGAAGGATACACTGAGATTTCTCTCGTTTTCAAGTATGTCCTGGGTTCAAGAACATTAAATTGTTACAGAAATACAACGTAATAAAATGCTAGATATTAAAAAGCAAAAAATATACAGATTAAAGTGAGACGTGGACCTCTTGCTTGATGTGTCTAGAGGGGTGTCAGCTATACCCTCCTGATGAAGCCCAATAAGGCCGAAACGATCGTCGGGGGTTGCTGCATCTCTCGTGCAGGGATGATGTCCTTGGCAATCAGTACTGGCCACCCTTTCTGGGTGAGAGCAGACTGATTTGCATATGGAAAATTCATCCCTGTAATGGCACAATCAAGCTAAGACCTTGTTTGTGAGACCTGAGCGGGCACCCACCGTAGAGCAGACCATTAGTGCTGTTGCTCGTTTCCAGGCTCTCACAAACACCTCCCTTTCTCACTTTAAATATACAGATTAACATAGAAAATAAATATAGTCATTATGTTACATGTTTACAGGTGCATTCCGTATTGAGGTATGTTAATAGAAATCTCTTAAGGGATTTTAGACTGGGGGAAGATTTGATGGTGTCCGGGAGGTTATTCCATAATTGCGGTGCTCTGTAGGAAAATGAGGATCGAGACACTTTCTTTTTGTATTGTGGTATTGCAGGTAAGGTGCTGGTCCTGGGATAGCATGGTGTGAGCAAGGATGCTGGTCACTGAAGCACTGCAGTGCAGAATCCCATGGCTCTGCCTGCAGAGAAAGGAGGAGGTTGGTGTTCTGGGGTGAACGGCAGCAGCAGTTTAAAATGCTAGTAGAAGTGAAACCGCAGCTGCAATTGGAGGATTTTATTAACTTATCAATTGCTAATAGGATTTAACTTGCCTTTATGTTGCAGTGAGTCCAGCTCATTTTCGTCACTCCAGAAGTAGACACCCAGGACTTAGTATAGGATATGCTATCAATTACTAACACATGATTTAAATGATAAATGCACCCACATTTAATTTGCATTGGTGCTGGTTGTCAAATACCCTCATTAGGCTAGCTGTCCACTGGGTCCGTATTCATCCGACTAACACAGAGGAGATTCAACCCTCGTCCACTGTCTCCAACTTTTATCGATCGACTTCAGACGACTACATCAGACTGGCGACCTTTTCCATTTGAATGGGATTTGTCGGACGAAGTCGGATGACCTGGTACAGCATACATGGAAAAAAGTTGGAATTGATATACGGTGCAGTTCGCCGCCGTTCTGCGATCTTCGCGGCAGGGAAATTGTCTCATAGAGAAGTAATGGTTAATCTATTCAGAGAACACCGAGTAAAATGCCCTGATTTTCGGTGGTTCAGCACGACAGGCGAATCAGGTTTAAACAGTCGAATCCAATGTAAATTAATATTTTCCTTTTTTTTTATTAAACCGTTTGTTTTCATTTTCAGCAAACCGTCTTTTTATTCATTTATTTCTCTGAACATCTGTTTGTATATTTGCTACGTTTATGACTAAACTTTTGATTCCGAATTTTTTTAAAAAAGCGTTCTTTTTTTTATTCTGTAACAGACCTTTTTATTCTTTTGTGAACTTATTATATTATTTAGACACCTTTTAAATGCGTTTTTATTGGTTTAAACACTTATTAGAAGAATAGCAGAGTTCAGTTTTTATTTTTTTTCGGCAGTTCGGCGGTCTTCCTGGGTCATTCATAATCGCTTGCAGTGGCCAACCCAAGTTGTACGACTAAGTTGTCCGTAGTCTGATGACCAAGTCGATCACCCGAGTACAGACCCAGTGGACAGCTAGCTTTACAGTGCTGTCCTGTTATGCTGCCTGTACTGACTTAACTGAGAGTAACTATAAATACTCTGAGTAAAGGTTTAATTTGTGCTCTTATTGGCTACATATCAGTTCTTCGGCCTCTTACACCTAATGTAATTTGCTTCTGCCATTATAAAGTGCTTGAACATTTGTCAGAAATAGAACGATGCTGGTGATCCTGTTTTCCCTCATTTTCAGAGCTGTTCTCCATTCACTTACCTATTCAAATACCTGTCATCTTCAACAAAGACTGACAAATGTTTGATCAAGATCGCATTACTACCCTAGTGCTCTCCTGTATTGAATTCTACCAGCTCTTTTAATTATCACAGGGCTGAAATGACAGAAAGCATAAATCTATTGACCGGCTGGGTCCTTGAGAAGCAGTAGGATATGTGCTTTGAAATGACATTGTGTACTTAAACTCAAAGAACAGAAGTGCCCTCTGAAAATTGATACTTTCCCTTCGGGGAAACATCGAGGCTTTTAGTATATATCTTGTGTGTTTTGTTTTATTGAAAGCCAAAAAGTACATTCATATGGTAACTCTATTAGTATAGACGTAAAATAATAAAGCGGACAAGAATTCACATTTATGACTGGAATGTGAGACCTAAGGAAGTAATAAATTGCTCAGAAGGCTAAAGATGGGCCTATTATAATGTATTTGTCATGCAGGCATTGCACGATGGAACCATATAACATGTTCCCCATGCCGTGTGCAGGCCAGACTGCAAACATGTAGGTAAGCTAGCCTTATAATGATATTGCAAGGCACCAGGGTAGAAGTTGTGAAACAGCTACATTCATGCAGAGAAAGTCACAGCCTTTGTAATCGCCCTATTGAATGGTGAACCAACATCCCCATTTAGGGGGTTATTCAGAGAGCAGTGAAATGTCACTGACATTTTGGTGCTCTCTCGTTCCCTGCACTTCGGGGAATCAAAGTGTCTAAGTGTCTAGGTGTCAGAGGCTTTTGTAATGGGGGGGAGGGCACTGGCGAAATACTATCTAAAAATTCTGTATTTTAGAGGCTAATCAGCCAGGCCAAGGCCAATTAAAGGCCAAGGGTCTTTAAAGTTAATGCATTTATGGCGGAACAGTTACGTCATTGGTCCTTAAGGGGTTAATAAATGCAGACACAAAATACAATTGCGATGATAGAATATTGCAGAGTGTGTTAGTGGCCATCATGTTGAGATCTGGATGCCTGGGCTGTGATCGCAGGGACGTAGCTTGCAGGAGGATCAATGTGGAAATGAAGCTTGATCTGAGTGTTTCTGGGCTGTGATGCAGGGACGTTGCTTGCAGGAGGATCAGCGTGGAAATGAAGCTTGGTCTGTGTGTTTTTGGGCTGTGGTTGCAGGGACGTTGCTTGCAGGAGGATCAGTGTGGAAATGAAGCTTGGTCTGTGTGTTCCTGGGCTGTGATTGCAGGGACGTTGCTTGCAGGAGGATCAGATAAAGAATCCTTAAAAAAAAAACATGTGATTGTCAAAATTGAAACTGTTTGCAAAAAAACTACTTGATGAAAATGTCTGGAATTTACATATAAGGTCCTATGAATGATAATAAAAAGGGCTGTTATAGAAAAAAGAAAAAACGCTATTAAAAAAATAAAAATGGGAAAACAAATTTGCTGAAAAAATACCAAAAAATGCCTAAAAGATCCCAAAAAAATTAAGACTTTTTACTGCAGAATAAAATAATAAACGGTTTATTAGATATTGAATATAAATGGGAATATTAAAACATTGAAGCCTATGGGGTTCGCCTGAATAAACCTGCCGAAGGAAAGCACCAAACAGCAGGACATTTCGGCAACTCTTCACTGCTGTTCGGTGTTCTCTGAATAGATTAACCATTGCTTTTCTATGGGGTTACACTGCTGTTGAACAGGCACCGCACTTGCTGGCAGTTTGCAAAATTTGGTGAACTGCCTGCTCTCTGAATAGTCAAATGGCCCCGAAATGACACTGGGGGTTATATCAAACCCATTGTCTACCGGTCCGGACCAAGATAGCAGATCTTCAGCACCTGAATGGAATGAAGCATAATGGAAGCTGCAGCTACAGTCGCATCTCACATGCTTCAAGAAATGTGGAGTGATGTATGATATTATCTGGATAAAGGTGCCCACATTGTTATTCATTGACACAATACTGTTGAGTAAAAAATGCTGTAGTTTTTCCTTTTTTAACCTCCCTGGCGGTATTCCCGAGTGTGACTCGGGGTTAAATTTTGCTAACGGTAACTCCGAGCCACACTCGGGCTGGATGTTTACTCACCACCTCCAGGCTCCCTCGCTGTCCCCCGCAGTGTGATCGCGGGGAGCTGCTTCCTGGAAGGCTCCCTGCGAGTCACATGGTGCAGGGTGGGCGGGAACCATCAGCAAACTTATAAACAGTTCATAAAATACTGTAATCCAAAGTGCAATGTTTATGAAAGGCCACTGGGTGGCACTACAGGATAAGAAATAGACCATACATCCTCTTACCCTTGTTTTCAGACCGATTTCAGTGTTTTTTGTTTTTTATTTTATTGAATATCATTTATTTGCATTATTTTGGATAATTATTTTTGGGATAATAAATTATTATTTCGTGTTTCAAACTTTATCGGACTCAGTGTATTTTACTATTTTTTTTATTTATTTATTTATAAAGGATTTTACCAGTAAGGACTCTTGATTGCACGGATTTCAGTGTGTGATTCCTAATTATTACAGGCTGTGTACAAAAACACGTTTCCTTTAAAAAAAAATTGAGACGCTTTTAGACACGAAATTTTTAAAAAATTAGACCGCCAGGGAGGTTAATGGCAAAAACCAGACATGAATATAATAAATACTATCGACTATCCAAGTTATTCATTTTGTATTTTGGATAAATTCCACCTGGACACCCTGTATATTCATGCACTCAGTGCACCCATTACAATATGTGTGTGTGTGTATGTCCCTACAACCAAATTGGAATCCATCAACATTACTCTGCTAGTTATGTCATTTTTTAATAGAAACAGCTTATCCTTAGTCCTGAAGGTTTTACGTATATGAAACTCTATAGTCCAACATTTATAAAATGTTCCAAAAGAGGGGTTAGCAACCTTGGCCCTCCAGATGTTTTCAAGTTACATTTCCCATGATGCTCAGGTACTCTTTAAAATGGCTGAGCCTCATGTGAAATGTAGTACTGAAACATCTGGAGGGCCAAGGTTACTGACCCCTGCTCTAAAAGCTTGTTAATTGTGACCTCATGGCAAGAAAATATGTTTAAGGATAATTTTTCTATCTCTTTTTCATTTAGTTTCTGAAAACCTGGAAAGCAATGACGATGACCTGCTACAGCTATCAAATCAGTACAACAAAGACCTGCATTTAGCAGAAGTGATCCTGATGGTCTTCTCCAGTTGTACTCTGACGCCTACATCTTTTACTGCACTCCTAGAAAAACATATGGATCAGGAGAATCTTTGGGATTCATTGTGTGGCCAGCCAGGTACAAGACAAAATATTTTTTTTTTCTTTGATTAGTAATTGTTATACAGCCCAAAGCCTACATCTTGTGATAATCTCACGGTTACAATAAAAGCCTAGAAATCCATGCTGCTTACACAGACTAGTCATTAGTCAGCAGAACCTGAAGAAAAAGAAGGAACAGCCAACAGGCATTTAGATAGGCTGAAAAAAGACATGCATCCGTCGGGTTCAGCCTTTCCCACATCACCTACTGCTGTTGATCCAAAAGAAGGCAAAAAACTCAGTCTGAAGCGCTCGCCAATATGTAACACTCTGGGAAAAAATTCCTTCTTGACCCCAGAATGGCGTCAGATTTCTCCTTCGATCAAGAAGCTTTTACCCACATATTAAGTATTATAACCCTTAATATTATGTTTTAGCTGGAAGTCATCCAGTCGATGTTTAAAAGACTGTACAGTACTAAATATGAATGTGTACTCTTCCAAAAGCATACAGATATATATTTTTTTATATATATCAAAGTTTATACAAATATTTCTAATGGCAGCAACTTAATAAGGGATCATCAAACCTGAATAAGTGAAATGAATGATTATGCTTCGATGCCAAAAATTACATTATACTGTAGATACTCGAGTATACTGCTAGATTTTGGTGGCAAAAATTTGCCTTAAAATTAGAGGGGTCGCGTTATATTCGAGACATCTGCATCACGTGTGAAGAAAAAAAACAACAACTTGCCTTGCTCTGGATCCCAAGTCTCCCGGAAGAGGAACGGTTACAGCTGGGTGGAGGTGGAGGTATAATGATATGGATGTGAGAAATTGGTGACCATGACCTAATTGCTGAAAAAGAAGGAACAGTATTGGTTAGTGGAAGCACGCGCCCAGGAATCGATCACCACAGACTCCACACAGTAGGTGGCTCAGGGACAGACAGAGTCATTATTTCATACTTCCCCAGGTTGAGGTAACGTCCCACTAAGTCTTTGTAGGTGCAGAATTTAGCTTCCAGGAGAGATCGTCCTGGTCTGGTGAAGAAAAAAAGAGCATACCATCAACATAAGCAGTTTTTCCTAGAGTTAGATTGCACTTAATGCAGAGGTACACAGGGGGGGGGGGGGGTAACCCAGCTCCTCACATTGTAGGTGCCAAAAGCATCCCGTAGAACTCCATTTAGGCTAATGTCAGACTAACGCAGTCTGAGCGCACTCTGCGTGCGTGCATAACGGACAGACGTACTGACTGAAGATACTGTAGACAACACACAGTCTGGTTTTTTTTGACGGACGTAGAAAAAAAAAGGGAATTATGGGAAACAAAATTAATATGAAAAATGATAAAATTCGGAAAATGCTATGAAAAGCCATTTTGTGTATCACTCATACACAACGCTATGCGGACGTGGCGCACTGTGCGCGTCCGTCTAGCTGTTTTACGTTCTTGCCTAACTTGCGTCCGTTTGCCACGTGTGTTGTGCGTGCAGTTCGGTGCACACGTACTTCATGTTTGGGTCTTTATTGATCATGATTCTATGCTATGACGGACGTTAAACTGTGTGGCAACACAGACGTGATCACTGGGTTCGTCTGACACCGGCCTTACTCATACGCATGCTTTGAGCCAATGTATTGTGCCAGGATCCAGATCAGGAGGTTGTGTCTCCAGTACCAAGTAGGCAGAGTGCACCAAAAACAAAGTTCCACAATTCCTGCTTAAACCGCAGTGTGGGTAGACAAGAGGAGAAGAAATTCACCTGAAACTTAAGCAGCCTGGCCAGATGAATGACATCAATGGTTGTGGCATATTTGACTTCATAGCCAGGGATAATGACTTCCAAGTCGAAATGTACAATATGTGGTAGAAGCATTTTTGTTCCTTCAACCCTGACTTTAGCCAAAATCTTGACATCACTATTCAGCAACGAGGTGGTGCATTCTAGAGGATCTTTCTCAGCTTGCGTTTTATCATGATGCTGGCTGCCATGGTGTGTTCAGGAAAAAGTCAATTGTTCAAATAATTTGGGTCCAAGGCATGGTAATATTCAACGACCATCTGGTTCTAGCTCTGTGCTTCTCTCCAATGATTTCTGCCACGGCTGCTTCCTCTACTTACATGTGTTGGTCAAGCATCTTAATGTCTCCAGGTTACAGGTGTAGGTTAAGGTGCAGATGTGCTTGTAAGTAATCAATAGTGGAGTGCACTGTATTTTCTATATAGTTTGGAGTAATAGAAACGAAACGTCTCGGAAATTTCTGCAGATTTAGTGGACTTTGCCCCAAAAAGTGAGTATGAACTTCAGATTCTCTGCCTAATCTTAAACTCAGAGCAGGACTTTCTTCCCTATTCTTTCATCTTCTTCTGAACCTTCATATCATAAATTAGATTTCCATACCTTTGTATTATTTTCAGACCCGATCCTATCTATTCACTCCTCACAGTAACACATGCATTCAGTTCAAAGAGAAACCAAAATTGGTTCTTCTAAATGAAGGCAAGCTCTATTCAAATGGAATGTAGTTTCTGAGTAATCGCAATAATTTCTTAGTATTCAACCCCTTCACATTATAAGAGTTAAATCCTATCACGGAGGGGTGTTATATTGTGCTAGAACCCTGCACCACAAAAGAGGAGCAGTAAAGAAGATAAAGGAACAGGAGAGGGAGAATAGGAGGAGAAGAAAGCTTTATGGACCAGGGACAGAAAGATAAAAAGGGCGGGTGAGGGGAAGGGGTCTTCTCTTCTTTTTAATATTATCAAGGTTTGCACTTACTGGCCCAGGATTAATTAACACATTTGTACAAACACTCAATTTCCAGGGGTTGGGTAATCTACAAACTATATGGGCTCTATGCCATTGCTGGTGCTAACTAAACCAGAGCTGTCGTAAACTTACCTGAGCCATTATAGTCTATGGAGTTGTTACGTTTACAACAGCTCTGGTTAAGTTCGCACCAACTTTGGAATATTGCCCTATATGTTTTGTTGTGATCCCCTGTATTTTATGGTGCAGTCCACGTGTTTGAACATGCTGTGAGTGAGGATATCTGTTTAAATGACCCATGTTTTCAACTACATGCCTCAAGTTAGAAGAAAGTCCTTCTGAGAAGATGAACTTGAGAAGCAGCAGATGTCTTAGAGATCGCAAATCTAAAACGGCACAACTTTAGTGAGTCAGATCACAAGTTGATGTGATGGAAGATGAACCACGCATGTAACACTGTCTATTTCAGAGGCTACACTGCCGAAACCCAGATGGCATACAGTGCGTTAGCTTTAGCACTCTGCATGCTGTTACACGTCTCATCTTTCTATATTTTCTATGTGATGCTTTCAGCTGAATCTTCTGATTACAACCCATTACATTTACATACCTTTGTATTTAAATATATGCTTACTAAAGCTATTTGATGGGGATTTAATGTCTACCTATTGATTGTGTTAACCAATCAGCCAGCACATGTTTAATTCTAAACAGATCTCTATAAAATAATCCACCCACACCTGCCAATCAAACCTTTGGTTATAGTGGTCTCAGCAGGCCTCTGTCGATTAGCGTTTACTGGCAGGGCCGGATTAACATAGGGGCTATTGGAGCAGCAGCTCCAGGACCATGCTCCATACTAGGCCCAGAGAAAGGATAACTATGTCTGCATTGTTGGCTATTTGGACCCCTGTATCTCCGGCTTTTTATTTTAGCAAAGGTCAGGTTATGCTACCAGTCACAATCACTCTTGTAAAGCTGTTTCAGACTCCTTTACCCTCATCAGCAGGAGATAGAATGTTGCTATTGATGCTTAACCCCTAGGGTAAATCAATACGCATTTAAGTTGTGGTGGAGGTCAAAAAAGTGAGATCAAAAGCCTCCACACAGCTTCATCCCGCCAATTTTCATTAAGAGACAAAGCCTTCCCTGTTGCCTACATGGCATCATCTCCACAAAAGAAAAAGGGAGTGGCTACTCTGATCCACTCCTCCTGTCCCTTTAAAATTCACCTTCAAGTTTCAGACCCAGCTGGACGTTATTTGATGCTAGTGGGACAGATAGCCTCCACCACCCTAACCTTATTTAACATTTATGCTCCTAATGGTTATGACCCTGACTTCTGGACAGAAATATCTTCTTTACTGACAACTAAAGCTGACGGTCGAGTTATTTTTGGCGGGGACTTTAATGCCGTCCCTCAGCCATCTCTGGACAGAAAGGCATCGGGGGACTCCTCGGGGACGCCTTCGGGATACCCCCAGGATGCTTCCCTGGAGTCCTTTATGCTTGACCACTCCCTGGTGGATGCATGGCGCCTCCATCACCCGGGTGATAGGGACTTCACCTTTTTTTCCAACCCCCATCACTCTTACTCCCGCATAGACCTTTTCCTGGTGTCCCTGTCGACGATGCCTCTAATTCCGACCTCAAGCATAGGCGATATTACGTGGTCGGACCACGCTCCGATCTTCATGACGTTATCCATACCGTCTTACACACCGGCGTGGTCGTGGCGTCTGAACTCCTCTTTACTACATAAACCCGAACACATCTTAGAACTGCAGCAACAACTTAGAGACTACTTTCTGGAAAATGACTCACCCACCCTTTCCCCCACCACCCTGTGGTTGGCCCATAAAACGGTGATCCGGGGCCATCTCATACAATTAGGTAGTAGACTCAAAAAACAAAAACTAGCTTCCCTGGTTTCTTTGACCAAGGACCTGTCTAAATGGGAAACCCTGAACAAACTTTCACCCTCAGACGTCTTGGCCGCCAAGATTAAAACGATCAGGACCGCCATACGTCACTTACTCGGGGAGGACGCGGCCCGCTCATTGGCTTGGTCCAAGAGAACCTATTTTGAATTTGCCAACAAATCTCACACCCTTTTAGCGTCTAAACTTCGCAACCAAACTAGGTCCAAACATATAACGGGAGCCAGAGATGGGGAGGGAGTCCTGCACACATCCCCAGCTACAGTTAATAAATTGTTTACCTCATACTTTCAGACATTATACAACCACTCCCCGACCCACGTTTCCGACTCTATCCCATTGGGCCAATCGATTGACCGTTTCCTGTCGAGTGCTCCTCTCCCCCGCACAGAGACAGGCACTTAGACACCCCCCATCTGAGGAAGAGATAGCTGAGGTTATTAAGGCATTCAAACCTCACAAGGCTCCTGGCCCGGATGGGTTCTCTGCCTTTTACTATAAAACCTTTGCACAAACTTTGTCTCCACACTTACACAAATTCTATCTGTCTCTGTGGGAGGGTGCCCCGGCCCCAGCAGATTTCCTCCGCTCAGACATAATTTTAATTCCAAAGGAAGGAAAGGACCCGTCTTATCCGCAAAATAACAGGCCCATTTCCCTTTTGAATGTTGATTATAAAATATTCACAAAAATACTGGCAAATAGACTGAACTCCTTTTTAGCTTCTATCATTCATCCGGATCAGGTGGGGTTCATCCCGGGCAGGCATGCATTTGCTAATACCAGACGGGCTGTGGTGCTGATGGAGCGAATGACTGACACCCAACTGCCCTCTCTGCTCATCTCTTTAGATGCGGAGAAGGCATTCGATCGACTGGAATGGCCCTTTTTATTTCGACTTTTGGCCACGTGGGGCTTCCCGATGTCCTTTATCTCGATCCTCCGATCTCTGTATGATTCCCCTACCTCAGCTGTCATTACACCAGGCACTGTTCCCACGAGTTTTTCTGTAGGAAATGGGACGCGACAGGGATGCCCTTTGTCCCCCCTCCTCTTTGCCCTATCTCTCGAACCCCTCTTATCGGCCATTCGCCACTCCCCCCATATTACGGGAGTAACAGTGGGAGGGGAGGAATACAAGGTATCGGCGTACGCCGATGATGTCTTGCTCACTCTTAGCCATCCCTCCGCCTCCATTCCTCACCTGCTCTCCCTCCTGCACGACTTTTCAGCAGTCTCGGGTTATAAGGTTAACCTAGAAAAGTCAGTTGCTATGCCCTTTTCCCTGTCGGACTCGATCTGTCAGGAGATTGAGAGATCTTCGGGCTTCCGTTTTACTCGCTCCTCTTTGAAATACCTGGGAGTGTGGCTTACACCTGATGTGAATGGATTGCACTCCCTAAACTATGAGGCAATGTTTAAACTTCTGGGCGAGGACCTGGAGAGGTGGGGGAGGGAGGGGGTCTCCTGGATCGGCAGGATTAATTGCATAAAAATGAACCTGCTTCCGAGATTATTATATCTATTTCAAGCCCTGCCGATCTGGGTGTGCCCCCGATCTCTTCGACAGCTGCAGTCCCAAATTGAGGGTTTTGTGTGGGCGGGGGGCAGGAGAAGGGTTTCTAAATATGTCTTATACCGCCCTAAAGAACGAGGGGGTCTGGGCCTTCCGCACTTGTATAAATATTTCCAAGCGGCTCAGGTTGCTCAGTTTGTAATGTTTCATCTGCCCCAACACTCCCAACGTTGGGCCGATTTGGAATCGGATCTATTTGCACCAGACCTCCCGCAATTTTATTTTTGGCTACCCAAAGAGTTCCGCCCGCTATTGCGGTCCACCTGTACAGCGACTCTAACCTCACTGAGGGTTTGGGACTCCGTCCGGGACAAATTTCACCTCTGCTCTTGCTATTCGCCTCTAATGCCATATTTACGCAACAGAGCTTTTATTCCGGGATTGTCCCCCTCCGCCTTTACAGCTTTCGAAAATATCGACCTGCAGAGGATTAAGCATTTCAGATCTTCAGGAGGGGACTGGTTCTCTTTCTCGGACCTACAATCGAAGGGTG
Organism: Leptobrachium leishanense; assembly: GCA_009667805.1. Lineage (NCBI taxonomy): Eukaryota > Metazoa > Chordata > Amphibia > Anura > Megophryidae > Leptobrachium > Leptobrachium leishanense. The sequence continues at coordinate 94,982,088 of CM019063.1, read as the reverse complement.
ACCTTCGGACCTTCGACCACTTCAGATTCCTACAGATACGGGACTTTTTATCTCAACATAACATTTCACGAGCAGCTAGTCAAAAATTGACGTTTTTCGAATCCCTGTGTGAATCCGGAAGGGCTCCAAAAGCTCTGATTTCCACCTTATATAATCATTTTTCTTGCGAGGATGTCTCCTGGCTGACCCCTGGATTCATTGCCCGCTGGGAAGCGGATATCGGGGAGGAGTTGGAGGGGGAGGAGTGGCAAGATATGTGGGAAAATATTGCAAAAGTGTCTATATGTGTTACGCTGAAAGAACAGGCATATAAAACGTTGTACCGATGGTATGCCACCCCGGTCTTGCTCTCGCATCTGCAGCCGGGTACCCCTGATGTTTGTTGGAAGGGCTGTGGGGCTCGGGGTACCCTGTTTCACATGTGGTGGCTGTGCCCGAAGGTGCGCTCTTTCTGGGACCGGATTGGTGATTTATTAGAGGAGGTATTTCAACAACCTTTCCCTCTTGATCCTTGGGCCTTCCTGCTCCATAGGTCACCGGCATCCCTTCAGGGGCCGGATTGCAAACTCTTTCACAGGATAGTGTTGGGTGCTAGGAGAGCTCTCGCTAAACACTGGCGAGCTGGGGATGTGCCTTCCGTTGAGGTGGCCCGGGCTTATATAGCCGAGGCGCATCACATGGATAAACTGTCAGCGGTGATTCACAACTCTCTTCCCTCGTTTTATAAAACCTGGAGTCGTTGGGAAGAAACTAATTAAAGCCAGATTAATACCTAAAGGGAGCTAGATGTGGGAGGTTCCCCCTTTCTTTCTTTCTTTCTATCTTTCTTTTTTCTCTGCCCTTATTTTTCCTTTTCTTTTCTCTCTCCTGTCGTACGTGGCTTAATGTTAGTCCTGTCCTGTCGGCTACGTGGCATGCCACGCGCTTGGCATAGGGGCTGATCTGCTACATATCATCCGAACTCAACCAGTATGCTTATTTGTTTCCACCTTGATTTTATGAGTTGAGCCAGACCATGTTTTATTCGGCTTGCCCTCTCTGCCCTGCGAGGCGATGTCACAGGTGGCTGTTTACCTGTTTTTTGTGTTTAAAACATTTTCAAAATAAAGAATTATAAAAAAAAAAGCCTCCACACAGCAAGTAATAAAGTTTATAGTTGCAGAGTACATTTACACATCCCAGCAATTCAGAGAACTTCTTACACAGCTCATCAATAGCAACAAGTTATGTTCTATCTCCTGCTGATGAGGGCAAATAAGCCTGAAATAGATGCAAAGGAGTGAGTGTGACTGATTGCATAACCTGGCCTTTGCTAAAACAAAAAAGCCATCTAGTATGGCATGGCATTGGCAAGGTGGGTTCTGTGTTATTAGAGAGCCTAGATGCAAAATAAGTGAATAGTTGTGGACTTAATTTGCATGCCCCTACCCAGAATTCTTTGCTGCATATGGGGAATGTAGCAAATGAGCTCTGTAAACAGTTCTCTGAATTGCTGGAATGTGTAAATGTCCTCTGCAACTATAAACTTTATTATTTGCTGTGTGGAGGCTTTTAATCTCACTTTTTTGCCCTCCGCCACAACTTAAATGAGTGTGTGTGTGTGTATTTTTGTATATATATATATGTTCTTGTTTTGTGTATTAGTGACCATTTGCCCATTAGCTGTGTGTAAAATCTAAACAATCAGTTTTTAGCAGGTTAAAATGAAAAGCTATTAGAAGTGTGGTTATCCACAAAAACATATCATGTAGTAAAAAAGTAGAAACCAGAATTTATTTTAGGAGACTTGGGGGGAAAAAAAATTCTTCCTAAATGTATATTTAATATCATTATATTCAAAGAGCCATTTCTAATGCGGCGTGGAGCAGGGTTAGGATGCAGAATGACTAATGTGACAAGGTGACTTTGACAAACTGAAAATTGAATTAAGGCAGCCAAGGGTGGAGCGTGTTCTTAAACACAAACTCTAAAGAAGGTGGTTTTATGTCCGTTATTTAATAACCTAAATCTAAAGTGACCTGTTCAATTCAAATAGGTGTTCTTAGATAAATCAATACAGCGTCAACAAAGAATGAAAGTTATAATAGGTATTTTCATATAAATTAATACATCAGAAAAGTATGTAATCTGTAATACATGTCTATAATGTTAATAATGAAATTATTTTTAAAACCAATAGTAATTATTAATATTAGTGATTTCGTTGTAAGGCTCTAGCTTTGCTATCAGAACCTATTTGGTTTAATTGGGGTTGAGCTGTAGTTTTTATCAAGACATTTTGTTCTTCAGTATTAGTAGTTACCTTCAATAAGTGGGATATTGGTTTTTTTTATTCAGTTTTTGTCTGATTAGAGGAATTAATTTATGAACCCACAGAACACTTGGCTCAGTAGCTAATCATGTGCTTATAGTAATGTTTGGTAAATGTGATGTTGCCTGCTTCTCGGACATATCAGATTTATTTTATTGATAGTTTCTAGAATAAAATCAACTTTGTCACTCAGCTAGTGGATCATTTTAAAACCATATTCTCCACAGTTTGTGCTATGCTCATATAAAACAACCATGGTCGAATTAATAGCCATTGCCACTTGTTGATCATTCAGATCATCTTTGAACTGTGAGTTCAATTACAAAATTTAAACCTTCAGTCAAAATGACAGCAGTAGAGTCGGAGTGATGGAGCTAAACATGTCTGTTCATGGTCACACTTGAACTTATTTCTCTTGGCATTGAAGAGGGACTGAGCTATGAAGAGTCGAGGCAGACTTTAATGAATTGGTGAAATTCAGTATTTGGATGCAAGGTTGGTGTTTTGTATTTAGTGTAGGCTGAGAAGGAAAATCTGAATTGAAGTGTGGGTCAGTACTGTACAAACCGCTGCAATCCCTTTGGACCTCTCCCCTTCTTTCAAGGGCAAATGGATGGATGAACTACAATTCGTTTCTAAGGTTCTTAATTGTGCAAGATATACATTCTGGCCAATAGTTCTTCCACAGCAACCCGATTGCAAGAGCTTTACTTCATCTGGAGTTCTGTAACAATGCATCAACAATTTGGAGTACAGAGTTTTCCCAGAGGTGACTCGGACGCAAGCTGCTGGTGTCAGGACTTGGAGACCAGCCCTCTCCATATTTGGTGGTACTGTTTCCTAATCAATCCCTTCTGGGAGAACCTCTGTCGACTAAGCAATCCGTATTTATCCTGGAGTTTTGCCTTTTCAATCACACGTCCTACACTGTCTCTGTCTCATGTCCCACGCCGTCCTGGGTTCCCGGCGGCTGGCAGCACCTTCCACTCTGGCCAGCTGCCAAGTGATGTAGCGGAGAGTCATTGTCACGTGTCACTGGTGTGGGGGAGGCACTGCATGATGACACTGCGCCCGCTGATTGTAAAACCAGACCTCTGCACCCTGGTGCCTTGCCCTGACATGGTTTTCACTCCTCTCAGTGCTCACTTGTGTTTATTACGAACTCTTTTCCTGTGTATGACCCTGGCTTGTCTGACAATTCTCCTGGCTGTTAACCCCTGGCACTTGGCTGACGATCCTTTCTGGCATAATGACCCCTGGCACTTGGATTATGATCCCTTCTGGCGTAACAATCCCTGGCATTTGGTGTACAGTCTGCTCTGGCATTAACCCCTGGTGTTAGTGATTCTGTTTCATGGGTGTATACCTTGTTACTGTCTGTGTGGCAATAGGTAGTCATTTCCGGCCACTTCAAGGACCAGCAGTGTAGGATAGCCTGTCTGCGAACAGGGATCAGACTTTATATATCTAGGAGGTACGTGACACTCTGCTTATGAAAAAATTGTTAATTTTCAGACTGCTTAACCCCTTAGGGACCTTGGACGTACCATGTACGTCATGGCAGCGGGTCTCTTTTAGACCTGCTGACGTACATGGTACGTCCTGCGGTGTTTTGAGCGCTGGAAGCGATCGGATCGCTTCCAGCAGCTCAAACGCCATTGCAGGATGCCTGGGAGTCCAGGCATCCATGCAATGGCGGTTACAAGTGCCGGGGCACCTTGTGATCGCTCCCCGGGAGCGATCAACATCCGGTTTTACCGGAGAGGTGCCCGGCACTTGTAGAGAGCGCTGAAAGCGATCGGATCGCTTCCAGCAGCTCCAAGGCCATTGCACGCTGCCTGGGAGTCCAGGCATCCGTGCAATGGCGGACAGGAGTGCCGGGGCACCTTGTGATCGCTCCCCGGGAGCGATCAACATCCGGTTTTACCGGAGAGGTGCCCGGCACTTCTAGAGAGCGCTGGAAGCGATCGGTATCGCTTCCAGCTGCTCTGTGTATATTGCAGGGATGCCTCGACATCGAGGCATCCCTGCAATATGCTTACCTGCCGCCGGTCCGCTCAGTGATCGCTCCCCCCGAGCGATCACTTCCGGTAGCGGCAGGAAGTACTGAGTGCCACGAGGTCGTGGCACTAAGTACAAAAAAGATCACATGAGTGATCAGGTGCTCTGCTGGGTGCCTCGAGGGATCAAGGCACCCAGCAGAGTAAAAAAAAGTGTAAAAAAAATAAAAAATAAATAAATAAATGAATAAAAAGGTATAAAATAAAATAAATGTGACAGCCAAGATGGCGCTGCCCTTCTAAGGGCAGGGTCATCTTGGGGCTGAGTGGGATGTTCCTAGCCTGCCTCATCAGAGAGGCAGGCTAGCAACATCCAATCAGAAGTAAGAAAAAATCAAAATAAAATTTCTAATTTGTCAGGTCAGGTCAATATTTTGTAAATATTGGCTCTGACCTCTGTGATTCTCCCTCTCCTCACTTGTGTTTTGGTGAGCGAGAGAGAGAGATCAGATTTGACAGGTTAGAGATTTTAGGTAGATTGAGTGAGATTAGAAAAATTGATGCAGATTTAGAGAGAATTTAGGGAGATTTAGAAGAATTGAGGCAGGTTTAGAGTGATTTAGAGAGATTTAGGTGTTTATTTGTATTTTCTTGTGAAACCCAACGGTTCTTCTAAGAACCAATAATCCGTTTATATATATAATAATTATAAAATTTTATAATCTATTATATATAATGTCTGAGAGGGTGTACAGCGCCGAGGAGGCATATGCCATCCTGGCGTCAGAATCTGAGGCATCTGCGTCAGACTCAGACCCGGATTTCGACCCCGCCAACTGCTCAGAGACGTCGCTAGATACATCATCTACGCTGGCTAGTGATGTTTCTGATGCAGATCCTGGGTCACCACCTGCCAGCAGGAGATGCACAGCTCCAGCTGAGGAGTGGGTAGTGCCTCATCGCCAGAGGCCAGATTTCCCTCCTTTCACGGCAAATCCTGGCATCAATATTGATGTTGCAGGATTTACCGCCACACAGTTTTTGCAGGTGTTTATGGGGGATGATTTGTTGGGCCACATCGTGGCCCAATCAAATCTGTATGCCCATCAGCATTGTGCTGCGAAGCCAGACTCCTACTTGGCAAGGCAGCAATGGACCCCGCTAGATGTGCCAGAATTTCTGAAATTCTGGGCACTTACTATGCTGATGGGCATCATAAAGAAGCCCTCAATTCGCTCCTACTGGAGCAGTAGCCCGATCTGCTCTACCCCCATTTACCCCCAATCAATGTCACGTAGAAGGTATGAAAACATTTTGCGTTTCATGCACTTCAGTGACAACAGCCTGTGCCCTCCTAGAGAGCATCCCCAGTTTGACCGGCTGTATAAAATCCGCCCCCTGATTACCCACTTCGCCGCCAGGTTTGCAGAGGCTTAAACACCTGGAAGGAATATCTGCGTGGATGAATCCCTAATGAAATACAAGGGAAGGCTGGGATTCAAGCAGTATATTCCTTCCAAACGCTCCAGGTATGGAGTGAAGGTGTATAAGCTCTGTGACAGCGAGAGTGGGTATACTCAGGCCTTCCGGGTGTACGAGGGAAAGGATAGTAGCCTTGACCCTCCAGGTTGCCCAGAACACATGGGAACCAGTGGCAAGATTGTGTGGGACCTACTTTTTCCCCTGATGAACAAAGGGTACCACTTGTATCTTGATAATTTTTATACGAGTGTCCCTTTGTTCAAGCTGCTGTATTGTTTTGATACAGCAGCATGCGGTACTGTTCGCAAGAACCGCGTAGGTTTCCCAGCACAGCTTGTCCGCACCCGGCTAAAAAGGGGGGAGTCCTCAGCTCTGCGCCAAGAGGAGCTGTTGGCGGTCAAGTACAGAGACAAGAAGGATGTATACCTTCTATCCACCATCCACACTGAGAGGTCTGTGGAGGTCTCTGTACGTGGCAGAGCTGAGCGCATCAGGAAGCCAGTGTGCATCAAAGACTATAACCGGCATATGGGTGGGGTTGATCTGGCAGATCAGCTGCTCCAGCCCTACCAGATTATGCGGAAGTCAAGGGCCTGGTACAAAAAGGTTGCAATTTACCTGATGCAAATTGCAACCCACAATGCCTTTTTGCTCTGCAAAAAGGCAAACCCCGGAGTGACGCTGTCCTTTTTACAGTTTCAGCTCCAGGTCATTTCGGGGTTTTTGTACCAGGATGCACATGCTCCCCGGGCGGTGATGGGGGACAGAGTTGGGGCTGCACATTTTATTTATAAAATCCCCCCTACTGAGGGCAAACAGAAACCCCAAAAAAGATGCAGGGTGTGTTTCAAGAGGGGGCAGAGGAGAGACACAATCTTTTACTGCCCAGAATGCCCTGGACAACCCGGTCTGTGTCTTGGGGACTGTTTCAAGCTATATCACACTGTGCGTGATCTGTGATTTTTTTCCTTTCTATTTTTTCTCACACTCCAGTTAGTTAGTTAGTTCAGTTTAGTTTTTTTTTTCTTTTACTGCACCAGACTTACATTTTATTCGTACATTTTTATGTTCTACAATTGGTGCTGTATTTTTCCAAAATCTTTGCACACCTATGCATGGGGGGCATGGGTGTACTCAGGAGACCTTGCAGAAAACAACCTGGAGAGTTTTCATGCAGTAACAAACAACAGTGTCTCCTAAATCACAGTCCAAATCTAATGTGGGCGTAAAAATCTGAAAATTGAAAAATTACCGCCACACACCTTCTCAAATGTTTTGGGCTAAAACCGTTGCATCCATGGCATCAAAGCACTCCATATGCAATACCTTGGGGTGTCAACATAACAAATATAAACAATTTTCTGGCAATAATTCAAACTGGGGTATGCGGTAGACCCAAAACCAAAGCTAGGCCTAGCTGAAGAAATAATCTCAATTTCAACTCCAATGACAAAGTCATAAAAATTGTATTTGAACCTTCCCAAAATCCTGGCAAACCTATGCATGGGGGGCATGGGTGTACTCAGGAGACCTTGCAGAAAACAACCTGGAGAGTTTTCATGCAGTAACCAACAACAGTGTCTCCTAAATCACAGTCCAAATCTAATGTGGGCGTAAAAATCTGAAAATTGAAAAATTACCGCCACACACCTTCTCAAATGTTTTGGGCTAAAACCGTTGCATCCATGGCATCAAAGCACTCCATATGCAATACCTTGGGGTGTCAACATAACAAATATAAACAATTTTCTGGCAATAATTCAAACTGGAGTATGCGGTAGACCCAAAACCAAAGCTAGGCCTAGCTGAAGAAATAATCTCAATTTCAACTCCAATGACAAAGTCATAAAAATTGTATTTGAACCTTCCCAAAATCCTGGCAAACCTATGCATGGGGGCATGGGTGTACTCAGGAGACCTTGCAGAAAACAACCTGGAGAGTTTTCATGCAGTAACAAACAACAGTGTCTCCTAAATCACAGTCCAAAACTGATGTGGGGTGTGAAAATGAAAAATGACCACCAAACAGTATCCAATTTGTTTGGAGCAAACGGTTGCATCCATGGCATAAAAACACTCCATTTACAATACTTTGGGGTGTTAGCTTACCAAATATATGCACGTTAATAAAATTGGGTTATGTAAAAAGGCCCCTAAAAAGAAGATAAGCAAAGAAGATACTGTATGTCAAATTAGAAAATTGACAAGCACATGTCAAAAGATTGGCGTAGCACCCCAAAAACAACAGAACAAATCTATATATGGGTGGTATCAATTTACTCAGAAGATGTTGCTGAACATATTTTGGGGTGTTTTTTTTGGGAGTAACCCATAACTGGATTTGACAATTCACGCCTAAAGTACAATGTGTGTGAAAAAATAACACAAAAAGTGACTACTTGAAAGTTTGACATAGAGCTAGTGCATGGAAAGTGTTAAAATACAACTCTTTGAAGCACCCTAGGGTGTGCCCTTTCTAAAAATATATGGTTTGATGGGGGTAAATTACTTTGGCCGGCTTCAAAAATGTCCCAAATAGGACATGGGTGCATGATGACGAAATGTGAAAATTCCAAGTTGGAAAACTGAAATGCGCACCCCCAAATAAGGCCTATTAGCCCCCAAATGACCCGACATACCTATACATGGGTGGTATCAATTTACTCAGAAGATGTTGCTGAACATATTTTGGGGTGTTTTTTGGCAGTAACCATAACTGGATTTGACAATTCACGCCTAAAGTACAATGTGTGTGAAAAAATAACACAAAAAGTGACTACCTGAAAGTTTGACATAGAGCTAGTGCATGGAAAGTGGTAAAATACAACTCTTTGAAGCACCCTAGGGTGTGCCCTTTCTAAAAATATATGGTTTGATGGGGGTAAATTACTTTGGCCGGCTTCAAAAATGTCCCAAATAGGACATGGGTGCATGATGACGAAATGTGAAAATTCCAAGTTGGAAAACTGAAATGCGCACCCCCAAATAAGGCCTATTAGCCCCCAAATGACCCGACATACCTATACATGGGTGGTATCAATTTACTCAGAAGATGTTGCTGAACATATTTTGGGTGCTTTTTGGCAGTAAACCTTAAAGTTCACAGTACATGTATTCTTAAATTGCGTTCAAAAAAAAAAATCACCAAAACTTTTTTTTTCTCAAACTTTGGCATAGATTTGTGGTAAAATGGTTTGCATGGAAAGAGTCAAAATACCCCAAGTTTAATACCTTGATTTGTGTACTTTAAATATGTATATGTGGGGGTTATTCAGGAATTAGTGACAGATATCAGTGTTACAATGTCACTAGCACTAGTTTGAAAATAAACTCTTTGGAAATGGCAAAGTGCTACTTGCACTTATTGTTGCATAAAATAAGGAAAAAAGCGAGGAATATGTAAGCATTGGGTATTGCTAAACTCAGAACTAAATTTAGAAACTACTAAGGAATTAAATTTTTTTGACGGTTGTTGATACATAAGAAATTGTGGGGGTCAAAGTTCGAAAAAAGTGGTGTTTTTTCAATTTTTTTGTCATATTTCACAATGTTTTTATAGTAAATTATATGAAATTGATGAAAAAAATGGTATCTTTATAAAGTCCATTTAATGACGAGAAAAAACAGTGTAAAATATGTGTGGGTTGCATAAACGAGTAAGAGGAAAATTTGACGTAAACACAAACAGAGCAGAAACGTAAAAACAGCAGCGGTCACTAAAGGACGGATTTGTGTAAAACCGCCCGGTCACTAAGGGGTTAATTCACACCGCTTTCAGACAATATACACATGGACATGACCAGTGGATTTTAGGAATGACAATACAAGCAAGTCCATTGTGAGAAAAGGGATTGCTTGAATCGTACATGTGTTTAATGATATGCACTGACTTGGGTTGGACTCTGGTCAGATCAGTGGGTCTATGTAATGTTAAGTATTCATCTGTACCAGGTTGGGGGAGATCAATGGGTTTATGTAATGAAATGTGCTGTTATGGACCAGACTGTGGGCAGGTCAGTGGGTCTGTGTAAAAGTTTGCTCTGAGATGGGCTGTGAGCCGGCACTGCGGCAGATCAATGAGTCTGTGTAATAATCTGCTCTGATATGGCCTGGGCCTACTGAAAGGAAGTGTATCAGAATGAGCTGACAGCATGGCTCAGACAATGACCACTAAGCCTGGAAGAAGACACTTTTAAAGATAAATAACACAATTGCGATCTGTAGATCAGGACTTGGTTGCAAAATCACTAGACTATCTCTTTTAACCCATTTGCTGCGAACATCGTGAGGGAGAGACGTTGTCTAATTCACCTATACGGTGTGGTTGATGTCCCTGTTACATCATTTGCTCTCCACAGCAACAGGTGCAAATGTAGCAGATCTGGCCAATATCCCCCAGCTAAAAGCAGAAGGTCTGATAGTGTAACCATGTTAAACTACTGTACATGATACATTAAAACATTCAAACCATTTAAACGTATTCTTAATATTATTCTATTTCTTTATTCTACAAACCTTTCCATTTTTATATCTGATTTGTAATTCTCTTATGTACATCCTTAGCTATAAATCACATGTGATATTTAATTTCTAATATATATATTTATCTGTAATGCAATAGTTTTAATCTTCTTTTTTTCCAGCTCAAGATAGCAAGACTAGTTTGCCACAAGTGATCAAATACTTACACAAAACCCTCCTGAGATCTGTGGCGGGCACTATGAAGCAGGTAACATCACTCATTCTTTCTAATGAGCCAGTGGATCATTCTGATACTTACCATCACACGCTTTTTAAAGCTATACCACAGAAGTGGAACTTTACGCCAAGAGAGTCCCTGCCAAAAATGACTCAAAAAAGTAAGAAATTTTATTCATTTAAAGGGACACTACCGCCAAAAATGAAATGTCCTTGTTTTGTTTATTTTATGGTGCTGATATCTTACATTACTTTGATTTTCTCTTCTATGTGTAGTTCCGAAAATATTTTACACTATATGTGTCACTGGGTGCATACATTTTGTGATCTTTTATGTTGTAAACTGGCCCCACCGTATGTTTACAACAATTGTTCCTCACTGTGGGACATTGGGAATAGAATGGAGTCTGTGGGTCAGGAGTGCAGAAGACTGACTTATTGATGACTTGCATTGTGTGGAAAGTATGTAAATAACAGCCCATTGTCAGTTTTCATTCAGCTGCCATCACTTGTCTGGGGTAGACTAGACAACACAATAGAACTCCATGCAGCCTTGTAAATACATTTCCTCCTCCACCCCATTGCCCCTTCACTTCTGTAGACACTATACCACAGCTGTAAAGCCTGAGTTGTGCTACAATTTTGGTAAATGTTGGATCATGGGGGATCAACAAAATGGGAACAGGAGATAAACACTTAGCTTTATTTCTCCAGGTTACGTACACTTACTTCAGAGCATGAAAAACCAGTAGCATGTGTTTTTGTTTGTAGGTACCAAGTAATCTAGTTACAGCTTATGTTAGTCTTTGTGTTCCTTTAACAATAAATATCTATATGCAACTGAGATAATACAGAGACAGCATTCTAATTTACTATCTAGACAGCTATGCACAGAGACCACTTTTGCTTAGGAATATCTGTTTGGTTGCGGTATAACCAGACAAGATGTATGTATTAACAATCATTTAGCAGCATCTCAAAGCAACAAATAAACCATGCAGACATGGTACAGAAGGACAAGTGTTCCTCATACCAAACTACTGTCAGGGGTGCACAGGGTGCTGAGCCCAATATGCCGATGATATTAAGTAAACTGAAGACAGCGGTACAGTGCGAGGGGTTTTATTAAATAAAAGCAATAATAGACTGACTGTAGAGACAGGTAGATATGGCAGGATACAGAAGGAACTTGCAGGAGGGTACTGGAGGCTGTGGGCACTGGAGGTTATAAATAGGGCACAGGGAGCTTGGAGCAGGGTAGGTTTGAGAACACAGAGCTGGAAAGTGGCCGAAACTGTGGATGCAAGGGTCTCTGGAGCAGCTGTGGATGCTGGGGTCTCTGGAGGAACTTCAGGTAATGCTGGTAGGCTAATGGGAAGTTGTGAGCACAGGTTGGAGGAACAGGGCACAGGCTGCTTGAGAAGCAGGGAAGGTTGGATCTCAGGCTTCAGGATGCACATTGCTTGGTGAATGCTCACACAATGCAGAAGCATCTTGGTTTGGGCATGCTCCCCTTTTCTGTGCCAGTGAATAGGTTCCTGAATAGCTACACCTGATGAGAGAAACAGGCAGACCAGGAGTAGATCACTCTCTTTCAGATGTAATGGCTGTAGGTTGGGGTAGCATGGAGAAAGAAACATGAGTGAACAGTAACAGAATATGAATAGGACGTTAGAGTCACTTAGATCTGTCTACTGGCTAGGACGCTCGTTGAAGGGAGGATCGCGCTTTGCAGCGCTGCGCGCATTGAGTGCGCCCAGCAAGGTGGGCAGACGGGCGTCGAGTGGAAGGAACGTCCACTCTCCTGGACATTCCCTCCACGCTCGTCTGACCCCAGCCTTACTGCTAGTAAGATTTGACCTCAGGACTTCTGGTTTACTGAGCAGGCACACTAACACACTGAGCCACGGCCCAACACAGTGTTACATCTTCCTCTTCTGATTACTAAAGAATGTGAATACTGTGGCAGGGAGGAGCTTGGCAGCTGATATAGGACAGGGCTCCCTGTGCCGTGAGAAAATCTGGGGCAGTGAAGGAGGAGGGCTACAGGAGGCTGAGACCCTTGCCTGTAGCTAGGAGTATTATTTGCGTGCGTACGGAACAGCTAAGAGTTAAGTCATGGGCTCACTGTGCTAGGTCGTTCCCACGACCTATGCAGGGATGGCGAACCATAGCACCCCAGATGTTCCTGAGCTACATGTCCCATGTTGCACAATCATCCTTAAGTGTGGCTGAGCATCATGGGATGTGTAGTTCCAAAACATCTGGGGTGTCAAGGTTCGCCATCACTTACCTAGCGCATCGTGTGCACGTCTAAAATAAAGAAAAAATCCTGCATGACACCGGTGGGACTCCATACCAACCACCTGAACATGTAAAAAAAAACAGGTAAACAACATAAATATTTTAACTTTTCTTGTTTCTTTTTTGTTTTTTCAAAGGCATTACAAAGCTAACAGCTGAAGCTGTGTCCATTGTGATAAGCAAACTTCCTTCAATAATTGCATGTCTGCCTCCACCGATTAAGTACTTTTACGCATTCGCTGAAGGAAAAATATCAGAACAGAACTCAGTAGTTAAGGAGAAGGGGCTACTTCTAGGGAACTTAATCTGTGCTATATGTCAAATACTAAAGGACGGTAATACCATAGAGCATATGTCAAGTTCCACGCTCTCTACATGGAGTAAGGAGAGGCTTGCTGAAATATGCGTGTCTTTGGAAAGTGCATTTGGAAGAAACCTCAATGATCCCAAAGAAATGGCACAAAGAGTTCTGAAAATTATTGAGAAACAACGACCAACATGGATTGAACAGCAGTTGCTGAAGGCTAAAAATCTGAGCATGGAATGGTAAGATTATTAACATGAACTGCTGCTTACAAAGTAAACTTATTTTATTTACTTATCTAGCTACCTTTTTAAGTACAGGTCAAACACCTGTTATCCAGAATGATCAGGACTTCTAGCATTATGGCTTCTTCTGGAAGTGGAATCTGGCCTGAACTCTGATTCCGAAGGGGTTTTGGGATGCTGCAGTGGCAAAGTCTACTAGAGCGCCATTGAAATGCACGCAGGGAGATGCTGCTATGGTCATGTTTGTTATCGCTGGAAAGGTCAGTCTCTGACCTCTCCAATGACACCTCACTTGATCTTATGCGGTTTAAAAAATCAAAGATGCAGGTTTCCAAAGTCCCCCTGTCTCTCCTCACTGCAGTGCATGGTTTAGGTTGTCGATGAAACAATGCATTGTGCCATCACCTCCACATTTGCTGGCAGTGTGGGAAATGAGAAGATGAGTTAGTGCAGCATCAATGTTCACGTTATAATTTTAAAGTGAACAATAGTGCAGTGTTAGAAAAATATTTTTATTTGGTATTTTCTTTTTATATAAACCACTTCAGATTTGGTAATATTGGAAATGCCATACTCTTACATGTCCCCTTAGCCTGTAGGGCTCCAAAGATACTGGGTGTCACAACAACTATGTGCGCACTACGAAAGGCGCAAGATTAAGCAACTCACTTTCTGTCTATTCTAGACCCAGAGAATGACTACGCGGACAACCATCCCCCACGCGCACGTGCCTAACCATCACGGCAACACCTCCGCTTGCAACACACACGCAGAGCGTGATGAAGTGGTCCTAGGATTGCAATGCCGTACCCGTCTTCTCTTGACCTGGGGTAGCGACTACGTTTCCCACAATCCTTACATCCACTCTCTTACTCTATTCGTTACGCTGCCACCAGTTCTCACGAACACTAAGCGCGCTGCAGCGAGACACGTAGGGATAAGCAATCCACTATCTGTCTATCCTAGACCCAAATAATGACTACGTGGACAACAATCCCTGCGCGCTTACCCAACCATTCCCAGCCACCGCAACTCACAATTTAGTAGATACTCGAGCTTAAAACACAAAAACCAATAATCCAGTCTCTTCAGTTAGCATAGGTTGAATATCAGTCAAAAGCAGAACTTAATAAGGAATATTTATTATGATATAGAAAAAATTATATATATCACAGTGCATTTAGGGTTACAGAAAAATATGGATATAATATTCATTACTTACACACAAACAGCAAACAAATAAAAGGGAGATAACAGATCCTAGTTACTTACAATATACGCTAGACGATCAGCCATAGGGAGGTTCTATTAGGAGCTGGCAATATTTCCTCAATTCTCGATTGACCTCCAAGGAAATAGCCCTGAGCTCATGCTTGATTCAGAATATATATAGGGCTGCCTTTTTTCTAAGTACAGCCTCCTAGCTGGTAGAGCCTTTGCCTACAATTCCCCGAATTTCCCTCTCTTGAGCACGCTCAGTGCGCTCCTTCATTAATTTTAATTCCCTGGTCTATCAATCATCTCCCAAAGACCACTCTAGTGATCAAAGGATGTGCTTCCTTCTTTGAAAGGCATGACCACTTACACCTTGGTGTCTACAGCCAAGACTGAAAGGTGTGAATAGAGGATACACGACCCGTCAGTTTCACCAAATGGGTTATTTCTACCCTGGTCCTGTATCAAAAGAAATTCCATTTTGCAGCCAAGTGTTATATCCCTCCCAGGGGGAGAAGATAACCATTTTAATTACTTTCTAGTACTTACTCAAGACAGAGGTGTTCCCCAGGCGCTGGGGAAACTGGACACTTCCTGGATATGACCAGATCAGTTATGAATATGCCTCTATATGGAGGAGATATGTTTAGACAGGTATATAAATAGATACATAGACACAGGTAGATACTTATATACCTAGCACGATAGAAATACAGATCTAATCTGTCACACTGGGTGTAAATGATTGTAAAAAAAAATATTATTTTTTTTCAGAGCAAGGAGCCCCCTTGTGGTAGGCACATGCCTACTCTGCCTGATTATAAATCCGGCCCTGCTTTTGGATTTTGGGATTCTGAACTTCACAAACTAGAGCTGTACTTGTGAAGAATGGGGAATGACTGACCTGTTTAGAATCAGAATTGGTTACTAGATTACTTTGAATTAACATTTTTGTTTCTTCAGAATTGGGGATTTTCCCTTAATCATTCAGAAAGAGTACCAATTTGTATACAGAAAATGCGTTTTACAGTAGAAGAGTTGTCTGGTATCCACAGGGTGGTTTTTAATTGGTCAGATAGTTTAGGAAACTAAATGCCAATGCTTCTATCTTTATGTAAAGCTACATCAATGCAGCAAAGTTAAAAATTCAGAGTTCCATTTTGCCCCCAAATAAATGGGCAGAGGCTGCTGACCGCTTCTGTCCAATTATTATTATTTTTTTATTTCCGTAGAATTTACTCGCCTTTTCTCCTTCACATACGCTGCTCCTCTTCTTCAGCTTAGGTAGTCCTGAAAGCGGAAGTCCCTGAAGCCTTTCCACGCAATTTGCGCTCCTACGCAACGCAAGTTGTGTAGGAACCGCAAATTGCTCACTGCAACGGGACATGCACAGTTTACTTACGCAAGTTCTGTAGTGCCAGCGCAGAAAGATGGATCAAAGATGCGTGTATGCCCAGATCTGATCCATTGGCTGCCTCTCTGAGAACACTCATTACCGCGATTGGTCTCTGGTCACCAGTGACATCAATCTGGTGAAATTAAAAAAATCATGGTTACTGGTGAAACTCCTCCACTTACCCAGCGATTTCTACAGTTCTAGTTCTAGGTGTGTGTGTGTGTGGGGTGGGCACTCCTCACATCCTGATGACTTTAAAACGTCAGAATGAGTAGAGGGTCCCTTTAAAACAAAAGTATAATTTACATAAATGTATCTGTAGAAATAGAATTTCAGTTTGAAAGATGTCACATGGCAAGATTCCCCAGATCCTAATAAGTTATATGAAGTGTTAATGGAAAATCATTTTACATTTTTAATAAAATTACTGCAAGAGTATATTGTTTTAAATCAAACATTGTAACATAACCCCATTTGTCAAAATCAGGTTGATCAGTGCTCAAAAATGCTGCCAGAGTTACAGCACGTTGAGATTATTATCACTGCTGTGCTTTTAACCTTCATTTCTCAGCAGACGTCAATATTTAGAACCAATAAATCAGAAGTGAGACTTATTTACTCTTTTATCATATCATTAACATATCCAGGGCACCTTTGTTCTTTCAAACGTGTTTTATAAGACTACTATAAAACTATCAAACTGATATTTATATTGGTGAATGATTACATGAACCTGGCCAAGCCATTCATTATGCAGCTTCCATCTATATAAACTAACTCTTCTTATATGTCTTCTTTTTTTCTGTATTTAATGCATTATAAACTGTAGGCATGCATTAATACCCTTAACATCTCTCAACAATGTTTTCATAAAGATATAGAGGGAGTAAAGCACATACATATCTACTTTATATATTGCATGATAAGATTAATAATTACACCTGTAACCTGTGAAATAATTTTCACTAATTCATCATGAACGTCAGCTGACCACGCCCTGATGAAGCTTCCTGTTTTCCTGGACATTGCCTTGAAATTATAAATGCCTTGCGTCAGTCATATTAACCCTTAGGAATGTTGTGTGTCACTGAAAGTATTCTTTGAAATGATTGGCTGTATCAACTACCCACTATTTTTCTGTTTACGGTAATTCCACCATGTCTGTATTCTGATGGACTGAAAATCTTTTGATTTATTTTTGACTCTATATTGAAATCCAGCTTGATGCTAAATTCTGTGCCTTGGCATTTTATGTGACTTTTTTACATATTGGATTGAGATGCCTGCATTGATATCTATCACTGTTTCAATTTCTGTCGTGGATATTGTCTTTACAGTTTTAGGGGGGTCTTTTACAACCTGGAAGCACCTCCTCCCGGCAGCCTGTCTCTGTTGGGGTGCCCCAAGGTTCAGTACTGGGCCCTCTACTTTTTTCAGTCTACACTGCCTCTCTAGTAGACATGTGCACAGCACAAAATTTCGTTTTGAACTAATGGATTAGTACTAAAATGCAATTTATTTAGTTGCTAAAGAAATTCGTTTTCAGTTCTTTAGTATGAAAACTAATTTCATCCGAAAACCAGTGGATACAATTATTATTGTAGTGGCTCCTCAGAGTGCTGAGATCGCTGCTTGTTACAGTATCTCTCACTATCAGCACAATGTGTCAGGCAAAGCTGTTACAGTAACTGACTGCTGCTCATCACAGCGCTCAGAGTTTCAGTAAAACTAGTAAATAATAGTTTTATATATAAGATGTTAAAACAATATTATTTCCTTGTTTTACTGAAACTGAGCGCTGTTACAGTCAGTTACTGTAACAGCTGAGCTTGATACATTGTACTAAGAGATAGTATAACAAGCAGCCGATCTCAGCGCTCACAGCCACTGGATTTAAAGGGCTAAAAAAAAGGCTCCTCTCTGTATAATGTATAGAACATCCTCCTGCATTAATTAATACCCCTCTCTGTATAATGTAGATAACATCCTCCTGCATTAATATCCCTCTCTGTATAATGAATAGAACATCCTTCTGAATTAATGTCCCTGTATGTATTGAACAATCCTCCTCAATTTATACATTTCTCTGTATAATGTATATAACCTCCTCCTGCATTAATACCCCTCTCTGTTTAATGTATAGAACATCCTCCTGCATTCATTAATGCCCCTCTCTGTGTAGAACATCCTACTCAGTAGGATCTACTACATTGGCACGTGGAGGGTGCAGAACTTCGGAATGCAATGCTTATCCAGCACAGGAGAGGGAACTTTTACTTAAACTTTGCATCTCTGTGGGGGAGAGAGACAGGAATATAAAAGCAGGGGAGAGGGCAAATATTAACAGAAATCGGTCTGAAAGCTCAGAGAATAGATGTCTGGTGCAAATTTATTTTTATAATAAAATTAAGCACTTTAAATCCAGGCAAAACATTCAAATAAATCACACCGACAGCTCATAATAACAGAGTAACTGTGAGTTGGATACTAAATGTATCAGACGTAAAAAAAAAAAACTTTATAACAAGCAGCACTGGGAGAGGAGAGGGACTTTATATAAAAGATGTATTATAGATGAGGAAAGGGGGATAGTGCTCCTGGATAATATAAAATGTATCAGACCTAAGCCCCTATTATGCAGAGCGGGAGGGGAGATAACACACATTTTATAAAGTCCCTCTCTTCTCCCAGCGCTGCTTGTTATAAAGGGGTTTTTACTATCCAGCCCTCCTCTGTCATTAGCTTTCAGTGTGATTTATTTCAATGTTTTCCTTCTCCAGCTGCTTTTATCATCTTGTCTGCCTCATAGACATGCAAGGGTTAAGTAAAGGTTTCCTCTCCTGTGCTGGCTGTCTGTGCTGCGAGTGAGTATTCTAGAGCTCTATCACTGTCAGATTTTCGGGTAGGGGTCGGGAAGGATTATGCATACAAATCTTTTCTGTAGCTTTTGCGATGTTGCACTCTTCATTGCTATCTCCTTCACTCATCAATGTAATATCACAAAAAGGACTGAAACTAAAATGTAGTGCATTTTATTTTAGTTTCTTTCGTTTTTTGTACTGAGCAGTTTCGTATCTCTTGAGTCATACTAAAACTAAATTATCCCAAAATTCGGACTAAATCGTTTTAGTACTAAAACGAATGCACATGTCTACTCTCTAGTAAAACTGATCAGCTCCTTTGGATTCCAGTACCACCTATACGCTGATGACACTCAAATTTACCTCTCCTCCCCTGATCTCTCTCCACGTCTTCTGGATCGAGACACTGACTGTATCTCCGCTCTCAAATTGAATGGCTTCCTTAAACTCAATCTTGCCAAAACTGAAATTCTCGTCATTCCTCCCTCCAAGAAGAACCCAATACCACCTATCTCTCTACAAGTAAATGGAACACCCATTAGCCTAACACCCCAAGCTCGCTGCCTTGGAGTCCCTTTTGACTCTGACCTAACATTCTGTTCCCACATCCAGACAGTGACCAAATCCTGTTATTTTCAACTCAAAAACATTGCCCGTGTCTGCCCCTTTCTGACACAAGATACCACAAAAGTGCTGGTTCATGCTCTTGTCATTTCACAACTTGACTACTGCAACTCGCTCCTTATTGGCCTCCCCAACTCCCGTATCGCCCCTTTGCAATCTGTAATGAATGCAGGGGCCAGGCTCATTTTTCTCACCAGACGGACCTCGTGTACCTCCCCCCTCTGCCGGTCCCTCCATTGGCTTCCTGTACGTTTCAGGATACAGTTTAGGATACAGGATACAGACTTCTCAAGGACAGCACCAGTCTTGTGGAATGACTTGCCTCGCCCTATCAAACTCACCCCTGACCTTCAGGCCTTCAAGAAATCCCTCAAAACCCATCTCTTCAGATTAGCGTTTCGCATCACTGATGCAACTCATCCCCTCTGCTCACCTACTCACACTTGATTGAAGCCGCTTGTCTGGCCCCACCATTCCCAAACCACTGGCACTAATGATCCTGCTATCTAGTGCAATTCCTCTTGTCTTCCTCAACCCCAATCCCTCTAGACTGTAAACTCCTATGAGCAGGGCCCTCTACACCTCTTGTTTCCATCCTATGTCCGTTTATATGTATTTCGTTCCCTTTGGTTATTGTAAAGCGCTGTGGAAACTGTTGGCGCTATATAAATGATGACAATAATAATAATAACCTCTAGGTATTCTGACTTCCTGACCAATATTTTCCCTTAGCTGCTCCCTGTTACCGACAATGGGTTGTATTCCAACCCTGATGTAAACCTCACCTGAGTTTTTGTAAATTTAGCAGCTACATAGACTATAAAGACTCTGGTAAGCTTATACCAACGTTGGTTTAGATTAAACTAGGTCTGAAATGGAGCCCAAGAACAGAATAGGGCCCTTCATTTTTATTACAGTTTTTAATCTTATTGTGTTTAAACTTTAATTTTGTCCAGCACTACAGTCTCCACTCTTCATCTTCGGCTGGTCAAAACTCGTTGTAGGAAGAAGCAGCTTAGACCACTACCCCATGATGGTCATAAAATCCATGACTGGTGCAGATGTAACTAATCACAAGGCTCCTATTAATTCTACTTTGAGAAGCATTACTGGATTGTCAAACGCTCATTCAATCACCGATCTCTTCCTTGAATTCTATCACTCTACAATATCACACAGATTTAATTTTGGATCTGTGAGGTGCCAAACACTAGCATAATGTCCAGTGGCTGCTGACAGACAGCCTTTTCAGCTGATTTGAGAACTCTGCTTTGAAGTGCTCTCCCAGTGGCCAGGTACAGCCTCTAGCATACTCTAGCCATCGTGACTTATTAAATTACCATAGTCATGGCGGCTAGATTGACAAGCGTTAAGTCTTTGTTAGACCAAATGCAAAGTATTGGTCTATTCACATTCAAAATCAATTTGAGAATCCAGTAACCAGGTTAATGTACCATTGCATGTGTCATATGCGGATTTTTAACTGAAAAATCAAGTAGCCCTTGATAAAGTGTGCATGGGTTGAGGTATTTGCGCATGGGTCTATGTTTTTGTGCATGGGTCTAGGTATTTGTGCAAGGGTCTAGGTATTTGTGCAAGGGTCATGGTATTTGTGCAAGGTGCTAGGTTTTTGTGCATGGGTCTAGATATTTGTGCATGGGTCTAGGTTTTTTGTGCATGGGTCTAGGTATTTGTGCAAGAGTCTAGGTATTTTTGCATGGGTCTCAGTATTTGTGCAAGGGTCTAGCTATTTGTGCATGGGTCTAGGTATTTGTGCAAGGGGCTAGGTTTTTGTGCATGGTTCATGGTATTTGTGCAAGGGTCTCGGTATTTGTGCATGGGTCTAGGTTTTTTGTGCATGGGTCTAGGTATTTGTGCAAGAGTCTAGGTATTTTTGCATGGGTCTCAGTATTTGTGCAAGGGTCTAGCTATTTGTGCATGGGTCTAGGTATTTGTGCAAGGGGCTAGGTTTTTGTGCATGGTTCATGGTATTTGTGCAAGGGTCTCGGTATTTGTGCATGGGTCTAGGTTTTTTGTGCATGGGTCTAGGTATTTGTGCAAGAGTCTAGGTATTTTTGCATGGGTCATGGTATTTGTGCAAGGGTCTAGGTATTTGTGCATGGGTCTCGGTATTTGTGCATGGGTCTCGGTATTTGTGCATGGGTCTCGGTATTTGTGCAAGGGTCTCGGTATTTGTGCAAGGGTCTCAGTATTTGTGCAAGGGTCTCAGTATTTGTGCAAGGGTCTCAGTATTTGTGCAAGGGTCTAGCTATATGTGCATGGGTCTAGGTATTTGTGCAAGGGGCTAGGTTTTTGTGCATGGTTCATGGTATTTGTGTAAGGGTCTCGGTATTTGTGCATGGGTCTAGGTTTTTTGTGCACGGGTCTAGGTATTTGTGCAAGAGTCTAGGTATTTTTGCATGGGTCATGGTATTTGTGCATGGGTCTCGGTATTTGTGCATGGGTCTCGGTATTTGTGCAAGGGTCTCAGTATTTGTGCAAGGGTCTAGCTATTTGTGCATGGGTCATGGTATTTGTGCAAGGGTCTAGGTATTTGTGCATGGGTCTCGGTATTTGTGCATGGGTCTTGGTATTTGTGCAAGGGTCTCAGTATTTGTGCAAGGGTCTAGCTATTTGTGCATGGGTCTAGGTATTTGTGCAAGGGTCTCGGTATTTGTGCAAGGGTCTCAGTATTTGTGCAAGGGTCTCAGTATTTGTGCAAGGGTCTCAGTATTTGTGCAAGGATCTCAGTATTTGTGCAAGGGTCTAGCTATTTGTGCATGGGTCTAGGTATTTGTGCAAGGGGCTAGGTTTTTGTGCATGGTTCATGGTATTTGTGTAAGGGTCTCGGTATTTGTGCATGGGTCTAGGTTTTTTGTGCACGGGTCTAGGTTTTTTGTGCACGGGTCTAGGTATTTGTGCAAGAGTCTAGGTATTTTTGCATGGGTCATGGTATTTGTGCATGGGTCTCGGTATTTGTGCATGGGTCTCGGTATTTGTGCAAGGGTCTCAGTATTTGTGCAAGGGTCTAGCTATTTGTGCAAGGGTCTAGGTATTTGTGCATGGGTCTCGGTATTTGTGCATGGGTCTCGGTATTTGTGCAAGGGTCTCGGTATTTGTGCAAGGGTCTCAGTATTTGTGCAAGGGTCTCAGTATTTGTGCAAGGGTCTCAGTATTTGTGCAAGGGTCTAGCTATTTGTGCATGGGTCTAGGTATTTGTGCAAGGGGCTAGGTTTTTGTGCATGGTTCATGGTATTTGTGCAAGGGTCTCGGTATTTGTGCATGGGTCAAGGTATTTGTGCAAGGGTCTAGGTATTTGTGTCTAGGTATTTGTGCAAGGGTCTAGGTATTTGTGCAAGGGTCTAGGTATTTGTGCAAGGGTTTAGGTATTTGTGCAAGGGTTTAGGTATTTGTGCAAGGGTTTAGGTATTTGTGCATGGGTTTAGGTATTTGTGCATGGGTCGAGGTTTTTGTGCATGGGTCGAGGTCTTTGTGCATGGGTCGAGGTTTTTGTGCATGGGTCGAGGTATTAGTGCATGGGGCTAGGTTTTTTGTGCATGGGTTGAGGTATTTGTGCATGGGTTGAGGTATTTCTTTGCTGCTTACACAATAGTGCATGGTGTATAAGCATTTGATAAAAAATTCTAATAATCCTCTCTGCACCACCGCAAAGAAAAATAATGACTCCTGCTTGTATGAAATTAAGAAAAGAAACCAGCTTCTTAGGAAGTGGCAGCTATTCTCACCACTTGTCTTGTACATTGCCTGAAAGCATTACTATTCATTACAATAACCTTCACTTCAAAGTAACACCCCGGCAGTAAACATCCAGCTAATATTGTGGAGAACAACACGCTGACCAGAAAAAGTAAGGAAAACGTCCGTCTTTGCAAAGTAATTTGTGGCGTTGAAGATTATTGTTTTTCATCGTGATGACCCTGACTTGGCTGGCTGGGTACATACACAGATTAAGATGAATGCAGTTATTCCTTGGCTGAGGTCTGCCTCTTTCAGGGCACATTCTCCCTAATGACATGATTGATAGGCTGTCCCAAATCCGGAAAGGAACTCATTAATCATAGCGCTGACTGAATCCAATCATCTGCTTCACCTGCAAAGTGATGGACAGAAAAGGATACAATTTGGGTGATACACTTCTTTGTCAGAGAGCCCTCAACTTTTTCAATGTCATCCTCATAAAAAAAAATAAAAAAAATACACTGTTGAAAAAGAAAGGGAAAATGTATTTTGTATGTGCTATTGAAAAATATCCTTAAAGTGCACCTGTCATGTCCAAAACAAGTTGGGCTCATTTGGCAGGTAATCGCTCCCTTTATATGTGTCAGCATTTCTATTGCCAACATATATAATTGGAAAAGGCAGTTATTCCCTTTCAAAGTCTTGCTGTCCTTCACATGACTGTGGCATGCCGCCGGGGGGAAGGACAGCACTGAGCGGAGAGCCATCCCACAGGACAGCCCTCCGCCAGTCCGTGTGCTTGATTAGCAGGCAGCACCACAACATTACTGCTGAGGACCAATCACGCATAGCTGAGCAACGGCCCTAAGTTAGCTTTGCCCATGGAGGGCAAAACATGGTGGTCGGCTGGGTGCTTGGTAGAAGAAGAGAAGGGAGGAGAACATGGCAGAAGACTAAACCTATGGTTTAACTAATAAAAAAAAATGAGTTTAATAGCGAAATCCTCTATTTTATTTCTCTCTGAAGCTTATCTTAAAGTATTTGTAATTAAAAAAAGATATAAAAGTTTTTTAAAACTATACTTGCCATATAAATAGTAGATAAATGTATTTGGATTAGCAAATGTACATATTGCTACATAGCATTATCATGCCCACAGTGCTAAAACTTTAGTGGCATGTTCTGAAGCCCAAATGCAAACAAATTTCTTTTGCAATAAATTAAATTGCTTGTATTGCTCCTGTGGAGAACCAGTTTGACTGTTCTCAATATCGGAGCAACCAGGAGGTGCCTTGCAAATCAACTATATTATTTTTTTTTATAAAGGATTTTACCAGGAAGGATACATTGAGATTTCACTCGTTTTCAAGTATGTCCTGGGTTCAAGAACATTGTATTTCTCTACTTACTGTAACAATTCAAAGTAATAAATGCAAGATTAAAAAAATACAAATATACAAAGTAACACAGAAAATAAATATGTAGGAAATATACTATGTTACATGTTTACAGGTGGATTCTGTATATAGTCACTATGTTACATGTTTACAGGTGAATTCTGTATATAGTCACTATGTTACATGTTTACAGGTGGATTCTGTATATAGTCACTATGTTACATGTTTACAGGTGAATTCTGTATATAGTCACTATGTTACATGTTTACAGGTGCATTCTGTATATAGTCACTATGTTACATGTTTACAGGTACATTCTGTATATAGTCACTATGTTACATGTTTACAGGTGCATTCTGTATCGAGGTATGTTAATAGAGAGCTCTTAAGTGACTTTAGACTGGGCTAAGATTTGATGGCGTCTGGGAGGTTATTCCATAATTGTGGTGCTCTGTAGGAAAATGAGGATCGAGCCTGGATCGGAGGTTATAGGATGAGGGAACTGCTGGAGGGAAGCAACCTATTTAGGTAGGGTGGTAGCTTCCAAGAAAAGCTCTTAACCACCAGGTTGGAAAGGTGAAGGGTGCATCTAGATTCCAGCGACGGCCAGTTTAGCTCTTTTAACGTGTCACAATGGTGTGTCATGTAGTTACATATAGTCGATTTTGATAGTGAAGGAGTTAAGTGAAACAAATGGTTATAATGATTTGATATCACATACCAGCTCCTTTTTACTTGGTGTATCCTGTTACAGCCACTATATCAGCGGCTTGAGTCAGAATATTTATGAGTCGTAAACAGTAACAAGTAGTGAAGTCCTGGTTATTATTGGCTCCTTGAATCCATAAGATATAATGGCATGATTCTATTAGGGCCCTAACTCTCCATTCCCCATCACTTGGATCCTGAAACCACTTGTGACCGAGTTCAGTGCATTTTTTCTTATCTTGTTCTTTTCCATTAAAATAAAAACAGCCTCATAATGTATAAAAACACATTAGCCATGAACCGTTTCCTAATAGCATTTTAACCCATCGCCTGATAACATCTCTGGGTCGAGCAAGTTTTACAAACAGTGCCTAGCGAGGGCAAAGTGCCTATTCACATATAATCAGGCACAACGCGGAATTTAATTTCTGTGTTCTGTAATAACTACCCTTCGTGACACTAATTTGCTTTTCAGATACCACCAGACAGGTATTTCACCGCTTACAAAAAGGAGAATGC
Organism: Leptobrachium leishanense; assembly: GCA_009667805.1. Taxonomy (NCBI): domain Eukaryota; kingdom Metazoa; phylum Chordata; class Amphibia; order Anura; family Megophryidae; genus Leptobrachium; species Leptobrachium leishanense. The sequence continues at coordinate 94,956,325 of CM019063.1, read as the reverse complement.
AGCTTTGGTAGAAATATACAATTATTCTAATGATACAACTAAAGATTATCCCTTTTTTTACGTAGTTTCCTAATATTGGGCTAAGCACCATACTCATCTTTTCTTTCCGTTTTAATAATAGTGATTTTACCATTGCTCTTAACACACACTCTGTACATGGAGCAGGAAAATAAAGTGACTTTAACGTGATATTAAAGGCGGTGGTTTTTGGTTATTACTTTTGTAATAATACCAGTTATGTAGTCAGACTGGGCTGTGCTGTTAACCCATTAAAGCCCATCTCCTGAGTCCTGTCCTACACATTGCAAATTATGAGTAAAACCATGGTGTTAAGAAGGCTGGGGCACGAGTGTGACGGAGGGCTTTTGACACCTAAATGATACAAGTATCCTTTTGTATTTTTATCTTTTTATTTAGTTTCTCTGCATTGCGGGAAGACGGCTCAGTATTAAAAGACCAAGGCAGCAGGTTTGAATTGACTGAGCAGAAAATAAACACAATGGTCCTGAATATGTGCCACAAACCAGGTGGCAGCGAGTACCTGAGGCAAATTTATCACATCATCCAGCTCAATGAGGTAAGGAAAGTGCCTTTTTGCCGAGCAATTAGGTGTGTATTGGGTTGAGGCATTGTATGCTGGCAGCTAAGCGATTGCTGTGGAAGTGGTGGGCCTGTATCTTTTCTTCTTTTTTTTTTTTTTCCCTTTTTAAGTCAATAGCAAATTCAGCAGTGCCCTGTAATCCAATCTATTCAGTTTGTCTGTTAGGCATTTGTCTAGGAAATGTTATTCTGTAAAACGCCGGGCTTTATTTCTTTATTTACTTTAGCAAGTCAACGCTTATTCCAAAATGAGGCATTATTGTATCTAATCTCACATATGAATTGCTTAGATTGGAGCCACAAAGGAGTCTGGGTATCCACTTTTTTTCTACATGATGCTCTGATTTTCTGCCAATTCAGCAGGCATGCAAAGCTTGTATATAAGATATTGTTTTTATGCTAATATTTTTTTTTCCGGTAGTGCTGGCATGAAATATAATCTTTTGTGTAGGAAGCAGCCTTGGCTTTCTTACAATCCATATTTTCTATGATAACACTTAAAAAAAGAACCGTTAAATTTCCAGAATAGTTTTACAGTTTTTACCTTGTGTTTATAAGCCTTATTTAGGCTAGGGTCAGACTAACGCATTTTTCACGTTGTCCGTGAAAATGTGCGTTCGAAGAATGGACGTATTTTTTCACGGAATACGCAATAGCGGTCATACGATGCGCAGTTTCATCCGTGATTTTGTACGGATCTTCAATAAAACACTTTGTGCATCTGGACGTTATGTTGGCCGGACATTAGCAGCGTCTGACGTCTCCAATTCACACACACACGCCTCTAGCGGACGCAGCGCACTCTGTACGTCAGTACTAGTGGTTTAACGTTCTCGAAAAAATGCGTTCATTTTCCACTTGCGTTGCGCAGCCGGACTTTTGTGCGACCGTACTTCGTATATTGGCCGTCATTGCCCGGCATCTGCTGCTAGCACGGCCGTGATTAAGTGCGCCAGAACGCGCGTTCGCACTGCCTCAGTCTGACCCTAGCCTTAACCGTCTATGAAGCTAAGCCCATTGTTTCATGTTATATATAATAACGCCTGCCCATTCTAGCATCGTGATTCTGTATTGCAGGAGCTCAATGGGAGAGTTAAGTGCTGGTGGAGCAATGAGGTGGTATACTAGTGAATAAAGCTTCTAAATATTATCTTAATATGCATTCAGGTCTATTCACTAAAGGGTGAAGTCAGGAGAATGACTAGAGAAGTGAACAACCTAGGTCAAAATGGCCAAACCAGACAAAATTCTCCCATTTATCTCACTTTCCAAATCGGTTGTTTGGTCTAGATTGTTCTCTTCTCCTGCAAATTCTCCTACGTTTCACCTTTTACTGAATAGACCTGATTATTTTAAATAAAGTTAGTAATTATTGCCCATAACCTTCAACACAAAATTAATATTCCTTCTTTAAATAGAAAATGACTGCCTTTTTATAAAATTTGTTGTGTGCGTTGACAATTTGGTAGCTAGATGGCGTGCAGTGAGATGAAAAACACTAAAGGGTCTATTCACTAAAAGGTGAAACTCAGGAGAATTGGCAGGAGAAGAGCACAATCTAGACCAAAAAGCTGATTTGGAAAGAGATAAATGGGAGAATTTTTCTGGTTTGGCTATTTTGATCTAGAATTTTCACTTCTCCAGTCATTCTCCGGAGTTTCTCCCTTTACTGAAAAGACCCTTAAGAATCACTGCTCAATAGTGATTCATCAATAATTAGTTAATGTATATAACATATACTTTTCATTGGCTTAAGCTGAATTAAGGTTTAATTAAAGTGTATGTTCTACTAATTGGCCTCTCAGACCCCACCTTATAACAAGCTTGTTCAGGTGAGTAGAGCCATTTGGGTTTTGTACATTACATTTTGCAGGCTGACCATCCTACTTTAGAGAAGTATGAAAATCTGGTACAGTCAGTGATTGTAAGGAAGATCAGGAACCAAGCATAATAAATACATATTGTTCAGCGTAATGGACCCAACTGATCTTAATACACTCGAAAGAAAAATAAAGACAAGTACAATATAGTGTACTAAATAATAGTCTAGTAGTATGAAAATGATGAATCTATGTCATACCACTCACGCTTTGTTGAGTCACACACCGGCTCTAGGTGGAATAGGTCTCTGGGTATTTCTCTTCAAGTTTCACATGCACCCAATCACTTTTACCACATACAGAACTCAATCTTTTCTTTCCTTTAAATTATAAACCAGATGGGAGCAGACCCCTAGCGCAGTACTGTATGTTCCAAATTATCAAAACATAAGACAGCTAATTGCCAACTTACATTGGGTGGAGCCCTCCATGGCTTTTATGTTCTTGCATGTGTTTTTTTTTTTAAAGAGTATATCATCAAAACTCATCCTTCAGATATCAGGAATCAGGGATTTTCATCGGGAAGCAGACAAAGTATTATCTTAAAAATTATCTATTAACATAGTATTTGTACAAACCGAAACGCGTTTCGCCCAATAAATAATGTGACTTCTTCAGCTGGTATCTCATCCTTCTTTGGTTTTGCACTCCTCCCTGTCATGCCGGCCTCATTGCAGGCTCTATTTAATCCTTGATAAGGTGGGCGCCCCTTGAGGGTGCATATCCCATGTAAGTGTGTATACTGCAAAAGAGCAGTCATTAAATTGGCACAGTTGAGGACCTGCCGGAGTGGAGTGTTGTGACAGGCTCACGCATCATATGATAATATCTTGTAACCAAATCTCCATTATTTCTTCCAAGCCAAGGGTTGCTAAAATTATTCAACCTATATTATTGTGGAGTGCTCTCACTTTTATATAGTTTTACTTTTACTGCATTTCACATAATAACCGCTCAGCTGATCATTAGCCAGGACTAGTGCAAAATAAAATGCCAGCGTATTATGCATCCTTACAGTGTTTAGGTTTAATGAGTAGATTTCCCAAGTAAATAAATCTAGACTTTATCAAGAGTCCATTTTGGACATCCCTCATTCTTTTGGACAGACAAAATTAATGGAATGGCCCAGAGCAGGAAGTGAGTCAGGATTGAAGAGATACACAAGGGGTAAAACTGGAGGGGTAGACATTAACCCCCCCCCTCCCTCTCCACACATTCCCCTCCTGCTTCAAACATGTAGTCTATTGTAAAAATCCTCTCAAGCGGCAGCTGTCAGGTGGTCAGCAGGAGATTGGACGCTCGAACAAGTGTCCAGCCAATCCAATGGCTGTCAATGTGAGTGCACTGAAAGAGCCAATGGTTGCATTTGAGTCCCAAAAAAGACCCACTTCCACAGGAAGCTGAGATCAGCACTGTGTCTGGTCTCAATTTCTGGGCACAGCTAATCTCTTGTTCTTGAAGTGCTGAATTGGTCCTCTGAGACCTGCCATGCTTGAGTGAGGCGAAGCACTGAAGTCACTGTGAGCGCTCAGATTACATTGAGTGGTCACAATGCTTATAGTGTCCCTCTAAATAGCACAGAGAAGGGCTGTCAAACACACAGCCCCCCTCAGATGTTGATGCCTACAATTCCCTGAATTCCTTCAACGCATTAGTTGACCATGGAATCCTCATGGGAGTTGTAGTTGAAAAACATCTGGGTGGCTGGAGTTTTACATCCCTGACATAGAGCCTGTGTGTCATTACTTGATGAACCTGTTGCTGAGTGATGCAGACCAGCAGTGCCATAGCCTTTTTTTAATAATACTAAGAATATGGAGATCTACTACAGTATTGGTGCGAGCAGAGCGTGAATGCAGAAGCTCAGTCTGATGAGAGTAGAGATCTTGGAGTTCAACAAAACAATAAGGAAAATTCATGGTTGCTGCAAACTACAGGACTGTCATGATCGATGAGTGCATTAAGATTGCAGCAGATCTTTGACAATTATGAGCAAATAAAAGCTGAATATAATGTTATCGATGTGTGTCTTTCATGAGCGATTTCCATTGAATGCCAACAAGCAAAATAACCCGGATTAGGAGCACAAAGCTTAAAACATGGAGAAAAGCGAACATGCCCAGATGACGCGTCTTTCGCCTACTTTTGTATAGCATTACCTTTAGAAAAACTCATCGGATACCGTGAACCATACTTGTTTCCAGATGGTATATTAGAATAAGGTTTCCATTGTATTTGACGCCAACATTCAGGAGTCATTAGTTCAGTGGTTGGCCCTAACAATTCCAATTAATTTATCACATCTCTGGAATCATAAGGTTTAATAAAAGGGAGGATCATCCACCAACATTTTCTGAGTAACTCATTCTCTGTCATTTAGTTGTTTTTCCATGTTGTCTCTTTAGTTTAGATTTTCTAATTCCATCGCTTAATGAATTTTGCAATGTTCTGCCCCAGCAAACAAAATGTTATTACAGGTCTCCAAAACATTTGTAGAATATTTAATGTCTAAATACCTTTGTGTAGCATTTTTCACCAGGGAAACAACCTTCCATCTATTATTTTTATCTGTTTTTCATGATAACAGCACTTCCCATATAGATAATCATGTAATCGTTTGATACATTTATGTTTGACATTCCTAATGCTTATCAATTGTTACTTTTCCACAATGTAACTGCACATATCCAGAAAAGTACTACATAACCTTGACTTACATTGCATAAATAATAAAGGTATCGCTTTATTATAGAAGAAACCTGTGTTTAGCGTTTCATATCCACATGTCAGATATATTCTTTTTTATATTCATGTAAAAATGTGTCTTCCCCTTAGGAGAGCCTGAATGAGCTATTGTCTGTCCAGGATTCTGACAGGTTATCAGAGCAATCAAGAGCTTTCCAAATGACTTGGACCAGCAGAGAAGAAATGCGTCAGCCCTTTAACCCCATGCACATGTTCTCCCTCCCCAATCCAGAACTTCTGATTCAGGTAACACAATAAAGAAGATATGTAATGGTGACCTAGTTAGTGTCTTATCTTGTCACCTTAAATATGATTACATGTCTGATTGTTGCAGTTATAAAAAAAATGACACTTTGTTTTCACGAGTACAGTCATGATCTTTTTTAGATGTTGCTTAAATCAGTTGTCACAACTGTTATCATCATATCTGATTTGACCCTTACAAGGCAGCTAAATTAAGCCATTTCATCTTCCATAACGGGTCTTTCCAAGTTCTATGCTTTAAACAATCCGTCGTTTTGTGAATGCAGACCACTCCATCTTTAAGATTTTTGAAAAAAAAACACAACAAACTAACCTATTACCCACAGTACCCACTACCCACAACCTCTGCTTCATTATTCTTCCAAAATGTTTTCTCAAGTTAAGCTTGGATTTCTGTGTTTCTTGCTAATAACAACTGATGCAAGTAATGAGTAGATGAGTAGACCAAGACATAAAGGCCTTTAAAGCGCTTGTGAGTGAGGCACTGCTCAATATTGCCTATGGGGCACCATTCAATGTTTCTTGGAACAGACCTGAGCTCCACTGAATTACATAACATTCAACTTGAGTAATATAATGGCAACTTCACATCCAATTCGCTCACCCAAATAAAGATGAGAAAAGCTAATTTATTGTTATGTAGCTCCATTAGGATCAGCTCCCTCGCCCTTCTGGCACCCTCCGGTGAGTTTGTAGGGTGCATTGATAGCTTTCGCAATGATCTCAAACCACTAGCTGAAACTGACAGGGTAATTCAAAGAGAATCGAAAAGTCACCGCATGTCCGGTGACTTTTCATTCTCTTCAATTCGGGCCGATTCGGCAATCCTATTTCGGCGACCCTGCGGTGTATTCAGCAAGCACCACAGGGCCGACGAAGTGCACGGAAAAGCTGCCGCAAACCCGACGAATGTCACCGCAAAAACCCGGCGAATGCACGCCGAAACCCGCAAAAACATCTGGATTAACCCGCCAAAGACGCCGGAAAAACCCGAGCAGGAGCCGATCACACGCAGTGAAGCCGCCGGAAAAAGTCGACACCGCAGACGAGTGAAGTGAATAAATTAGGAAAACCGTTTGCATGAATGTTTGAAAAGTGAAACGCTGTTTGCAAAGAAACTACTGAGCGAAAATGTCTGAAATTTACATATGAGGTCCAGGGAATGATAATAAAAAGGGCTGTTACAAAAAAATAAGTAAACTTAACCCTTTCGCTGCTGAGGCTTTTCCCGCCCCTGTGCTGAGGTCATTTTTTACCTGTTTTGCGCATCATGTTTAAACCTGTTTTGAAGGCTTATTTTAGTATATGACATCGACATATTATATATCGTTCTTTCCGTCAGACTCGGTAGATTCATAATATGTCATTATTATATGTATACGTTATGTCATGTTTGTATATTATAACAAAAAATGCAATAAAATATGTATTTTCAATAATTTACAGCGTGTAAAGTGTTTTTTTCCACATTTTAACATGCGAGCAATTGCGGTTATATTTTGTATGGGGTGCGCTTGTTAAAAAAATTAGAGATGGGGTCTCGTTACATTTTTTTTTGGGGAAAATGACACCATTTTTAACAAACGCACCGCATACAAAAATCGTTAATGCAGCATTATTGTTCACATTATAATTGAAATGGGAACAATATTGCTGCATTAACAAAACAAAAAACAAAAAAAAAAAGTGTTTATTTTTTTTTTTTTAATTTTTTTTTTTAATTTTTTTTTATTTTTATTTTTATTTTTATTTTTTTTTACATTTTTTTTTACTTTCATGTTTGGTATCGTTGGAACGGCCATGCTCTGGCCGATCCAACGATATCAAAATTTAACCCCTAACTGCCACGGATCGGGAGATAGGGAGTTCATTGGAACTCCCTATCTCCACACTTCGTGGCAGTTAGGGGTTAATGCTAGGACTGGCGTCATCGTGCTGCGCACGATGACGCCAGTCCTCTGGGGGAGTTCCCGGAAGCTTGGCCGACATCCAAGATGTCGGCCAGCTCCCGGGAAGGATCGCAAATCGGCGCTTTTCAGCGCCGATTTGCGATCCAGCTCCCCAGGGGTTAATGCCAGGCATCATTTGGAAGGGCAGGCTGTGCCCTTCCAAATGATGCCTGTGTTAAGCCCCTGTGAGCCGCCGATCGGGAGGGAGAGAGGTCCGAAGGACCTCCCCCCCTCCCTTTCAGGCGCCTCCTCCGCACATGCGGGGGGGGCGCCTGAATTATGTGTCATCGCGGGGGCGCGATGACACATAACAATGGCGGCCACTGCTCCGGATGCCGGGCTGACATCCAGGATGTCAGCCCGCACCGGAGGGGCCAGCGATCGGCCGGTACCCGGCCGAACGCTGACCCCAATGCGAGGACGCGCTCAGCGCGTCCTCCGCATACCAGGGGCAATGCTGAGGACGCGCTGAGCGCGTCCTTAGCATTGAAGTGGTTAAAAAAAAAAAGAATCAGACTTTTTAAAAAAAAAAAATCCAGAAAATGCTTAAAATTTCCTAAAAAATCTATAGATAAAGAGACTCTTTACTGCAGAATTTTATAATGAACGGTTTATTAGATATTGAATTAAAACGGGAATATTTTTAACATTGAAGCCTATGGGATTCTCCTGAATAAACTTGCCGAATTAAACCACCGAATGGCAGGGCATTAGGGGAACCTTTCACTGCTGGTTTGTGTTCTCTGAATAGCCCGAAGCAGTGCTTTTTCATGGGGATTTCACTGCCCTCGAACAGGCACCGAACAGGCACCAAATGTGCAGGCAATTCGCCAGGATTTGGCGTATTGCCTGCTCTCTGGATAGCCGAATGGCCAAGAAAGGTAACCGAACGCTGATTTTCAGCATTCGGTTACCTTTCTCCAGCAATTCGGATCTATTTGAATAACCCTGTGAGTGTTGGGGAAATCAGGAATAACTTTAATATGGAGCAGATCTCACAATTTTACACATCATTTAGACATCTAAAGACATTTAGACATCTATTTCAAAGTTTGTTTTAACTTAACCAGAGCTGTTGTAAACTTCCCAGAGCTATTATAGTCTATGGAGTTGTTAAGTTTACAACAGCTCTGGTTAAGTTAGCCCCAGGACATACTTGAAAACGAGAGAAATCTCAATGTGTCCTTCCTGGTTAAATGCTTTGCAAATAAATCAACCAACTTTGGAACATTGCCATAATGTATATTGACCCCCCCCCCGAAGTGCCACAGGACAAAGTTACCACTCCATGCATAACTGGACACACACACACACGACAAATAACAGCCACTCCCTGTGGAACTGGTTACAAATCACATGGATTCTGGACTCCCAAAAAAGACTCAGACCACAGCTAATAAAGAATATATGACAAAATCAGTGTTCATTCAAATTACCCAATAATGGGCTATATTACATTCCTAACAGGGACACTAAGGTGGAAAACCTATGCCTGCAGGTTTCCCCTTAGCGTCCCCATTTTAGCACCCTGTTATGGGGCAGGCTCTGATTCAGCAGCATGCCACGTGATGCCGTGCTAACCCCCTGGATACTCGCGGCAGTGCTAATACGCCGCCGCGAGTATCACCTCCTGGAGTCCATAGGACTCCAAGGAGGCTTGTGATGCCAGGCCATGTGACCTGCACGATCACGCTCTCGTGAGATCGTACAGGGCCACAAAGTGATTTACGGAGGGAGACTGAGGACTTTTTATCATGTTAATTCTAGGGAGCACAAAGTACAGTAAGCTTGCGGAAGCGGGTGCAATCCCCGATGTGCTAAATGTTTTTTTAACCAGTTAGCGTTTGGAATGTAATGGGGGGGGGGGGTCATGCGAGGAAGGCATTTAAGCTAGCGTTAACGCTCACATATCTGTGCACTAATGTAATATTAGGTTTGTAGTAGGGCCCAATATGTGCACACGACTGCACTAACCGATACTGTCTCTTACGTTCATCTCATACAAAGAATGCTATGTCACTACCGTAGATACTCGAGTATAGCGCAACCCGAATATAACACGATGGATAGAGATTTACTATGGAAAGGAAAGAATACTCAAGACTCGAATATAACGCGAGGAGCAAAAGTATAACAGTATACTATACTGGGAAACCATTAAAATCCTTCCAGGTTTTCTTAACACAGTCAGGCTACACCTCAGGCCAGGGTGCTCTGATTGTAGTTGCGATAAGATGGCCAGCGGAGTGAGATGAGAATCATTGTCACCACAGTGAATCATTCACCAATAGCCAGCATGCAGGGAGGTGTTTTCTGACCTCCTGCTCCAGCAGGCAGGCTCATCCACCGCATCATCTGACGAAAGTCAGGGAGACTTGGGATCCATGAGCAAGTCAAGTTTTTTTTTTCTTTTTCTTACACGCCATGCAGATGTCTCGACTATAACGCGACCCCTCCAATTTAAAGGTAAATTTTTGCCACCAAAATCTAGCAGTATACTCGAGTATCTACAGTAATCAAAACAATATGCTTCAACCAGATCACATCTCAATATGTATGTTTAGCTATGAGCAAAGAATATGAAATATTCTTCAGTTGACTTCCGTCTCACTGATTAAATAGTAATCAGCTATATCCTAGGGCATGGGTGTCATGCCCAGGTACCAGGGTGGCACCGGGATATGGGGGATATGAGCCCAGTATGCAGGTTTGCACAAATAATAAGTTGGTAGGGGTGGAGGAGGATGAAATATTATAAGGAACTGACCAGGAAGGATTCTGTATGATGATGGGAAGCTTGGAATAATGCAGGAGCCAGGAAACAAAATAAGGATCAAAAATAGGCTTTAGCAGAACAAAATACACAGTACTTCACTTGAAGCACACAGGAGCTGTAATGATCCAGCAATGTTCTGGCTGGGGCGTGGTGCCTTTATTTTGTGTGTGAGTCACGTGTGTTTTGTGATTAACTGTTTTAATGCTGGATGTGCTGGTTGTTGGATGCAGGATGCAGGTTACAGGGCAGGAACAACACAGGTAATGTACCACCAGGGGGGTGTCAGGATGGTTGCAGCCATGAGGCATGACAAGGGGTCAGCATCCTTGGCTCCCTGATGTTTTGGGAACTACATTTCCCATGTGGCTCAGTCAGCCTAATGGGTGACTGAGCAGCATCATGGAAGAGGCAGTTCCCAAAACATCAGGGAGCCAAGGTTGCTGACCCCTGTCCTAGGGTATGCTATTACCACTGATACTAACTGAACTGTATATTATTTATCTCAAAATGATCTACCATTTTTATTTCAACCAAGTCTGCTAAAACAACCTCTTTGTGGATGTTATTTTAATGAACTGTGCCCTTCCTACTGTTTGGGAAATTTCCTCATTATTAATTTTTGTAGCTCACCCCTGCACTATTTTCACGTCCACAGTAATAGTTTTGCTTGCCTGTGGTAACCTCTGGGAATTTATGCAAATTGTTGCCTATTATGTTGTCGATCATTCTTAAATCTATTACTGAGACCACTAACTTCAATTTTGGATAAAACATGGTTGTTTCTTCTGCAAAATGCGTGACTTTTCATTTCTGCACCTTAAAGTTTATCTGTCATTTGTCTGCCTAGTACCCTAATTAACTAAATGTCTCTAAAGTTTAGTAACGTCCGTCTTAGATTGTATTAACCTTCTTGGTTTGCTTTTATCAGCAAAACACATGCCTTTGGAAGATCATTAACAGATAGGCCAAATGGCAGTAGACACCCAGCAAAATCCTGGGTTAATTCCAAATACCACTTTAGTCCAACTGGAAAAGATTACATTCGCAATTGTCTTGTTTGCTGTCCGATTGTATAACAGAGATTTGCATATCCAGGGGAATAAGTTCATTGTGTACTGAAGGAAAAAGTATTTTTCTTAAAACACTAAAATTTTCTGTCAAAATAAACAAAAAAAATATAGGAGAAAGGGTATAAGAGCTCCTGCCATGGAATTACTAGTATTCAAGAACATGGCAAGCTGAAAGTGTGAGTTAAGTACTTTGTAGAAATGTTCAGAACCAAAGTTTCACATCTTCCACCTATAGTACCACCTCCATAATTGGTGGGGACATGTCCTTTGACCATCCAGTAGGGATGTGCAATGAGTTTTGTACAGATTCGTTTTTCCTACGAAATTTACCATTTTCGTGCCTCCGAGGGCATCCCGAATCCGAAATGTCGACCACACGAAATTTTCGGATCGATTCAAAATTTCGAGTCATTCGATTTGAAATTTCAGATCGATTCGAAATTTCGGCTCAAAATTTGAATTGATATATTAAAATGCTTAAAAGATCCTAAAAGGGGGGCGTGGCCGACTGCAGAGGGGGAAAGACGCGTCTTTTAGAGCTCCGCTCTGTCTGTCCCAATTTGGGGTATTTTTGAGGACTTTTGCCGCTGAGTTTTGACTCCAGAAGCCCCCCTGAGCGGTGGGCCATCAGGGAGAGCTGTCCGGTGCCTGTTTAGTCTCCCCCACACCGGACCAGAGACACATATTTGCTGCTGGTCTTCCTCCTCGAGGCTGCTGACGGACATTTTTTGGATCTCTTCCCGACCCTGGATGTCTTCTCGAGGTGACTTGTGGAGGGTCTTGTCCCGAGATGGAACCAGGCTGGAGACTGTGAGGACAGAAGGCCCCCGTCGTCCTGCCTCTGCTGGGACCGAAACGGGGATGATAGATGCCGATGGTGAGAGCCGGCATAGAAATGCCCCCCCTCCTCCCCCTCCTGAAGTGAAAATGGCCGCGATCGCGGGCCTTGCTGGAGGGGGCTGACGACGAGAGCCCGCTCACGCGAGGGACCTGGCACCAACTAATGTCAGTGCTACGGGGGTGTAGGGGAGCCTTGGATCCCAGCCTGCAGGATCTGGAGGAGGCCTTGCCTTGCGGCTGCGCGGAGGCTGTGGATGCGGAGATATTTGCGGAGGAGAACCCGGACCCACATGACGAAGTAGCGATGTCGCCTGGGGCGCCAACGGTGAGAGTGGAGGTTCCCGGGGTACATTGTGACACGGTTGCGGCTCCTCTTGAATCACCTTGCACCATACCTGCCTGGTGGACCCACCGGAGGGAGGCTGAGTCCGGAGTGCTGCCTGCCGGTAAGACGCTACGTTCCCCCCGGTCCAGCGGAGTCCCTGAGGGAGTTGCGGTGGCTAACTGGCTGTGTAGTGCCCTCTGTACACCAAGCGGAGAAAGATGCTTTGAAGATATACACTGCCTCCCTCGCGTCCTGCTGGGCGCCATGGTACCCCTCCAGTTTCGAGACACGGGCTGAGATGACTTTGCCACCCTGGTTCAAGTGACCCTTTTCGGCTGACCTTTATTTTTGTTGAACTATGCCCCTCTGCTTATTTTTCTTTTTGTTTCTATTACTTGCCGAGACCCCCCCACTCGGGGATGAGTTTGAGTTTTATTTGTGACATGAGACTCTATGTTCCCCCCGCAGGATTGGGCTGTAATTTAGTTTCTTGGAACCCCGGACAACTCCCCCTCCCCTCCTTTTTTTTTTTTTTTTTTGTGTGGGAACACTCGGGGAGGCCCAGGTGAGCCGTTTGGGTGGCCACCATGGCTCTAGCCACTCACCTCGGCCCTGGGTTCCCAGCCCTGTAGCCTCTTCCTCTGCTCCTCAGAACGGGCTAGGAATGCCACATAACCGTGGGCAGTTCCCCACTACACCCCTACCCACTGGCGTGGGTTTATCTCCCTCTTTTTTTTTTTTTCTCTTGTCGTGGGATCTCCTACTCAGACTCCTTGTGCTTTCCGCCATTTTTCCTGCGGGTGCTACCTGCTGTTGTATATGCTGCCCTCCCTTTTTTTTTTTTTTCCCTGATTTCTTTTGTTTCCAGATAACCACTTTGCTGGACGCTATTTTTGCTTATTTTATAGTTTGCATAAGTTGTGATTCATGATGCATAAATATTTGCCTGATGTCTTGCTGATTTTCTCTCACACTTATTACTCTGATATCCTTGCTTACTATTGTCATTTGTTGTACGGCTGACTTTTTCAAAATAAAAATTGTCAATAAAAAAAAAAAAAAAAAAAAGATCCTAAAAAATCTAAAAATAAAGAGACTCTTTACTACAGAATATAGTAAGAAACGATTTATTAGATATTGAATTAAAACTGGAATATTTTTAACATTGAAGCCTATAGGATACAACATTTCCCACACTATCAAATTTGATATCAACTATCGAATTTGAAATCAAATTTCGAATTGATAAACTATCAAATTGATCTTAATTTACAATACAAGTAATAGTCAGAAAAGGACTTTATGAAACAAATTAATTTCATTTCACTGTTTAATTTGACTCAAGTACAAAATCCGTGACACAGCTTAATATTTAATAGGGATGTGCTTTTCGATTTCGGACCGATTCGTTTTTTTCACGAATCGGGACGATTTGGTGCTTCGGATTTGTCAGATGTTCCGAATCGGATCGGCACCGAAATACACAGCATCCGATTTTTTTTCCGATCTGAAACGAAATAATTTTGTTATTTCGTATGAACGTGAACTTTGTAAAATCGCAAGTCATTTTTGTTCCATTCGTGATTTCAGTTCCATTTCGGTCATTTCGGATATCGTATTTTTCGGTTCCATTGCTGATTCCGTAACTTCTTTTCGTTTCGATCAAAGTCGATAGTTACTCGATATCCATTTGATAGTTCATTTCAAATTCGATAGTTGCCGGATATGAATCCTCACACTGCCGGGCAGCACTCTACAGTATAATTAATGCAGCATATGATTCCGCACACTGCCGGGCAGCACCTCTACAGTATAATTAATGCAGCATATGATTCCGCACACTGCCGGGCAGCACCTTTACAGTATAATTAATGCAGCATATGATTTCGCACACTGCTGGGCAGCACCTTTACAGTATAATTAATGCAGCATAAGAATCCTCACACTGCCGGGCAGCACCTTTACAGTATAATTAATGCAGCATATGATTCCGCACACTGCCGGGCAGCACCTTTACAGTATAATTAATACAGCATATGAATCCAGACACTGCTGGGCAGCACCTTTACAGTATAATTAATGCAGCATATGAATCCACACACTGCCGGGCAGCACCTCTACAGTATAATTAATACAGCATATGAATCCTCACACTGCCGGGCAGCACCTCTACAGTATAATTAATGCAGCATATGATTTCGCACACTGCTGGGCAGCACCTTTACAGTATAATTAATACAGCATATGAATCCTCACACTGCCGGGCAGCACCTCTACAGTATAATTAATGCAGCATATGATTTCGCACACTGCTGGCAGCACCTTTACAGTATAATTAATGCAGCATATGAATCCTCACTGCGGGCAGCACCTTTACAGTTATTTAATACAGCATATGAGTCCTCACACTGACGGGCAGCTCCTCTACAGTATAATTAATGCAGCATATGAATCCTCACACTGCCGGCAGCACCTCTGCAGTATAATTAATGCAGCATATGATTCCGCACACTGCTGGGCAGCACCTTTACAGTATAATTATTGCAGCATATGAATCCTCACACTGCGGGCAGCACCTTTACAGTATAATTAATGCAGCATATGATTTTGCACACTGCTGGGCAGCACCTTTACAGTATAATTAATGCAGCATAAGAATCCTCACACTGCCGGGCAGCACCTTTACAGTATAATTAATGCAGCATATGATTCCGCACACTGCCGGGCAGCACCTTTACAGTATAATTAATACAGCATATGAATCCAGACACTGCTGGGCAGCACCTTTACAGTATAATTAATGCAGCATATGAATCCACACACTGCCGGGCAGCCCTCTACAGTATAATTAATACAGCATATGAATCCTCACACTGCCGGGCAGCACCTCTACAGTATAATTAATGCAGCATATGATTTCGCACACTGCTGGGCAGCACCTTTACAGTATAATTAATACAGCATATGAATCCTCACACTGCCGGGCAGCACCTCTACAGTATAATTAATGCAGCATATGATTTCGCACACTGCTGGGCAGCACCTTTACAGTATAATTAATGCAGCATATGAATCCTCACACTGCCGGGCAGCACCTTTACAGTATATTTAATACAGCATATGAGTCCTCACACTGACGGGCAGCTCCTCTACAGTATAATTAATGCAGCATATGAATCCTCACACTGCCGGGCAGCACCTCTGCAGTATAATTAATGCAGCATATGATTCCGCACACTGCTGGGCAGCACCTTTACAGTATAATTATTGCAGCATATGAATCCTCACACTGCCGGGCAGCACCTTTACAGTATAATTAATGCAGCATATGATTTTGCACACTGCTGGGCAGCACCTTTACAGTATAATTAATGCAGCATATGAGTCCTCACACTGCCGGGCAGCACCTCTACAGTATAATTAATGCAGCATATGAATCCTCACACTGCTGGGCAGCACCTCTACAGTATAATTAATGCAGCATATGAATCCTCACACTGCTGGGCAGCACCTCTACAGTATAATTAATGCAGCATATGATTTTGCACACTGCTGGGCAGCACCTTTACAGTATAATTAATACAGCATATGAATCCTCACACTGCCGGGCAGCACCTCTACAGTATAATTAATGCAGCATATGATTTCGCACACTGCCGGGCAGCACCTTTACAGTATAATTAATGCAGCATATGAATCCTCACACTGCCGGGCAGCACCTTTACAGTATAATTAATACAGCATATGAGTCCTCACACTGCCGGGCAGCACCTCTGCAGTATAATTAATGCAGCATATGATTCCGCACACTGCTGGGCAGCACCTTTACAGTATAATTAATGCAGCATATGATTTTGCACACTGCTGGGCAGCACCTTTACAGTATAATTAATGCAGCATATGAGTCCTCACACTGCCGGGCAGCACCCCTACAGTATAATTAATGCAGCATATGATTTCGCACACTGCCGGGCAGCACCTTTACAGTATAATTAATGCAGCATATGATTTTGCACACTGCCGGGCAGCACCTCTACAGTATAATTAATGCAGCATATGAATCCTCACACTGCCGGGCAACACCTCTACAGTATAATTAATGCAGCATATGAATCCGCACACTGCCGGGCAGCACCTTTACAGTATAATTAATGCAGCATATGAATCCTCACACTGCCAGGCAGCACCTTTACAGTATAATTAATGCAGCATATGAATCTGCACACTGCCGGGCAGCACCTCTACAGTATAATTAATGCAGCATATGAATCCGCACACTGCCGGGCAGCACCTTTACAGTATAATTAATGCAGCATATGAATCCTCACACTGCCGGGCAACACCTCTACAGTATAATTAATGCAGCATATGAATCCGCACACTGCCGGGCAGCACCTTTACAGTATAATTAATGCAGCATATGAATCCTCACACTGCCAGGCAGCACCTTTACAGTATAATTAATGCAGCATATGAATCTGCACACTGCCGGGCAGCACCTCTACAGTATAATTAATGCAGCATATGAATCCGCACACTGCCAGGCAGCACCTTTACAGTATAATTAATGCAGCATATGAATCTGCACACTGCCAGGCAGCACCTTTACAGTATAATTAATGCAGCATATGAATCCTCACACTGCCGGGCAGCACCTTTACAGTATAATTAATGCAGCATATGATTTTGCACACTGCTGGGCAGCACCTGCCACACAGTAGTGATGTGCCGTGTTCGGCTCGCATTCGAACTCAAACTTTTGAAAAAGTTTGAATTCGAACACGATTCGAACTCCATGCAAGTCTATGGGGCTCAAAAGTTTGAATTTTAAAGTGCCCTCCAAGAGGGCATATATGCAAGATATTGGCCATAAAAGGTGTATTGGGGTCTGGGTGCTGCCCTGGGACCCATAGGACTCCATGGAGGCTTGTGCCTCCGGGTCACCTGAGGCTGGGGTCAGACGAGCGTAGTGTTCACGTCCGTGATTGCGCCTAAAAGTACGTCCGTGATAGCATGAAAGTAAGTCCATTGGAGCCTGACACATGAAGTACGTCCGCACTGAACTGCGGACGCACAACGGCCGCGGCAAACGGACGCAGGTTAGGCAAGAACGTAATACTGCTAGAACGGACGTGCGGAGTGCGCTGCGTCCACAACGTCTGCATAGCTTTGTGTGTGAGTGATGGAGCATGGTCAGACGGACTGCATTTATACGTCCAGCATTTTTGACGGACAGAATGTTTTTTCATTGTAATTTATTTTCCCCTCCTACATCCGTCAAAAAATAACTTCAGTGAAAAAACGGACTGTGTGACCACTACTGCGTCATCCGTACTGACGATGTCCGTACTGCACGGACGTACAGCCCGTAGAAATCACGCTCGTCTGACCCCAGCCTTACCTGTAGAATCTCGCTTTCGCGAGTCCCTTCAGGTCCGCGGAGGGAGACTGGGTACTTTTCCCCCCAGTCTCACTCAACTCCCGGCAGCCAGAAGCAGCAGTTCTTACTGCGAGATGAGAGGTGAGCATCTGATATTTGCAGATTTTCAGCTTGTGCTGACAGGTTCCAGAGAAGTGAAATCATTTAGCACCAGATTCTAGCTATGGTTAAGCGCAGTGGTGTGGTAATTAGCATTGCGACTTTGTAATCCTAACGCTAATTACTCTTTGCGCTCCCCATGTTAAGTATAGGGAGCGCAAAGTACGGTAAGCTCGCAGAAGCAAGCCAAATGGGTTTTTTAACCTGTTAGTGTTGGAATTGTAATATGGGCGGCCTTGCTAGGGCCACTTAACCTAACATTAACGCTCACATAGCTGAGCACTAACGTCAGCGTTACGATTGTAATATTGCCCTTTATCTCTGTGTCTAGGTGGTTAGTGCAGATAAAGCTCTGTATGTCATGCAAAGTGGTTAGTATGATATTGCACCTTGTTCACTAGTATAAAAGGGGGCCTTGCACATAGTTAAGGATTTTCTTTTAATTATGATACATATGGTTAGGATGAAATCTCCTTTTTCACAGAAACTTTTTTAAAGGTAGAAGCATTCACCTGTTCCTCCACTTTGAAAAATAGATTATGGATGACCTTCGCTAGCTTCAGAATGTCCCTGGGAGATAGATGTGTATTTTCAAATTTGTTAGACTTTGCTCTATAACATGGCCCAACCGCTCCAGACAAGCTTTTTAAAGACTTGCATTCCATTATGCTTTGGTAGATAATTGTTGATCAATAGCTTGCCTGATGCCTGTGTCTCAGGAAACCATCTAGATACATGCATAAATAAAAGCAAAACCAAACTAGCATCTTCTTTCAGATCATATTGAAATGTATTATTATAAGGCTGAAATCCGATTAGTAGAAGTACATTTTCTAGCACCATGATCTTTTTTCCTCAGAATTCTATTAATCAAACTATGTCAAGGAGTCTCATCCTGGAATCAAATAATTTATCGAAAACAGCAAACAATGGGCTATATTACAAAGTTGGTGTAAACTTAGGCTGGGGTCAAACAAAAGCATTTTTACACGCGAACGTAAAAAAGTGCGTCCAAACGCATTGACGTATTTTTTCATGGAATACGCGACAACGGTCAGACGACGCGCATTTTTGTGCGTGATTTTTTACGGATCCAAACCAGGAAACTTTGGGTGTCTGGACGTTATGTTGGCCGGACACGAGCAGGGTCTGACGTCTCCAAATCACACACACACACCGCTAGTGGTGTACGTCAGTACTAGCAGTTCTGCGTTCTCGAAAAAATGCGTTCATTTTCCACTTGCGTTGCGCAGCCGGACTTTCGTGCGACCGTACTTCGTATATTGTCCGTCATTGCCCATCATTTGCTGCTAGTGCGGCCGTAATTAAGTGCGCCAGAACGCACGTTAAAAGTGCGCTGGTCTGACCCCAACCTTAGGCTAGGGTCAAACGAAAGCATTTTTACACGCGAACGTAAAAAAGTGCGTCCGAACGAATTGACGTATTTTTTCATGGAGTGCGCGAAAACGGTCATACGACGCGCATTTTTCGTGCGTGATTTTTTTCGGATCGTCAATAAAACTCTTTTTGCGTCTGGACGTTATGAAGGCTGGACATTAGCAGCGTCTGACATCTCCTAATCACACACACACGCCGCTATGCCGCAGCTGCGCACTCTGTACGTCAGTACTAGCAGTTCGGCGTTCTCGAAAAAATGCGTTCGTTTTCCACTTGCGTTGCGCGGCCGGACTTTCGTGCGACCGTATTTCGTATATTGGCCGTCATTGCCCGTCATCTACTGCTAGTGCGGCCGTAATTATGTGCGCCAGAACGCACGTTAAAAGTGCGCTGGTCTGACCCCAGCCTAAACCAGAGCTGTTGTAAACTTAACCCCATAGACTATAATGGCTCTGGGTAGTTTACAACAGCTCTGGTTAAGTTAGCACCAGCTTTGGAATATAGCCCAATATTTCTCCAGAAAGATGTAGCAAGATATTCGAAGTCTTTAGTTGATAAACCCCCAAAAAGACATTATATACCCAAAATAAGTTCTACTTTATTTAGTATCCAGGCCTTTCTGCAGACCTTTTGATCAACAAATTTATCAGAAGAACAACGCAAACAAAATCCTTTGCTTCTCTGGAGGCGATAAATCCGTAATTATCTTACTGGGCAACTAAGCCGTATCCAGCAGATCAAAATAACATGGTAACATAAAGCATTTCTGAATACTTTTCTGACTCTCGGATTCACTGTCTCTTAGGGGGTTATCCACTAAGCACTGGTCTGAGCTGGTGTTGCAAATACCAGTGAAAATCGACATATTGCTGTGCTGACAAACACTGGCATTTTTCAAACTGTAAAACCAAACCATAACAACAAAAACTTTACAGAAAAACTCCTTTTCCTGTTTGGGTTTTAATTTTGGAAAATGCTGACAGTTTTTGGTGCTGAAATACTGGTGATTTCTGCTGGTATTTACAATGCTGGCAGTTAGTGGATAACCCCCTTGTTGTGTATGTGTGAGTCCCACACCCTCTGCTTCTCAAAGGAAGAGGGCTGATTACTCCCTGTATATATGATGTTGTAATTTCCTAAATACAGGTCTTTGATCAATCTGCAATTTAAACCCTTGCTATCAAGGTAACACTATTACAGCCCATTATGAGCTTTCACCAGTCAGACCTATATCACCGCCAAATGAGTGTATGTATTAAGCCTGTGTATATCTGACAGTGAAATTGTCTGTTTTAGAAATCATATGATAATCGGTATATGTTAAATCCTTTCCATAATACATTGATGCTCATGATAATTGATTTAAATGAATGTATCTCATTGTTTAACAGAAGCTGGTGTGTTCAGCCACCATTGAAAGAAATTGGGCTTTTCTCACGTTCAAAGAATGTGCAGCAAAGTAACCAGTAATTCTGATTTGCAATGTGTACAGCTCTCAACGTGAAATAAAAAAAGCTCAAATGATATCATCTAGAGGTAATGTTAAAGAATGAAAAATTTCAGAGCTGAGGAACACACTTTACCAATCGTTATGGGAACTTTGTTTGCCTGGAAGGTCAGAGAAAATCCTAGGGTTTATCATTACTATGAGTTGTTTGATCAGGATAAGAAGCAATTCAGCTATCAAGTAAGTAGGATGTCATGATCAAATCCTAGTAGATCTCATCACAAAGTGTTAATTTGCGTTAGTATTACAATATATTACTAACGCAAATTACCGTCCGGCTGCGGTTAGCAAAAAGTTGACCACAGCCTGGACCTGGTGCTAACGGATTCCGCTGGTGCAGAATCCGTCAGCACCAGCAGTAACCCCCCAAATAAATCAGAAACTCACCTTCTATCCCTCGACGAGGACTGCGGCTCCAACCGACTCCTCCGTCCGGCGGGAGCAGGGAGAGACTGGGGCAAAAAGTCTTCCAGTCTCCCCCTGTGGGTCACTACGCCGACCTGCCGGATCTCGCGAGGCGAGATCCGGCTGGTCATGTGACTGGTGCTGTCTGCTTCAATGGAATCCTAATGGACTCCATCGAGTGGATGCTCACAGTGGCGCTTAGTGCTGCTGCGCACATCCTGGGGCTTAGCGCCCAATAACAATGCAGGCAGCTTTTTAAGCGCCTGCATTGTAATATCGCCCTAAAACGGGGGCGCAAAGGAGAAGCCTGCAGGCGCAGGTTTTTCTTCTTTGCGTCCCCATTTTAGCACGATAATCGTAATGTAGCCCTTATATGGCAAAGCAGCTAGTCGCTTCTCCAAATACAGAATGTGGCAGGGGCGGACCCAGAGGGGGGGCAACGGGGCAATTGTCCCCCCCCCGAGAAAATCGCCGCCAGCGTTCTCCTCTTCTCCCTACTGACGAGCGGCCGCTGCGCTGACACGCAGCCTGGTCGCTCGCCTGGGACGAAAACCACCTGACCAGCCGCGTGATCTCGCGAGAACAGGGCTGCGTGGCTGGTCAGGTGGTTCCCAGCATGCAGCCAAGGTACATGTCAGCGGCCACTCGCCTGTCGCCTCGTGGGGGGCCGGGGAGAAGAGGAGAACGCCGGCGGAGCCTGACCTGGACGGTCTGGACCAGCAAAGAGGTGAGAGCTGGGGCAAATATACCCATGAAGCTGGGGGCAAAAATACCCATGAAGCTGGGGGCAAAAATACCCATGAAGCAGGGGGCAAATTAATATACCCATGAAGCAGGGGGCAAATATACCCATGAAGCTGTCGGCAAAAATACCCATGAAGCGGGGGGCAAATATATCCCCATGAAGCAGGGGGCAAATATACCCATGAAGCTGTCGGCAAAAATACCCATGAAGCGGGGGGCAAATATATCCCCATGAAGCAGGGGGCAAATATACCCATGAAGCAGGGGGCAAATATACCCATGACGCTGGGGGCAAAAATACCCATGAAGCGGGGGCAAATATACCCATGAAGCGGGGGCAAATATACCCATGAAGCGGGGGCGAATTCCGCCATGAAGCAGGGGGCGAATATACCCATGAAGCTGGGGGCAAAAATACCCATGAAGCGGGGGTAAATATACCCATGAAGCGGGGGCAAATTTCCCCGTGAAGCGGGGGCGGATATACCCATGAAGCGGGGGCAAATTTCCCCATGAAGCAGGGGCAAATATACCCATGAAACTGGGGGCAAAAATACCCATGGAGCTGGGGGCAAATATACCCATGAAGCTGGGACAAATATACCCGTGGAGCTGAGACAAATATACCCATGGAGCTGGGGGCAAATATACCCATGGAGTGGGGGCAATATATACCCATGAAGCGGGGGGCAACATATACCCATGTGAGCTAAGGGCAAATATACCCATGTTAGCTGCCTGGGGGCAATATATATATCCATGTGAGCTGCCTGGGGGCAATATCTATATCCATGTGAGCTGCCTGGGGGCATATATCTATTTCCATGTGAGCTGCTTTTGGGGGCAATATATAAATCCATGTGAGATGCCTGGGGGCAATATATATATCCATGTGAGTTGGGGCAATATATATCCATCTGAGCTGGGGGCCAATATATCTGCCCGTCACTGCGAACCCAACACCAGCTCTTGGCCAAAACTGGTAGAATGCCCCCCCCCCCGAAACCTGTTTCTGGATCCGCCCCTGGAATGCAGTGGTAAGCATTTATCCAGAAACACTATTTGGTCAGTGAGATTTTCAACAGTCATCTTTTGGCAAAATATAGAATGAGCACACTCCTATTTTGGCTGCATTAAAATCTATGAGAGTGTACTATGCAGAAAAACTTTAATAAAGCACAGAATTTAATAAAAAAAATTAGAGATATTCAAAAATGATTGACCACAAAACATCCAAACCTTGAACGATTTGAGCTACAGAAGCAACAGAGGAATACAACCGGATTAATTCATGGCAAGGACAGGACAGTGAGGAATACAACAGGATTAATTCATGGCAAGGACAGGACAGTGAGGCTACTATGGGCACAAATGTTACAGTCACAAATTATTTATAAAGTGCCAGCAAGTTTGTAGTTCTGTGAAATGGGTGAGACATAACAACAAATATTCATACAAGTTAGACACACCGAGAACAGTGGGAGAGAGGACCCTGTTTGAGAACTTGCAGTCTAAGAGGAAAAATAATCCTTTGTCCGGTATAATACACCGTAGAAGTTTGGCTTGTACAAAAACCCTATGGTATTCAGTAACAAGAATCTGTTTATTTTTTATCATTATTATTATAATTATTCTTTATATAACACCACAAATTCTGCAGTGCTTTACAAGATCAGTGTACAAGGAGGGAGTTGATACATTGGAATACCACACATGGATGGTGACATGATTCAGGGGGACCCTGTTCCCACGGGAATTTATAATCTATGAGAAGTACAAGTATTTTGTGAGGAGGCACATTTGTATCATTAGGTGTCTTGCCCAAGGACACTCGCTGGTGGCATTGGGTCATCTTTCCATGATTGTAGAGCACCGACCTAGGTTGAACCCACTTCTCATAAAGTTGAGACTTCTCCACAGTTGTATTGGAGGGATGTGCTGAGCAGGAGTTTGACTTGCTTCTCCACAGTTGTATTGGAGGGATGCGCTGAACAGGAGTTTGACTTGCCTCTCCACAGTTGAAGGACAGAGATGTTACCACTGAACTCCACAACCAATATTGTGTGGTATGTACCGGTAGGTGTTTTGCCCAAGGACACTTTTTTTTTTTGAGAAAGGATTTTACCAGGAAGGATACATTGAGATTTCTCTCGTTTTCAAGTATGTCCTGGGTGGCGAGTATGTAGCGTTAGGTGTCTTGCCCAAGGACACTTACTGGAGAGGTGCTCGTCGGGATTGAACCCATGATTCCACAGGCTCTCTCCACACAGAGCAGTGATGTTACCTCTACTCCACCCAGCCGGTACTGGAGAGGTGCCCTGGCCGGGAATCGAGCCTGGGTCTCCACGGTTATAGAGCAGTGATGTTACCTCTACTCCATCGGGGCGGTACATTGACCTGCACATCAGGCTTGTGTTTGTGAAACTAACCTGAAGCTTTGAAATAAACACAGTGACATAATAGTACATGAAAAGTAACAATTTTGCCTTTTGTTTTTAAGAATTCCTTTTGTAGCCTTGCCTAAAGTACATACCTGAAGCAAATAAAAAAAATTAGCAATGGCAGTTCTAGACAATAAGGGCCATATTACATAGTTGGTGCTAACTTAACCAGAGCGGTTGTAAACTTACCAGAACCATTATAGCCTATGGAGGTTTTAAGTTTAAAACAGCTCTGGTTAAGTTAGCACCAACTTTGTAATATAGCCCCATGTATTTATTAATATTATTATTTTCATTATTTTCTTTTACAATATAGAATGGGAAATTAAACTAACAAAATTACAAACAGAGGTCAAAGCTGTGACATGAGGCTCTATCCCAACCCTGTCATTAGCAGAAAGCCACTAAGGCTAGGGCCAGACGAAAGCAACGTGAAAAAGTGCGTCCGAACGCATTGACGTATTTTTTCACAGAATGCGCAAAAACGGTCAGACGACGCACATTTTCAGGCGTGATTTTGTACGGATCGTCAATAAAACTCTTTTTGCGTCTGGACGTTAAGTAGGCTGGACATTAGCAGTGTCTGACATCTCCTAATCACGCAAACATGCCGCTATGCCGCAGCTGCGCACTCAGTACTTCAGTACTAGCGGTTCAGCGTTCTCAGAAAAATGCGTTCAAATTCCACTTGCGTTGCACGGCCGGACTTTTGTGCGGCCGTACATCGTATATTGGCCGTCATTGCCCGTCATCTGCTGCTAGTGCGGCCGTAATTATGTGCGCCAGAACGCACGTTAAAAGTGCGCTGGTCTGACCCCAGCCTTAACGGACGCTTTTCCAACTGCACTACTACAGGATACTGGCAGCAGCCCCATGGGCCACTGCTGGTAGCGGCTCCTGGAGTCCATATAACCGCATCATGATGGGTTATCAGTTACCAACATAGAAAAACAGAGATTTCAGCTACACTATAAGTGTATCCGTCACCTATATTCTTGCACATGTTCTAATCCATAGCAATACCTTTCTCAATCTCCATTCAATGTGTTACTCATTATAGGAAAAAAAACTATAAACACTCCATCTCTATGGATGCTCAATGACCTTATGCCCAAAACATCCTACTAGTGTTCACGGTTCTACAGCAAGGTCATCTTAGCAGCTGTCCCATTCTGTGTTTTTGTTTTTAATCCCATAGTGGAATCGTTTCTGGTGAAGCTATAAATGAAAACCCACCAGTCTCTCAGATGAGTGAGAAGCAGCAGAAGCATACGTGGTCGCTTAGAAAGCAGCTTTTGGTTTCATTAGGTAGGACCCACCTAACCAGAGGTGCCGCAACGTGGCAGGTGAACTTAAACTTCAATGGCCATTCAAGTAAACCAAAACCTCAGATTGTGTTTTGTTTCACATGGAGTTCTAGGGATAAGCGCAGATGACCTCTTTTATTCTTATGTTTTATACATGTTACTGGGCTGGATACTTCGGGTAGTTACAGCCGCCCTGGTAGGGATCAGGCGCGACACTGTTTTTTCTGTATGTATTCAGCTACAAATGGCTTAAAGGGACACTCTAGGCAACATGACCACCTAAGCTATTTTAGGTGGTCATGATGCCCAGAGTATGCTGCCCCCTGTCCCCCCTCCCTCAGCTCAAAAAGCTGAAAACAGCTGAGAGAGGCGGAGGACTTTACTCCGCCCTCCCAGCTGTCAGTCAGCAGAGCGGGAATCATATTTCCCGCTTCTGCCGACTTTTGCCGAGTAGGAGACGTCATCGCGCTTTCAGCACGATGACGTCTCCTACTCACCGCAGAAGCTGGCGGCTCCCTCTGAGGGTTAGTGTTGCGCGCATCCTCTTGCGCGCAACACTAATCCTCAGAGGGAGCCGGGAGGAAGCCTGCCGATTGGCTGGCTTATGTGAGAGGCGCGCATGCGCGCTTCTCACGTAAACCAGAAGCCAAGACGCAGCAAGAAGGACGGGAGCGGAAGAGGAGGGAGGTGAGTATATAAAAAAAAAAAGACGCCGCTGGAAACAAGAGGATTTTAGGGTAAGTATTACAGTTACAAAAAAAAAAAAAATCGAAAGTTTTATTAAGGGAATAGGGATAGGTTAGGATAAAAAAACGGGGGGTGATTTTTTGAGTAGAGTGTTCCTTTAACTACTGAAATAACAATAACCTACCTGGCAATACAGACTGACTTCTGCTATTGTTTGCATACAGGGCTATTCAGAACGAGGTGAAAACCTTGAGAATGACTGGAGAAGTGAAAATTCTAGGTCAAAATAGTTTGGATGAAAATACGGGATTTATTGCAGACGGTTTTTTCTAATTCTGTCCCACTAGACCCGTGGGTTTTTCTGCTGTCTAGACCAGCCCCAGGTTTTACTTTCCATGAGAATAAACTAATAGCTAAAATTACATTGGCTGCAAGACGGGCAGTAGCAGAGGTTTGGAGACAACCTTGTTTACCAAAGCTAGAAAAAGTATTCATAAAAATTAAAGATACACAGGTCATGGACAAACTTACGGCTTTGGTTCATAATTCTATGACCTCTTATAATAAGACCTGGGGACCGTGGCTGGATGCAGGATTGTAACGGGTTTTCTTTTCTCTTCTCTTTATTTTATTTATTTTTTCTGAGATATTATATGGGTCCGGGCCGGGCCTTCCCCCCCTTTTTTTTTTCCTCTCCCCCCTCTTCTTCTATTTCTTTCTTCTTTTTCTTTGTAAAGTATAGGTAAAATCAAGATGCTTAAGCTGTTTTTCTTGTGGATGGATATTAAGTTGATTTTCAAATATGGAGCTATACCATTTCCATGTAGATGTATTCTGAAAATTTTATGCATCTAATAAAATATGTTTTAAAAAAAAAAATAGTCAAACCAGAAAAATTCTCCCATTTATCTCACTTTCCAAATTGGCTATTTGGTCTAGATTGTTCATTCTCCTGGCAATTCTCAAGGTTTTCACCTCTCTCTGAATAACTTGATTGTTTTGCTGCGTTGTTTCAAATGGCCCATCAACCAGTGCCTAGCAAAGGATGCGGACAGCTAGTGAAGGATGATTGGTTGAGCTGTCTCAACTGATTCCTGATCTCTGCAAAAAAACGGCTTGTAAGAGACACTGGAAATTCAGAGGCAAGAATTATTTTTATTTTAATTTATTGCATCTCATTACCAACAACAGCAGCGTGGAGCTCTCTGTGTTATTGCTGCCACTTGTTTTATTATTATTATTTTTGTTTTATTTTATTTTGGCATAATGAGTGGTTTCCTACGTGTTTCCCTGTTTGCACCTAATGAAAATTAATATTTTGTGCTTTCGTGTGCTATTATGTTGTAACTCAATGTTTAATTTGCATTGCAAGCGTCACTCAAAACAAGCTAATATTTCTTGTGCAATCAGTAATAGATAACTAGAGATTTTTATTCACGTGCTTACAAATATGTATATGTACCATCTGCTTATTTTAGTCGTGGAGCCGTTTTTAGATAAGAACCATAAAACGGCTCCTAATTAAGATACATCATGTAACATAAATCCTAGCCGCTCTCTGTTTATTTCCTGGTAAACTTCTTGCTGACAGTAGGAAATGCAAATTGTTACTACGCATTCAGAGTAGTCATTTATTTTTCCTTTCAAACAAAGACTTCGGCTCTCAGACAAAGTAGTCGGGCAAGATGCCATTAACAGTTGGAATGTGGTGGAAAATTGATTTATCTTTTAATAAATAATGACTAAATCACTAAGTGGATTTGTAAATTAATTGTTGTCTTATTGGAATAAAAACCTGCTCCTCCGCGTTTGATTTATGCCGTCAGGCCGAGTCCTTCTTTTCCCCCTTATTAGTTTGTTTATCACTGAGAAATTACTGATCATAATGGCTGTGATTAATAACCGACACGACCATCTTCCTATATGTTAACAGACTGCCTCCACTGAATGGGACTGGAATTGGTCAGTGTTACTGTCAGACTGCTTAAAAGCAAACCGGGTGACGTTTCATGCACTGCTGGGACACAGGTACCTGATTTCCCTTCCATGAATAAAAAATAATATGTTTAT
The DNA here is from genome assembly GCA_009667805.1 of Leptobrachium leishanense. Lineage (NCBI taxonomy): Eukaryota > Metazoa > Chordata > Amphibia > Anura > Megophryidae > Leptobrachium > Leptobrachium leishanense. The sequence continues at coordinate 94,927,778 of CM019063.1, read as the reverse complement.
TTTCTATAGTGCATCTATGCATATGTATGATTTTGTAAATTAAACCGCCGAGATCCTGTATTCAGGCAAATGGTCATAAAATTTGTGTGATATTGTTATTTGTATTTATTATATGATATTTATATCCTCTAACTGCACCTTGTTGTGATCTGTGGACTTCCATGGAAAACAAAAGAAAGGCTTTTTTGTGCATGCACAGGTCGTTGTCCACCCCATCCAGGTTAAGCCATGTGGTTTGTTTTAGATATTGGCACATATAAATACCTATATATTGCAATTGTATATGGGAACCAATGAAATTCAGTCTAGGCTCAATAATCTAGCGACAAGGGTAACAAAAATTAGTTCTGGTAGTATCTCGTCCGGTCAAGAACACCTTACATGTTTTCGTTGACTCCAAAGTGACCAAGGCAAACCGTAGGGCCTTTTTAGGATATGGATTTTGAAAACTTCATTGACTGGGAAATAAATATGAAACTATGATAAGATACAGATATATTTTACAGTGCATAGACAATACAATAACACAATTATGGAATCTGCTGTGGGGTTTTTCTTAGGGCATTTATCTTCCTTCTTACATTTCGTGAATTCAAAATGGCTGATCCTTTCAAGAAGCAGAATCTTTCCAGCAGTAATACAATGGATATATATTCTAGGGGAGAACACTCCGTTTTTGTACCTATTGAGGTTTAAAGAACATATAGTAGAAGTAGAATGTTTGCACATTATGCTTAATGAGACTGATGCCGAGAGTCCTTCACATATTGCAACTTCAGCTCTGTGTCACTTTGGAATGATTCTTGGGTACATGGAATTTATGGGCTAAAGCTTGACATGTGCTGCAATCATTTATTGTATGGTCGGTCACAATACGTATTCAACAATAGGAAAGTGATTGCGAATTCCCTCTCAGTAAATTCTGTGACCATATATAGCTGTTTGATCCTCACTGTTTTTGTTCAGGAGTCACAGCAGCACAAGAGATCAGTCAAGAGGAGAGCCACATTACTGAAATACCTGTAACTTATCCGTTTGACTGTCCCGGATTAGCTGTGCTCTCTGGGGCAGTAATAAAACGATGTGCAAAGTCAGAATGTGACTGCCGAGCAGTAACAAGAAAATGGGTGCAGCGCGTCATCTGATGGTGTCCACACGTCATCTGATAGAGCCAACCTTACACGCAACTAATACGGCGCTGAAGCATTCGGTGAGGGTCCATGAGCCACCACTGTCGACTCCTTGAGCCGTGCAAAGAGGAACAGTGATATATATGGTATTGGAAGTTCAAGAGAGATGACAACAGCTTCTGTGTACACAATGCTAGAGGCCAAGTCATCATGCTTGGTATGCGCTGCATTGTATCCATTGAATTCTTCATTATTCAGAGCACAGTATTTTGGCAGGAGTCGCGATCACACATCTAATAAGTAGGCAGACAGCCTGTGACTCTACAGAAGTGACCAGGGTATAACTCCCATGATCGTGGCTGGCAGAGAATTATTGGAGCTATATCTCTGTAACGGCTGGAGATCAGCAGTGGTGGCTCATTAGACTTAGAAAAGACAAATTATTCTTAATTATATGTGTGCAATATTTTAAATCTGCATTGTCTAACATACACCTGTAGCATTATTATAAAAACATATCCTTTTAGTGCCAGGGCATTTTTTAAGTTTGTGGTTGCTGAGTCCAGGGCAATATTCAGTATTTTGCCATTATGGAGTTTATGTAATTTTCTTATAAACTGTATACAGCTTGGCTATGTAAACATATATTTGTTTGGTTTTCCCCGTTAGCGTCCCCTTTTCTGTTCCTAATGCTAAAATGGGGACGCTAACAGGGAAAAGGAAAACCTGCGTCTGCAGGTTTCCCTGCAGCATCCCCATTTTAGCATGAGACTCCGGGACAGGGACTACTTCAGCACCTTTCCCAGAAACAATCACTACCCTCGTGGATACTTGTGGTAGCGCTTCCAGGTCACCGCAAGTATCACCTTCTGGAGTCTATAGGACTCCATGGAGGGTTGCTCTGCTGGCCTGCGAGTGATCGTGTTTGGAGAGGGGACTATTTATCCCCAGTCTCACTCTGTTCCTGGGGGCAAAAAGCAGTGGATCAGGCCATTGTTCCCGCCGCAGGATGAGAGGCGAGTATCGGATTTATTTGGGGGGGTTACGCTGGTCCTAAATGATTCAGCAAAAGCGAATTCCGTTGGCACCAGCTACCAGGTGACGGTATATTTTTTGCTAACCCATCGGTACGGTAATTAGTGCTAGGACTTAGTAATACTTTACTTATCCTTACTCTAATTACGGATTGCGCTCCACATGTTAAGTATTAGACGCACAACGTACAGTAAGCTCGCAGAGGCTAGTGCAATCACCGATGCGCTAATGCATTTTTGTGAGGTTTAGCGTTAGGAAGGTAATATGGGGGCATGCGTTAAAGTCACTTATCCTGACGTTAATGTTACAGTTGGCATTCACTATTGCATAGAGCCCACAGACTTTTTTTAGGGTAGAATTCAGATTTTCACAAAGCTATTCACAAATTTGCCTTTGTTGCAACGACTATGAACTCCAGCATTTCCCAAAGGGAAATTCAAGCCGTGGCAGAAGAAGCAGCTTCATCAATGAATATTCCTAATGCTATCTGAATACACCTTTTGGGAAATGCCAACGTTTTCCGTCCTTGCAATAACGGCAAACTATGGTGGTTACAGTGAATAGCCTTGTAGGTGTCGGTTTTACCTTTATTCATAGCCTGTATTCTCATTTTTCCATATTTAAATTCTGGCCATTAGGCTTACAGAAACAATGTGCATGTAGAACTGGAAACTGTTAGAGGGGATCATTTTTCTGGTTGATTTTTTTTTTTTTATTTCTTCATGCTCATTAAACCCTCTCCCACACTCTTAGAATTACCCAGAAGCCCCACATGCTCATTCCAATATCTGATGTCCCTATTTTGGTTTTATTTTCTTGAAGGAACCATTTACGGTAGAGATCAACTTATTTATTGCAAACCGGACACCACAGCAACCTGATGTGCGCTTGGTATTTTTTTTCTTTCTCGGCTCTGATTCTATTGCATTCTGTGGCTGCGGGCTTTTGTTTTGCTCAGGACTAGAAGTAATAAGCCTCTCTTCATTCCCCTTCCTTCTCTAAAGATAAACTGGAGGAGGGCAAATGTAAATTGCAGGTTAAAGGTGATATATCCCTGTTAATGTGTGAAATCTCACAGGAAACTGGAACATTAAATAGAGGCCTCTAGCTACAGAACTTTGCAAAAAAAATTCACCTCTCGAAATACTTAGATTAGCTGGGCAGTGGAAAAACATTCATGTTGAGTAAATGCCCATTATTCAGTCCTGCAGAGTATACCGCCACTTTATGCATAATTATGCAACCCGTACATTGTTTTCCTCCAGGAGTTTTCGATGGCGTGCACAAGGAACTTCCATTTTTTTTTATTCCAAATTTGGATAGCTTCACCCAACATGTGTGCTGGGCCCAAGATCCATTTGACCCTACAGCAATTTTATTTTAATCCTTTCCACATTTCCCAAGTGTAAAGATGCCGCCACAAACTTGTTGTGAAGAGGGAGCTATCAATAGGCATGACTCTGTTCCAAGGCAAAAATTTTCCAAAGAGAAAAAAATAGTGTAATATACAGCAGTGCCATATGCTAGCAGAAAAAGATAGAAAAATACCCCATAAACGTCTGTGAAACAAGCTATACAATAAAAAAGAGTGGACTCTCTACCAATTAGTGCTTCCTGTACAACGTATCGGGAGCGTTATTTTACAGTACCCTGCTGAAACAGCTGAACGCCAAACAAGGAGCCCTATTACCTTCTTGTCATTAACATATCAGCTGTTAATCGATATATATAGGTGGGCTCCAGCCCATATATAACGTCTGGAGGTGCTATTCTGACCATACCGCAAGGTTTGCTTGTCGCTTGGTCATAGTGTTACCGGAATCCACTCAGCTCTATCGGGTGAAAGGTCTGCCCGGTGCGGATAATGACTATTCGGACACGAGTCTCTTCAGGAAAGGCGTACTTTATTTGACGTCAATGCTCAGCCAGGATTGAATCGCAAAGACTGAGTGACGTGAGCACATGGTCATAACATTTTATACATGAATAGATAATCCGGTACATCATCCCAATAGCCCAACCATGGGCGACACTTGCCCACCCCATGTGGGTCCGTACCTTCCCCTTGCTGAATACAAAGACATTCCACACATTGGCAGTAAATTGGCAGCTTTCCCACATTGTTATGACAATTGGATAATTTAACAACTAGCCAGATCCTGTCTCCGTCCGCCTCCCCGGGACTTGTTTACTGTGTTTACTGATAAGCGTGCAGATGGCCTAACGTAGGCCTTTGTTCTCGTCTCTAGCTCTCTGCCCTTGATGTAACTAAATCAGTATTCTGACACTCCTGCTTGTTTCTGCCCGGATCTCGTTTATTTTAATTGCTCTGCTCGTTAGTTCTGGGAATTCCAAAAGTCTATGCAAACTCGTCTAATTCAACCAATATTTGCTATATACATTTACGCGAACCAAAGTCTTGCTCAAGATGGCCGTCATGAACCATCATGGCGGCTTATTTCTGGTCTGTTTCCCTTACAATAGCATCTCCATACTGTAAATAAACATCTCTAATACCTATATATAGGAGGTGTTAATTTGCATCTGGGAGTAGAAGAACCAGTTCCACCAACGTAGCTTGTTCTTCTATTCTGGAGCCAGGATTTCTAAAGGAAATACTGACTCCCAGACCCTGGTGTTAAGTGATTTTGCATTTGTAAAATCACTTAACACCTTACAATACGGTGTAAGGTGTAACAACCTTACAATAACCCCCCTAAAAAAAAATCCTAATCTTACCTCTGATCCCATGGTGCAGAGAGTTTTACAATCCACCGCTTCCTCTGGCTATGAGCAGCAGAAGCCTGGCAACAAATAGTTCCCAGTGTCCTTCTGCATTTCATTTGTGGTTCCTGCTGGGGGGCGTGGCCAGCCGCAGAGGTGGACGGACGTGCCTTAGAGGAGCTCTGCTTTCTCCGGTATTAATTGCGATATTACCGACGTTCGCCCTTGCCATATTTCGTCCCAGACGATTCCTCGGCGGCGGGTCATATGGTGGAGTGTTCCGGGGCCCTGTCAGCCCTCTCCCCGGACCAGCGATCCACGTGCTGGCCGGATCGGCAGCATACGAGCGCCATCTTGGAGGCCTAGTGGACTAGGGGAAGCCTGACCTCGAATTGCGGTGCTCAACATCGAGATGGGGAAAAAGACCAAGCCCAGCGGAGTGGAGGTGAATACCCCAGACATCCGGCTCTCGCTGAGTGGGGCACCGGAGCGCAGACTACTGCAGAGACAGCCTTCCTGTTATGGCGCGGCGGCACCGCCGGAGGCTGGTGAGCTCACCTCCCCCCCCCACACTACCCCGCAGCGGATTCAGGAGATGGAGGATGGCGATTTGCCAGCCACAAAAAAGGACATTAAGGCCCTCCTGGCAGACGCTAGGCTTGCTTGGCAGGCTGAACTCCAGGCCCTGGAATCTGGCCTCGCTGCTACCCAGACCGAGATGAAAGCAGTACAAGCACGCACGCTAGAGATTGAGGAGGGGCAGGCCGCAACCTCCTCTCAATTGCGGGCACTCCAGACTCAGGTGGGGAACCTGCAGTCGGCTGTGGTGGCTCTTGAGGCCCGCCACCGCCGGCGAAACCTGAAACTACGAGGCATCCCGGAATCGATACTAGATACTACCCTGCTGCAATACGTTACCCGCTTCGTGATGGCCGTTCTCTCGCCTGATGTCGTCGTCCAGGATCCGGTGCTCTCGGCGGTCAGAGTGCGGAGGGCAGCTTTGGCACCGGCTGGTGTCCCACGCGACATTGTTGTGGTTCTCCGTGACGTCCGTCTGCAGATGCAGTTGCTGGAAGCGACTCGCAATACACCCACAGTTTCATTTGAGGGATCCTCCGTTGCGATCTACAGAGACCTTCCTTTTTTAGTTTTGGCTGCTAGACGCTAATTTAAGCCGGCCACTGCACTTCTTCGAGCCCACAGGGTGCGCTACAAATGGGGGCCACTCGGCTCCTTGCTGATAGCCCATGGAGATAGCCACGTTGCAGCGACCACTGCGGAAGATGCGATCACCCATCTTCAAAACATGGGAATAACCTCTGATGCCTCAAGCAACATGGCGAGCGAGTCAATGGCAGGCTCACCCCTCCCTCCCCGGGACCCGGACTGAGTGGGCCACATATGTTCTCGGCTCATACCCCCTTTACCTAGTTTCTTGGAGTGTTTACTGGTCACTGAGTCGTCGAACTATACAGCCTAGTTTTCCTTGATTCTGTCAAACTTCGCTGCGACCCCATGCTGAGACTTTCCCCCCCCTTGCCCTCCCAGTCTATACCCCTCCTCATTCTGTCTACTGGCGAGACTTGAGACTGTTGCGCTCCTCACCTATCCAGCATCTGTTTTGTGTGATAAGACCTACAGTGAGCTATGGTGGATTCTGGGCCCCCACCCCCTTCCTCCCCTTTTTCTTTTCTTTTCTTTTATTATTGTTTGGCATTTTCTGGACGGTGCTGGGGTGTGCCATCATGTTTTGACATGCCTGGCCCTCGGACCGTCTAGGCCTCGTGACATTATACCTCCATGGCCTCCTTCGGGAGCGCGCCAGGAGCGTCACGGTGATGGCCACTGCCCTCTCTCCCCTCCCCCCTTTTTTTTATTTTTTTTATTTTTTATTATTTAACCTTCTTACCCCTGGATCCACCAGCGTCTACTGTCATTGTACCAATGAACCTGGTCCCCGCCCTCCACACACATCGCGTTAGATACCCCCCTCCCTGTTTTTTATGTGATGTCTCTGCTATATTAGCCTTGCATGGCTTTTTTGCGGGTTGAGTTGTGACCCATTGCATTATAACAATAAAATTGTTTAAAATAATTTGTGGTTCCTGCTTGGCTTTGTTCATGCAAGCAGACAGGGCCGTGATCTGCTCCATGGAGTCCTATAGACTCCAGGAGCCGATACAAGCACCGGCGCTGCTTCTCTGTTATTCTGACGCCTGCTGTTATCAGCAAGAGGGGAGTGGCCCAAAGTTTGTAAGTGTACCAGACCCACCTGTTAACACTAAGGGCTATGAAGGTATATACAATATTTCTATATTTTATACTTGCACCCTTGCCGTTTTTTTTTTCTTTCTCCATTTTTTGCGAAATGTTAAGTGGATTAATGTTATTTAATCCTGACAGTTAAACTCCTAAAAGCTTCTCAAGATTTAATTTGCCATATAAATGCTCAGTGCTTTCTAGTGTGAAAATCATGGCTGCACTATCTTAATATCGGCAGGGAACCTTCTATGTCTGACAAGTATATTGTCATCGCAATTTGCAAATGTTGTGTTTTAGATGCTAGTAGCGAGAATGCTTTTATGTTTGCTATATATGATTTTGATCTTTCCACAGCTGGAGGAAAGTTCTACCATAAAACCATTCTAACTGCATTGTGTAAATGCTGTGTCATACTTTTATATTTTTCATTGTGTTTATAGTGGAAAAAGTTGCATGCCAGAATTGTTTTACCATACCAAAAATAATACTTGTTTACATTTTAATTAAGTTAGAATATTTCATTTTAATCTTTTATTTTACTACCTTAATATCCTTTCGCTTAGTTGGGTGGTCCAAATTAGCATCGGTGTAATGTAAAGTTGCACCAGTGCCATCTGTGCACTATGTGAGTGCTCAAACATACATACAGGAGGGGGTTGTAACCAGTATCAATGTGTCCTGTTATAAACAAAAAATGTGCCTTGAGATCAAATTCCCTGGAGCCACTGGACACGTTGTTTTCTCAATTTGGGACCACTTGCAAATTCCAAACTTAATACTACATTGAACTATACTCAGTACTGGATGATATACTGCAGAGCTCCACAGCAATAAGACTCACAGAAATGTGTGGTGTGCATGAGCGTATCACAGAGCTACACAGCAATAAAACTTACAGTAATGTGCAGTGTGTATGAGCGTGTTACAGAGCTTCACAGCAAGAAAATTCACCATAATGTGCTGTATGTATGAGCGTATTACAGAGCTGCACAGCAATAAAACTCACAGAAGGTTATTCACTCCATGCTGGTGTTTGCCATTATTGCAACCAACAGTGACAATCATTGTTGTTGCAACTGCTACAAACTTCGTTGTTTCATCACTGAATCTTATCTTGACCATGTTTGAATTTCTCTTTTGTGGGAGGCAAAGTGTACAGAACTGTTAACACTGTTGCTTACTGAATAACATCTACAGTAAAGTGTGGTATGTATGAGTGTAACGCCCAGTAATGCGCAGTGTGTATCACAGAGCTCCACAGCAATTAAACTCACGGTAATGTGCAGTATAAGTGTCTCATAGAAATACCTTCCTGCACCCTGACCCCATCTCCCCCAAACACTGACTCTACCACATCCCCACACTGACGCAGACCCCATTACCCACGCACTGAACCTGACACAATCACCCACACATACACTGACCCTGACTGCCCCCACATGGCTTTTGCTATTGTGTGCTGCAATGCTGCCGTCAGGTTTTAAGGTGGGCGCTCGAGAGGCAAGGCAAGATGTGTGGGAGGAATTTGCCACCCCGTAACGATGCCCATGGGTGGAGGCAACATGGAATCGGTTTGTGAGCCGGTACTTTGAGATCTCTGATTTATACCAAAGAGTTTTGCGTCACACAGCATCTAGGCTTTAATTATATGGATCGATTCTTGACAATGTAGCTGTTCCTACACGGTTATGAAGATGTAACATTGATTTTTTTTTCTTCTTACCACAAAATAAAAATCGTATCAAACCTTAAACAATGAAAGGAAATAACACCTCTGATTAGCCCCCTGCCATAAATAAAGGGAGTAGATGATAAACAGAATGAACATGGAATAATAAATTGTAATTAAAGTCTTTTGTAAAAAAAATAAATGTGTGCACATAATTCACGAAGAAATCATTCTTAAGTAGCCTGCTCTCTGTTACCAGCCCGGTGAATGGATTGGTTTTCAGAGGTTGATACGGTCATTGTTTATGCACATACATTATGATCATGAATTATGACCCCTCAATGTCATCTATAGCTTGATAATGGGCATCTATCAATGTCTGGGACCATGGAAGCTTGTTATGCTACTAATGTACCATCTTTCTCAAAGCTTATTATATAATATCATAAAAAGGAGTCTACAGGAAAGAAAACCCCACATGGTAAAAGTGAAATTACTAATTGTACTTTAAGCCATTCATGTAAAATAGGAGTTTTCATATAAACTCAATATGTGACCTTTCTTGTATTAACCTGTAAATGCAAAATTGAAGTAATGGCGGATGGACCCATGTAGTCATAAAGCTCCTACAGTTGATAAACACACACCAGGTTCATCGTAAATCATCTTAAAAGATGAGTTCAATTACTTTTTGTGGTACAAAGTGCAATAATAGGGATGACAAAAATGCAATATATGTTCTGCTTGGCAGTGGTGAACATCTAAGCCACATTGTTGTTGTATGGAGCATTTATTCTGAGCAAAAACACGGCTAGATGATTCCCCAGTGAAGCATTTGACCGTGAAACAAAATGGAAAATGAATGCATTAAACACCCATGAAAGCAAAAAACCCCATTTATGTGTCTGTGTTACATTGACATTATAATGTACTCAAAACAATATCCCTCAGCAAATATCTGCAATCTTTCAGGTTTGTTGCTTCCTGTCCTCATGTTGTTTTTTTTGTTTGTATAAAAGAACACATTTGCAGGGCGATATGGCCCTTTTAACAATTGTATCCCATAAAAGAGAGACTATAACATGCACACTATAATCACAGACTGATTAAACCACACTATTTCATAATGTGACAATATATTTAGAAATTATTTCAGGTTAATTCAAAAAGTCTCAATGGCTTCCATTCACTAAAGGGTCTGTTCACAAAGCACCGAAATTGCCCACTATTTATTTATTTATTTATAAAGGATTTTACCAGGAAAGATACATTGAGATTTCTCTAGTTTTCAAGTATGTCCTGGGTGCTTTTATTTTCGCCGTACTTTAGCACACTTCAGCTATTCCATTTTGCCGAAAATATGGTAAATTGACTATTTAGCAAAAGGATCACCGTATCTTGCCAAAATTGGAGTCGCCAAAGCAGTTATCGGATGTCGACAAAAACCGCAGGAACTGCAGCGATAACTGCCGAATTGGCGTCGGCGAATTCAACTGAACTGCAAAAAATAAATAAACTCTATTCTCCTAATAGGTGTGTAGACCAATAAAAATGGATTAAAATGTGTCTAAATAATAAGAAAGGGCCTATAAAAAAATAATAGTAACATCTGTTAAAGAATTTAAAAAACACCTTTTTAAAAAAATTGGGAGACAAAAATGTCGTACAACAAATACAAAAAGGTCTTCTAAAAAATAAAAAAGGCTTTTGCTGAAAATTAAAAGAATAAAGTCTTTTTAAAAAGAAAATTGAAAAACATTACGGCCCCTGTTACATTCTTCACGCTAACGGTAGCGTTCACCTGCGTGAGCGCTACCGTTAGCTGCGGTATCTGCCGCATATTACAATCCAAACGCAAACGGGTTAAAAAACCCGTTTGCGTTTGGGACCTTGCGCTGTTCAGCGCGAGGTCACTGCACTTTGCGCTCCCTATACTTAACATGGGGAGCACAAAGTGTTAATCAGCGCTGGATTACAATGTACCAGCGCTGATTAACGCCTGGCTCTGGTCAACGAAAAGTTAACCAGAGCCAGGACCTGGTGTTAACGGATTCCGCTGGTGCAGTATCCGTTAACACCAGCTTAAAAATTAAAATATCCCATACTTACCCTCTGTCCCGCGGCGAGGACCGCGGCTCCGGTCGCCTCCTCCGGCCAGCGGGAGCAGGGAAAGACTGGGGGAAAAAGTCCCCTCCGTCTTTCCCTGCATATCCCTACGCCGACCGGCCGGATCTCGCATCACTTGACCGGCAGAGGGGAGCCCAATGGAGTCCTATGGACTCCATTGAGAGGAGGCGCGCAGCTGCGCGCATCCTGATTTTTAACGCTCGCTAACAATGCAGGCAGCATTTTTTGCCCCTGCATTGTAATCTGGCATTAAAACGCGGGCGCAAGGGGGGAAACTGCAGGTGCACTTTTTCCTCCCCTGCGCTCGTGTTTTAACGCCAGGAGCGTAATAGGGGCCTACGTTTTTACATAGAATCCTATGGGATTCACGTCTTTAAACCTCTCGAGCTGAAACACCGAAAATCGGCGATTTTCGCTGGAATTTCAGTGTTCTGCGAATGGGGCGTCTTCTATGGGGCGTCTTCTATGGGGCAATTCCTGCAGCACATTGCACCATAGTTTGCTGTCAATTCGCTGGTATTTGGAAATTGACCGTTCTGTGCAATTCGGCGGCAAATTTGGAGTTTAGTGAATAATCCCTCAAATCTAATTTACCATTTGTTTTTATTCTCATGTGCATACATTGATATTTCTCTTTTTGACTCCTATTCTCCAATCTGTTGAAAGGTTTCATTTTGTTCAGAATAGCTTCTCATCCCTCTATATTTCCTAATGTTGTAAGGGCAGGGGCTGTGACCCCTGTATAGTGTTGTGTGTATGGAACCCAATGGCAAGCCGTCAAAGAAGGAAACCAGAAGATGTATAAGTAAGTAATTGAGTTTTTACTGAAATGAAACAAGTAAGTCCAGGACAAAAGACTATCAGGGTTATCCAAAGAGATTCGAAAAGTCACCGCACGTTCGGTGACTTTTCGTTCTCTTCAATTCGGTTCCTTTTGCCGATTGCATTTCGGTGACCCTGCGGTGTATTCAGCAAAGAGCACAGGGTCCCCGAATTGCAGGGAAAAGCTGCCGAAAACCTGACGAAAACTAACCGAATGCACGCTGAAAACAAGCAAAAACATCTGGATTAACCTTCGACGAACAGGAGCTGAAAAGGAGCCGAACCGAAGCAGCTGTGACGTAGATGAGGCAGTGAATAAATTAGAAAAACCATTTGTATGAATCTGGGAAAAAGAAACGCTGTTTGCAAAGAAACTACTGAGCGAAAATGTCTGAAATTTTCACAGGAGGCCCAGGGAATGATAATAAAGAGGGCTGTTACAAAAAAAATTAGTAAATTGGAAAAAAAAAAAAAAAAAATCGGACTTTTTAAAAAAAAAAAAAAAAATCTGAAAAATGCTTAAAGTATCCTAAAAAATCTATAAATAAAGAGACTTTTTGCTGCAGAATTTTATAATGAACGGTTTATTAGATATTGAATTAAAACGGGAATATTTTTAACATTGAAGCCTATGGGATTCTCCTGAATAAATTTGCCGAATTAAACCACCGAATGGCAGGGCATTAGGGGAACCTTTCACTGCTGGTTTGTGTTCTCTGAATAGCCGAAGCAGTGCTTTTTCATGGGGATTTCACTCCCCTCGAACAGGCACCGAACAGGCACCAAATGTGCAGGCAATTCGCCAGGATTTGGCGTATTGCCTGCTCTCTGGATAGCCGAATGGCCAGGAAAGGTAACCGAACGCTGATTTTCAGCATTCGGTTACCTTTCTCAAGCAATTCGGATCTCTTTGGATAACCCTGTATAACTCAAAAGGTATCCTTGGTTTGGTGGAAAGTCCAGAATGGGGAATTACGAATAAGGGTCTTCGGGTTCAGAAGTGGAACAACCTATAGTCCAGAACGAAGGGTTGTAGAAGAGGGTAACGTGGGCTGTGGCCTATTGAGACAAGCCTGTATTGAGGAGCTGGTGCTATGGTCGTGGGGGAAAGCTTGGATACAGGATCTGGAACTGGTATCGTGGACGTGGAAGAAAACCTGTAGATGGATCTGGTGCTGGAACCGTGTGTCCTGGAGGCCCTCACCCCCTGGCACCCCTTTTTGTGCCTTTTACTACATGTTCCCTGCAGATTCCAAAACCCTTGTATAAACAATTCACCTTCCTGATTCTACCGTTCTGGCCCTGGATCCACACCTGCCCTTCATCCTCCCTGATTAGCCCTGCATATAAGGGAGTCCCACCCTCAACCCTGGACTTCCACATTGAAGTTACTGACTGCAACCCTATCTGCCAAACTCCCTGAAACCTCCTGACCATCTCCTGAATTCTACAACCAAAGACTCCAAGGACCCTCTGTATTTATCTGGACTCTCATTGCTTCACTTACCGGTAACCCTCCCATCCTGCTCCCCCTCTGCCCCCATCTAAGCCTTGCCGTGTACCGAACCCCTGCTGTACCACCGACTATTCTCTGCCAGCCTTGCCGTGTACCGAACCCCTGCTGTACCACCGACTATTCTCTGCCAGCCTTGCCGTGTACCGAACCCCTGCTGTACCACCGACTATTCTCTGCCAGCCTTGCCGTGTACCGAACCCCCCTTGCTGAACCCTGACGACGCCATTGCCTGTACCCTTTGTCTGATTTCATGCCACTGTGTTTACCTGCAATAAACACTCATTGCTATTCTGAATCTGCCTTCATCACTGCATCCTGGGCTCACAACCCCAACCTGCTACACCCACCGCAGTCAAACCCTTACAGAATGTGGAAGTCCAAAACCTGTGAGCCCGCGGTGATCCATGCCATGGTGAAGAACTTGAAAGGTGCCTTTCTACAGATCCAGCAGTACCTGGACTCCCTGCTTGATTATGTGCAGCAAAACCCAAGGGGCACCTCATCTAAGGTGCGCGTTCCTGCTACAGAGGGAGCCAGAGGACCGCTGACCCCAGAAGAAAAGGCAAGGAGGAGGGCGCTAGACCTCTGCTTCTACTGCGGGGGCCCCTTGCATCAAATCTCGGCCTGCCCGCTGCGCCTACCTAATCCAGGTACAAAATACTTTCATACCCCTGTTCCTGTAAAGCCTGTTTGTACCGAGCCTGCACCTGTCAAAACCACCAGGCTGGTGGTTAAAACAGTACCCACCAAGCCAAAAATAGCTACACCAACGATCAAGCCCACAAAGTCTTCATTGGGGAAGCCGGTGCCTGCCCTGCAACCCACAGGATCTCAGGACGTCGCTGCCCTGCAACCCGCGGGATCTCAGGACGTCGCTGCCCTGCAACCCGCGGGATCTCAGGACGTCGCTGCCCTGCAACCCGCGGGATCTCAGGACGTCGCTGCCCTGCAACCCGCGGGATCTCAGGACGTCGCTGCCCTGCAACTCGCGGGATCTCAGGACGTCGCTGCCCTGCAACCCGCGGGATCTCAGGACGTCGCTGCCCTGCAACCCGCGGGATCTCAGGACGTCGCTGCCCTGCAACCCGCGGGATCTCAGGACGTCGCTGCCCTGCAACCCGCGGGATCTCAGGACGTCGCTGCCCTGCAACCCGCGGGATCTCAGGACGTCGTTGCCCTGCAACCCGCGGGATCTCAGGACGTCGCTGCCCTGCAACCCGCGGGATCTCAGGACGTCGCTGCCCTGCAACCCGCGGGATCTCAGGACGTCGCTGCCCTGCAACCCGCGGGATCTCAGGACGTCGCTGCCCTGCAACCCGCGGGATCTCAGGACGTCGCTGCCCTGCAACCCGCGGGATCTCAGGACGTCGCTGCCCTGCAACCTGCAGGATCTCCTGACCTGTCACCGCCACGGGGCCGTCGCCGCCGCCGTAAGGCCAAGCCGCTAACTGCCCCGCAAGAGCCGTGCAGTGCCAAGGAGGTCGCCGCCGCAGAGCCGTGTAGTGCCAAGGAGGTTGCCAAGGGCACTGCCCCACCGGTCCTTTCCACGGGCGCTGCCCCACCGGTCCTTTCCACGGGCGCTGCCCCACCGGTCCTTTCCACGGGCGCTGCCCCACCGGTCCTTTCCACGGGCGCTGCCCCACCGGTCCTTTCCACGGGCGCTGCCCCACCGATCCTTTCCGCGGGCGCTGCCCCACCGATCCTTTCCAAGGGCGCTGCCCCACCGATCCTTTCCAAGGGCGCTGCCCCGCCGATCCTTTCCAAGGGCGCTGCCCCGCCGGTCCTTTCCACGGGCGCTGCCCCGCCTGTCCTTTCCACGGGCGCTGCCCCGCGATCCTTTCCACGGGCGCTGCCCCGCCGGTCCTTTCCACGGGCGCTGCCCCGCCGGTCCTTTCCACGGGCGCTGCCCCGCCGGTCCTTTCCACGGGCGCTGCCCCGCCGGTCCTCTCCACGGGCGCTGCCCCGCCGGTCCTCTCCACGGGCGCTGCCCCGCCGGTCCTCTCCACGGGCGCTGCCCCGCCGGTTCTCACCAAGGGCGCTGCCCCGCCGGTTCTCACCAAGGGCGCTGCCCCGCCGGTTCTCACCAAGGGCGCTGCCCCGCCGGTTCTCACCAAGGGCGCTGCCCCGCCGGTTCTCACCAAGGGCGCTGCCCCGCCGGTCCTCTCCGAGGTCACCTCCAAGTCCAGCCAGTCCGAGATTGCTTGGATGATGGGTACACTGGCAGGCTTCGTTGGCCAGATTGCCATCCTGTCCTAACATGTGCAGGACGTCCAGGAGAACCAGCTGATACTACAGGCCCTGGTTTTTGACGCCCGTGTGCCATCAGTATACAGGCAGCCGGGTGATCCACTTATGCCAAGCTCGTTGACTGCCGTCAGTGCTGACCCTGGGCCGTTCGGAGTCCGGCCCTTAGAGGGGGAGCTCTGTAAGGTCCTGGAGGCCCTCACCCCCTGGCACCCCTTTTTGTGCCTTTTACTACATGTTCCCTGCAGATTCCAAAACCCTTGTATAAACAATTCACCTTCCTGATTCTACCGTTCTGGCCCTGGATCCACACCTGCCCTTCATCCTCCCTGATTAGCCCTGCATATAAGGGAGTCCCACCCTCAACCCTGGACTTCCACATTGAAGTTACTGACTGCAACCCTATCTGCCAAACTCCCTGAAACCTCCTGACCATCTCCTGAATTCTACAACCAAAGACTCCAAGGACCCTCTGTATTTATCTGGACTCTCATTGCTTCACTTACCGGTAACCCTCCCATCCTGCTCCCCCTCTGCCCCCATCTAAGCCTTGCCGTGTACCGAACCCCTGCTGTACCACCGACTATTCTCTGCCAGCCTTGCCGTGTACCGAACCCCTGCTGTACCACCGACTATTCTCTGCCAGCCTTGCCGTGTACCGAACCCCCTTGCTGAACCCTGACGACGCCATTGCCTGTACCCTGTCTGATTTCATGCCACTGTGTTTACCTGCAATAAACACTCATTGCTATTCTGAATCTGCCTTCATCACTGCATCCTGGGCTCACAACCCCAACCTGCTACACCCACCGCAGTCAAACCCTTACACCGTGGACGTGGAAGCAAGCTTAGAGATGGATCTGGTGTTGGTACCGTGGAAGCAAGCCTGGAGATGGATCTGGTGCTGGTACCGTGGGCGCAAGCTTGGAGATGGAGCTGGTACTGGTACCGTGGATGTGGAAGCAAGCTTGGAGATAGGATCTGGAGCCGGTACCGTGGAGACAAGACTGGATGCAAGGTCTGGAGCTGGTACCGTGGAGGCAAGACTGGATGCAGGGTCTGGAGCTGGTACCGTGGAGGCAAGACTGGATGCAGGGTCTGGAGCTCAGGATTCACTTGGAACAGGAACGAAGAGGGAACACTGGATAACTGAAGCGGTGAACCACAGTATAACCTGGTTAATGAACTGAGAAAGGCGGCAGGTTTAAATAGGGTTTAGAGGATTATAAGAACACCGTTCACCTGGGACTCGTAGGTGGAGCTGGGATACCTGAGCATTTGATAGGTTAATTGGTGGCATTTGAGGATCTCCAGTGCAGGTGTACCCGTAAGAGTACCAAGTTCGTTTCCTAGGAAGGCATGCGATCGCGCTTCCGGCATTCGGATCCTGGCGGCGGCGTGGGGTGGACCTCAAGCTTTCTCCTGCTTGCGGGCAGAGAGCGTGGAGCGATGCGCCACGAGGGAGTTCAGGTGAGTACCGCAGGTGTCCTAACATGGCGGCCGGGGCCAAGAGCGGGCAGGACAAATGTACATAGCATACTATGTAATGTGGTATGTTATCAAACCCTGATTGATCAGATGTGGAGATAAGATGTATGTTTAACCCTGTACTGAGTCTTTATTGTTAATTATGAGGAACGCGTAACTGTTCTGGTTCATGTTTGTTTTTTTTTTAGCAGTATCTAAGTCTGGTTTCTCCAGTGACTGAGAAGTAAAATACATCATGCTCCTAGTATTATATATCTTTATGCTGGTTGCATAACTAAGTATAATACCAAGTCCGTCCCCTTCATGTCTTCGTGATGAAGTTATATACGGGTGGTGTTGAAGTTGAAACCAACGATTGACAAGCCAGTGAAAAATGCTATGCTTCTTCAATATGAAATAACAACATGTAGATTGGGAAAAGAGAATTCTAATACTAAGTCAGTCTTCCTTTTACTTCTTGAGGAAGGCATACAGTCAATGTTTTGGGTGGCATCTAAGTTCTGAACATGGCAGTGGCTGGAATGCAAAAACTGCTATGCACCTCCAATAGCAAAACACAAAATGAGTGTTGTATATACAGTATGTATCTAAAAATGTACAAAATATTTATAAAATGCGTGTATAGCAGCACATAGTGATACCTTTTTTATCGGACTAACATTACATTTAAAAGACCAGCTTTTAAGAGTGTAACCTCTCTTCTTCAGGTCTGGACACTATACTGAGCAAAATCATACAGGGTTATTCAAAGAGGTCCGAATTGTGGCCGAAAGGTAACCGAACAGTGAAATTCAGCGTACGGTTACCTTTCCTGGCCATTCGGCTATTCAGAGAGCAGGCAGTTCGCCAAATGTTCGCCACACACGGTGCCTGTTCGAGGGCAGTGAAATCCCCATAGAGAAGCAATGCTTCGTCTATTCAGAGAACACAAAACAGCAGTGAAAAATTGCCGAATTGAATTGCTGTTCGGTGGTTTAATCCGGCAGGTTTATTCAGGAAAATCCCATAGGCTTCAATGTTAAACATATTCCCGTTTTAATTCAATATCTAATAAACCATTGATTATAATATTCTGCAGTAAAAAGTCTCTTTACTTTTAGATTTTTTTAGCATCTTTTGGGATTTTTTTGCGAAAACATTTTTAAATGTTTTTTTTTTTAATCGTTTATTCTGTAACCGCCCTTTTTAGTATCATTCATTGGATCTTATATGTAAATTTCAGACGTTTTCGTTCGGTAGTTTGTTTGCAAACAGCGTTTCACCTTTCAAACATTCAAGCGTACTGTTTTTGTTTTTTTCTCTCCATTCGTCTCCGGTGTCGGCTTTTTCCGGCGGCAGCTCTGCGCTGTGATCGGCGGCTGCTCGGGTTTCTCCGTTGTGTTCGGCGGGGTTAATCCAGATGTTTTTGTGGGTTTCGGTGCGTTCTCCGGGTTTTGCGGTGAGTGTTCGTCAGGTTTGCGGCGGCTTTTCCCTGCATTACGACGGCCCTGTGGTGTTTGCTGAATACACCGCAGGGTCACCGAAATGGGATCGCCAAATCGCACCGAATTGAAGAGAACGTAAAGTCACTGAACGTGCGGTGACTTTTCGATTCTCTTTGAAAAACCCTGATAGAATTGAACATTAAGGGGCACATGGGTGGGGGCATATGGACGGCCTATCTAATCTACAAAATATTCTGAAAGACTACAAGGGATTTGATGGGCCAATTTTGTATTATTACAATTTTTTTGACGTTAAATTGCAATAAGCACCATAACAATAAAACTATTGTAGATAAAAGCCAACAGGAAAGAGCGAATATACCATCTATTTGTGGTAGATAGACAGCCTTTTAATAACCCATGGGTTCCTGTCTCTAAAGGTTTTGAGCTTGTCACTCTGCAAGGTGACACCACACTGTATCCAATGCAATGAACAACTTGTATTAAACGTGAAACCCATGGTGCTTCAGTAAAGAGTTTTGTCAGTTTTTGCATATTTTTATTTGTCTAAAAAAATGACACATTGGGTTTGTGTACAGACGGTAAATCGACTGGCGCTAAAGGATTCATAGTGTATTGTCATCTCCTGTCTCGCCAGTCAGGTAGAGCAGGTGAAATTTGTTTCATGCCATATACCTTACACAGGGCTGTACTAGAGGACAAACAAACTAGTGGAGCTCAAAAAAGGCCAAGCAAGAATTTGAAGGATTCATTAATCAGTCTCCGACTCACAGGTGTGGTGACTTCCTCACAAGCTGTCAGTGGACTGTGAAAGTCATATCTAAAGATAGACTGGCATGTTTTGCAAATTGATAATGCTCATATAGTGCCTTTTCTGTTGTGTTTTTTTTTTTTTTTAAATGGGCTATGGTAGCATTCATTATATTGCTTCATTTGGGTGTGTATCTTGTGTTCAACTTGGTTATCAAAAATTGCAGAAGAAGGTTTAACCATCATGGTCAGGACGGAATTCAGAAGATGAACATTTCTTCTACATGATCTTTTTTAGTCAGTTTAGTAATTAGAAGTGAACGGTTTTCTGTGGGCTAAAGTATTTGGGGCAATATTCCAACAGATCCATTTCAACGAGACATTGATATTTGCGTCGTCATATGTATTGATCCGTGGCGCCCAAATATTATGACTTTTGCAACTCACTCAAGTGATTGTTTGGAATAGCTCACAATTTATCCATCAGCAACTCGCTATTAACTGCTCAGAATTTGACCATAAATAAGCAAACATTTACATTAATTGCGTAAAGCATTAACCTCAAAAGAACATGTCCGCAACCAATCCGATTCTTTGATTTACAGAGTGCTCCTGGCTTAACTGTGTAGAAAGCAGAAAATACCTCTTTGGATTTGTCACTAGGGATGGGCTGCCGGTTCGAATCGGTTCGATGTTCGCATCGAACATCGGCTGTTCGAAAGTTCGCGAACTTCAAACTTTTCAGGCCGTTCGCAAAAAGTTCTAAAAAAATTTTCATTTTTTTTAAAACCATGCTTAAAAACATCTAAAAATAAAGAGACTCTTTACTGCAGAATATTATAATGAACGGTTTATTAGATATTGAATTAAAACGGGAATATTTTTAACATTGAAGCCTATGGGATAAAACAATCTTGTTGCTAAAAGATCAGGCAGACGAGGCCCTCTAATCAGGCACTGTAGAGGGCAGACCGCCGGGGCCTCCCAAGGATCCCTTGAGGAACATGCGACCGCCGGATGACAGCTGCGACTGTGCAGGCTGGCTGACCGGGTGCATGTGGCAGAGAGGTGGCGCAGGGAGGGAGCCACAGCACCTGCGGCCACGGCAGACCCCCCCAAACCAGGATCCAGGGAGCTCCCACTGGCTGACCACCAGGCAAAGGTAAGGCGACACATTTCTAAAAGAAATAATATCCGAGGACATTTTTAAATGTCTCAAGGAACATAAAATAAAACTTTTTTTTTTTCTTTCTAATACTTACCTGATTCCTGGATCCACCAACAAGCGCAGCCTCCCGACTCCCACTGTTAGACGCTGCATACACCGGCGCGCTGTGTGCAGCTTCTGAGAAGATACACTATTAGTGTAGAGGGAGCGATGCAAAATGCGCAGCCGGCTTCCCCGCAACACTAATAGCGTATCTTCTCAGAAGCTGCACACAGCGCGCGGGTAAAAGCTAGCGTCAGACTGTAAGGTGCTGCCCGGCAGTGTGAGGATTCATATGCTGCATTAATTATTCTTCTTACAAATTTGGTTACTTAACCCGTTTGCGTTTGGATTGTAATATTGTGACATCCAGGGCCCCGGGTGGCGATCGGGGGGGGAGGGCCCGGACGCATGTTGCCGCCAGCTGGCCGAATGCCAGGAGCTCCGGCGGCACCCTGGCGCAGCTGTGAGTGATTAGGGGGCAGGGCGCGGCATGATGACGAGGAGTCGCCGGGACCTTTAAATCAGGAGCCCGCACTATACACCTTGCCATGGAGTTTCATTCCTGCATCGCTAGCTTACCGAATCAATTTGTATACTTGTTACTGACCCTGTTTGTTCTGAGGACCCGATCTGTTGCCAACTTTGCCTGCCATTTGACTATTCTCTCTGTGTACTTCCTGCCTGTTCTGTTTGCCTCCTGTTGCTACTGGTGTGCGCCGATTCTCCTCATATACAGTAGCGCAGTACAAGTGCCTAAATGTTGTTGACCCGATTTTGTTATAACAACTACTCTCACTCTGCACCCCTGTCTGGTATATTCCGCTGCTTGTTACTGCTGGTGCGCTTCCATCCTGCCATATACTATAGCGCAGTACAAACGTATATTGATCTCAGTCTGTGGTGCATATTGTTGGTGCTGTCTCCTTGGCCTGTGTGGCTGCTAGAAGTTAGGTTTAGTGGTCCCAAGTCCCAACCATCCTAAGGATCGGAGGGTTAGAGGTCTGTTACCAGGGATCCTACCAGGTCTGTCCTGGGGAATAATTACAAATATGCGGTGAACGCCGTAGCAAACGTTAACGCTCACGCTCAGCATAAAAGATTTTAATAAGCATAAAAACAAAAGAAAATAAGAACCAAAACGTGTTTCACTGCACAAGCAGCTTCATCGGTTGGTATTCCACATAATCTGGCATATGCCCACATATATAGGGCCCACATCCATTGTATCGGGTGTAGCCAATATAATTAGGCCCATATTCACATAAGGTGCTTGGTAATTCTGGTCTTCACTTCCGTCGCTCCTCATATGGTCCACATCTCCAGATCGGCAATCAGGCACACCTATATATGTGGGCATATGCCAGATTATGTGGAATACCAACTGATGAAGCTGCTTGTGTAGTGAAACACGTTTTGGTTCTTATTTTCTTTTGTTTTTATGCTTTTTAAAATCTTTTGTGCTGCAGAGTAAAGGATTCTCGTCCACTTCTTCTAAAGGGGGATAGGTGTACCCTTTCTACACCTGAGGCATTCCTACAGAGCCAGTGTTTTTCTCACAGGTTCTTTATCACATGAGTTCCATTCTATCTTTGGCTACCTTATATATATTGGTTTATATTGATTCACGCTATGGTTCGCCTCTATGTTCCTTCTTTCCATCTGCAAGCTATATACCAAGAGAGTGTATGAAGATGGGATGGGGTCATCCCTGAAGGGACCCGCTGCCTATATAGAGAGCCTTGAAATATACAAGCTCTGATCCATGTGAGTGTACCAACGCTACTTGTCCTTACACTATTTTATCAGTTCGTGCAAATTGCACTATTGTATTTTATTTTTTCTTTCATGTACCTATGAATGACCTCAACATAGCGACCCAGGTCATGGTAATATTTTCTTAGTCTTACAACGCAAGGTGTTATCCTGTGTATGGTGTGTTGAGCACTACTATTCATGGTTACGGGATACGCACAGGCACTTTCCTAATTGTATTTGTTATTTTGTCTTATTCTCTTTGTTTTTTAGGGTGAGCCCTTGTGGGATATAGCTGCCGTGCGTTTTCTGTACATTGTGTACTACTTCTGTGTCATTTCAGCGCCCCTTGTTATAGCTTTTCATTTGTAGAGGTGCTGCCTGGCAGTGTGAGGATTCATATGCTGCAACTATCGAACTTGCAAACCAACTTGCACAGGGAGTGCAACAAGAGTGCCTAAAATCCAATACTTTTAATACAAAAGGCACACAAACAAAATTAAAAGATGAAACAAAAAGGAGTCCAACACTTTTTTATATTCTCAATAGAAGTAGTATAGGTCACGCCGCTCAAATGAGATATTGAGATACTATTGAGAATATAAAAAAGTGTTGGACTCCTTTTTGTTTCATCTTTTAATTTTGTTTGTGTGCCTTTTGTATTAAAAGTATTGGATTTTAGGCACTCTTGTTGCACTCCCTGTGCAAGTTGGTTTGTAAATTGGTCTTTCGGGGTTATGCCCCTTTGAGTGCTATATCGCCCTCTTCGTTTGTTTAATTTTTAACTATCAGACTTGAAATGAACTATCAAATGGATCAACTATCAAATGGATATCAAGTAACTATCGAATTTGATCGAAACGATACAAAATTACGGAATCAGCAATGGAACCGAAACATACGATGTCCGAAATGGAACTGAAATCATGAATGGAACGAAAATGACTTGCGATTTTACAAATTTCACATTCATACGAAATAACGAAATTATTTTGTTTCGGATCGGATTTTTTTTTCGGATGCTGTGTATTTCAGTGCCGATCCGATTCAGAACATCGGACGAATCCAATGCACCGAATCGGCCCGATTCGTGAAAAAAACGAATCGGTCCAAATCGAAATGCACATCGCTATTCAATATTAAGCTGTGTCACGGATTTTGTCCTTGAGTCAAATTAAACTGAAAATAAATTAATTTGTTTCATAAAGTCCTTTGCTGACTATTACTTGTATTGTAAATTAAGATCAATTTGATAGTTGATATCAATTCGAAATTTGATTTGAAATTCGATAGTTGATATCAAATTCGATAGTGTGGGAAATGTTGTATCCCATAGGCTTCAATGTTAAAAATATTCCAATTTTAATTCAATATCTAATAAACCGTTGCTTATAATATTCTGCACTAAAAAGTCTCTTTATTTTTAGATGTTTTTACGATCTTTTAAGCATTCAAAAAAAAAAGTTTTTTATTTTTTTATCAATTCGAAATTTGCCCTGAAATTTCGAATCGAAATTTCGATTCGATCCGAAATTTCCTGTGGTCGAAAATTCGGATTCGGGATGCCCTCGGAAGCATGAAAATGGTAAATTTCGTAGGAAAAACTAATGTACGAAACGAATTGCACATCCCTACTTGAGGCTGGGATACACAGCAAGACTTAAGCCTGGGGTACATGGCAGGGCTTGAGGCTGGTGTCACGGCAAGGCTTGAGACTGGGAAACACGACAAGAAATAGCAGGTAAGCAGAGAAACAACACACAGGTCTATTCCCTGTGTGTTAGAGAGCCACAATACTGAAGCCCTGGCTGATGGGTGGTGTAGCCTTTTATTGTCATCAGTCAGTTCTTGATTGATCAGGACAAAGAGTGCAAGTAAGCCGGGAAAACCAGGGCTGAAGTACTGCGGTCCGGGAACGGAAGTACCCAGCTAAACCTAAACCGGAGTTTGAATGTGCAGAAACAAGAGGACTCCATGTGTCTCCAGGCTAGTGGCATGACAAGTAGTCTGAGGCACAGACGCAAAGTCGATACGAGTCTGGGGTTAAGGAGCCTGCAAACCACAGAAGAAATCAAGGATGGGTCAAACTAGAAGTCAGGGACAAAAGCACAGAAACCTAAGCCAGGAATCCAGCCAGATTTTGAATACCTGGTGACGCAGATCAGGAACAGGTTGGGCAGGAACCGGTGAAGGGAACTGAGGAGAACTGGAGTAGAAAGATGGATCTCTGGAATAACAAAGCAATGTGGAAGTGGTGGTTAGGCTTTCTTATTGTGTAAGTTACCTTGGGTCCTCCCCTGTTGCCAGAACAGTGTAGGTGCATCTTCCTTTATCACCAACAGTGACGCACTTGGTCCAGCCTGAGCAACATGGGCTAGATGGAACGAAATGAAGCACTTGTCAGGTCTCCTTGTGCCCAAGCCACCAAGCTGCCATAGGACCAGCAATTTTGCCTCACTCCACTCTGTCTTGGACAGCTGTTTATTTCACTTGGAGTTAAGAAGCTGAGTGGGGTTACTGCGTGGACAACTATGAGGATGCGGAGCTGGAGGCAAGGGTATCCGGCAAAACCCATTACACTTTCATAGCTGCTTTTTTAAAATATATATATATATATATTTATATATATATATATAATTTCTTGAATGTGAAGCCTCATATTAGAAATGCTTTGGCCTTTTTTTACTTGTTTTTTTTTTTTTACTTTAGGGACTCCCATGGTTAATCTTCATGGTGTATTCATATTGTTCCTATTATCTCCCTTTCATTGAGCATGCATAAATGCCCTCTGTATTCTGCTGTTTTACCTGATTATATTAGAAGTCAATAAGGGGAAAATGACTATTAGCTTACATTAGTCTGAATCAGGTTTACAATCCGGGGGCAGTGCAATCAGAAAATGTGTGAATTGCACTATGCCTCTGGGATGTGAGATAGAGCTGTCCTAAATGCGCACTTACATTCAGACAAAGTTGACTAACTAGAATTAAATTTAGGCAAACTCCTAACCATTAAAGAGCTAATCAAATTAGCAATAAAGGAGACATAATGATTTCTCCTGAGATAATTATATGGGCTATTTAACAGTGGATTGGAAAAATTGAGAAAATTAATATAATGTACAGTTAAACCTTGTGGAGTATATTCAGGCAAAAGCCAGCCTGCATTCTCCGCTAAGAGACACACGTTTCACTTGACATAAAACTGTATTATTTTACTTTTAAATTAATTATAATTAAAATTCCAGTAGATAGAAGGATATATACAGTGTCTTAGCTCAATTGTTAATATGAGTTAAAACTAATACAGGGGCACTGGTTGATCTGAGCATTATTTGCTGTCACAGAAACGGATAACAAAATGGCCTAATGACTGAATTATTGTCTGTTATGTACACCCAGCCGACCTTATGCCGCTACACGTATCATGCTCCCAGTATGGCCAGCTGCCATTAGCGACCATGGCTACTTTTGCTTTAGTTGCTTATCTAATCTGTTTTACTGGTTGCCCATCCTCGGCACCTACCTCAAAGGGCCAACCCGAAAACGATAAGGATTAGATTCATTCAACCTTTTTAGTTGATCTAATATAGAGGTAACTCAAATACCTTTCAGTTTATGAAGGAAATAAAGATTCTTAAATGAGAGATAATGTAAGCGTTGTGGCAAGGCTTGGAATAGGACTGGAACCATGGACATTTACATGGAATGCCATTATACCCAAGAGCGTACTCATAAAGGTTAATGGCTGAAGTGGACTCCAGCCTGTGGCATTATAATATTGAGATACCTTTCTCCAAAGTGATGGTTAGTCAGCCTGGGCCCCTGTTGGTTTGTATTAATAACTTGGTGTCACATCGATACACAGGATGGAGCTCAGTATGTGCATTAAGGAGGTGGGCAGAAAGATATCCAAAGGTGTACTGGGTGCTGATTCAAATCTGCAAACAGTGACATCTGGAGAGTTAACCAAAGGACAGACATCTACGCAGAGACACCAGTAGATGACCAGCAGAAAGTGCAGTATTGGTGGAGTGTTTAATTTGCGCACCCACTCCCGGCCACTCTCTTCCCTCTGTATTCATGGCCAGTCATTGGATACAGCTGCACTTGGCTTTCCAGCAATAACTTACTGATGTTGCTGGTAGTGAAGCCTCTCTTCTTGGCACCTGCATGCCAGCTGCTTATCACGGACGCTGGCATTGGAAGATGACGACCACCAATCGTGATAGAAACCAGCTGTGGACACACAACTCTTTTCATGGTGACACTGCTCTTTTCATGGTGACACAGCTCTTTTCAAGGCAACAGCCAACATCTCCACCTCAAAAGGAGAAGCTGTGCCTCCCTCAGTGCCTCAGAAGTGGTCAGCACCAGGAGTCTAGAGCGACGCACACCTGGCATTTTGTCTGTCGGTAGACCACCATCTCTCATTTGGCTTACAATAGTTGTTCTAATTTCAACGTAGAAAAAGACCTTCTTAAATGCCAAATATGGTTTTATTCCTTAGATAAGAGTGAGTATTATGTCATCTATTTTGAGTTGCATACTAATGATTTGTACTAGAAACATGCCCGTGCACAGCTTGCCGTCTGAATATTCCCTTTGTTATTTGGTTATGCTCTGCAGCGGTTGCCTATATTCGATAACTGTCCTTCCTTTAACAACTCTGTTACATGTATTATACCTTCTGTCCAGACCACAAAAAGGACTTGGTTGTGCATCATCTGCATTTAAATACCAGTAAATAAGAAACAACCTTCCAAACAACTTCAAATTTGCTACAGCACTAAGGAATCTCGAAACCTTTTACATTTCACTGTAAAACATCAAACATAGCGAAAAAATGTAATTGCTGTGAATGTGCCTTCTTAAATGCATAACATTGTAGCTGTATACATTTTTGCGTTTATGTGTGAAATAAGACATGCATCAAAGTATTCAAGTCTAAATATTAAAATAAGAAGAAATAAGCATAAATATCAAATCTGCTAAACAAAAAGCATATAATTATTAAGAAACGGAGTATAGAAATGAAGGTGTAATTTATACCGTATATAAACTGGATATGTGATTTTAGGAAATGAAATGTGTAGACGATTAGAAAATTACATTGCAGAGAATATACAATTGGGGTCAATCTACAAGAGCCCCTTCCTTGCAAATTAACCACACACCGGTGCTTTCCTACATGGTGCTGCGATGCCTGGGACATAGGTTCGAGGAAGCTGAGAGGTCCTTCATGTGTAGTGTGCTCGGATCTTTATTTAGGATGGAGATGAAATCAAGGTGAAGGTTCAGACCCTAAGGCCTTAGTCATGCCATACATAAATCGCCGTCCTAAATGAAGATCCTTGCATACTACACCCGTAGTGTATTATAACAGTGACTTGAGGGGTTATTCACCGAGTGAAATCAATGCAAGAACAGTGGTTTATCTTTGGCGAGCTACAGGGAAGAAGTCCAACAAAACTACAGTGGATTCACTAGGGAACTGCCAGCCTAATGTGCCATACTTTTTACTGTTGTTGACACTGTATTTTCTCCTGTAGTTTTCTAGTGTACATCTTAAACCCTTGGATGTAGATGACGTGTGGGTAACGTCCCCTTGAAGGGGAGGGGGGGTCCTTCGGATAGGGGTACCTGGTCAAAAGAGGTATCGCTGGAAAGGCCTCCTGGATTGCGCATGGGCGCGATGACGTCTGTTAACAAAGTAACCCCTAGTTGCCCTATGGAAATCCATATGGTGGAGATAGGGGGTATTTGGACCTCAGCATCTTCCAATCGGCGGCAGCTAGAGGGTCAAGTTTGGTATCATTGGAAGGGCCAGATCATGGCCTTTTCCAGTGATCTCAAACCTGACTAGGTTGCCTGTAGCAAAAGATAGATAAATAAAACTTCACTGCTGAGCCATTTCACCGCTGTGTGCTGAGCTAATTTTTACCACTTTTGCTCATCATGTTTAAACGCGATTTGAAGCCACCTTTTATTATACGACCCAGACAAATTATATATTGTTCTTTCCGGCAGACTCCGCAGATTCATAATATATCATTATTATATGTATATGTCATGTCCTACCTGTATATTATAACAAAAAATGTAATAAAATTTGAATTTTTAATCAGCTACAGCAGTGTTTCCCAAACCTGTCCTTGGGACTCACAACCAGGCCAGATTTTGCAGATTACCTTGGGGATATCCAGACTGAATCCTGCAATCACTTAGAAGCAAATCATATCACCTGTGCTGTGCTTCAAATATCTGGCAAACCTGGCGAGGCAGAGGGTCCTGAGGAGAGATTTGGGAAACACTGATCTACAGCGTGTAAAGTGTTTTTTTTTTCACATTTTATCATCCGAGCCTTTGCGGTTATGTTTTGTATGGGGTGCACTTGTTAAAAAAAATTAGAAATGAGGACTCGTTACATTTTATTGCGTGGCATTATGTGATTTTTTTTTAATTTAAGATTTTTATTTTTGCAAAAGGTCACAGACCGACCATCATAGTTGAACTCGCAGGGCCAAATATTGCACTCTCATAATAAACACTTATAACATAAAAAGGGGGGGGGGGGTCACGTGAAAAATCTGCAAAAAGTCGAAAAATTAGGGGGGGTTAAAGTCAGCAAAAATACTTTGGGAACTCATCAGAAATCAAATTCCTCAGCATAAAGTAGTATAATCTTTGGGCAAACTGTAGACAGAAACAAAATCTCAGCTAGCAAGGGGAGAAGAAGAGCGTCACCGGGGGTCAAAAAGAAAACAAGGGGGACAAGGGTGGGCATTGACAACCGAGCAGGCCTGGCACTGATGAGAAGAGGGAAAATAAGACATAAAATCTTCTTCAGCCGGTATCCATCCAGAGGACCAGGCTCACAGACCCACCGAAAAGGATCTCGGCGTTTAAGGATCGTTGGGCCAGCCACCTCCATGTGGCTTCAACTGCGTTGGAAGCCTCCCCACGAGGTCGAGAGTCTATCAGCACCGCAACGATGAACCACGCAGTCTCGAGGAGAACCACCAGCCCACTCAAAAGCAGCCACTGCATCTCTTCTCCAGACAGCCGGCGCCACCCCACCGTCCGGAACAGGCACAGCGCCCGGCATCAGAAGGACCGGCGTCGAATCAGCCTCCAAGTTTCCCGGTGCATCGCTGATGGTTACCTCTTCCCCCACATCTGCACAATCCAAAGCACTGCAGGTGAGTACGGCCGTTCTAGATTCGCCACCATGGGCATCAGCCACACCTCTACAGCTCCTCATCGCAGCCATCATCAGGCACCACGTTCCTCTTGTGAGCGGGCCCGAATCCTCCCCCAGCAACTGCAAGCAGGCATCAAGGCCTGCTATCACGGCCATTTTCTCATCTGGGGGGAGGGGGCGAGCTGCCGCAGCACGCTTACATGTCCCGGCTCCGGTTCAACGACCACTGCAGTAACCGGAGGATGGGGGCCCTCCATCTCCCCAACAAACAGCAGACGTTCACCTGGCAAGGATCAGTGTAAAAATACGAGAGGTGACTCTGCAAGGCCAGGAAACAGGCTCCAAGATGGCCGCCGTCTGAGCACCGCAGTCGAGGTTCCAGTGGCCGAACTCGTGTCTCAGCTCCGGAGGGGGGGACAACGCAGGCTCCGTAGGGTGCACCCCTGATGGCCAACAGTTTAGGGACCCCTCAGAGTTTTCAGCTGGGAGGGTCACCCGAAAGAACCCCCTTTACAGCATCTCCAGACGGAGCTCCAGTGAGATGCGTCCTCTTCCCTGCACAGTCGGCCACGCCCCCTGGAATTATGTGATTTTTAGCAAACACACCCCATAGAAAAAAATCATTAGTGCAGCATCATTGTTCACATTATAATTGAAATGGGAACAATATTGCTGCATTAATAACAATAATACAAAAAAACACATTTTATATTTTTATTTTCTTTACATTGAACATGGTCATGTTTGGTATTCGAAAGGCCATGCTCTGGCCTTTCGGATGATACCAAACATGACCCATCTAGCTGCCACCCTTCGGGAGATATCGGGGTTCAAAGGAAATCCCTGGGCAGCTAGGGGTTCCCCGGCTAACTGACATCATTGCACGATGACATCAGGTAGCGAGGGGGGACCCGGAGGTGGAGCCACCATCCAAGATGGCGGCCCCCACCGGAGCATGGCGCAATGATGTCATTTACGCAGGGAGGCCCATAAATTTGGCATCTGACTTCCAGGAAGTCAGAATGCCACGGGACCCCAGAGAGAGAGGTAAGTATCTCTCACAGGACTCCCGCAAGCGGAGGACGTGTGGGGAACGTCCCCCGCATATAGCGGGAGTCAATGAGGACGTTCCCCACACGTCCTCCGTAGCGAAGGGGTTAACAGAAAATAAATATGTAGGCAATATACTAACTATGTTACATGTTTACAGATGTATTCTGTATCGAGGTATGTTAATAGAGATCTCTTAAGTGACTTTAGACTGGGGGAAGATTTGATGGCGTCTGGGAGGTTATTCCATAATTGCGGTGCTCTGTAGGAAAATGAGTATTGAGGCACTTTCTTTTTGTATTGTGGTATTGCAAGTAAGGTGCTGGTCCTGGATTGGAGGTTATAGGATGAGGGAACTGCTGGGGGAAGCATTCTATTCAGGTAGGGTGGTAGCTTTCCAGAAAAGCTCTTAAACGCCAGTTTGGAAAGGTGAATGGTGCGTCTGGATTCCAGCGACGGCCAGTTTAGCTCTTTTAACATATCACATGGTGAAAAATAGTGCTGCACTAACAAAAAATTATGGTTTTTTTTAGCTAAAATTGCGTATTTTCTCAGAAAAATACACTAATGAGTTCCCATTTCTAATTTTTTTTAACAAGCATACCCTATAGAACAGGGCTCAAAATTACCACTCGCCTGCTCGCATTTGGAGTGGAAATGCACACGCAGGCAGCACAATAAATAATTTTGTGCTGCATATTCCATCAGTGCCACCGTGCAGCTCCCTCCCTTCCCCAGGTGTGTTTAGGGGCAGAGTTAAGGTCTGGGTAGGGGTTAGGTGGAGCAACTGGTGGCGAGTAACTCTTATGGCCTGGTTAGTAGCTTGGGGCTTGAAATTTTGAGCCCTGCTATAGAATATATAACTGTAAAGGCTTAGATTATAAAATGTGAAAAAATTATGTACAGCCTACCCAGATTTCTAAATGAAGACCTTATAAATAAAAATCTTCAATGAATTATAGTTGCTTCAAATATAGCGTTGTTGAGTTTTGTACTTAGGAAGAGTGCTATGCTTCTTTCACACATTTGTTTCTATAATGTCTTGGTCATATTTAGACACATGGCACAAAAAGAGAGATACGCATAGCAAGTTAAAAAGAAAGTAGTTTTATGTTTTTTTTCAAAATTTGTATTTTTTTTTTGAGAAAGTACTTTACCAGGAAGGATACATTAAGATTCTCTCGTTTTCAAGTATGTCCTGGGTGGCGAGTATGTACCGTTAGGTATCTTGCCCAAGGACACTTACTGGAGAGGTGCTCTTGCCGGGATCGAACCTGTGTCTCCACGGTTATAGAGCAGCGATGTAATGCCATATATAGTGTTTTTTCCAGCATGTTTTAAAGGGTATCCTCATTTCAAATTATGTGACAAAATACAATTTTGTATTTTATTCTCACTTTTGTCCAAATGGATTCAAATCCAGCTTTGAGCACTTAATTCATGGCTTCCGTAATACTGTATGTGTGCTGATAAATACATTGCTTTGAAACATATTCTACCTTTGAGAGAAAATAAGTCTTTCTATGTCTTGCTATTTCATTTTATTACATATATTGCTATAACCTAATCATTGCTTGCTGAACTTTGCACCTTGAGGTTACATACTGTCGGTAAGGCGTGAGAGGGAATGTGCTCAGGCAGTGGTTAGTCTTTCTCCTACTTTGTGTCTTCTTTCATTTCCAAGGGCTTGGTTTTGACCAACAAGAATACAGGTCCAGCAGACGTCCGTGGACATCGACAGGGTGTTTCAGAAGAGTTCCCTTTAGATCTTTCTGCATCCAGTGCTAGGGATTAGGATATGTTACAATTCCTTACAAAAAAAGATATAATTGTGGTAATTATGTGAGAATGCATTGTTATTATTACCGATAATTAATTAGCATTTGTAGCAAAGAAAAACTCATTAAATACACGTAGTTAGCACTTTTGGTATTGGGATTTAATAGTAATAATAATCTATCTACGCATAGGTAAATAGATAAATCTACTATGCTGATCACCGCAGGATTTCACACATGTATATGTTAAAATTCTATCCTCTACTTTGGCCAGAACGATTACACAGAAACCAAAACAGAGCGGATTAAAGGAATAATAATTAAAAACTAAGGGCTCTATTACATTCTTTGCGCAGCGCATTAATTTGTGCACTAAACGTTAACGCTCGTAAATTAACAGTGGTGTTACAATCCGAGTGCATTTTTTCATCCGTCAAAAAATAACGTGCGTAAAAAAGACGTGCAAAAACGCGTGCGCATTAATGTTGCGCGCATAAATCGGTGCGCAGACTGTTTTTTCACGCGATTCAGCCAATCAG
The DNA here is from genome assembly GCA_009667805.1 of Leptobrachium leishanense. Taxonomy (NCBI): domain Eukaryota; kingdom Metazoa; phylum Chordata; class Amphibia; order Anura; family Megophryidae; genus Leptobrachium; species Leptobrachium leishanense. The sequence continues at coordinate 94,895,034 of CM019063.1, read as the reverse complement.
AATTAAGGACCACAATTGTCTCCCGTTCAGTTTTTGCACCTGTCAAAATCAATCTGCGTATATTTGCTGCAGCAATAATAAAAACACGCACAACTTCTCCATTTTATTGTTTGGGTATGCGTAGAATGTGTAACTATACGTTGCTGTATTTTTTTTTTCGGGCTGGCGTTTTTGGTTTCAGCCAGGACGTTCAGATTTGCCATTAACGCCAGTTTTTAAAAGACGTTAAAATTATGAGCGCAAACGTTAAAATTTGCACATAGATTGTAATACCATCCGCATACCAGCACACAAACGCATTTGCGCTCACAATGTTAAGTATAGGACGCGCACAGTACATTACGCTCGCACAGCGTTCGCGCAGGTTCACCCACGATAGACGTTAACGTGCATTTTTTGTGTGGATGTTGTAATACGACGTTCTGCGCAAAGGGTTTTGCCCCGAGCGTTAATGCGTTTTTGGGCACGCGTTAACGTTTGCACGAAGAATGTAATAGAGCCCTAAGTGTCTCCCAAAACACATCTTTGAAAAATGTAGCATTTATACAACAATAAAAGCATGTTAGAAGCTGTTAACTTAAAAAAGATCACATATATACAAAATAAGAAGGTAAATAATACTGGGCAATTCAAATGATAGATTTAGAGAGATAATAAAAATATACCCCCATAAAATGTTAGTGCTGCTATGTAACTATATTACCAAAACAATCAGAAAAATTAAAATTTTAAACCAGCATGATGAAAATCACGGATGTGAAGGCTGTAATGTTTACAAGTTGTCTGCAATAAATCTTTAAACACTATAAATCAGAAATACTGTCACAAAGCGTGCATATTTTATTTTTAGGCATTCTGAATCATTTTGCTGCAATATTCTCAATAATATGTATCATTAACCTGTATTAATTTAAGGTCCTGCTTAATAAGGAGTTATGCCATCGGCTTGATATTGGAGGATTCCCTTGTTGAATGGATTCCTAAGAAATTAAACCTGACGAAAACCAGTGTTCTGACATTGCGATTCTAGAAAAAAAAAAATAAGGCGTTGCTGTTACTTAGAAAATGCATATTTCAGATCATGGCCTATTGTTTTCTTCTGGATTAAAATAAAATGATAAAAAAAATCATAATTGCTTGTGGCAAAGGGCAACGGATGAATTCCGTATTCCGTTCGCTACACAGCGTGGGTTTCCGCTCAGCATTTAAAGAGTAAACAGAGGACGATATTACAGCCACAGCATGGTTTTGTTAAAGTTCTATCTTAAAAACAGCAAAATGAAACGGTGAAGCTCTAGCAGGCATCTTTTAAAATGGGATGATTATGGCTTCCTACTGAGACCAATACGCAGTCCCGCTGTTTCGCAGAGAGGTCAGCCTGTGTTGTTTCGGGCAAAATGTACACAATGTTGTTTGCCTGTTATTATTGTTTTTCATTTAATTTTTTGTCAATTGTTGAACAGGTTTGTAATTATCTCTGCAACTGTAGTTATTAGGACACAGGGGTGATTGTGTGTGTGTCCTGAAAAATGGCACTAGGTTTTTTTGTTCTCCTATTGCAGAAGACATTGTTTCTGACACAATAATATAATCGGCAAAGTGAAATGGCTTATGCTAAGTAAAAATCTGATATCTATATCTATCTATTCAAAGCTTCCTCAGTTTTGTTTTGTTTGTGTATCTGTGGATCTCTCTGTCACCTTGTATGTATGTGCCTATTTATCCATTCTTTCTACCCATCCACACTCTTTAAATTAAGCAATCCGTGAGAAACCCAAGGGTTAAATTGTTTTCATATTCAAGGCTTCTCATCTAAACTGAATGCTTTGCATGTTCGTATCCATCTGCAGTCCTAAATGTCTGGGAACATGTGACCATGGTCTTTTTTATATTCAAACTGGGTCAGCTTCAATCTCAAAAGTGTCCTATTGTCACCATGTCATCCCAGCTCAAGATTCGTGACCTTTGCACTATATAGATTCATGGCAGTCCAACTTGGATTTCTACAGTCCAGGCTGCTTTTGTCCTTCCACTAGAGGGGACCAAAGTCTTTTTTGGACTCAATTTTGAAGTATAGAAAGGTTTTAGAGACCGAATGAATTATTTTTTTTGTTTCTCAGTTTTAATAAATGCTTCGGACCGCCAGATGTCGCAAAGCAGTCACCGATAAAGCGTTCCTCTTACAAAACGTGGCACTTATATGAGTAATACCAGTATTGTGTTTGAAGGGTTGTAACAGGTCAGTGAAACGTCCTTCAAACATTTGATTTGTGTGTTCTCGAATGGGCAAGATGAAAAGATAAACACCAATCTGGCATTGACATTGCCACCATTTAGACAACCGATGCAATTGCCCTAGTCATTGAAATCAATCATATCTAGGATCCGACAAACAAAAAGTGCTTTGCTTTGTTTTTATTTTTTTTAATTTTTTTTAGGGATCCTATTTTTTTTACTTTTTGCATAAATATTGTAAATGAATGTAGCGTCAAACTTTATTGATTAACATCGTCTTAACGCCTAGCAAAAATAACTTTGTCAAATACCATTGCCTTGATTCTATAATAACATTCCACATGAATTTGATTGTATTAATAATTTGACTGCAAACACAGGAAGATCTGAGAAAAAAATAATATAAAAAATATGTGGTATCATTTTATTCTCTCTATAGCCTTGACACCTGAATTCAATCCAGAATGTCCAATAAAGGGATGAAAATATTGTTGATTGGTATTCACTTATAAGGCATATTTAAACACTTAAGGCTAGGGTCAGACGAACGCATTTTTCACGTCGTCCGTGAAAAAGTTCGGTCGAACGAACGTACGTATTTTCCCCCGGAATACGCGATAGCGGTCATACGATGCGCCTTTTCGTCCGTGATTTTGTACGGATCATCAATAAAACACTTTTTGAGTCTGGACGTTATGTTGGCCGGACATTAGCAGCGTCTGACGTCTCCTAATCACGCACACACGCCGCTATGCGGCCGCAGCGCACTCTGTACGTCAGTAGTAGCGTTTGACGTTCTCGAAAAAATGCGTTCGTTGGCCACTTGCGTTGCGCGGACGAACTTTCGTGCGGCGTTCGTCGTATGTTCCCCGGCATTGGACGTCATTTGCTGCTAGTACGGCCGTGATTTCGTGCGGCTAAACGCACGTTAAAACTGCGCTAGTCTGACCCTAGCCTAAGTCTTGTTTGGGATGACAAGTAATAAATTGATTAATTTGCTCTAGTATAGTGACAACGTTGGTCATAAAATCCAGGAACATATCCCTCGATTTAATTCCTCTGGATAAGCAATTTAAAACGATTACGATCAGTTAGATCATTTAATTCTAAAATGTTCTACCTACAAAAGTCATTATTAACGTCTGTGGGATTTTTTGTAGATAATCATTTGAAAACGTTTATACGAAGGACATTGATTGGTATCAAACCTATATCACAGCCAATAACATCTGGGATTACACGTTTCACCAAACCGTTATTTGCAAATAGTTGCTACATTGATACATTGCATTTGTGTACATAAAGCACAAAAGAGAATATTTAAGGATTTTTTTTAAAGAAGTCTTTTATAAAAAAATAAAAATTGTCATCAACTAGGTGCTAAAGAGACAAAAGGCCTGGATTTTAAGAGATGGATTATTGGTATATTATTTATTTATTATAAAGTATTTTACCAGGAAGGATACATTGAGATTTCTCTCGTTTTCAAGTATGTCCTGGGTTCAAGAACATTGAATTGTTACAGTTGTTAGAGAAATACAATGCTAATAACATGCAAGATATTAAAAAAACAACGCAAATATACAGATTAACACAGAAAATAAATATGTAGGAAATATAGTCACTATGTTACATGTTTACAGGTGCATTCTGTATCGAGGTATGTTAATAGAGATATCTTAAGTGACTGTAGACTGGGGGAAGATTTGATGGCGTCTGGGAGGTTATTCCATAATCGCGGTGCTCTGTAGGAAAATGAGGATCGAGCCACTTTCTTTTTGTATTGTGGTATTGCAAGTAAGGTGCTGGTCCTGGATCGGAGGTTATAGGATGAGGGAACTGCAGTCTATTCAGGTAGGGTGGTAGCTTCCCAGAAAAGCTCTTAAACACCAGGTTGGAAAGGTGAAGAGTGCGTCTAGATTCCATAAAAAAATAGCACTTTACAATGGTAGCAATTTCAAACTATTATACAAATACAAAAATACAATAACTTGATTTAACCATGAATAAAACACCGAGGGCCACCATGAGCCTTGCCAACTGAAATGTACCTCAGCAGATGTACAGTAACTTAAACGTTAAATGCAAGCGTTCATGTGCTACCTGCATGTTTATTTGCCGTTATCTCTAAAAAACTGTTAGGTTTCACTCCATACAACTATACCTTTATACCTTTCTAAAATCATGTGAAGCCCAGACATGTGGGTGTCTTGTACAGCCCCAATGCAGTGTATATTTCCTGTGTGTGCCGATACATATGCCAGGAATATACTTTGAATGAAAACACAGCCATCGTCTGCTCCGTAAAATGCAAATTGACTAAACTTTTAAACTGTACATCTATTTTAATTTTTGTTCCGCAAAATTAATCGTAATCTGACATCCAAAGGCAATATCTGCTGTTAACTTTTGTATTGTAAGATTTTATGTCTATTTAACCTTTATTTTAAGTACCAGGGTGCATGATTAACATAAAAACAGATCTGCCTGAAACTCTGTAAATGGTATTGGTATAACGCCATCAATCACTTTTAAATGTTAATGGTGTTAAAGTGCACCGGGAGCATATGTTTGATATTTTTTAATACTGTATGTCTGTACAAAAGAAGTATAACAAGGTTAAGCATTTTTTTTTTCTTTTTGCTGTTAATTATAATTTATCTAGACTACCTCTCGCTGTAACTTGCAAAATGGTTTTTTCACGTGACTCTCAAAACTCTTAAAAGATTCTCAAAGCAAAGCGCCACGCTATAAATAGTTTTCAGAATGAGCATTGGGGAAAGCGATAGCTTCTTGCGTTAAAATGCCCAAACAAATGTTGGACGTTAATTCCCTATGCTGTTCTAGCCTTAATTCTGGGCCTGGAGCTGTACAGCAGGAGACCAGTATCTTGTTAGGCTGCTTAAGATGAGAAGAACACTTTTTTGTATGAAGCATCTGTACAGTGATTTACCCAAAGCTGCCAAAATAAACTAGCAACTCATCGGGCAAAGCATTTCTATTTGTTTGTGCTTTCAAGCCTTTTTCAAGCTATGTTGTCTATATCAGACACTTACTGTATTTATTTGTTACTTATTTACAATGTAGTCATGATAGACCTTTAATAAACCCCCCTGCCAATTTATTTATTTATATATAAAGCATTTTTCCAGGAAGGATACATTTCAGACTTTAAAAATAATTTTAATGAATAAAATTTATTTACTGATAAAAAAAAATATTCGTAAGGATACATTGAGGTTTCTCTCATTTTCAAATATGTCCTTGGTTCAAGAACATTGAATTGTTACAGAAATACAAAGTAATAAAATGTAAGATATTAAAAAAAAACAGCACAAATTTACAGATTAACAGAAAATAAATATATATATAAAATAAACCACAAGAAAAACAAATCCATATATAACAGTCACAATAATTAGTATATGTATTACAATGGTAGCCACAGGTTTTAAAAATGTGAAACAGTGTTATATATTCATAATATTTATCAACAGAGTTAAAATTCGTTCCATAGAAGGCCAACACATTTCTAATAACTAGGTGTAATGCGATACTGAGGTGGATGGATGACTTCTCATCCAAATGTTGTCACGAAAAATCTGATACCTATTGCAATATTATGTGATATAATCTTATATAATCATAGTCTAATTAATATACCATGGAGAAAAGCAGGTATCACCATATAATAAAGAGAAAATATCCTGAAAATAACACACATTTTTATAGACAATATTTTAGGTATTGTCATCTTAAAAAACCTCCTCCTTCATGTGTTGTCACCGCTCATAAACCTATGTTACAGTACCAGTCTGTTTTGTGGATAATATCTCATAGATTTCTAGACACTCAGGCAATGGTTTGCATCCAAATACAGTGTCCATTATTAGATGTTGGATATATTTGGCAGAATTGGCAGAGGGTTGCAGGGAATTTAGAAATGGAAGGCCAAAATATTTGAATCTTAATTTTTGCGTCTGTTTTGTTCCTTCTGTTAGTTCATTTCCTTTGCAAATCTCCACTAAAGGGGTTATTCAGAGAGAGCCGAACTGGCCCCAAAATTACACCGAACTGTGAATTTCCCCATACGGTGCAATTTCGGCGGCACTGAAACCCGTAAAGGGAAAAAATGGTTAATCTATTCAGAGAATGCTGAACAGCACTGAAATGTAAGTGAAAAGCCCTGATGTTCAATGGTTTCATTCGACAGATTTAATCAGGCGAATCCCATAGGTGTCAATGTAAAAAATATTCCTGTTTTTATTCAATATCTATTAAACAGTCTATTTTTTTAATTTGCAGCAAAAAGTCTTTTTTTTAAGGATTTGTTTAGTAATTTTTGAAGTATTTTTCGGAATTTTTTTCACTTTTTCTTTTTTATTATTTTTCTTTATTTCTTTCTGTAACAGATCTTTTTTTATTATTCATAACACCTTACAGTTGTGTTCAAAATTATTCAACCCCCACTGAAATTTAGTGTTTTGGCCAGTTTGACATTGATTTTGATCATTCAGTCATCTTGCTTACAATTAAATCAAAGAGGCACGTGTAGGTCAGACAAATATAACATAACATTTATAATGAAATAACCACAAATGTCTTTTCTGTGCTCCCATCATTATCAGTTTTATTCAACCCCCAAGTGACATTCAATCTTAGTACTTGGTACAACATCCTTTTACAGTTATAACAGCTTTTAAACGTGAAGCATAGCTTGACACAAGTGTCTTGCAGCGATCTACGGGTATCTTCGCCCATTCGTCATGGGCAAAAGCCTCCAGTTCAGTCACATTCTTAGGCTTGCACACTGCAACTGCTTTATTTAAGTCCCACCAGAGGTTCTCAATCGGATTTAAGTCAGGTGACTGCTATGGCCACTCCAAAATGTTCCAGCCTTTAATCTGCAACCATGCTCTAGTGGACTTGGAGGTATGCTTGGGATCATTGTCCTGTTGAAAGGTCCAACGTCTCCCAAGCCTCAGGTTTGTGACAGACTGCATCACATTGTCATCCAATATCTCCTGGTACTGAAGAGAATTCATGGTACCTTGCACACACTGAAGCTTCCCTGTACCTGCAAAAGCAAAACAGCCCCAAAGCATGATTGACCCCCTGCCATGCTTCACAGTAGGCAAGGTGTTCTTTTCTTCATAGGCCTTGTTCTTCCTCCTCCAAACATAGCGTTGATCCATGGGCCCAAACAGTTCTAATTTTGTTTCATCAGTCCACAGGACACTATCCCAAAACTTCTGTGGTTTGTCCACATGACTTTTGGCATACTGCAGTCGACTCTTCTTATTCTTTGGAGACAGCAAGGGGGTGCGCCTGGGAGTTCTGGCATGGAGGCCTTCATTATGCAGTGTGCGCCGTATTGTCTGAGCTGAAACTTCAGTACCCACATCTGACAAATCTTTTCTCAGTTCCTCAGCAGTCACACGGGGGCTTTTCTCCACTCTACGCTTCAGGTAGCGCACAGCAGTCGAAGTCAGCATCTTCTTTCTGCCACGACCAGGTAGCGTTTCAACAGTGCCCTTTGCCTTGAATTTGCGAATGATGCTTCCTATGGTCTCTCTTGGTATGTTTAACATCTTTGCAATCTTCTTATAGCCATTGCCCTTCCTGTGAAGAGTAATCACCTCTTCTCTTGTCTTCCTGGACCATTCTCTTGACTTCACCATGTTTGTAACCACACCAGTAAATGTCTAGAAGGAGCTGAGTATCACAGTCATTTTAAAGCTGCCTAATTGGTGCTTATTATGCTTTATTGCTGCTCCGTGACATCCACAGGTGTTTTCAATACCTGATTGAAAACACTTGAATGAACCTCTGTTCTTCAGAGTGGTAGTCTTTAAGGGGTTGAATAATTGTGTCATTGAAGAATTCACAAAAGAAACATTTACTACTGTATTACAAAACCAATTGATGTCATTTTAGTTGCATATGGTTCTTTAAAAAGTCCTTGTAGGATTTCATTCTGAATACAATTACAAATGTACACTAAATTCCCTAAAACCCTTTACAGTATTGGGGGTTGAATAATTTTGAACACAACTGTATATGTTAATTCCAGACCTTTTCGTCCAGTAGTTTTTTTTTGCAAACAGTGTTTAAAAGTTTCAGTCTTTTTTTTTTTTTACCCTGTTTGTTGACTTTTTCTGGCGGCTGGTCGGTGCCGTGTCTGGTGGATTGTCGGCTTTTTCCGGATGTGTTCGGCGGGTTCCCGGCAGCTTATCGAATCGGATCTGATTTTGATGATTTTGCAGTGTTTTTTCAGCAGATTTTTCCTGCACTTCAGGGGCCCGGCGGTGATGCTGAACTCAATGGGAATGACAGAGCAATTCTGGTGGCATTTTGGTGCTGTTTAAAATACCCTGTAAGTCACTGCACCTGGATCGTAGGAAACAGCCTCTGGAAGAAAACAGTTGACTTACAAGTCAAAGATAGTGATGTTGTTATCAAAGATATAAGCATCGGGACAAATAAGAAGAAACATTATTAGACTTCAAAGTGTAATTGGTTTATTACATGAATGTGGAATAAAGGATATATGGATGATTCGTGTTTTGTAATTAGCTACTGTTGCACTGTTACCAAACAATATTACCACTTAATCTCATATTGATAGAGAAGGCTTATACAGCTATTACATCAACAAAGAACATAATATTCTGTGGGAAATACTTCTGAATATATAATTGGTGTATGTATTACTAGACATGTTTAAATGAAATGTGGCAAAATGCATTACAATTAATTATTTAAACCTGTACAGGACTGCTGTCCCAGTTTTTATCAAGGACCGAGAATATCATCGCGGTGGTATAAAGAATAATATCTCACACATTTGGTGGCATTGTTCAAAACTTTGTGGATACTGGAAAGAGGTATATAAACTCGTCCTTAGTGTCACATCTCATATTGGTCCTTTTTCACCCCAACTTTTACTTTTCAAACAATTTCCAGATAACACTCTTAAAGTGGACAAAATAATAATAGGACATATAGTGATTGCAGCAGCAGCAACGATCATTCCAAGACATTGGGAAACTACCACAATCCCTACATGTGATGAAGTCATCCAAATGATCCTTGAAAATAAGGATTATGAGTTGGCATTAAGACAACCATCTCCGTTTACCACGAAGTTGAAATATTTTTGGAACATATGGGAAGATAATACTGTAGGTAATGTTAATGGCCACACTTTACGGGTTTGATTTGACCTTTTCGGTTTATGCGTGTACTTATGGAAATAACTACAATGTTTAATGTCACTGTATACTTATTTGTACTCATTGTTGTACTGCTTGAATATTCTATTGTAAACATTTTATGAGCTGGATGGAATTTTTCCCCCTCCCTCCCTCACTTTCCCTTTTTATTTTATTTTATTTTTTTGTGTATCCCTAATTAGTTGACTGCTTTTGTTGTGAATATTTCTTTTTTGTGAACAGAAACAGAAAAAAGTTATAAAACCTTTAATAAATATTATTTTGAAAAATAATAATATATCGTGTCCTATTCAGTAGAATTCTGGGAAATTTCGGAAAACCACATAATTCCTTTGGGTTGCTGATGTCACATGCTCTGTACAACCTTTTTTTAACAGTAACTGGCAATCATTGCTTCCTCCAGCAGTTCCCTCATCCTATAACCTCTGATCCAGTACCAGCACCTTACTTTCAATACCACAATACAAAAAGAAAGTGGCTCGATCCTCATTTTCCTACAGAGTACCGCAGTTATGGAATAACCTCCCAGACGCCATCAAATCTTCCCCCAGTCTAAAGTCACTCAAGACATCTCTATTAACATACCTCAATACAGAATGCACCTGTAAACATGTAACATAGTGACTGTATCCTACATATTTATTTTCTGTTAATCTGTATATTTGTGTTTTTTTTAATATCTTGCATTTTATTACTTTGTATTTCTTTAACAACTGTAACATTTTAATGTTCTTGAACCCAGGACGTACTTGAAAACGAGAGAAATCTCAATTTATCCTTCCTGCTAAATTCCTTTATAAGTAAATTGTCTTAAAATTGTGATGTTAGGCCAAGATGGCCGCTTTCTAAATAAAACCTAGATCTTCAAGGGGCAATTACTGCTAAATTTACAATAGCTTGACTGGAAATAAAAATCCATTTCTGCTACGGTTTAAAAATTTATTACAGGAAGAAAATTTCCAATGACTGTGCCACGTAACCATTTTCCAACCGTGGTGCAAACGTAATCAGAGCTGTTATAAACTTAGCAACTCCATAGACTTCAATGGCTCTAGGAAGTTTACAAAAGCTCTGGTTAAATTAACCCCAACCTTGGAATAAGGCCTGTAGTTTGTATATTGGGTGGAATCTTCTAAATTTAAGAAAATGTAAGCTTGGCTTTTATCTGATGGATAACATCTGAATAGACAGTGTTAATGTTTTAATGAGTGCTACATTTTTTGTTACAAATGAACATCCCATGACAAATTAGAGATTTGGTCGGAAACAAGGATTATAAATCTGATTTTGATTGATGTCCCTGGTATTGATTGAAACGGACATTTTGAGTAGAGTTCTGTACATTAAGTTACACATTAGATTGTACGCTTTCTAGCTGTATCTAGAAGAAAACAAAATAAAATGCACAGCAAAATTTGTATTGTAAGCCCTTGTGTAACATTGTGTCTATATCATTGGAAAGCTACTGTTTAATTTATAAGAGCTATTGAAATCTGCCTGTCATATGCTACATAATTAAAACATGGCTAGAAATTAGCATGCAAAATGATTTTAACTGATCTTTGCACAAAGGCACATTGGCTATATTATATTGAAGATCATCTCATTTTATTACCATCTGTGGTCTCTTCCATAGTTGGTGCTAATGTAGCGTCTCAAGATGTAATCGTTAGCGCTATGAGAAGTAAGTTTAACGTCTGCCATCGATATTCTAATCCTGACGCTACACTCGGGTGAAAATGTTTTGCGCTTAGCAGCTTGCGCGAGCTTACTGTACTTAAACATATCCTGTGTAGCGTCATTTCTTTTAGCGTTTCCACAAGTGATGTAGTACAAAGTGCAGCCGCATATTACCATTGGGACATCGCAAGACAAAATTTTAGCGAGTCCTAAAAGCTGGTGTTCAATGATTCTGCAAATAGAAAATAATTTAGCACCCCCTAGAAACCCATTAAATCAAATACTCACCTCTCATTCCGGAGCAAGAAGGGTGGCCCGATCCGCCGCTTCTTCTGGTCGTGAGCAGAGTAAGACTGGAATCAAATAGTTTCCAGTCTCCCTCTGCGGCACTGAGCGATCTCGCGAGAACAAGGTCGCGCAGGGCTCACGACTTGGAAATGCAACCCTCTATGGAGTCCTATGGGCTCTTAGAGGTGATACTCGCAGTGGCGCGGAAGCACTACCGCGAGTATCACCACGGTTAGCATTACGTTTCGGGGTGAGGTGGTACGCTAGCACCTGCCCCTGAATACCACATTAACATGGGGACGCTACAGGGAAATCTGCAGGCGCAGAATTTCCCCCGTTAGCGTGAACTATGAAATAGCTGTATTTTTTTGTTGTATATATTGAGTATCCATTTATTTTTTTGGTGCTAATTGTATAAGAGACGTCACAAGCTATTAATCCAGGAAATTCAGATGTAAAATTACAAGACGAGAGGGCATAAGCAGGGCCTAAAGAGCACGTGCAAGGTTTAAGGATTACCTAAATTCATTAAGATGCACTTTAGAACACAATTTTAATGTGAATAGTTATATTTTATTATTTGTAAATATACCAATTTTTGTGTTATCCACTTGATATACAGACCTCGTTTCTTACTGGTCATTTTTGACTATTTAACTCTTATCTTTAATATTATTACTAAGAGATTGCATGTGTTTCTTGACTAAAGTATTTTACCATTTTATATTAGGGCTAAGTTGATTTAATACAGTTATGCCGCATTAGCCGTTTACGTGTGATTTTCTGTATAATATATATTGTAAATAAATAAATTCCAATTCACAAAGTTCCACTAAGAAGTATGAACAAATTTTAATTAAAGAAATAATATTTAATTGTAAGGTATTGATATATAGTGATATTTTATTTATCTTTTGAAGTTTTTGTTTTTAATTATTTTTAATTTTTGAAGTGTTTTCATTGCTAAAAAAATATTCAATTGGTGAAAGTTATTTCCCATTACTGGCAGCTAATGATTTAGCATGATATAATACTTTTGTATCACGCTCACAATTTTTATATTTGATTTATTATGCAAATAAAAGTCCACAATGCTTACTGGAATATTGTACTAATAATTCTGGAACTATCAATTGTAGTAGCCAATGAATATTCCCACCTCTAAGAATAAAATACCATTTTTAGATAATATGTAGAAGAAAACATCACTTTATCTGGACATCATTTTTCTCCAAAGTCCATGGATATGACTTTTTTTGTAGGAAAATTCATTGTTGCAACTTTAAATATGTTATAAAAGCTAATATTTTATATTTGTCAAGGTTTACCCCATGTAACAAATATATTTCACATATCATGATCTCGTAACACTATTACAAGGACCACTCAGAACCCAACCAGTCACGCGCTATTATTTATTTAATTTTTTTTAAGCACGACAGAAAGCTAGCTACTAAGCTGTACTAATTGTGTATCGCATGTGGAAAAAAAAAATCTAATTATTGAAAGCTGGAGAACTCATTTTTATATTCCCAACTGGGGCTTAATACTATCTACATTTTAAATATGAATAATATATTGTTCATATATCTTATTTATAATGTTAATGCTCATTAAATAGGATAAAGACTGGATAGTGTGCATGTCATTGGCATCTTCTTTTACTATAATCATCTTTAACACTTATTTTAATAATTTAATTAGTTTTATGTGCATATCATTTAAAATAACTATATTGCCATCGACAGTAAGATGCATCTGTAGCGGCGAGACAAATGAGCTCCGTTCGGCAGGTATGTGTGCTTCCAGGGTTTTCAAACAACAAGGGTAATAAAGCACATTGTCTTCTTTCGGTATCTTCATGTATTTACGTTTTTAGTTTGTGTTTCATCTCGAATCCCAGTTGTGACGGAATAAAAAGCCTTACCCTTTATCTTACATTGGGGCATGAAACATCACAAAGTGCTTGGTTATTGGACAGGCCATTGTTGCCTTCCTTGAAGCACATGGTCTTTGGTGATATACAAGGAAAAAAGCGAATGAATTTCAATAAATTAATAGGAGCGAAAATCCCAATCCGTCCCTCTTTTGAGTGGTTCACATACATTGTAAAGAAATGCATTAGGAGTTTTCTTCTCTTGAAATCCAAATGAGACCCATTTTGGCTCAGAGCCTTGACAGTCCCTTTTATAAGCAGCGTTGTCTTCTGTTCTTGTGTGGGCCTTGCAGAATACCTTCTTTGTAAGATGGAATACGAAAATATAATGCCACGAAAGACGAAGGTGTCAAAACATAAAGTTCGAGGCAATCCAATCAATGCCTCCTGATTTTGCCTTTGAAGGCTGTGTTCATTAGCACTCTTTAATTGTGAGGCTTATCGCAAAGGTAAAGCCTTGCTTCATATTTTTCCATTGTCATTCATTTGGACCATCGTTTGAACACGTCTTTTGGTTTCATTAATTTATTAAATGAAGCGCTTTGCGTACTGTGAATGGATGCAAAATTGTAAAATGTAAATTATCAACCAGACCACCCCCATATACCACCCATATTTAACTTGTATTGTTCTTGGTCTGAATGCACATATGTTCATATGCAGATGCTTGTGTATGTGCACTATAGCTATATATATATAAATATATACAGAATTTTATAAATACAATAATATATAAGAAGGCAAAGCACTTAGAAGAAACAATGAACAGCAGAACACATTGTGTCAAATCCCTTGGTCGACGCGGCAGGCTTTGAGATGGAATTTTTATCTCTGTATCTTAATGCTGTTGCCAAGTGGATGTATGAATAAACTCTAAAATAATGAAAAATTATCTAAATAATAATTTACTCTTTGTAACGATCAATTAATATGTGTGCTGGTTTCTACATAACAACATCGAAAGACTGTAGTGTAAAAATGTTGTGAATTATTAAACTTACAGTTCCTGGTCACAACATAACTAATTGGGCGTCTTCTTTTATCATAAATGGAAGCCCCCCCCCCCAATGATTTAGCACTAAATCACATCACTGTGGTCTAATTAGACTCTGGTTTTAACTCTTTGAGAGCAACATGCTCCCTATCTTCCCCAGCACTAAAGGGGTTAATGTCTTAATTATCTGAAAAAGTCTCTTTAACAATTATCGCCATAATCATCGCCGCCATCATCATTACCACACACAAAGGTTTAGAAACAGACAATAATAAAGCAGAGCGAGCTCATGAATACTGAGTAAAACCTTGAAATTGAGAAGAATTCCTGCAACTTTGACCTGCTTTTTCTAAGTGACGAGTACGGTGACTCCAGCTGCTCCAGCCTAGTAATTATTTGTGATAGGTTGTTTTTGAGTCCCATATGTATAGGAGCTCCAGGCCCAGCTACCTCATTTTCTGGCACACAAACACATTCTTCCAGGTGCTGAAAATTAAATTTTAATACATTATTTAAATATTAAGAGAATTAGAGTTTAAGCAATTTTACAGCTACAGCTGTAGCGGCTTGGTGGCACACAAAGCAGCCGCCTAACACGCACTAGATCGAGAGACGAAATGCAAACCTATTGCGTTCTTTAATTTATATTATTGTGGTGAAAGGGTCCTTAGGAAAGTTCTACTAAGTATTAAATCCAATATTAAACTCACCGCTATCCTCCACTTTAATTAGGCTCTTGAATCTTTTAATACGTATAGATTATTCTGTTTGTCAGATCGCAACATGTAGAAAAAAAAAATATATATATATATATATATATATTTGTGTTAATATAGTTTGTTATTGAAGACTCTGTCCCAAAAAAAATCAAACACAGACGTTGCACTATGCTTGACATTGTCTTGTTAGTGTTCCTCTAGCGATAGCAAATCTGAGGATTGCTCAGTACCCCAGGGATGTCGACTGCTTTGCCAACCATCTGTATCGTGAGTGTAGCTTGCTTCCTGTGGTCATCCTTGTGTTATATGTAGAGTAGCTGGAAAGATGTGAACATCTCATCTTGGCAAGCACCAGCAAAGGGATTTTAATGAGCGGCAGCAGAATGCAAGTCAACTATACAGGTCACCACGCTGAAAGAACAAATGAGAATATGAAGGAGAAATAACTAACAATACTAAAAGGCACATACAAATAAAGCCATAACTGGGAAAATAACAACATAGTGCATCATATTTATATTAAATAATGCATTTCCGTTATCTTGCAAAATAAAAATATGTGTGGGACGAAAGCGTGTTCGGATACGTAATTTCAATTCGCCATAATGAAGACCCAACTGTAGTGTACTGAGGCCTCTTTTTATATGGAAAAAAGTATAAAATTGGGTACACTGCAATAAACAAAATAATGCACATGGTACAGCACTTTAACAATTGGGTAGTTACTGCCCCTACTTAAATAAATCTGCTCACAGGATAAAAACTCAAACGAGCATATCACAGTTACTCATCCATCAATGCTCTATTTCTGGGTCCTTCCCATCAATATGGTTCATCTTTCATGGACCTCCACCTAATCTTTCTCAGACGGGTTACCTTCCATAAAAGTGGTGACAGTACTTTGGTATCCAACTACCGTCCAATATCATTGCTCCCCGTTATGTCAAAAATTTTGGAAAAATGCGTATACACACAATTACGTGATTATTATCAATCTTCAAACTATTTAACCCCAAATCAATCCGGCTTTCATCCAAATCACTCAACTACAACTGCCCTTTTAAAAGTTTGCAATGATATCCAAGCTGGTATGGAACAAGGAGACCTAACTGGAGCCATCTTTCTTGATTTTGCCAAGGCCTTTGACACAGTAGACCATGGCATCTTTTTACAAAAACTTAAAAACTCTGGTATTGGTGATCACATGCTAACCTGGTTTGAATCATATGTATCCAACCAATCGCAACATGTGTCCATCTCTGGCAGCTCCTCCCTCCCCCTCCCAGTCACGTGCGGAGTACCCCAAGGCTCAATACTCGGCCCCCTGCTATTCACATTATTCATAAATGAGCTGCCCAATGTCTGCAAAGCCTCAACTGTACACATGTACGCAGATGACACCGTAATCTATACCAGCAAACCAGATCTCCCACAGCTGGAGGCCGTGCTGCAAGAACAATTCACAGAGGTAGAAAAGTGGATCAAAGATAACAAACTTTTTCTAAATCCTGACAAAACTGTAACAATGCTCTTTGGAACAGTACCTAAACTACATAAACTGCAAAATCCCCATCTATGTGTCAGGACAAAATCAAATGGCACGCTGACCACCGTCACTTCTCTCAAATATCTAGGTATGTGGTTAGACCCAAATCTATCCTTTGGCCCCCCACATAGAAAAACTCTCATCTAAACTTTATCCCAAACTAGGGGCCCTGTACAGAAACAAATCCTGCCTGAGCCCCGCGGTAAGAAATCAGATTGTACAACAAATGCTTATGCCGGCTATTGAATACGGAGATGTAGTGTATGCAGCGGCCCCACAAACACACCTTCAGAAACTTACTACATTGTATAACTCATTCTGCCACTTTATGCTACAATGTAACTACATGATCCACCATTGTGACATGTTAAAAGAACTAAACTGGCCGTCGCTGGAATCAAGACACACCCTTCACCTTTCCAACTTGGTGTTTAAGAGCTTCTCTGGGAAGCTGCCACCCTACCTGAATAGGCTGCTTCCCTCAGCAGTTCCCTCATCCTATAACCTCCGATCCAGGACCAGCACCTTACTTGCAATACCGCAATACAAAAAGAAAGTGGCTCGATCCTCATTTTCCTACAGAGCACCGCATTTATGGAATAACCTTCCAGACACCATCAAATCTTCCCCCAGTCTTAAGTCACTCAAGAGCTCCTTACTAGCATACCTCGGTACAGAATGCACCTGTAAACATGTAACATAGTAACTATATTACTTACATATTTATTTTCCGTGTTAATCTGTATATTTGTGTTTTGTTTTTAATATCTTGCATTTTATTACTTTGTATTTCTGTAACAACTGTAAAATTTCAATGCTCTTGAACCCAGGACATCCTTGAAAATGAGAGAAATCTCAATGTATCCTTCCTGGTAAAATCCTTTATAAATGAATAAATAAATAAATGATATTCCCTCAGAAGTGGGGTGGTTTGCAGTAGCTATCCAATTAGGACTGAGATAGTGATGAGTTGAATAAAATTTATTTAACAAATAAAATCAAATAATATAAAATACAAGCAGATATTAAGGGTTCTGGTACATCCAACGCGTTTCGTCCTGGCGGTCTTAAGGATATTACCCCAATTTGTACAGTGCTATAAATACAGTCTTAATTGGTCCTTAATTTGGCGCCATCTCCGCCTTCCTCATTTTTGATTGGACCTCTCCCTCCTGAATGCGTCCGTGTCACTTTATAATGCATAATTTCCGGTCAGTTACCTACTTCCTGATCTCGTCTACATCATCTCGCGTCACCTCATTTCCGGTCAAGTTCCACATCAACTTGCATCGCGTCACTTTTCTTTTCCCGATATGTTTTATGTATGTTTTGATTTGTATTCCATACAAATACAAATCTTTTTATTTGGGTTTATTTCCTTTATACACCCAAATAACTTGGTAATCACAGCTTATAAATGACGTTCTGGCCGTTATACACTTGCATGTTTCTATTTTCTAGCTGATGGATTTTCTGGTTCTAGATCACCTGTGCGGATGCCATGGTCAGATTCAGAAAGGAATTAACACTTAATACATTCACTTTAATGGTGGAGTTGTACTGATCAGATCACTGTTATTGTCCCTTCCAAGGTGGTGACTAAAAGCATATGTTGTGCCACATAACATGCATTTTGAAATAATAGAATATATCCGCTGAACGTGTTACAATGAATTCATATTGTTTGTTTATAACTCGTTTGTATTTTACATATTGTTCCTGTGTCACAAATTTGGGAGAAATTGAATGCAAATTATTACAAGTAAAGTGTACTACTCCATGTTTTCCCCAACTCCAGCCATTACAATGTACTAGAGCTGGTATGAAAATGGAATAACACATACAGATCAGTACAGAGGATTCTGTTAGTGACTCATTCAAAGGGCTTAAATACAGAGACACTGCACCATGTGCATTTGTAAAACGTTAATTGCCAGTGACAAAAAGCCATGTTTTGTTGTGCAGTCTTATCTCTTCAGTTGGCAATGAATTTATGAGATGAAACCACAATCTACACCAGGAAATCTTTTGGTTATTGTGTATTCTTCTAAGGTTTATTTGTCAGTTATAAGGCTTATGTGTGTATGTTTTAATACAAAGTGCATACAGGTGCATTTATTGACTGCAACGTTAAAAAATATAAATACACCGTGCATTTAGAAAGTATTCAGACCCCTTCATTCTTTTCACTTATTTTGTAATGTAATCTTAAACTAAAATTGTTGTGCAGTGCCTGGTTTGTTCGAGATGTGATGCTTTGAATTGAGACCAGAGAGTTGAATTCTCATTTCAGCAGTCCAGAGAGTCTTGTTTCTCACAGGCTGAGAGTCCTATAGGTGCTTTGTTTTATTATTATTATTTTTTTTACAAATTACAAGCAGACGTTCATGCATCTCACAGTGATAGACTTTTTTTTTTTGCGAAAGGATTTTACCAGGAAGGATACATTGAGACTTCTCTCGTTTTCAAGTATGTCCTGGGTGGCGAGTATGTACCGTTAGGTGTCTTGCCCAAGGACACTTACTGGAGAGGTGCTCTGGCCAGGATCAAACCTGAGCCTCCAAAGGCTCTCTCCATGCAGACTTAAGTCAGACCAGTCTGCCATCAATGCCAAATTGGTGACATGTTCCAGTGATGGTTGTCCTTCTGCAAGTATCGCTAATCTCCACACATGATCTCCAGAGCAAAACCTGAGTGACCATCAGGTTCTTGGTCACCTACCTTAGCAATGCCATTTCCACCCAATGGCCGGGCGCCAAGTTCTCTGACGAGTCATGGTTGTTATGAACTTCTTCCATGTTAGAATCATGGAGGTCGCTGTGCTCTTGGAAACCATCAATGCAGGTAAAAATTATATATTTCTAGCCTTCCCCAGATCTGTGCTTCAACACAATACAGTTTCTGAATTCTAGGTCTACAGTCAGTTCCTTTGACCTCGTGGCTTGGTTTTTCCTCTGATGTGTGCCTTTCTAAATCTGGTCCAATCATTTGAATCTGCTACATCTGGATTCCAATCGAAGTGTAGAAACATATCAGTGATTCGTTGAAATTAGTGCACCTGAGCTACATTTCAAGTGTCGTATCAAAGGGTTTGAATACTTGGGTCAAATAATTTTTTTGCAATTTTCTAATTTTTTTAAATTTATTTAGCAAAATCTGCTTTTTTTTTCCTTATTACACGTATTGATTGATGTGGAATAAAATAAATTAAACACTTTAAGCTTAAGGCTGCAAAATAAAAATGTGAAAACGTGAAGGGTTGAATTACTTTATGAATGCACTGTATTTCTATTTCCCGAAATTCATTGGGATAATTTAGTTTTTTCCTCCAAAACCCCATGTCATGCATGCAACGAACATGTTGTTGATTGCATCCTTGACCATGATCAAGAATCAATGTGGAACACCATGGAAAATTGAGGTAGATGATCTTACAAGGTATCATAGCTTATCCTAGTTATCCCATTTAGTTATCCTCGGTATTCATTGCACATTGCAACTCTCATTGGTTAAACATGAGGGCTTTATTGAAAGCTTGTGAATGTCAAATACAAAAGAATTGAATAAAAAAACTTTAAAAAGCTCTTTTTAATTATGAGAAGACCTTGAAATTAGTAGGAACCAGATTTACTTTAAATTATGATCATTAATTTATAGTAGCAGAAATCAATAATTCCCTTTTTATTACCTCTTCTATTATTCCTATTTTAATTCATTATAGTTTTTATTTTCTGTTATTAATTATTTTAATATAAATTCCAAATTGCTTATAAAATCATAATCTATGGATTTGACTTCACCAAGTAGCAAAACAAGAGGACATAGTCTTAGATTAGAGGGGCAAAGGTTTAAAAGTAACATCAGGAAGCATTATTTTACTCAGAGTGTGGTGGATACATGGAACAGCCTTCCAGTAGAAGTGGAAGAGCGAGGCCCAGGTAAAGTATCCATGTAATTGGGCAGACTGGATGGGCCGAAAGGTTCTTATCTGCCGACATTTTCTATGTTTCTAAGAGACACCTATCAAAGGTTGACTAATGTGATTTGATTTATAATTTTTGTGTTTGTATTACAGTAATAGACTTGTATCATGGTGGTAAAAAGTAGGTAACTGTCCATTTATTATAGAAAGATGAGCCTCTGCGAAGCATCACACAAGGCTGGTTAAGAGGAACTAGTTTATGAAATCGTATTATTTTGGGGGTTTATTGCAAACAAAATGCTCTTAGTTGACAGGACTTCCATGTGGACAGATTAGCTGTTTTTGAAATAGCAGTTCTAGTTAGTTGCAGAATAACCCTTTGTTACATGTTCAAGTTATTTTGTCAAAAGTGATTTTTGACGTTTCTAGTGGGAGGAAAACGACCTGTTGGACAGGCGTCAGACTCAACTACCTTGTTTGTCCCTCCTGTACGTACATATACAACTGCCTGTTGAGCTGGTTGAGTCAGAGACTGTAAAGACTTTTAAACTCTTTAACACCGTGTGGTGTACTATGCCGTCCCCACGGCGGGTGAGCCTAAATGCTGCAGGCTTGCATAGCACACCTCGCAGCTTGCCCATAAAAGCAATCCGCCTGCCTACCATATGCGCGTGACGATCGCATCATTGGCTGAGGTGAGTCTCGCAGGCGGCAGCCAATGGAGACAGGCCATAATGCCACCCCACAGCGCTGAGGTTCCACCCGGCGGCAAGGGGTTAAACAATGACTGGATGTCCTCCTGCAAAAATATAATACTAAGGGTTATAATACTTAATTTGTGGGTAAAAGCGTCTTGAACCAAGGAGAAATCTGACGCCATTCTGGGGTCAAGAAGGAATTTTTTCCAACTGTTTTTTTTTTCCGCTTTCTTTTGGATCAACAGCAGTAAGCGTGAAAGGCTGAACTCGATGGACTCATATCCTTATTTTTTTGGACTATGTAACTATGTAAAACTGGTATAAAGATATTTAGTGTATGAAAGTAGAAATACCACTTTTCTGCAGTATGTATGACAAAAATACATTTGAAGATGTGTTTATGGGTATCTGTAAGTGACTTGTTGGCATGTCAGAAATGCAGTGATATACTAAAAATGGCTTCAGATTGTAAACATAATGGGCCCTATTCCAAGATTAAAGCAAAAAGGAACACTGTCAGAAAAAATTCTGCACCTGTAGATCTTTCTTACCGTCTCCTTTTTGCACGCCTGTTCCAAGATTGGCGCTAAATTAATGCCTGGCCCCGGAAGGAAGCACAGCGCAAGTTGATACTTGCAGCACTGCGCACCACGGTAAATGTCAAGTCCTGGAGTCCATAGGAGTGTTGTGCCTCCTGACTGTGAGCCCATACAGCACTGCGGAAGAACCACAGAGGGAGACTGGGCACAATTTATTCCCAGTCTCTCTCTGCTCCCGCCATGAAGAACAGCGGATCACGTTGCCCTCTCTACATGGGACGGGAGGTGAGTATTGGATTTTGGGGGGGGGGTTAGTACCATGTGTAGCATGATTTTGCCAAAGAACAACACCAGCACTTAACACCAGCTTTTATGAGACCGTGTTTCTCGGTGAAATATTGTCTTAAGAATGGAAGCACAAGCTACCTTGGAATAGTGCGCTCTTCCATTCGAAGGTGCAAAGTAACTTCTACTATACAGGGTATTGGAAATGTTAATATACAGTAAGCATGCGCAAGGAAGCGCTACACTCGAGCGGAAAAGTAGAATAGCAATTCCAGACAATGAGATAACTTATAAAACTTCTTGAGATATTATCTTCTCGCCAACCTCGGAATAGACTCACTTTGTCAATGTGTGGTAATGCAGATGATGTACAATTAGTACAGTTATACAGCATCTCTGTACTATCACAATGCATTCTTATAATTCGTCAGTACATAACCCATCAAGGTGAGTATTTGGGTGGCAGGATCTATTCATTGTTCCAGACACGCATCAACCTTCTTGCATTTAAACATATGAACAATAGGACCAATCCATCTTAACACCGATGTGTTCTGTCTCCGAGATACATCTTGATTCCATCACCACTATCCTTTATACCAAAGCCAAAATGTAAATTGAACCATTCTCTCTAGAATACCACCTTGAAAAACAACATTTTACTTGCTCCTATCAGAATGGGTCTTGAGTACTGACTTTCTCTCATCTCAAGTGCAAAATGAATGATGATCCAGTTTGCTCAGATCATAGATCTTGCATTACCTCTCTCTTAGTCTAAACAGAGCTCGTTCATGCCTTTATGTTCTTTTCAGCCCATGTGAAGATGATATTGTTACTTTTGCTCTTGCTTTATTCTTCATGCCAGTGACAAGATGTTTTTGGCCAGTCTGGCAAAACAGGAAAACTCAAAACACCTATAAGTCACTGTTTGTTTTACAAATACCGTATGTAGCATGGACTACGGTATTGTTTTGTCACCTTTGATGGATTCACCATATATTTTCTTCGCCTTACAGTCCAATAGTGGAATGAACGAGACAATTCAATTATGACAGATATTGAGGCCTATCCCAAATGGAAATCTCTGTACAGATTTTGGCTTTACCGTTCAGAAAGTTTGCTGTATTTCTTCCCTTGTTTGAAAAGGGTATATTGGCACATTATTTATTATTATTAGTTATATAGTGCCAAATAGTTCCACTGCACTTTACAATAACCAATGGGGAGTGAGACAAAATTACAAATAAATATAGGGACCAGAGGAAAGAGGGGTAGAGGACCCTGTTCAGATGAGCTTACACTATAGAGGAATTGGGGTGGAGGCAGACAAGAGGTGCTTTATTGGTCATCAGGATCACTAGCACTAGTGTTACAGAAATGGTGAAGATATGGAAGTGACCTCTATCATGACGTGATATTTTGAAATGTGACCGGGTCTTAAATGATTGTGTTGTTTTATTTGATTGACGTGTTTGTTGTATTCATTAATGGGCATTATTGCATTAACAGTTTGAGAAGTTCAGACATTTTTGTTGTTTTTAGTAACCGCAATTTTTCTTAAAGGGTTTTTCAATAAGAGCCGAACTTGCCACCGAATTGCACCAGACAGTGCCATTTCGGAGCTATTTGGCTATTAAGAAAGCTGTTAATTCGTCAACTATTGGCGAATTGTCAGCAAAATACAGTACAGCTCACTGCAATTCGGCAGCAGTGAAATTTCCCATTGAGAAGTAATGATTAATCTATTCAGAGAATGCCTAACTGCACCGAAATGTTGGTGAAATGCTCAGATTTTCATTGGTTCAGTTCAACATGTCTAAACAGGCGAATCACATAGGATTCCAGGGAAAAAAATATTAGTGTTTTATATTATAAAAAAAATCAACAGTTTATTCTTTTCAGTTTCAGCAAATGGCCTTTTTATTTTTATTTCTTTGAAAAAATTTTAGGTGTTATTCTGGATTTTTTTAATGCCTTTTCTTTATTCTGTAACAGACCATTTTTTTATTTTTTTCTATTGGACATTTTTTATTATTTTCATGCATTTTTATTGTTTTAAACACCTTTTTTAAAAGAGCAGAGTTCCGTTTTTCCTCTTTTTTTAATTTTTTTTTTTACCAGTTTGGCGGCTGATCAGCGTTTTTTAACTATGTGCAGGAGTCAGTTTGGCAGATCGTCGGCTATTTTCGGTGGTGAATGATGGCGTTTGGTGGTCTTTGAATTCACCACAGTGGCGGCGAACTGAAATCGCTGAAATGAGAGAGCACTGAAATCTTTGAGCTACAAAAGGTTTGAGCGGCTGGTCTATTTTCTTCTAATTCTCCCTGCGTCGGCTGCTGAAAGCCCGATATTTCAGAGGTTTCAGCAGCTGATTTTACAGTTTTAGCTCTTTGGGCAATATTCCCGCAGGTGTAAAACTTTGGGGGCACCTTCTGCAGCCCAAAAGCGAATGAAATTCATTTGCACCAAACAAATTTAATTTGCTTTTGGGCTGCAGATCAGCGTACCGAGATATCTCGATAATGGGGCACTAGATGGTTCCTTTGAAGCCTGATATATCTTGATATCGGTAGTGAAGGGGTTAAGGCTGGTGAGCATTTCGTTAAATTTAACCACAAAGGCTAAAATTTCCAATTTATTTTTCAAAACAAAAACAATAGAGAAGGACATTTTTTGTAAAAAAAAAAAATGCGTTTCAATTTCCGCTCTCATTACTGACAGCATCACGCTGTTTAGTCAGTAATCCCAAACATTTTTCTCCTCTCAAATGGCAGTGACCCTGGCAGAGCTGAACCTGCACCGAGAAGTAAGCCTTTCCATTGTCAGTGACACCTCACTGGCAGGCAAAGGATTAATGGGACTTGTCAAGCACTTTTCTTCCACGTTAACAACAAATGCAGTATTTTAAGATATCAGGACCCGCAAAACTTATGTTCAGCATCAAACCACTTTTCAAGCGCAGTAATTAAAAAGTGCTATAGGCATTTTTTCATCCTTTGAGATTCACACACTGGTTCGGCTTTCAACATTTAGACTGAGATTTCTACACCTGCTTTTAAAAGGGGAATTACCAAAAGACAGCACCGCTCGAAGAATTAAAAAATATGATTACCTCTAGGCCTATAGTTTTAACACGTGAGACGGCGGTATTGTCCGTCTACGGTTATTTTTGTTAAATCAGAAGAATTGTAGTTATTAAAAAGTTTTTACTGTTAAAAAGGTTGTGTTTTTTTTTTTCTCCCCTCGTAAATATATTAGCGCCATGGTGAAAAAAAAAATATATATAAATAAATAAAAGGTCTAGGAAAATTAGCCTTATTTATTATTTAAAATACACGTGAGATTCCTAATTGCATTTATCATTAGTTATGACACGTGGAATAGCGTGTCTCATATCCAGTGAGAATTTTCCAGTTAGAATTTTGAAATAAAAAAATATATATATATATATATTTTTTTTCCACGAGATCCCTTGCTATTGCCTGTTACCACGGCAACAGCCCTATTTGTCTGAGAGCCTCGGCCCTGCCAATGAGAAAGACAGCTACGTCGACTAAACACAAATACATCAAAGACAAATTCATATGCTCAATCTGATCAGCTCAATTAATGGAAGAAGAGAAGCTGAAGGGGGTTAAAAGAGGGCACCCATTCAGCAAAGACGAAGCCCCTTTTAAGAGAATATCTATGGCGGCCTTTTGGGGGAGGAATTTAGCACACTGTCAAAAACATTATCAGAAAAGGAAAGTAGTAGGCCTCCTACACCTAACAGATATGAAGCTGTCAGACAAAGAATAGCACTATTCATTAAATGACACATATTTTCTCCCACTTTACAAGAATATGGGAACAAAACAAGCTGAGCTGCTGAGAAAGGCACTTTTTTTTTCCCTTTTCCTAGTGATGACAGACATGCTGCAATTATGGTGATAACTAAGGAATACTAAGCATGAAGTCAGACTATTCTGTTTATCACCTTAATTTTTTTTTATTCACTTCACAAAATTTGCACGTGAGTGTTTTTTGGGTTTTTTTGGACTTCATTTTACTACCGAGCTGCGAAATTAGAAACCTTGTCTGCTTAACGTCCTACCTTCAATCCATCGAATATAGTTTTTCTGCACGTGCATGGTTTGGCCCGCGCTTTACTGAATATTCTTTGCTCAAATTCATTTTCTTTCAATATAAAAAATAAATTCGTATTTGGTCATATACATTTTAGTGTTTTTTTTTCTCTCTTTTTGATCATCTGTATTTTAATGCTAACCTCGTGCATCGGAAATCTGTTAAATGAAAATAAAATATAGAATATGCGAAGAATCAGATCAGTGTAACTTTACCATTAAATTAAATGGTGTTAAGGAGTTTGCGGTTATGACATCACCAAAATAATCTATCCACCTAAGAGTTTAGTACAACAGGAATCTATTGCCATTTCTCCCTCTGTAGGCAGGTAGGTGCATGGATTGCTTAACCCCTTCACTACCAAGTGATTTTTTTTTAAAAAAAACATTCAGGGTTATTCAAAGAGAATCGAAAAGTCACGCACGTTGGGTGACTTTTCGTTCCCTGCACTTTGGGGCTATTCGGCGATCCTATTTCGCCGACCCTGCGGTGTATTCAGCAAGCACCGCAGGGCCCCCCGTACTGCAGGGAAAACCCGCCGCAAACCCGCCGAACAGTCACCGCAAAACCCGACAAACACTAACCGAACACTCACCGAAACCCGCAGAAAACCGCTGGATTAACCCCGCTGAACACGCCGGAGAAACCCGAGTAGCCACCGATCATAGCGCAGAGCGGCCACCGGAAAAAATTGACACGCAGACGAACAAGGTGGAAAACAAAAGAGTTCACTTGAAAGTTTGAAAATTGAAATGCAAATTGTTTGCAAAAAAGTACAGAACGAAAATGTCTGGAATTTACAAATTAGATTCAATGAATGATCATAAAAAGGGCAGTTACAGAAAAAAAAAAAACGATTAAAAAAAAAACGCCTAAAAGATCCTAAAAAATTGAAAAATAAAGAGACTCTTTACAGCAAAATAAAATAATTAACGGTTTATTAGATATTGAATTAAAACTGGAATATTTTTAACATTGAAACCTATGGGATTCTCCTGAATAAATCTGTCGAATGAAATCACCGAACAGCAGTGTAATTCGGCAACTTTTCACTGCTGATTTTTGTTCTCTGAATAGACAAAGCATTGCTTCTCTATGGGGATTTCACTGCCCTTGAATGTGCACCGAACAGTCACCGTATGTGGAGGCAATTCGCCAACAGTTGGCGAACTGCCTGCTCTCAGAATAGCCGAATGGTCAGGAAAGGTAACCGTACGCTGAATTTCACTGTTTGGTTACCTTTCAGGGCCAGATCGGCTCTCTTTGAGTAACCCTGATAGTCAGAAACCAGTGTTTTTTGGAAAATCATTTTTAATTAATTCTAAAGTAAGAAATATTTGAACAAGAAAACAACACAGCGCTTCAAAAGACCAAAGTCCAAAATGAAGAAAGTGAAATAAACACTCAATATGTCCATAGGCCAAAGACGTTGTCTTTTGAGGGTGGATCTTCTCAGAGTAATGTCGATGGAGTATGTACTGTAGGGAGAAAGCACAAACACAGAGGACCAAAATTGCGCAGTAGGACAGTACCCAAAGTGAGAGTATTATATATCAATAATCAACTCACATTTTGTGGAGCCTACAACCGGCTCCCAGGAATAAGGCGAGCAGGGACTTTATGTTAGGTGCCCATAAAACCTTCACACGGCTTCTTTCAGGATTCACCAATGTGAGGGTAAAGAAGGCTGCTCACTCCCAGGACCCTCAGGCTGGATCTCCTCTCTGGATTCACCAGGCAGATCTGTGGGCTCACAGGGCTCAGGACACAAAGGAGATGGAGAAGAAGGCTGCTCACTCCCAGGACCCTCAGGCTGGATCTCCTCTCTGGATTCACCAGGCAGATCTGTGGGCTCACAGGGCTCAGGACACAAAGGAGATGGAGAAGAAGGCTGCTCACTCCCAGGACCCTCAGGCTGGATCTCCTCTCTGGATTCACCAGGCAGATCTGTGGGCTCACAGGGCTCAGGACACAAAGGAGATGGAGCTTTTTATTACAGGACTTGACCCCCTGCTCAGCTTCTTAAGCAGCTCACAGATCTGTGAGCTGCTTAAGAAGCTGAGCAGGGGGTCAAGTCCTGTAATAAAAAGCTCCATCTCCTTTGTGTCCTGAGCCCTGTGAGCCCACAGATCTGCCTGGTGAATCCAGAGAGGAGATCCAGCCTGAGGGTCCTGGGAGTGAGCAGCCTTCTTCTCCATCTCCTTTGTGTCCTGAGCCCTGTGAGCCCACAGATCTGCCTGGTGAATCCAGAGAGGAGATCCAGCCTGAGGGTCCTGGGAGTGAGCAGCCTTCTTCTCCATCTCCTTTGTGTCCTGAGCCCTGTGAGCCCACAGATCTGCCTGGTGAATCCAGAGAGGAGATCCAGCCTGAGGGTCCTGGGAGTGAGCAGCCTTCTTTACCCTCACATTGGTGAATCCTGAAAGAAGCCGTGTGAAGGTTTTATGGGCACCTAACATAAAGTCCCTGCTCGCCTTATTCCTGGGAGCCGGTTGTAGGCTCCACAAAATGTGAGTTGATTATTGATATATAATACTCTCACTTTGGGTACTGTCCTACTGCGCAATTTTGGTCCTCTGTGTTTGTGCTTTCTCCCTACAGTACATACTCCATCGACATTACTCTGAGAAGATCCACCCTCAAAAGACAACGTCTTTGGCCTATGGACATATTGAGTGTTTATTTCACTTTCTTCATTTTGGACTTTGGTCTTTTGAAGCGCTGTGTTGTTTTCTTGTTTACATAACTGCCATTTGGGTATTTAGAGAAACCCCCCATACAACATTCAGCGAGTGGGATAGACACCATTCCGGTGGGCGCTGCACCCCTCTTTTTCCTTTAAGAAATATTTGAGCTTATACCCATTGTATTTCTTACTGTAAATAACCTATTTTGGCCAGTAGATGGCGCCATCTACTGCCAAATTGCGTTACCGCCATTTGAGCTGCTGGTCTATTTTTTTTTTCCTGCATCGGCTGCTGACAGCCAGATATTTCAGAGCTTTCCGCAGCTGATTTTACAGTTTTAGCTCTTTGGGGATTATGGTCACAGAGCTAAAACTTTGGGGGCACCTTCTGCTGCTCAAAAGCAAACAAAATTTGTTTGCAGCAAACTAATTTCATTTGCTTTTGGGCTCCAGATCAGCATATCGAGATATCTTGATATCGGGGAACCGGATGGTGCCTTTGAAGCTTGAGATATCTCGATATCGGTAGTGATGGGGTTACGTTATCCAGTTTGAAATCCCTAGAAAAATAAATAATTGTAGATATGTTGGTATCTTTAAATACGTATATCAATATATATTTATATCTATAGATGGGAAAGGTTATTAAATAAACCACTATTTGTTTAAACTATTTTCCAATATAAGGTCAAGCTGTTATCCGGTGTTTTCTTTCTATAGGCATATATATTTCTAAATAATTCCTTGCTTATTCCTACCCACTTAGAGCTTGGTGGAACTATTTTCTTTTTCGATACAGTTGCACTCGTTTCCATTCGCAGTATTAGAGTTTAGATTCTGAAAGCTTTTTGCTGAGGGTGGTACAAATGAAACAAAGTACATATTCCCAGTAGGTTACTCTCTTTTAAGAGTCCTGGGCTTTAAGCTATGATGATCTGATTTAGGATACATTATCAATAGTCTGTTACTTATATCTGCATGGTCTTGGACTGATTGATAGTGACTTTGTAGCCATGTGCTCCGTAATGCGCTGTCAGGAAATGCTGACAGATTCGTGAAAGAACAATGAATGCAGGGCAGCTGTAATGTAAAAGGTCCAGGCTAGCTGTATGAAAACTGATTGCTAGGATATTGGTTCCTGTGTTACCATATTCAGCGGAATTATTTTAAGTGTGAAAAAATGGTCCCTGGGAACTGATGGGAAAAATGTGGAGTACAGTGGGGAGAGGGACTTCATTGTCACCAGTTGCAGGCTTTACAATCCTAAAGCACTGAGGGCTCTATTCCCTAGTGAACGCTAACTGTAGCGTTCGGACGAGTAAGCATTAATGGATTCATATGCTGAATTAATTATACTGCAGAGAGGTGCTGCCCAGCAGTGTGTGTATTCATATGCTGAATTAATTATACTGCAGAGAGGTGCTGCCCGACAGTGTGTGGATTCATATGCTGCATTAATTGTACTGCAGAGAGGTGCTGCCCGGCAGTGTGTGGATTCAGGCTAGGTTCAGACGAACGCATTTTTCACGTTGTCCGTGAAAAAGTGCGTTCGAACGAATGGACATATTTTTTCACGGAATACGCGATAGCGGTCATACGATGCGCATTTTCGTCTGTGATTTTGTACGGATCATCAATAAAACCCTTTTGCGTCTGGACGTTATGCTGGCCAGACGTGTGCAGCGTCTGACATCTCCCAATCACGCACACATGCCGCTATGCGGACGCAGCGCACTCTGTACGTCAGTAGTAGCGGTTTGACGTTCTCGAAAAAATGCGTTCGTTTGCCACTTGCGTTGCACGGACGAACTTTCGTGCGGCCGTTCGTCGTATGTTCCCCGGCATTGGACGTCATTTGCTGCTAGCACGGCCGTGATTTCGTGCGGCTAAACGCACGTTAAAACTGCTTTCGTCTGACCTTAGCCTCATATGCTGCATTAATTGTACTGCAGAGAGGTGCTGCCCGGCAATGTGTGGATTCATATGCTGCATTAATTATACCACAGAGAGGCGCTGCCCGGCAGTGTGTGGATTCATATGCTGCATTAATTATACCACAGAGAGGCGCTGCCCGGCAGTGTGTGGATTCATATGCTGCATTAATTATACCACAGAGAGGTGCTGCCCAGCAGTGTGTGGATTCATATGCTGAATTAATTATACTGCAGAGAGGTGCTGCCCGACAGTGTGTGGATTCATATGCTGCATTAATTGTACTGCAGAGAGGTGCTGCCCGGCAGTGTGTGGATTCAGGCTAGGTTCAGACGAACGCATTTTTCACGTTGTCCGTGAAAAAGTGCGTTCGAACGGACATATTTTTTCACGGAATACGCGATAGCGGTCATACGATGCGCATTTTCGTCCGTGATTTTGTACGGATCATCAATAAAACCCTTTTGCGTCTGGACGTTATGCTGGCCAGACGTGTGCAGCGTCTGACATCTCCCAATCACGCACACATGCCGCTATGCGGACGCAGCGCACTCTGTACGTCAGTAGTAGCGGTTTGACGTTCTCGAAAAAATGCGTTCGTTTGCCACTTGCGTTGCACGGACGAACTTTCGTGCGGCCGTTCGTCGTATGTTCCCCGGCATTGGACGTCATTTGCTGCTAGCACGGCCGTGATTTCGTGCGGCTAAACGCACGTTAAAACTGCTTTCGTCTGACCTTAGCCTCATATGCTGCATTAATTGTACTGCAGAGAGGTGCTGCCCGGCAATGTGTGGATTCATATGCTGCATTAATTATACCACAGAGAGGCGCTGCCCGGCAGTGTGTGGATTCATATGCTGCATTAATTATACCACAGAGAGGCGCTGCCCGGCAGTGTGTGGATTCATATACTGCATTAATTATACCACAGAGAGGTGCTGCCCAGCAGTGTGTGGATTCATATGCTGAATTAATTATACTGCAGAGAGGTGCTGCCCGGCAGTGTGTGGATTCATATGCTGAATTAATTATACTGCAGAGAGGTGCTGCCCGACAGGGTGTGGATTCATATGCTGCATTAATTGTACTGCAGAGAGGTGCTGCCTGGCAATGTGTGGATTCATATGCTGCATTAATTATACCACAGAGAGGCGCTGCCTGGCAGTGTGTGGATTCATATGCTGCATTAATTATACCACAGAGAGGCGCTGCCTGGCAGTGTGTGGATTCATATGCTGCATTAATTATACTGCAGAGAGGTGCTGCCCGGCAGTGTGTGGATTCATATGCTGCATTAATTATACCGCAGAGAGGCGCTTCACAGCAGTGTGCGGATTCATATGCTGCATTGAAACCTATGGGTTATAAAGCCTTGTTTCTTTAACCCCTTCCCTGTGGAGGACGTGTGGGGACCGTCCTCATTGACCCGCTCTGTATGCGGAGGACGTTCCCCACACATCTTCCGATCGGGGGGGGGAAAGAAATACTTACCTCTCTGGTCCCGGTCCCACGGCGTTCTGACTTCCTGGAAGTCAGATGCCGCTTTTGTAGTCCCTCCTGCCGTAATGACGTCATCGCGTCAGACGCGATGACATCATTTCCAGGCAACCCCTCCCTGGAAAAACCCGGGAGATCGCCTGAAGGGAGGGGGGAGCCTTTTCGGATCCCTCTCCCTCCGGTTCGGGAGGGTCTACGAACAAAATCCAGGCACCGCTTTGAAGGGCAGTGTCTGCCCTTCAAAGCTGTGCCTGACTTTAACCCCTGAAATACCGGACCGTGATCTGGCGCCATGCGGCCCAGATCCGGTGGGGCCACCATCTTGGATGGTGGCTCCACCTCCGGGTCCCCCCTCGGCAACAGAAATCATCGCGCATGGCACAATGACGTCCGTTAGCCTGGGAACCCCTACCTGGTGGAGATAGGGGGTTCCTTTGAAGCTAGGGGGGTCATGGCCTTTCGAATGATACCAAACATGACCATGTTTGAAGTAAAGAAATAAAAAAAATAAAACAAAGTGTATTTATTTGTGTGTTGTTTTTATTAATGCAGCAATATGGTTCCCATTTCAATTATAATGTGAACAATGATGCTGCACTAATGATTTTTTTCTATAGGGTGCGTTTGCTAAGAATCACGAAATTCCCCCCAAAAAAATGTAACGAGTCCCAATTCCTAATTTTTTTAACAAGCTAACCCCATATAAAATATAACTGCAAACGCTCGTGTGATGCAATGTGAAAAAAAACACTTTACACACTGTAGATGATTTAAAAATTCTAATTTTATTTCATTTTTTGTTATAATATACAGGCAGGACATGACGTATACATATAATAATGATATATTATGAATCTGCAGAGTTTGCCGGAATGAACAATATGTAATATGTCTGGGTCATATAATAAAACGTGGCTTCAAATCGCGTTTAAACATGATGAGCAAAAGTGTAAAAAATGAGTTCCGCACACAGAGGTGAAATGGCTCAGCAGTGAAGAGGTTTGGAAACCTACAATTTCACCCAAAAAAATCCTAATAGAATAATTAATTAAAGAAATTTACATTCTATTGGTAGTAATCTACTTCCCATTCTTAAATAAGCAGTACAAAAAAAAAAACTCATAAAAAGTGAAAAACCAACTGATCTGAATCACCGGAAATGATCCGAATCGGCAAAATGATTCGGAACGGCAAAATGATCCGGATCGGCAAAATGATTTGGATCGGCAAAATGATCAGATTCTTCTAAATGATCCGCATCACCGAATCGATTGTCATGCCCCACGCCACGGCCGGACCGCGGCCGCCATGTTGGGACACTTTTTATACTCACCCGAGGTCCCTCGTGGCGCGTCGCTCCCTGGTTCCGGTCTTCAGCTCGGAGGAGGAGAGCCAAGATGTGTCCCACGCCGCCTCCGGGATCCGACTGAGCAGAAACCAAGCGCGCATGCGCGATCGTCCATCCTAAAGCATGAAGACCTAGGTACTCTGCTGGTCAAGTAAAGGTACTGCATTACACCTGCACTGGAGATCCTCGTATGCCACCAATTAACCTATCAAGTACTCAGGTATCTCAACTCCACCTACGAGCCCCAGGTGAACGGTGTTCCTATGATCCTCTGAACCCTATTTAAATCTGCCGCCTTTCCCAGTTCATTAACCAGGTTATACTGTGGTTCACCACCACGTTATCCAGTGGTCCCTCTTCGTATTTGCTCCAAGAGAATCCTGAGTTCCAGACCTGCTTCCACGGTACCACCTCCGCTTCCAGACCTGCTTCCACGGTACCAGCTCCGCTTCCAGACCTGCTTCCACGGTACCAGCTCCGCTTCCAGACCTGCTTCCACGGTACCAGCTCCGCTTCCAGACCTGCTTCCACGGTACCAGCTCCGCTTCCAGACCTGCTTCCACGGTACCAGCTCCGCTTCCAGACCTGCTTCCATGGTACCAGCTCCGCTTCCAGACCTGCTTCCACGGTACCAGCTCTGCTTCCCGACCTGCTTCCATGGTACCAGCTCCGCTTCCAGGCCTGCTTCCACGGTACCAGTTCCATCTTCAAGCTTGCTACCACGGTGCCAGTTCCATCTTCAAGCTTGCTACCACAGTGCCAGTTCCATCTTCAAGCTTGCTACCACAGTACCAGTTTCCTCTCCAGGCTTGCCCCCACGGTGCCAGCTCCATCTACAGGCTTGCTTCCACGGCACCAGTTCCATCTCCAGGCTTGCTTCCACGGCACCAGTTCCATCTCCAGGCTTGCTTCCACGGCACCAGTTCCATCTCCAGACTTGCTTCCACGGCACCAGTTCCATCTCCAGGCTTGCTTCCACGGCACCAGTTCCACCTCCAGGCTTGTTTCCACGGCACCAGTTCCATCTCCAGGCTCGCTTCTATACCCACGGTACCAGTTCCAGATCCTATCTTCAAGTCCAATTCCTCTATCCTGATCTATTTGAAAGATTACAACTCGTGTTATTTACCCCTACAATCCTTCGTTCTGGACTTTACTCTTGTCAAAGAAATCTTGCGTTACCTTTTGTTCTGGACTTATATTTTGTTCCATCCAGTAAATGCTCAACTGATCATACATCTCCTGGTCTCCTTCTTCGACTTGCCATTGGGTTCCATACACACAACACAACACAGGGGTCATAGCCTCTGCCCTTACATCGATCCAAATCAAAATCATCCGAAACAAAAGAAAAACTGTACGAAATGGGAAAAACACCTGAACGAAAAAAAAGTCATGCACATCCCTAGTGCTGACTGATTGCACTTTTGCTAAATCATTTAGCACCCCCTAAGCTCCCCCATAAATCTGATACTCACCTCTCATCCCCCAGCGACAACAGTGGCTTGATTCGCCACTATTCCTGGCCATTGGCAGAGTGAGACTGTGGATGACTAGTGCCCAGTCTCCCTCCACGATCACTCCACGGCACAGGGCTCACGACCTGGAAGCGCAAACCTCCATGGAGTCCTGTGGACTTCAGGAGGTGATACTCTCAGTGGCGCGGAAGCTCTACGGCGAGTACTACTGAGGGTAGCACCTCATTCTGGGTCCAGGTGCTGAATTAGCGCCTGCCCCGGAATCTAATGGTAAAATGGAACAGGCGCTACCACGAGTGTCACCTCCTGAAGTCCACAGGACTCCATGGAGGTTTGCACTTCCAGGTCATGAGCCCTATGCCTTTAATGTGAACGCGGAGGAAGACTGAGCACTATTCATCCACAGTCTCACTCTGCACGAGGTCAGGAGAAGGGCCCCGAGACATTTAAATTGTTTTTATCACACATGATAAAAGGTTGGATTTTAGCGTAACGTTCTCATAAGGCTATAGGTTGCTCTTTTATTTCTGAAGCTAACGGACGATGGAATGAAATCTTTAATTTACTTTTAATAACAATTAACACTAAACACAATAAATGCTCCAGTGAGTAAGAGCACACAATAGTATTTACTATGTAGAAAATGATGGTATATTGATCTTTAACCCTTTTGTATAAATCAACACGTTTCCCTTCTTAGTTTTGTTCACATTAGTAATATTGTGTTAAATTCAGATAGCTTCTACTTGCTTTTGCGAATACTTTCTTTCAATTAGTAACCATTGCCATTGTAAAAACTATAAAAAGTAATAATAATAATACAAAAAAAATCATTGACTTTGCTTGGCTGCTGAAATTCTAATGGGAAGTTGCGCGGATCCACCACAAATAATGGCATTTTCATTCTTTCGCATTTTGTTCAAGCCCTGTCTTTTTTTTCCCCTAAAACAAAAGTTTCTTGTATTTTCTTTAATATGCCACTTTGAAATTTCTGTGTTTGAAAGGCTCTTGATGAATAATTGTTGGCTGCCAATACAATGTCTGAGTAATTGTCTTCTTTTCTTGATGTACCAACTGTGACGCCATTTATAACTAATGGGTAGTTTTCTGTCAGGTGCATAAAAAAAGTGTGTGAGGGGCGTAGACAAAATTGTATTTTGATGTGTCAAAATTAAACGAGTTAATGAAGGACCTCCCTCTGAGCTGGATTTTGTTTATACACAGAGAACATCATTTTTTTTTAATTTACAGGCAATTTGCTGTTGTTCTGTAGATTCATCATTTGAATAAAACTGAACGCAATGTAGAAAAAAATTAAAAGGCGAAAACTGAGTATAATTGCTTATTATATCCAATTAAATTATAGATTTAGGACATGGTATGAAAAGATCTTTTACATCATTTAAACAAATTGCACACTGGAGGTCACCCTTGCAACTTCCTAACTGATAACATAAGCTATACATTGTGTGATATGTGAGCTGTGGAGAACACCCTGTGTGCCAGAGTGGCTGAGATGCACAATGTTGTAATGGGGGCACACTTCCTCTGTCCAGGGCCGGATTAACATAGGGGCAGATGGAGCGGCTGCTCCAGGTCCCTTCCTGAAAATAGGCCCACCGCCCACAGCTAATATCTCGCGGAGGAATAGCCGCTGACTGGCCAATCCACAGAATGCAAGGGCCGAGGCAGCTGCCAGATCCAGATGTTGCTGCTGGGCTCCTTCATCCTGGTGGAACCCTGGAAGCACAGACCACAAAGCATGTCCATGCTGCACTCCAGCACTCATTGACTGAGTCAGTGGCACCGGCAATCAGACGACATGTCATCAGCGTTCAGCGAATGCCGGCGCTCAGGTGATGTGTCATCAGAGCGCCGGCATCCAGCGTGCTACGTAGTCTCAGACCACCAGGGGGCCAGCATCACCGGCCGTTTCCCACCTTCTTCCCTTGCCACCTGACCAGAAAAGGTAAGCAGGAGAGGGGACACTGATATATATATATATAATATATATATATATAAAATGGGGGGTTTAGGGGTGTGTGTGCAGGCAACCCAAACTGTCTGGATACCCCTATGAGACTCTCTACCTCTGTATAACACAGTCAGGATACCCCTCTGAGGCTCTCTCTCTCTGTATAACACAGGATTATATACCCCTGAGACTCTCTCTGTATAACACAGTCAGGATACCCCCTCTGAGGCTCTCTCACAGTATAACACAGGATACCCCTCTGAGGCTCCCTCACTCTCTGTATAAGACAGGATTATATACCCCTGAGGCTCTCTCTCTGTATAACACAGTCAGGATACCCCTCTGAGGCTCTCTCTCTGTGCCGGCACAAGATTGTAAAGAGAGCAGTGCCAGTGGGCACTGCCACACTGCCAGCCTGTCACCAGTGCCCCAGCCAGATCAGTGTCACAGCCACCTGAGAGCCTACCACAGCCATTGCCTCAACTATCCTGCCACCACGCCAGGCACACACATAAAATTAAGGTTAGTTTGGTGGAGCCAACTTTCCATTGGCAATGTAATGTTTTATTGTGATGACTATGTGCCCTGCCCTGGAGAAGGGGCTCTGTAATAGAGAATGTTTAAACGTGTTTTGAAGTCATATTTCATTATAAGTCCACACATATAATATATCCTTTTTTTCAGCGGATAAAAAAAAATATTTATTATTTTTTGTGCATACATCATGTTCCGTCGCAATGCTATACTTGAATTAAGAGACAAATGTAACTATCCATTCAGATTTTAATCAAAGGGGGGACCTTGCTTGACTTGTTCTGGGGGCCACGCCGCCCCAAATATTGTCAGTCTGTCACCAAGCAGTGATTGACTCATATATGGGTTACGCACGCTAACCCATCAGGAGGCTTGTGACCTGGCGCACTGTAAGTCACGCTATGCGTCATATGACACCACGTCAGAATCACCAGTCAGGTTTCCCAGTCACTCTAACGTTGTCATAGCGTGACATACGCACAGTGAACCACCCGATTCTCTAAACGAGGTTGTTGCCTCAGTATCTAAAAAAAGGCCCACCAAAATCCTGAGCACCAGGCCCATGATACTCTTAATCCAGCCAAGCCTCTGTCAATCAAAAATGATAAAGTAGGTTGGATGCCGACAACGTACTGCGTAGTTCCTGAGTAGTAAATGAGAACCCTTTGTATAAGATAGAAAAGAGTTGAAATGAGCACAGATTTGAGACACAGACTTCTGCAAGATGGTAGTAAGACTTCTTGTCAACAGATACAAGATTGTTGAGTCTCGGTGCCCTGTCCTACAAGGCTGAGATTCTTTGAAGACTGAAGGCTTTCTAAGAAATGTATTCTATTGTATGAGCTTTGACACTTTGCTGTAGAAGGCTGCCAGTGACGGCTGAATGATGCTCAGATATAGATGCACCCTCGCACTCCTTCTGCAATTTCCTCTTTGATTTATCCCATTTCTTCTTGAAGTTATTCTCAGGCTTAAGGAATATGGTGCCCTATGTATGATTTATGAGGACTTCTTACACGTTACTGAAGTGCCTGTAGAGTTTACACCCAATTCATAAAAATCAACCAGGGTTTGCAGCAACTCTGAAGCAAGTTGTTTGCTTTTGAAAACATGAAAAAAGTGGCTTTACAACTGAAAGAAAGAATTGTAGCCGGAAGGAATCTTGGATTCATATGTACACATAATGCCCTGCACAAAAATCTTTGTAAAAGGCGATGTTTTATGTGAATCGCTTTTAACGTTCAAATATTTGATTTGGAACATAAAATGTGTATTCACATCAGCCTGTGAGAGCTCCCAGACAAGACTTTGCTCAGATATTGTGTACTTTTATGTTTCCTGACCTTACCGCTCTCTGGCTTTTTACATTGTATCATAAAGTTCATGTTTGGCTTGCAGTGAATGTTATTTCTCAGTGCATCCCTGTGTTCATAGGCGAAAACTTAGATTAGGGTGTGCATTTATTTAACATTTTTCCTCAGATATTTTTTTTTTAACTTGTCAGCACTATCACATTTTACCCTTTCTAAGGATATCTTGCAAGATTCAAATTTCCATAGGTTCCTTTTTTAATGACGCACTGAAAAATATAAATAGGATGTTCACATATCTCTATATTATTGGAGTTTTTTTCCACACAAACACGCATCATTTTAATTTGACACCCTGGGGTCATCCAACTAGTTTGTTTGTAAAATTTGATTGAGGATCTAAGGCCCAATTATTTTTTTTATACTGAGTAACAGAAAAATATACTTTTGATGAGGATCATAGGCTTTGTCCTTTACTGATCTAGCTACCAAAACCTGGTCTGGTTACCAAGGCTGACATTCTGATCTTGGAAGTACTACGGTTTTGGTTCTCTGTGACCTGGTGCTGACACTCTTTACACCAGTGTTTCCCATATCTGTCCTCAGGACCCGCTGACACACCAAGTTTGCCAGATATCTAAAGCACAGCACAGGTGATATGATTTGCTGCTCAGTGATTGTAGGATTCAGGCCGGAGTCAGACGAGCACACTTGGTGCGCCTGTACTGACGTGCCTCCCGGTGTCCATCGCAGCGTTGTGACACTTTGATTGGGCCGGCCACTCACTGTAGCGCGCGCACTACAAGTGTCCGTGCAGAAAGCCTCCCCGTCAAAACACTAGACGTGCAATGACGGGGCTGCAAAGTGTGATCCTCCTTAGGGGGATTAACTGCGCTGAGCGAGATGGCCAGATGGGCGTCAGAGTGGAAGGATGTCCACTCTCACGGACGTTCCTTCTGCTCCAAAGACACTCGTCTGACCCTGGGCTTAGCCTGCATTTCCCCAAGTTGATCTGTAAAATCTGGCCTGCTTAAGGGTCCTGAGGACAGGTTTGGGAAACCGTACTTTACACACATAGGCATGGCAGCTAACCACACACTGGAATAATTAGACATGCTGTGTATTAGATTGATTAATAAAATATTTGGCTCATGCCAGGGAGAAGCAAATGCCAGCATTTTCTTAAAGGGACACTACCACTTACATAAGCTCTAACTCGATTATTTGTGCATTACAAATCAAACCACATTATAAAACACACCCTGCTGTTTTTTTCTTTGACGTAATTGCATGTAAAAAGGAAAAATTAAAATTGGTTTTTTTTTATCTCCCTACCAGTTTGTTGATTTTTTTTTCCATGAGGCAACATTTACCAAAGGGTTTTCTTTACTTCTGTGGTTTATCTAACCTAAAGTATATATCAGTTTAATGAGATGGAGGAGGAATTGTTTAGATATGGCTACCAGGAGCTATCATTCTTCAGACTATGCAAGATAAGAGCTGGCAGCTGAATAAAATAGAACAGGGAGCTAAAAGACTTCTAATCTACCCCCTGGTGATGTCTTTTGAATACATCCCACACAATTCAATGAGATTTGAGACAGTGATCGACCCATAGACTCCATTGTATAGCCAGTGCCACAGAGTGAGGAGCAAGTGATGTAAAGATGTAAAGATACTGGGGGTGGGCAGTTAACAACACAAAAGATCACAAAATGGAAGCACCCGGTGACACATACACAGCAAAAAAAAATCTTAACTAAACATACAAGAGAAAAAAAAACATGTAAGGTATCAGCAACATGAAATAAACACAATAAAGATGTTTCATTTTTTTGGTGGTCGTGGCCTTTTAAAACTTTTTACAGGTCTTTTTAAAGAAAGGTGAAATTCAGGAGAATAACTGGGGAAGTGAAAATTCTAGGTCAAAATAACCAAACCAGAAAAGTTCTCCCATTTATCTCACTTTCCAAATCGGCTATTTGGTCTAGATTGTTCTCTTCTCCTGACAAGTCTCCTGATTTTCACCTTTCTTTGAATAGACGTGCTTGTCATTTCTTTGCATCTAACATCACGTCTGAGATACTTGTGTTTTCTCCAGTAAATATGTTATGCAATGGAAAGAACTCAACTGTTCAAAATGGCTTCCCAGCTCTGGATTGTGTTTTTCATCTTATAATAGCAAGGTTTATATTATAGTGCTGAAAGAACATACAGGGTTTTTCAGAGAGTGGTGAAAAGCAGGAGAATGACTGGAGAATGGAAAATTCTAGGTCAAAATAGCCGATTTGGAAAGTGAGATAAATGGGAGAATTTTTCTGGTTTGGCTATTTTGACCTAGAATTTTTCATTCTCCAGTCATTCTCCTGCTTTTCACCGCTCTCTGAATAACCCTAATAGAATCCTGACCACCACACATAAGGCTGGGGTCAGACGAGCGCACTGACTGCGCACAGTAACGGACGTACTTTTTAACTGATGAGATTGTGGTTACATTGTATCAGTTAATTTTGACTAATGTTGAGAAAAAGAAAAAAAAACTGTATGCAGTTGTTTCTCTACGTCCGTGTAGCTTTTTCACGTTGATGCCATTTTGGCGTCCGTTGCAACATGCGTTGCGCGCGCGTGAAAAAGTGTGCCCACGTGCTTCGTGTGTTATTCTCTATTGACTCCTTTAAAAAGCTACAACGGACAGCAAACAGTGCGGTCAGACGGACTCAAAAAGTGCGCTCATCTGACCCCAGCCTAAATGAGCTGTTTGGAAGTCCTATTCAAGAACCCTTGATCTGAAGCTGCCCCTTTCCCTCTATGGCAGTGACACCCACCACTGTTTCGGATTGGCTTTCCATGAGATTTTGGCGTCTGTGGAGATTTTTGCCTGTTCCAGTAAAAGAATATTTGTGTGCTTACATAAAAGTCTGCTTCTCAATCAGTGTTTACATCCGTTACAAAGTTTTTTTCAGGGTTGTGATCAGTGCTCTGTACAGGCTTGTGCTGCTCCATACCAGTCGGGTCAATACATGTTTTTATGGACCTCTATTTGTGCAAAGAAGAACAGTCATGCTGGAATAGAAAACAAA
The DNA here is from genome assembly GCA_009667805.1 of Leptobrachium leishanense. Classification (NCBI taxonomy): domain Eukaryota; kingdom Metazoa; phylum Chordata; class Amphibia; order Anura; family Megophryidae; genus Leptobrachium; species Leptobrachium leishanense. The sequence goes on along the minus strand of CM019063.1, from coordinate 94,852,995 downwards.
GCTGGAGCACCCAATACATTTTGATATTGTGTATCATTAAATTGACCCTTTAGGCCCCATTCACACTAAGGCTCCGTTCACACCTGGGTGTTTTACAGCGCGTTCCTGTGCGCTGTAAAATGCCTAAACACGGACATCCCATGATTTCCTATGGGGCCCGTTCACACCTGGGCGTTTTACAGCGTGTAGGAACGCACTGTAAATCGTCCTACGCCCAAAGAAGTACAGGAGCTTCTTTGGGGCGTATTGCAGTGCGTTCGCAGCCATATACATCTGCGCGATCCGCGCATCGAAAAATGTGCGTATTACGCACGTCAAAAAACGCGCAGTTGTGAACCCATCCTTAGTGATTTATCGCGCGGTTTTTGCCACGATATCACTCTATGTAGCTTCTCCAATGGAGCTGTTCACATCTCACAGCCAGGCCTGGATTATCTATGTGCCTGGAGCTGAATATTTTGGTGGCTTTTTTTGTAATTTAGTGAAATGAAAACATATTTTTGGTTATTTAATAGTGCAGATACGGGTATATCGAACTAGGCAGATACTGTGTGATTAATTTTTCATTCAGATTTCAATCATTCAAAGAGTGTAAAAATTTTTTTACCAATTTTATCATCCAAACCTTTGTGGTTATATATTCTGTAGGGAATTCTTGTTAAAAAAAATTTGAAATGGGAAGCTGTTACTGCATTTTTCTGAGAAAATATAAAATTTTAACCAAAAAAATTAAAAAAATAAATATCTCCCTTGTGTTTTGGAACATGTTTTTTTACAAATTATATGACTATGTATAAAACACTGAACTTGCTCCCAGAGTGGGAAATGAGAAGGTGAGTAATGGCAGTGGTATTGCTCATTTTATATGTGACAAATGGACAATGCCATCGCTTTGAAACTAAAAATAAATAAAAAATTGTTAGTGGTTAGTTAGTGCAGCATCATTGTTTACTTTATAATTGAAAAGTGAAAAATATTGCTGTTGGAAAGAAAAGGTACTTAAAACCTGGTCATGTTTGGTATCGTTGGAAAGGCCATGCTCTGGCCTTTCCAGTGATACCTCATTTGACCCTGTAGCGACTATGGCGTTGGAGATATAGAGGTCCAAATGCAGACATAGTTATTTTTCTCTGGGCCTTTTCTGATGCATGGGCCTGGAGCTGCTGCTCCATCTGCACCTATGTTAATCCGTCCCTGTTCACAGCTCAATGTCGCCTGTAGCTTGTCGCTCGTACATGACCCTTTTTTACACTATTTTCCTCACACCACATCAATGGTGTCGCACAATATCGTGCATATTGGTGATATTGCACGATATTGTCACTCAATGCCACGTAAATCGCGCGATTTTCATGTCGCTCAGTGTGAATGGAGCCTTATGGGAACTAAGAAGCCTAACCCAATCTCCAAAACCTCATAAAGACCACTGGCTTCCCCCATCAAACTATACATTAGATCCTGTACTATGCATTCGGATAGACGTCTTATATCTGGTAATGACTCCATTCCAGAGACTAGTAGTGGCATGGTTTATACACTGCTCCAGCCAACAATTTGCATTTGACATTTTGATCTGATGCTTGTGTACAGTTTCTTAGCCATAGAAAAATGTAAGTTACCATCTAAAACCTCATTTACAATACTTTTTAACCCCTTAGCTGCTGAGCCATTTCACCCCTGTGTGCTGAGCCCTTTTTTTTACAATTTTGTGCTTATCTCGTTTAAATGTGATTTGAAGCCGTGTATTATTGTAAAACCCAGACAAGTTATATATCTTCTTCTCAGCAGACCCATCTGATTTAAAATATATCATTATTATTATGTGTATAAGTCATATCATTTGCAAAAATTGAAAAAATATAAAATGTTATTAAAATTCTTATAAACCACACAGCATATTTTTTTAATCTAAACTTTATGACCAGAACTTTTGTTGCTATATGTTATACATTAAGTACCTTTTTAAAATGGGGCAATGGAGAATATTTCATGGTGTTCTGTGCATTAATATGCTGGTTTCTTAATGGAAAAAAATCTAATTTTTTTTCTCTAATGTCATGACTCATTAGGCCCTATTACGTTCTTCATGCTAAAACAGGGACGCTAAGGAGGAAAATCTGTGCCTGCAGGTTTCTCCTTAGCGTCCCTGTTTTAGCGTGATATTACAGTGCAAGTGCTAATCCAGCATCCTGCACCATAACATGGCGCTAAGCCTCAGGATGCTCAAGGCAGTGCTAAGTGCTGCCGCTAGCATCCCCTCAATGGAGTCCATATATTGCACTGGCGCAATGACCTACGTTTGCCTGGTGTGGTTCAATGGCACGTAGTTAAGGAAGTCAGACCATTGCAGGACTCCCACCAGAACGGCATCGATCTCCTCCGGGGCTGTGCAGAAGCCATGACGTGTGGGGGATGTCCACTGCATGTTGTGTTGGACTCTAGGACACCCCCACATGTTGTCCGCAGCCAAGTCCGCAGCCAGCCTAAGCTTGGTGTTATCCCTGAGGAGAAACAAAATGCTCTGTGAGATCTATCTCAGTATTACAGTAACAAAATCTTCACCACATTTGACTGCTGCATTACAACAGCCAAGGACAAGGCAGTATAGAGGTAACATTTTAACCCCATATAGACCAATGACTTACCAGGTACAACTTATGAAAATGGGCGCTTAACAACAAAGGACGTAGATGGTACATGGCTTTAAATCTCCATCCCAATACTCACCTCTCTGGCCAGGGTCCCGCAGTGGTCTGACTTCCTTGAAGACAGATCACCGCTTTAATGGTCCCCGGCCGTCGCACTGGCATCATCGACGGGCGAGATGACCTTAGTTCCAGGTGCCCCCCCAGCACAGCCAGGAGAGTGCCTGAAAGGGAGGGTGGTCCTTTGGACCCCTCTCCCTCCCAATCGGTAATGAATAAAAAAAAAAAAAATAGCCATCACTGGAAAGGTCTGTGTGGCATTTCCAGCGATGCCTCTCTTTAAGCCCTGAGTTGCCGGTCCGTGATCTGTTGCCGGATCGCGGATTTCTCTATGGTGGAGATAGGGGGGTCCTTTGGATAAAACAGGACTTCAAATTGTGTTTATTTATTTATTTATAAAGGATTTTACCAGGAAGGATACATTGAGATTTCTCTTGTTTTCAAGTACACTATATTGCCAAAAGTATTCGCTCACCTGCCCAGCTCCTGATTTGGATGGGTGAGCGAATACTTTTGGCAATATAGTGTATGTCCTGGAGTCCATGGTGAGCACAAAACGGTCAAAATGAGCTCAGCACAAAGAGGTGAAACGGCTCAGCAATGAAGGGATTAAAAAGCAAAAAACATGTAAAAATTGGGTATTTCCAATATCAGGTCACAATTTCTAAACTATTTAGCCAGGGTCTCTTTTGGCTATTGTAGATTTTGGGAATTAAAGTTCGAAAATGTGTGTTTTTCAATTTTTTCATCATATTTCATACATTGTTTTATAGCAAATTATACGATATGATGAAAATAATGGTATCTTTTAAAAGTCCATTTAATGGCGAGAAAAACGGTATATAATATGTGTGAGTTCCATAAACGAGTAAGAGGAAAATTAGACCTAAACACAAACGGCACAAAAATTGAAAAACCGCAGTGGGTACTTTCGTACAGAGTTCGGTGGAATTTCAGTGCTCTTTGAATAACCCTGTTTGTATTTGACGCAAAACCCATTTCTCTCTTTATTTGCTAATAATGCCAACCCTATTTTCAGTTGTCCACAATAAGGGACACCATCTAGAGTTTAGAATCTGTCCAGGATTATTTCTGTAGAGGATAAACAAATACATGACAATTTAAAATTGAGCAAAGTTACATTATTTTAATCTTTTACCTTTCTCGGAATAATAATCTCTATGCAAAACTAATATATTATCCGAAATTTATTTGTTAAGTATGAGTCACATAATTCTACTAAATGTCACAATACAATTTTTGGAACAAAAAGGCTTTGCCATAAAAGGGTCATTTATGTAAGAATGTACTCATTACAAATGGGTAACAGTAGCACAATGAATATGAATAGGGTCATCATGTCTAATGTGAAAGTTTTATTTTTTTGTGCTGTAGTTACATTTAGATTTTTTTGGGTGGGGACTTCTTAATTTTCTTTTTTAGTTTTGTGGTTACCCACGGGTATACACAAGCTTCAAATATTCAAGTAAAAATGACCAATGCAGGTAATGTGAACTCCATAGATTCTAAAAGATGTTACAATTGTTTTTACCATTTCAAATTTATATCACCTGACAATTTTAATGTCATGAAGTTCTTATTACTTGTATGATGAGCCCTGATGATTGTTCTGGAGTTTAAGAAATGAGATGGGTCTTGAACCCTCCAAATATTTACAATGAATGTGATTCGTTATTCAGAGCAGAGATGGAGCGGCATGGCGGTCCACTTAAGCACCAAATGCAATATATTGACATTTGGTAATCTCAGCTTTAATGAATTTTCTGATCAAAAGAGAGCGTTTGGTGATGTAGGGGACTGAGAGCTCCTTCAAGTTAATGGAGTCTTTGATTACATGGAGCTTGGAAATGCAGCAGGCCAACTGTGTAGCATAGGCAACACTGTACAGACACCCGAGGCAGATGGTGGAGAACAATTAACATAGGAAAAGCACATCTGGTCGATAACCTTTACTGCAGTTATATTCACCCACTGCATGTTGTAGAATACTTTTTGTGGAAGCCCTATATAGAGTTCTTTGCAGTAAGGCTAGCATGTTCATAGATATGGTATCTGTATGTGTCACATGTGGCATGAGAAATCAATTATGATGTACTGTTGAAATTTAAGAGAAATTCCAACATCAATCACTTCACATGGTCTGAAATAACTTAGGCTAGGGTCAGACTAACACATTTTTCGCGTTGTCCGTGAAAAAGTGCGTTCGAACGAATGGCGCATTTTTTCACGGAATACGCGATAGCGGTCATACGATGTGCATTTTCGTCCGTGATTTTGTACGGATCATCAATAAAACCCTTTTTGTGTCTGGACGTTATGTTGGCCGGACATTAGCAGCATCTGACGTCTCCTAATCACGCACATACGCCGCTAGCGGACGCAGCGCACTCTATACGTCAGTACTAGCGGTTCTACGTTCTTGCAAAAATGCGTTCGTTTGCCACTTGCGTTGCGCAGCCGCACTTTTGTGCGGCCGTTCTTCGTATGCTGCCCGGCATTGGACGTCATTTGTTGCTAGCACGGCCGTGATTTAGTGCTGCTAAACGCACGTTAATACTTCGTTAGTCTGACCCTAGCCTAAATGTAACCGCCATGCCATTGGATTTATTTTGTTCACATAATGTGGTGTACTTTCATTATATAAATGGTTTTATTTTATACTTTAACCTTGACCTTTAACCACAGGTGCGATCTTCCAAACATATAAAATAGCTAAAAGTTTTGCAAATTATGTCAGAAAATTATTTAATTTAGCCATTTGACACCCTTAAAGGGATATGCATGTCTTGATTTTTTTTAAATTCCCATTTAAACACTTTTATACCTATAGACAAACTAGAATAAATCAATAAAAGTTTTAAAAATGTGTAAAAAAAACAAAATGTTTATTTTCTTGCTTTAAACTCTGTAATTTCTTCTTCTCTGCCAACGCCCCTCAGATAGGGGTGTTTCTTCAGCTCCTACTTCCTGAATATTCCCCACCTTCTCCCCCCCCCACTATTCCACCCATAAAAGCTTCATATGAACTACATATCTTGCTCACAGCCCGCCAGGCACCCCACTACCTCACATACTCAGCTATTACCCTCACCTAGTGTGTCACCCCTCTCCTATTAGATTGTAAGCTCTTGGGCAGGGTCCTTTTTTCCTACTGTTCTGTGTGTTTATCTTGTGTGGACATTTGTTATTCTGCCTCTCCCATTGTACAGCGCCACAGAACTTGCTAGTACTTTATAAATACCTGTGACTGTGAACTAACACAAGCTGTGCATGTGAAACCCTGTGCATACTCAGGACCACAGACTGGGGAAACTGAGGAACTGAATATTAACATCTCTGCAACTGTGAAAGCAAAACACACTCACCCGCTGACTCGCTCACACACTCACCCGCTGACTCGCTCACACACTCACTTGCGCTTTCTCACACAGACTCACTCACCCACTGACACGCTCACTTCGCTCTTTCATGGTTTACATACTCCCTGTCTCATTCAAACTCCCTCACACAGTCACTCACACTCTTTGCTGTCTGCCTCTTGTGCGCGCTCTCTCTCACTGCACCTTTTCTTGTGATTTCTCTGCTTTTTCTTGCTGTCTTTCTTTACTGTTTCTTGCTGTGTCTCTGTGCTTTTCTTTGTTGTCCCTCTCTCTGCTGTCTCTTTCTCTCCCTGTGTGTGTGGATTTCTTTCCTTCCCCGTCTCTGCAGTAGCTGGGGGTGAAGTACAGCCCCGCCCTCCCCTCAGCTCTCAGTGCAGGAGGGAGGAGGAGCAACTCAGTCGCACATGCTCAGTGCATTTTTTATCTATACCTAGGTATACACACTGAAGTGCCTTCTCAATTGGGCGTGGAAAATGCCAAGAAAGAAAAGCAGGTAAATATGAAAAAATATCATATTCACTTGTTTTTTATGCCTGCTGAATGAGACTAATGGCTCACTCAAAAGGCATGACATGTTTTTAAAAGCACACTAGCAAAGCATGCATGTTCCTTTAAGTACCCAAGACTCTTTAGTGAATATTAAGAACCAGGGAAATTTTGCCATTTTAGCACTGTGCATGTTACAGTTACAAGTATTTTAAAGCGCCAACAAATTTCTGTACAATGGGAGAAACAGATTAACATATATACCTACACGGTAGACACACAACAGAATGATGGAGGATTCTGCTCGAGAGGTTACAATCTAAGGGACATGCATGCTTTGCTAGTGTGCTTTTAAAAATGTGCAATGCCTTTTGAATGAGTCCGTAGTATCATTGGCAGGAATAAAAAATATGATAATTTTTCATAGGTACCTGCTTTTCTTTCTTGGTGTTTTCCACACCTACCTCAGGAGGCACTTTCAGCTAACCAATCAGTGTGTATTCCTAGGAATAGATTTTTTTAAAACATGCACTGAGCATGTGCGACTGAGTTGCTCCTCCTCCCTCCTTCACTGTGAGCTGAGGGGAGGGCGGGGCTGAGTGTCATTCCAATATGTACCTCTTTTTCCTCCAGCATCTGCTGAGACAGGGAAGGAAAGAAATAATACACACAGGAAGAAAAAGAGACAGCCTAGAGAGGGACAGCAAGAAATAGTAAGAAGAGAAAGACCGCAAGATAAAGCAGAAAAAGCACAAGAAAAGGTGCAGTGAAAGAGTGCGCACAAGAGACAGACAGCACAAGAAAGAGTGTGAGAATGAGTGACTGGAGGATTCAGTATCCTCAACAATAATCTGAATTTATGATGTTTGGGAGATACTGTATGTGTAATAAGAATGAGCAAGGCGTGTTATACTGTATACTCACAGTTTGACCTTGGCAACACTGTAATATATTGTACCTATTTAAACCCAAGAGTCGTTATAAATAATCTACACAATCACTCAATTGTCACATACACCTTCTCCAAATAGAAATTATTGGTAATTTACTAAAATATCGGCTTTTATCCCACTCGAGATGTAAAAACATTAAAAGATAACAAGTATCACTCATGTAGATTAAAGGTATTCTAATTGTACTAGTCTAAGGGTCTGCATTATGCAATATTTAAATAAATTCTTGGAATAAATATATGTTGTATTTAATTAACATAATCAGTTACACAGTTAATGAATGTCTTTTGCATTTACTGATTAGTCCAAGTGTGTTGTGGTGCCTTGAAACAAAACTAGTAAAGTGCAGCTAACATTTTCCCCTTTTTAATTGACATACAGTATGTAAAACAAATATGTTAATTAGTTATAGGATCTAATTAATCTTTATGTGAAATATCACTCCTCTCATGAACCAAATTAGTATTAATATGCTTTTCTGTATTGTTGTAGTTTGTAATAGCTGTGGTTTGTCGGTATGAGTTGTAAACCAAAGAAAAATCTTCTAGGACTGACCTTCACTATGAAAGGTTTCATTGATTAAAGTACAGGTGGGGTTTAGTCATTTAGTCCTTTAACCCAGGCCTAAGAGAGGTTCTGGTACCAAAGGACTATTCGGCCCTTTGCTGCCTCTGTATCTTTTCCTTTTTTCTGCATATGTTCTCCTTTACCCCATTACACTTGAGATCAGCTATTATTGCGGAATATTCCATGGGATGGTATTCTGCAAAGAATATCATCCCAGAAGCCCTAATGTTAAGTGATTTTGTAAAAGCAAAATCACTTAACACATTAAAATAATTCTACCAAAAAATTTAAACCCTTTATATACTCCTAGTCCCATGGTGCAAGTGGCAGCATAGTTTACTGTATCCTCTCACTGTATGCTGCGGAACACTTGGGCCAAATAGTTCTCTGCATACGTGAGCTTGGTGCACTCTGGCATTGAGAGCCATGAGATTGGCTGGACGCTCACTTGAGCATCCAGCCTCACCAATGTCCCTTGACAGCTGCGGCATACAGGAAGTCGGCAGAATGTCATATCCAAAGAAGTGCCTGTCCTGAAGATCCTGCCTAACCTCGAACATTCCCTTTGCCAGTGTTCACGCATATGACCTTTTGCTTTGGACTCTGACCATTGGACACTACCAGCTGCCCACCACGACCCATGCTATGAACTTTGACCGTGCTACTTGGATTGCCCCTTTTGGAGACCTTGTCTGATATACCCATATTTGCCTGGACTTTATCCACAGTGTTTCCTGGTACTCAGCCCCCTCCTTTGACAATACTAATTTGTAATGTAAATTCAGATAAAAACAACATTACATTTATTACATTTAAATTATAATAAAGACATGTCCTTTCAATTATTTATATAAAAGGAATGAAAACAGAAAAAGCATTGCATTGTGGAGGAAAACCTTACTATATGTCCCCAAAGAGATTGTTTGAAGAAAATGTAAGGTTATTGCACCTGAAGTACATCACTATGATAAATGTTACGTCTTGTTTGGAATATGTCTTTTTACACGTATACAGGTCATGTAGCATGAAAGTAAATCACGTATGTTATTTGGGTAGGATGGAATAAAATCAACAAGAATTATCATTAGAAAGCTCAAATAACTTGAGTTTGGTAACAATTTCCTGCTTTTAAAATAGAGTATGGTGATATCACTGGAGTCCTGCTTGCTCCGCTCACAACAGGAAATACATGACATCAGTATAGGGTATTCTACTTGCTGTTTATCTCCTACTAGACTTAGGTGCCATATTACATACTTGGTGCTAACTTAACCAGAGCTGTTGTAAACTTCCCAGAGCCATTATAGCCTATGGAGGTTTTCAGTTTACAACAGCTCTGGTTAAGTTAGCACCAAGTATGTAATATAGCCCTTAGTGTCCCAACACCATTATAGCTTTAAATGGCACGCACCACGCAGGTGGCAAACGGTCACAATTTAGGCAAGAACGTAAAACCGCTACCACGTACGCGCAAAGTGCACCACGTCCGTGTAGCGTTCTGTGTGAGTGATGAGATGTCAGACGCAGTGCATTTGCCACGTCCAGCACCTTGACGCACAAAATGTTTTTTCATATCCTTTTCAAATTTTTATCATTTTTCATATTAATTTTATTTCCCATAATTCCCTTTTTTTTCTACATCCGTCAAAAAAAACGGAACGCGTGGTGTCTACAGTATCTTCCGTCAGTATGTCTGTCCGTTATGCACGCACGCAGAGTGCGCTCTGACTGCGTTCATCTGACATTGGCCTAAAAGTAAAATTTGGTTTACCTCAAAATTAGGCTTTCCTCCCTCTGCACCCTGCACACAAGACTGAACACTAAGGGAACCACACACACCTCCTTTAAAGGGCAATCCCAATTAGGCCTCAACTACAGTTAACCCTTTAGGGAAAAGGGAAACCGTCATCCGACAACTGATAAATCTCTGGTCTACTACCCTGTCCCTAATCACACTGTCACACTACACAGACCAGTTGTGTTGACTCCTTAAAGTATGTACATGGCTATTGCAATCCCTCTACTCAACGAGAAGGTGAATGCTTGAGGGATGACTGGATTTTATAAATTATAACATATTTCTGCACTTATTTTAAACAAAACAACATGGCAGTTTGTCAGCTCTTTTTTTTATCTCACATGAAGAAATATAACATTATTTGGCTTTAGAAGAAATAGCATTGCAATTGTCATTAAACCTGTCCAAAAAAGAATAAAAGAAAAGTCTTCCTCTATAAGTGTCTAGATGAGAAATGGATTTTATACGCCGAAATCCTTTTAGTTGGTGACACAGCATTTTCATGCATAGTGCACTCAAGTGATAATTAATAGTCTAATTCGTAACATGATGGCTGAATTGATGTACTGTCATCTGTGCCCCATGTTAAAATCAAATCCTGACAAGGGCTTAATACACTGGAACAGGTCATCATATGATAATACTCTTTTGCCTTTCACTATTTGTCTTCAGCCATGCAATGTATATTATTTGAAGGGGCACAAAAAAAAGGAATAATTCCAAATGAAGAGTGACGCAGGCGGCGAACAGAACATATGTTAAACCGGGCAGAGGCGTCAGTGAATTAGATCATTTCGTGATGAGGCGGCAGTGGGGCTGAACGCACCTATTTCAGCCTTGATATATTTGATCTCTACTGTATTCAGACTGTCATCTTTTGAGAAAGACTTTATGTAATTGAGAGTCAACTCCAATCTGCATGTCGCAAGGATGAAATGGAGACCAGATGAGCAGAGATATGGAAGAAAGGGAAGCATATAATAAGGTGTAAATGAGCAATAAGCTTGTGCCTTACATTCGGCACATATGTGCCGAGAGCTAATAGCTTCTCCAGGTTCTCTTCGCAATGGACTCATTAACATCGAGGCACAAGTAAGGATATTTCAATAGCAGGTTTCCTTGTCACAATCTCCATCTTTTACCTGTGTTTTAGTGTGATTGCTGAAGCTTTCTACTTGATTTGTTCGTTTTATATCATTTATTATTATTACTGCTGCTAAAGCAACAATAAATGAAGATGTTGAATTTGCCTGAAATAAAGCAATTGACAATTACATTCAAACACTCCCGCTTATAACCTTATAAACTACTAACACCACTCTCTCTCATCAAACACCAAAACCAGAGATGGTCACCCCCTCAATGTTTACGCTGTTTGAGCATAATATGGCTTTTTGTTTTAAACTTTCGTAGGTGTCCCTGCAACAAGTTTTAACTCCTTCACTATCAAGATCGAGATATCTCAGGCTTCAAAGGCACCATCCAGTGCCCTGATATTGAGATATCTCGATCTGCAGCTCTACAGCCCAAAAGCAAATTAAATTAGTTTGCTGCAAATTAATTTCATTTGCTTTTGGGCTGCAGAAGGTGCCCCCAAAGTTTTAGCCCTGTGGGCATAATGCCCAAAGAGTTAAGCTGTAAAATTGGCTGATGAATCCCTTGACATTGGGCAGTCAGCAGCCATTGCAGGGGGGGGGGGAATCATACTGCAACTATAACGGCTCTAACTCTATTTGACAGTAGATGCACCATCTACTGGCCATTAGTTTATTTACAGTAAGAAATACAATGGGAATATGCCCAAATATTTCTTACTGTATAGTATAATTACTGTAATTAAAAATGATTTTACAAAAAAAAACACTGGTTTATGACAATTTTTTTTTGGAAAATCACTTGGTAGTGAAGAGGTTGAAGATAGATGAGGAGAAACACCAAATTGTGTTTAAGAGTAATGCGCGTATGTCTGGGATTTAAAATTAAAGCATTCAACCCACAATCTCCATGGAGTAATAGATTGGCCAATGCATTAAACAGTGATACAAGCATCCGGATAGACATTTATCAGCGCCTTTCAGGATTGATATTTTTTTCAGATGTCACGATACTGATAAACTCATACTGTGTCGCTAAAGTCCTTATTCCAATTGAAAGTATAGTCACGAATACCAATATTTGATCTGAATTTTTATTTGGAATTAAAATATTCTACCAGAAAAAAGAGAGATGGGGGACCCACAACAGGAACCCTCAAATTTAGACAATCACCTGACTCTCATCCAAATGAGTGAGAGCAGCACAACCTCTTACTCAGGATTAAACCTGACCTAAATGTATATATATATCTCAATAAACCACTTGGCAGCTCAAAAGAGAACCGGCAAATGGCACTGGAGGAGTGGCTACAGAAAAATTAATCTTTATTAGAACGAATATAGACACTCTCAGATGCAAGGAAAAATCAATTAAAAAACATAAATATGACAGCAGACAAAGCAGGGTGTACTGGAATTGACGCCAGTGTATAATGGCTGTGCATAAAGGGGTGTGGAAAGAGGATTGCAATCAATGTATTAGGCACCATAATAGAATTCCATAATTGCACAAAGGGATTAGCATCAAAAAGCAAACCATAAATCACCTTCACAATCAGCACGCCAACACTGACCCTTAGCTAGTCGAGCTCATGCTCAAGATTTCTGTCCTCACCCTGCAAATGCTACACACACAACAAATCACGGCTTAAAATCAAAGTTGATACATCAGCTCAACATATGTTTCGCCAACTGAACATTGGCTTCATCTGGAGCAAAAAAATAGTTAGTGCTACTAACTATTAGTAACTACTATTTTTTTGCTCCAGATGAAGCCAATGTTCAGTTGGCGAAACATATGTTGAGCTGATGTATCAACTTTGATTTTAAGCCGTGATTTGTTGTGTGTGTAGCATTTGCAGGGTGAGGACAGAAATCTTGAGCATGAGCTCGACTAGCTAAGGGTCAGTGTTGGCGTGCTGATTGTGAAGGTGATTTATGGTTTGCTTTTGATGCTAATCCCTTTGTGCAATTATGGAATTCTATTATGGTGCCTAATACATTGATTGCAATCCTCTTTCCACACCCCTTTATGCACAGCCATTATACACTGGCGTCAATTCCAGTACACCCTGCTTTGTCTGCTGTCATATTTATGTTTTTTAATTGATTTTTCCTTGCATCTGAGAGTGTCTATATTCGTTCTAATAAAGATTAATTTTTCTGTAGCCACTCCTCCAGTGCCATTTGCCGGTTCTCTTTTGAGCTGCCAAGTGGTTTATTGGGAATTAAAATATTCGCCCAAATTTGAATCTCCCATACTGAAAAATGGCCTAGAATGTGCCAAATCTGGCTATATGGTCGGTTTTATACAAGCTTTGGTTTCTTGCTCTAACCATGGCTGGTTCAGCATTATAGGTCAAGAAGTAGGTCTGTAACATCCGAGATGCCAGAGAAACCAGGAAACAACTACATTAGAGGAGACAAGGTGGATTCATAGAGGACGAGAGGGACATAGTCGGGCTGAAACGAAAAAAAGAAAAATTAGAACAGGAATCACAAACTACGGCCTGCCAGATGTTTCTGACCTACAAATCCCATGATTCTCTGGCTATTTACTGCATTTGAAGAATTCTGGGACTTGTAGGAAACCAACATCTGGGCAGGCTAGAGTTTGAGATCCCTGTGTTAGAGTGAAGCATGGTGGGGAGAAAGACATTGGGGTTAGTGGTATTCTTGTGGTGCTACAGGATGAGGGCAGATGAGGATACATTTGTAAAAGATATTAGTACTACAAATACACAATAAAAACCAACACCGGTGAGAACCAGTTGTCACCCCAATATGCATAAACTGGTATACCTCTCACCCCTTTGTGGGTAATCAATGCAGTGATAGATGTCCTGGTCTGCATAATGAGTAAACCTCAAAAAGAGCAGAAAACAATATATATAGTGCAAAACAGTCCATAGTTATAAATCCGCACTCACACAGACTGGAGCCCATAGCTCTTGTAATGGCACTTTTGGGTAGTTATTCGGCCTACCCAAACACCTACTCTCTCCCTGTCCTGGAACAGGCAAACCTCAGGGGGAAGAGAAAAGGACAGCCTCTGTGGTGCGATATATTAAGCGCAACAGTATAAGGGACCAGTCGTCCAATACTACTCACCCTCTTCCGGGTCTGACAATGGTCTTCGCGCCCAGAGGTTGTTTTGTTTGATGCCTGGCACAACCTTGAAAAAAGCCTCTACCACCCAGAAGGGATGAAATCCAAAAATATATTTATATAAAATACGGGAAATACAAATAAGTCAATTGGGAAATTAACATAAATAGTAAGAAATAAGAACACTATCAGGGCAATTCAAAGAGAATCGAAAAGTCCCCGCACGTTCGGTGACTTTTCATTCTCTTCAACTCGGTTCGATTTGGCGATCCCATTTTGGCGACCCTGCGGGGTATTCAGCAAGCACCACAGGGCCACCGTAATGCAGGGAAAAGTCACCGCAAACCCGACGAAAACTCACCGCAAAACGAGGGCGAACGCACACCGAAACCGCAAAAACATCTGGATTAACCCGCCGAAAACGCTGGAAAAAAACAAGCAGGAGCTGATCACACGCAGAGCAGCTGCCGGAAAAACCCGACAACGCAGACGAATGCAGTGAATAAATTAGAAAAACAGTTTGCTTGAATGTTTGAAAAGTGAAACGCTGTTTGCAAAGAAACTACTGAGCGAAAATGTCTGAAATTTACATATGAGGTCCAAGGAATGATAATAAAAAGGGCTGTTACAGAAAAATAAGTAAACTTAAATAATTTTTTTAAAAAAATAATCCTGAAAAATGCTTAAAAAATCTATAAATAAAGAGACTCTTTACTGCAGAATTTTATAATGAACGGTTTATTAGATATTGAATTAAAACGGGAATATTTTTAACATTGAAGCCTATGGGATTCACCTGAATAAACTTGCCGAATTAAACCACCGAATGGCAGGGCATTTCGGGAACCTTTCACTGCTGGTTTGTGTTCCCCGAATAGCCGAAGCAGTGCTTTTTTATGGGGATTCACTGCCCTTGAACAGGCACCGAACAATAGACATGTGCACAGCACAAAATTTCATTTTGAACTAATGGATTAGTCCTAAAATGCAATTTATTTGGTTGCTAAAGGAATTTGTTTTCAGTTCTTTAGTATGAAAACTAATTTCATTCATCCGAAAACCAGTGGATACAATTACTATTGTAGTGGCTCCTCAGAGGGCTGAGATCGCTGCTTGTTACAGTATCTCTCACTCTCAGCACAATGTGGGCCATATTACATACTTGGTGCTAACTTAACCAGAGCTGTTGTAAACTTCCCAGAGCCATTATAGCCTATGGAGGTTTTCAGTTTACAACAGCTCTGGTTAAGTTAGCACCAACATTGCAATACTGCCCCGTGTCAGGCAAAGCAGTTACAGTAACTGACTGCTGCTCATCACAGTGCTCAGAGTTTCAGTAAAACTAGTAAATAATATTTTTATATATAAGAGGTTAGAACAATATTATTTCCTTGTTTTACTGAAACTCTGAGCGCTGTTACAGTCAGTTACTGTAACAGCTGAGCCTGATATATTGTCCTGAGAGATAATGTAACAAGCAGCCGATCTCAGCGCTCACAGCCACTGGATTTAAAGGGCTAAAAAAAAAGGCTCCTCTCTGTATAATGTTTATAACATCCTCCTGCATTAATTAATACCCCTCTCTGTATAATGTATAAAACATCCACCTGCATTAATTAATACCCCTCTCTGTATAATATATAGAACATCCTCCTGAATTAATTAATGTCCCTCTCTGTATAGAACATCCTCCTCAATTTATACCTTTATCTGTATAATGTATATAACATCCTCCTGCATTAATACCCCTCTCTGTATAATGTATAGAACATCCACCTGCATTAATTAATGCCCCTCTCTGTATAGAACATCCTACTGCATTGGCATGTGGAGAGTGCAGAACTTCGGATGTTGCGATGCTGCGCTCTTCATTGCTGGTCTCCTTCACTCATCAATGTAATATCACAAAAAGGACTGAAACTAAAATGTAGTGCATTTTATTTTAGTTTCTATCGTTTTTTGTACTGAGCAGTCTCGTTTCTCTTGAGTCATACTAAAACTAAATTATCCCAAAATTCGGACTAAATCGTTTTAGTACTAAAACGAATACACATGTCTACCAAACAGGCACCGTATGTGCAGGCAATTCGCCAGGATTTGGCGAATTGCCTACTCTCTGGATAGCCGAATGGCCCTTTCGGGAGCCATTCGGATCTCTTTGAATAACCCTGTATGGATCAAAAGAACGAGCCAAACGTGTTTCGCCTTAACAAGGCTTCATCATTGGCAGTGATAGGAAAGTTGGGAATATAAACCATATATGGTGAGGGATATAGGTTGCTGGGGGCAAAAAATGTGTTTTAGGCTGGGGTCAGACGAGCGTGATTTCTACGGGCTGTACGTCCGTGCAGTACGGACATCGTCAGTACGGATGACGCAGTAGTGGTCACACAGTCCGTTTTTTCACTGAAGTTATTTTTGACGGATGTAGGAGGGAAAAATAAATTACAATGAAAAAACATTCTGTCCGTCAAAAATGCTGGACGTATAAATGCAGTCCGTCTGACCATGCTCCATCACTCACACACAAAGCTATGCAGACGTTGTGGACGCAGCGCACTCCGCACGTCCGTTCTAGCAGTATTACGTTCTTGCCTAACCTGCGTCCGTTTGCCGCGGCCGTTGTGCGTCCGCAGTTCAGTGCGGACGTACTTCATGTGTCAGGCTCCAATGGACTTTCTTTCATGCTATCACGGACGTACTTTTAGGCGCAATCACGGACGTGAACACTACGCTCGTCTGACAGCAGCCTTAACTGTGGTGCCTGACGTCCTTGCTTTAGCCGTGGTGTGAATGCAGAGGTGTGTGAATGTGTATGAATATGGTGTATACATGCTCAACGCAAAGTACTTGTTTACAAACGGTATGAAGTTGTGAATGAGCACTTTCTGATTGTTTATTCTCTCCATGTGTTCACGGAATTCCTGTACCGCCTACCCTATGTATGTTATGTAAGGGGATAAGGGGATAATCTATATTATGTGTATTGGGGCACTTTGCACTGAGGAAAGGGTTGTATCCCTGAAACGTCTGTACGTGTGGTCTCTTTCACAATAAATGAGGTGGCACTAGTGCACCTTTGCCAAGCAGCGCTGGTTGATTTTCTTCTTTCTCCTTTGGATGTTTGCCTCCCTGTGGATTGGAATGAACATATGGGATTATATCACTCTAGCAGCAGCTGATAAGTATAACTCTACTGATCTTTTTTTTGGGTGCCATAGACGCCTGACCCCGGGTTTTTTTACTTTTTGTAGTCTCCTACACCTTGCAATTTTCCTCCTAATTTCAAAGGAATTGTGGAGGAAGAATGATCATCATTTCTCTTTTAGTCTGTGCTAAACATATTTTGTAAATAGTGGGGAATAAATCCGTTAATCAAAGCGTGCTCTTAATGGTTCCATCTATATTACCACTCTTACCATTAATAAATACCACGGGGCAGATATTTTAAGAGTACACTAGGACACCTCCCACAGAGACACAGATATTGTTTTTTGGGCTCTTTAGGGCAAACACTCAACAGAGCCTACACTCTACTTAAGAAAGGCAATATTAGAATCTAAGCATACTGTATTGTTTATTATTTATTTATTAATGGTGGATCTGGTGACAATAGTGCATAGTAAAATTAGATAGAATGATATATGTTGCAGGTTTATTTACAGATATACAAAACAAATCAAGGTTGTCCACAGGGTGTCCTACATTCAGGACTGTTAACCACCACTTATTTTATAAGTCTGATTTACATCAAAGCCTGTTTGTTGATTGTGTTAGTGGCCTTTACTGTCCTTGCGCCCAGCACATATATACCAAGCCAAGAAATGCAGACAGCCTGATGTACGCCAAATGATGTACAGACGGTCTGCTGTATGAATGAAGACTAATTGTGATGTATGTATCTGATGAGTCACAAAAACCACTTAACCTCAATCACCATTATTTTTTATGTTGTCAGAAGCAATCAGTGTTTTCTGTACTCTCTGTGATATACTGTAGGATATGTAGGTCTGCGTTCAAATGCACAGCAGCCTGTTAATGTTACCCATTTTTTTATTTATTTGTAATTACGAATTCTAAATAAACCCTTAGATATCTGTAATGCACTATCAATATGTATCACTCAACACAAGGGCAGTCAATAAAAGTTAAGAAGTATCAAAGCAATAGTAAGCTAAAAAAATCAAATATCGGGTACATCTGCTACATATAACACATAATGTAAAAGGTAACTACATTTTAGGAGAACGTGTATGAGAAAGGATTCTGGATGTTGCCAGGCTAAGCCTGCCGTTAACTGGCACTGTCCAATAATTTGTGGCTAATTTTAATGAGGCATCTAAACTAGCCATTTCTGGAAGATACCTTGTGGCCAAGGGTTGCAACAGAAGTAAAGGAACACTCTACTCCTCGTGGCCATTTTAGCTTTATAAAGCGTCTGGAATGTGTAGCGGTTCCCCCGTCTTTCTTCCTCTTCCCTGCAGTTGCATCATCTGCCCAATTATTTAAGGGCAACAAAAAGGAGACTCTATCAGAGTTATTCAGAGAAAGGTGAAAACCAGGAGAAAGGCAGAAGACGAGAACAATCTAGACCAAATAGCCGATTTGGAAAGTTAGATAAATGGGAGAGTTTTTCTGGTTTGGCTATTTTGACCTAGAATTTTCGCTCCTCCAGTCATTCACCTGGTTTTCACCTCTCTCTGAATAACCCTGTGTATGTTTCATAAAGTACAATCAATGTATGATGCAAACATCAATACTTCCTTACGATCCAATAATAAATAAGTATAGAAAGAGGTCGGGTGTAGAGAAATCCTTTTTACATGCACAGTACACCTCACAACATTAGAAAGTGTAACATCAAAATGAGAAAGGCATGTGTGTTTACCTTTTTAAGCATGGTTCACCAGCTAAAACAAGAGTTCAGGAAGTCACCAAAATTTCCAACACAATCCCTTAAGTAACACGTCCTGATATATAAATAACAAAATATATTTAGATTCATACACACATACATACAATATACAGTATACATACATTTCCTGACAGTATACACATACAGTATATACACCAGGGGCGGATCCAGAGACTAGTCTCGGGAGGGGCACTTACAGAAAATAAGGTGTTTTAGCAGAGAGCCCGACTCACGAGAATTTACAGAGGGCCCGGCTCACAGGAGCTTACAATCTAGAGGAGCAGAGGGCCCGGCTCACAGGAGCTTACAATCTAGAGGAGCAGAGGGCACCCAGGAGCTTACAATCTAGAGGAGCAGAGGGCACCCCGGATTTTACAATCTAGAGGAGCAGAGAGCCCCCAGCTCACACATGAATTTGCCCCCAGCTCAAGGATTTGCCCAGCTCATGGATTTGCCCCCAGGTCATGGATTTGCCCAGCTCATGGATTTGCCCCCAGGTCATGGATTTGCCCAGCACATGGATTTGCCCCCAGCTCATGGATTTGCCCCCAGGTCATGGATTTGCCCAGCACATGGATTTGCCCAGCTCATGGATTTGCCCCCAGGTCATGGATTTGCCAGCTCATGTATTTGCCCAGCTCATGTATTTGCCCCCAGGTCATGGATTTGCCCCCAGCTCATGGATTTGCCCCCAGCTCATGGATTTGCCCCCAGCTCATGGATTTGCCCAGCTCATGGATTTGCCCCCCCAGCTCATGGATTTGCCCCAGCTCATGGATTTGCCCCCAGCTCATGGATTTGCCCCCAGCTCATGGATTTGCCCAGCTCATGGATTTGCCCCCCAGCTCATGGATTTGCCCCAGCTCATGGATTTGCCCCCAGCTCATGGATTTGCCCCCAGGTCACACATGGATTTGCCCCCAGGTCACACATGGATTTGCCCCCAGGTCACACATGGATTTGCCCCAGCTCATGGATTTGCCCCCAGGTCACACATGGATTTGCCCCCAGGTCACACATGGATTTGCCCCAGCTCATGGATTTGCCCCCAGGTCACACATGGATTTGCCCCCAGGTCACACCAGGGGCGGATCCAGAGACTAGTCTCGGGAGGGGCACTTACAGAAAATAAGGTGTTTTAGCATTGAGCCCGACTCACGAGAATTTACAGAGGGCCCGGCTCACAGGAGCTTACAATCTAGAGGAGCAGAGGGCACCCAGGAGCTTACAATCTAGAGGAGCAGAGGGCACCCCGGATTTTACAATCTAGAGGAGCAGAGAGCCCCCAGCTCACACATGAATTTGCCCCAGCTCAAGGATTTGCCCAGCTCATGGATTTGCCCCCAGGTCATGGATTTGCCCAGCTCATGGATTTGCCCCCAGGTCATGGATTTGCCCAGCACATGGATTTGCCCCCAGCTCATGGATTTGCCCCCAGGTCATGGATTTGCCCAGCACATGGATTTGCCCAGCTCATGGATTTGCCCCCAGGTCATGGATTTGCCCAGCTCATGTATTTGCCCAGCTCATGTATTTGCCCCCAGGTCATGGATTTGCCCCCAGGTCATGGATTTGCCCCCAGCTCATGGATTTGCCCCCAGCTCATGGATTTGCCCAGCTCATGGATTTGCCCCCCAGCTCATGGATTTGCCCCAGCTCATGGATTTGCCCCAGCTCATGGATTTGCCCCCAGCTCATGGATTTGCCCCCAGCTCATGGATTTTCCCAGCTCATGTATTTGCCCAGCTCATGGATTTGCCCCCAGCTCATGGATTTGCCCAGCACATGGATTTGCCCCAGCTCATGGATTTGCCCCAGCTCATGGATTTGCCCCAGCTCATGGATTTGCCCCCAGGTCACACATGGATTTGCCCCCAGGTCACACATGGATTTGCCCCCAGGTCACACATGGATTTGCCCCAGCTCATGGATTTGCCCCCAGGTCACACATGGATTTGCCCCCAGGTCACACATGGATTTGCCCCAGCTCATGGATTTGCCCCCAGGTCACACATGGATTTGCCCCCAGGTCACACATGGATTTGCCCCAGCTCATGGATTTGCCCCCAGGTCACACATGGATTTGCCCCCAGGTCATGGATTTGCCCCCAGGTCATGGATTTGCCCCCAGGTCATGGATTTGCCCCCAGCTCTCACCTGGATTGTTGCCCCAGCTCCGGCAGGGGGTTGAGGGACCCAGATGCCGGGCAGCGCGGGAGCGCCTGCCCGATCTTGAACAGTCCGTCCTGTGAAGTGGATGCGGCTGTGTGCGTGTGCAGCCGGTCACGCGGTCCGGCCAGTCAGGTGGTACTGAGACTCAGTACCACCTGATTAGCCGGACCACGTGACCGGCTGCGCACGCACACAGCCGCATCCACTTCACAGGACG
Organism: Leptobrachium leishanense; assembly: GCA_009667805.1. Lineage (NCBI taxonomy): Eukaryota > Metazoa > Chordata > Amphibia > Anura > Megophryidae > Leptobrachium > Leptobrachium leishanense. Next base: position 94,831,579 of record CM019063.1, on the reverse strand, counting down.
GACTGTTCAAGACCGGGCAGGCGCTCTCGCGCTGCCCGGCATCTGGGTCCCTCAACCCCCGGGCCAAATCTCGGGGGGGGGGGGCAATTGCCCCGTTGCCCCCCCTGGATCCGCCCCTGATATACACCCACAAATACGTACAGTGTTTACTAATTATAAACACAAACTCACATACAATGTACTCCCACATATTTTATTTTATTTATTTATTTATAAAAGGATTTTACCAGGAAGGATACATTGAGATTTCTCTCGTTTTCAAGTATGTCCTGGGTTCGAGAATATTGATTGGTTACAGAAATACAAAATAGTAAAATGCAAGAAATTAACACAAGACCAAATATACAGATTAACAGAAAAATAAATATGGAGGAAATAAAGACATTATGTTACATGTTTACAGGTGCATTCCGTATGGAGGTATGTTAATAGGGAAGTCTTAAGGGACTTTAGACTGGGGGAAGATTTGACGGTGTCTGGGAGGTTATTCCATATTTGCGGTGCTCTGTAGGAAAATGAGGATCGAGCCATTTTCTTTTTGTATTGCAGTATTGCAAGTAAGGTGCTGGTCCTGGATCTGAGGTTATAGGATGAGGGAACTGCTGGGGGAAGCAGCATATTCAGGTAGGGTGGTAGCTTCCCAGAAAAGCTCTTAAACACCAGGTTGGAAAGGTGGAGGGTGCGTCTAGAGTCCAGTGATGGCCAGTTTAGTTCTTTTAACATGTCACAATGGTGTGTCATGTAGTTACATTGTAGCACAAAGCGACAGAATGAGTTATACAATGTAGTAAGTTTCTGAAGGTGTGTTTGCGGGGCGGCTGCATACACTACATCTCCGTATTCAATAGCCGGCATAAGCATTTGTTGTACAATCTGATTTCTTACCGCGGGGCTCAGGCAGGATTTGTTTCTGTACAGGGCACCTAGTTTGGGGTAGAGTTTAGATGAGAGTTTTTCGATGTGGGGGCCAAAAGATAGATTTGGGTCTAACCACATACCTAGGTATTTGAGAGAAGTGACTGTGGTCAGCACACAGTACACACATGCATCCATAGATAGAAAAACCATGGCAGCCCAGTGGGTCACAGTAAAGAGCCAGAATGTCTCCCACAACCTGAAACTCCTTCTAGCTGCCAAGCGATCCTTGCCGTTTTGGAAGGTTAAAGGGTGATTGGTGCTGCAGTGATGAAGAGCATAGAGCTAGCTTGTAACTGAGCAGGCTGCCTCCACATTCCCCAATTCTATCGTGGTTTAGAGGCTTCCCGTTTGCTCTTGGTGCAGTTGCTCAGTCTGGAAAGAGGGGTCATATGAGAATATGTTCTCATATACACCTACTTGATCAAAGTCCCTGTGCCGATGGCAGGTCAGTGTTTTAGCGCAACAAGAATGGCATTACCCCTGGAAAAATTGTGCAGGAATGCTGCACTCAGCCTCAGCTTATAAAAACATGCAGATAAGATACATACCAGCGGTTCATTGTTTTAAACACTAGTTGCTACTATGATGTATCCCATCTCATCAACCCACCATTTCTGAGGCAGCTCTGAATCCACTATTCTTCCACATTGGTTGCATATGTTTATTAACACTTCCTTTGCTCATCTGTATCTGATCTCGGAAATCTCATACATAAAGGGTTATTCAAAGAGCTCCGAATTATGGCCGAAAGGTAACTGAACGCTGAAAATCGTTGGCAAATTGCCTGCACATACGGTGCCTGTTCGAGGGCCATGAAATCCCCATAGCTTCGTCTATTAAGAGAACAAAAACCAGCAGTGAAATGTTGCCGAAATACCGTGCCATTCGGTTGCTTCATTCAACAGGTTTTTTCAGCCGAATCCCATAGGCTTCAATGTTAAAAATATTCCCGTTTTAATCCAATATCTAATAAACCGTTGATTATAATATTCTGCAGTAAAAAGTCTCTTTATTTATAGATTTTTTAGTATCTTTTAAGCATTTTCCGGTATTTTGTTTTGCTAAAAAAAAATTTCCAGTTTTGTTTTTCTTTTTTTAACGATTTTAATTTTTTCTGTAACAGCCCTTTTTATTATCATTCATTGGACCTCATATGTGAATTTCAGACATTTTTGCTCAATAGTTTGTTTGCAAACAGCGTTTCACTTTTCAAACATTCAAGCGTACTGTTTTTTGTTTTGTTCACTCCATTCGTCTACGGTGTCGGCTTTTTCCGACGGCTGCTCTGTGCTGTGATCGGCTCCTGCTCGGGTTTCTCCGGCGGGGTTAATCCAGATGTTTTTGTGGGTTTCGGTGCGCATTCGCCTGGGTTTTGCAGTGAGTGTTCGGCAGGTTTTCGGCACCGAATTGAAGAGAACAAAAAGTCACCGAACGTGCAGTGACTTTTCGATTCTCTTTGAATAATCCTGTTAAATTTTTATTTTTTTCTGTTCTCCAGGTCTTCCAGGTCCTCTGACTATTCTTTTGTTTTTTGGAGGTTTCTGTAATTTGTCCATCATAGTACTTCTTACAATTAGCCTTTTTTACAAATTAAGTACAGTTATTACAGCAGCTCTTAATTTTTCTCCTACTTTTTATACTCTGATTACTTTTTCCACCTTCCAACAAGCCCTGATTGGGGTTCCAATCCCGGCCTTCTAGCGGCACACTGCACATTTGACCTTTTTTTGTACCTAAAGTGTTTATCTTGGTTTGTTAGTTGCATCCATTCTCCAACATCCATTTCTAATTGTTCTCAAAATGAACTTACTGCTGGCTTTTCTTTGACCTTTTTAGAAGTGCCACATTAGCTACATGTAATCTTCTGTTTACTTTTGATCTGAGTAAAGCTAATAGGCTGCTATTGATTGCAGCATCAAATTCATTGCTATGCATAATGGGATTCCATCTCCACTGGTTGCTCTTCACAGCTTTCTTTGAAGTGGGTTTTCTGTTTATTTCTTCAGGTTTTAGATCAGATTTGGCACATCATGTTTTGAATGTTGGTATTCTTTCAATTTTACTTATTGCTTCTGATAAATAAAAAATTAAGACCTGAAAGAATTTGTATCCAGCTTGTACAAATTGATATGGCCTTTCCAGCCTTCATATGTCATCTGTTCAAATTGGGGTTTTGATCTGTAACAATTGTAAAATGGTAAACGGTCAATAGGTTAAACTGTCTAAGAGCAAAGATTAGATAGTTAAGTCATATGGCAACATGGCACGCACATTATTACAGTCACAGGTACTTTTACAGCGCCAACAGATTCAGTAGCCCTTTACAATGGGGAAGCACGAACAGGTAATGTAATAAATAATAAAACAAAAGGAACAGACGGCCCTGCCCGTAGGATAATTGCTCTGCTAAAACAGCTCTTTATACAAGTGCTCAGCCAGACATCCCATGAGTTTACAATCTAAGGGACTAAGGTAAGTGAAACAAAAAGGGAGCAGGGGGAGTGTGGCGATAATTACCAGAGACAGTATAGCAGACACTGCAAAATGATAGACCAAGAACTTGGGCATTATAAGGTTAAACCGAGAGCGAAGTGAAGCAGCTGGCAAATGATCTTATATAATTAGGATAGGGGCTGGGTGGATGGGGCAGGCAGGTGGGTCAGCAGAATGAGGATGGAAGTGAATGGTGGCTGTGGATATGAGCACTGCTTGTAATATCAAGGGATGAGATACCACATACATCTTTAGGATTAATGCAGTATCCAACTCCTGATGGGATAGCTGATGCAGGAGCAGTTTTTAGGGGGTTATCCACTAAGTGCCAGTGTTTGTTGGCAATGGTGGAAATACTGGCGAAAATCACTGGCATTGCAGTGCCGAGAAACGCCTATGTTTCTCAAAACTTTCATCTGAACAGAACCGGAGAAGCTGCGCTGTAAAGCTTTTTCCTTTTACTGTTTGGATTATAGTTTTGAGAAACACCGTTGCTTATATAACAATAAATAACAATAAAAATATCTGTTACAGAATTTAAAAAAAGACGCCATTTAAAAAGGATCGGAATCAAAAATTTAGCCGAAAAAATCCAGGAAAATGCCTAAAACAATGCTAAAAAATAAATTTAGAAAACACAAGAGTGTATAGTGTAGAGTGTATAGAAAACACAAAAGAGTGTTTCTTTTATATCTTTACAAGGGTGAAGGATACACCCATAAGGGTGAGCAGCTTATTGTCACATATATATTTATATCATCGACAGCGCCAGTTCACTGTGAACCATTTAGGTTCATTGTCTTGATTTAAAAAAAAAATTGTAAAAAAGCTTTTTGCGGCAAATGAAAAGAATAAACGGTTGAATAAAAAATTTATAAAAACAGTGATTTTTTTTTACATTGAATCCTAATGGATTCGCCTGTTGAACGAAAGCGATGAAAATCTGGGCATTTCGCCAACTTTTCGCTGCGGTTCAGCATTCTCTAAATAGATTAACCATTACTTCTTTATGGGGATTTCACTGCTGTCAAATCGCACTGTATTTTGCTGGCAATTCGCCAATAAACTTTCTGAATAAAGTGTCTTCTTTCCCTACATTAGTTTCCTCTCCAGCTGCTATCATGGTCCTTTTGTTATGCTTCTAGGATAGTGGTCAGACCACAGATTTTGTGGGGTTCATTCATATACTATGTCTGATGGTGCTTTTTCCTTTTTTCTTTCCCTTTATATTCATTCTGATTGACAAGAGTGGAGTCTTTTGTTTTATATCATGCTAGCATTTTTCCCTGGATTTTTTTTTTATTCGATAATTTTGCACAGGTTAGTTAAAAGGAGTTGATAGCTGTTGTCGGCACTTTTATTATGCACTTACAGTATGTCTCCGTTCACCCGCTAATCCTTCTGGGAGAAGAACATTTACATGGACCCTATTAAAAAAATATTGCTAGTGCTGGATTTAATAGGAACATTAACCCCCAGCACACACACTTACAGGAATTTATAAAACGTTAACAAGTTCCATAGCGCTGTACAATAGGAGAGACAGAATAACAAATGTCCATAAATGTCCATGTGTTAAACAGACAGAACAATAGGAGAGAGAACCCAGCTCGAAAGCTTACAATCTAACAGGAGAGGGGTGACACATTAGGTGAGGGTAAGTGGCAGAGTATGGGAAGCAGCGGGGTGCAAGTAGGAGCAAGAAATGTACAGGGGGGATTATGAAGCGAGCCGATAGGCTTCTCTGAAGTAATGTGTTTTCAGAGACTTCTTGAAGGACTGGAAAGATGGGGAGAGTCTAATGTTGCGTAGGAGGGAGTTCCATAGAAAGGGGGCAGCTCAGGTGAAGGTGAGAGTTGGGGTGCGGGTAAGGGGAGATGATAACCTCAGATCATTGGCAGAGCAAAGAGGATGGGATGGGATATAACTGCTGTTAAGGCTGGAGATGAAGGCAGGGGCGCCGTTATGGAGAGTTTCGTACGTGAGCACCAAAATTTTGAAGTGGATTCTATAGGAGACAGGGAGCCAGTGTAGAGATTGACAGAGGGGCGAGGTGCGGGAGGTGAGGTGGATGAGCCTGGCACAGACTGCAGAGGGAGTGTCTGGGATTTCTTAATTCCAGCTATAAAGGAGGTTGCAGTAATCAAGGAGGGAGATAAGAGCTTGGATGAGCATTTTAGCAGAGTCTTGATTAAGAAAGGGGCGGATCCGTGCAATGTTTTTTAGGTGAAAGTAGCAGGATTTGGCTAGTGACTGGAATGTGTGGAGTGAAGGAGAAATCCGAGTCTGAGGCCGCGTTCACACTGAGCGACATGAAAATCGCGTGATTTTCATATACGCGACATTGAACCATATTGCGCAACACCAGCAATGCAAATCGCGAAAAAGGGTCATGTACCAGCGACGAGCTACAGGCAACATTGAGCGACGAGATGTGAACAGCTCCATTGAAATGCATTGGAGAAGCTACATAGAGCGATATCACGCTGAAATATGCATGATATCATGGCAAAAACTGCACGATAAATGTGAACAGGGCCCAAGAAGATCCTGAGGCAACAAGCCTGAGAAGTAGAAGTAATAGTGGCACTATTCACCTGAAGGGAAATTGGCGCAGGAATATTGGCTTTGGAGGGAGGGAAGATTAGAAGTTCAGTTTTAGAGATGTTGAGCTTTAGGAAACGGGACGTCAACCAGTTGGAGTCAGCTGATAGGTCAAGATCAGGAGAGGAAAGGGTGTCGTCAGCATAGAGATGATATTGGAATTCAAAGGAAGAGATGAGGTTACCCATGAGAGGTGGTATAGATTGAGAAGGGTAGGGGACCTCAAACAGAGCCTTGCGGTACCCCAACTCAAAGAGTAGCTGGGGGTGAAGAGGCACCAGCATAAGAGACACTGAAGAGAGAGATAGGAAGAGAACCAGGAGAGAGCAGTGTCACGGAGTCCACATTGATGCAGCGTGAGGAGCAGGAGAGGGTGGTCAACAGTGTCAAATGCAGCAGAAAGGAGAAGTGACCTTTGCTTTTACCAGCAACTAAATCATTGGTCACTTTGGTCAGAGCAGTCTCAGTAGAGTGCAGGGAGCGAAAGCCGAGTGGTGTGGATCGAGTAGAGAGTTAGCAGCGTGAAAACCGGTGAGCTGGTTATAGACCAGACGTTCTAAGATTTTTGAGGCAAAAGGGAGAAAAGAGATAGGACAGTTGTTTGAAACGGAGTCGAGATTAAGTCATGGTTTCTTCAGAATAGGAGTGATCAGAGTGCATATAAAAGCAGAAGAGAGGGGAGGTTGAAAATGTCAGTCAAAAAAGGGGCAATAACCGGTAGGACAGACCGAATAAGGTGCGAGGGGATAGGATCATGCGAGCAGGCGGTCATGCAGGAAGACATGAGAACTGCTGAGACATCCTCCTCTGAGACCGGAGAAAAAGCGGACACTTGTTATTTTTGCCATGATAAACATGTCACCGCATCCCTATATCCAACCATTTAATAAGTGTGTGCTTTATTTCACGATGATTAATACAGCACAAGAAAAACCTTTAAAAAGAAAGGCTATTTTGAAAAGTTTAACAGGACATTATGCTGCCGTCTCTCTGGTTTCTCAATGTTATGTGCATTGAAAGAATATTCATTTATTTGATATGTTTGTGTGTTTGAATTTCCAAAGCACGTTATACATTCTATGGACAAAGCCAATATTTACAGAGGAACTTGTAAACTTTGAATATACTGTCAGATTTCAGAGTTGGTGTATGGCGTAGCAGATGCCATTCCATTTGTCTAAGTCCTGCTGACATTTGGAGATGTGGATTAATTGAGCTGCAGAATGAAATTTAATTAAAATTAAATACAGGCTTGGCCATTGTATCTGTTCATTTCCCGTATTCTGTTGTGTACATTTCCAGTGAACGTCACAGTTAATTTGTTTAAACAGGAGAGTATGTGAGGGAATCTGCACTTTGTTTTAAGCTGAAAGGTTGCAGTAATGGCAGCTGCCAGAAAGAGTATCATTGATCACAACGCAAGCTGTGCAAATTATTCTATAGATCAGCATGCTCACATCACCTGAAGGGCAAAATATTCACCATGGAGTGATAAGCGCTGCGCTATGCTCAAGGTGCTATATTTTGGTGATTATAGTCAGGTTGCAGCTCCTCGGTTATGTTCGGCAAAACTAACTTCCATAAAGGCCCCTTGCAATTTGAAGGAAAAAAAATGTCAGTGTTTGTTATTTGGTCATTGTGGGAATAAATGGCACAATACTAAAGGGAATCTGAGTCCAGGTTTTCATAAATTATTATATTTTTAAAAAAACAGACCTAATACAGTATATAACCCAAATGTTTGGATGATAAAGTGTAGAAAAATATATGTACATGCTGGGCATTATTGAAATCCTAAAAATAATTTATACTTTTTTTTTTTTTTTACACTTTTTCATGTTGCATTTTGGCATGAGATATATAAAGATTAAAGATACATATAATTTTTTCGGGTTCATAAAACATGACTTCAAATATGACCACGTATGTGTAAAAATAGAACAGAAAAAAAAAGTAGTAAATTTTGCATTTCATTTTTTTTTTCTTTTTCTAAGGTGGTGGCATTGTGTGCTTTTACTTGTAAAGCAAACAATGCCACTGCCCTAACTCACCTTATCATTTCCCAGGCCGGAACTAAATGTGGAGGTGATGACGCGAAAGCGTTATTACACATCAGTCCATCTAAAACCGCTTCACTGCTGCCAGGAGAGGGGGGGTCCTTTGGACCTCTGTATCCACTGCCGTTACTCACCTTATCATTTACCACCTCGGGAGCAAGATCAGTGACTTATACATAGTCCTATTATTCATAAAAAACAATGCAGCAAAATACAAGCGACAAAGTTTGTTTTTTCAGTTTTAGTTAACCCTTTCGCTGCTGAGGCATTTCACACCTGTGTGCTGAGGTCATTTTTACCAGTTTTGCTCATCATGTTTAACCGCGTTTTGACGTTTTTTAGGCTAGGGTCAGACTGAGGCAGTGCGAACGCGCGTGCAGCCGCACTTAATCACGGCCGCACTAGCAGCAAGTGCCAGGCAATGACGGGCAATATACGAAGTACGGTCGCACAAAAGTGCGGCCGCGCAACGCAAGCGGCAAACAAACGCATTTTTTCGAGAACGTGAAACCACTAGTACTGACGTACAGAGTGCGCTGCGTCCACTAGCGGCGTGTGTGTGTGATTAGGAGACGTCAGACGCTGCTAATGTCCGGCCAACATAACGTCCAGACCCAAAAAGTGTTTTATTGATGATCCGTACAAAATCACGGATGAAACTGCGCATCGTATGACCGCTATTGCGTATTCCGTGAAAAAATACGTCCATTCGTTCGAACGCACTTTTTCACGGACAACGTGAAAAATGCGTTAGTCTGACCCTAGCCTTAACCGCATATTATATATCGTTCTTTCCGGCAGACTCAGCAGATTCATAATATGTCATTATTATATGTATACGTCATGTCCTGTCTGTATATTATAACAAAAATTCAATAAAATTAGAATTTTCAATAATTTACAATGTGTAAAGTGTTTTTTTTTTAACATGCGAGCATTTGTGGTTATATTTTCTATGGGGTGCGCTTGTTAAAAAAATTAGAAATGGGGACTCGTTACATTTTTTTTGGGGAAAGGTTGCTATTTTTTACAAACGCACCGCATACAAAAATCGTTAGTGCAGCTTCATTGTTCACATTATAATTGAAATGGGAACAATATTAAACAAAAAAAAAAAAACTTGTTTATTTTATTTTTTTATAATTTTTTTTAAATACTTTTATTTTTTATTTTTAAAAATGACGCCAGTCCTCAGGGGGAGTTCCTGGGAGCTTGGCCGACATCCAAGATGTCGGCCAGATCCGGGAGAGGATCACGATCCGGCTCTTTTCAGCGCCGAATCGTGATCCGGCTCCCCAGGGGTTAATGTCAGCCACCGTTTGGTGCCTGCCCTAACCCTGTGGCCCCCGGCGATCGGGAGGGAGAGAGGTCCGAAGGACCTCACCCCTCCTTTTCAGGCGCATCCTCCACACACGCGGGGGCGCCTGAATTAGATGTCATCACGCCGCCGCAATGACATCTAATGTCCCCGGCGGGGTCCCTGCGTGCCGGGCTGACATCCAAGATGTCAGCCCGCACCAGGGGGCGCAGCAGTCGGCCGATTGCTGCCTCCTGTGCTAGGACGCGCTCATCAGCGCGTCCATAGCACAGGAGAACCACTTGAGCGCGTCCATAGCAGCCAAGTGGTTAAAATTGTGTATTTTCTCAGAAAAATCCAGTAATAGGTTATTACTATTTGTAAATATTTTTGACAAGAGTGCCCCATAGAATATATAGTATAACCACAAAGGTTTGGATGATAAAATGTGAAAAATAATTTTACAAGCTGTAAATTATTGAAATCTGAATGGAAATTTACAGTTTTTTGTTATAGCATTCTGAAAGGACATGACATGTAATAATGATATATTTTGAATCTGCTGAAAAAAAGGATATATCATTTGTCTGGCTACTACAATAAAACGTGACTTCAAATCGCGTTTAAACATGATGAGCACAAAACAGTAAAAATTAGCTCAGCACACAGAGGTTAAATGGCTCCGCAGCGGAGGGGTTAAGGTCCCAATCTTATTTTATTCAGCTGTCATTTCTTATCTCAGAGCAGGGCAACAGCCCCCCTGCCGTCATATCTATCCCTCCCTCCTTTACCTCATTAACTGTTTAATATTGTATATAATAAAGCACAATAAAGAAGATTGACCGAAACGTTGAGTGTCTGGTCTCTGCTGGTTCTTGTCTGCTGAGAGGTTCCCTGTGGTATCAGTATTTCAGTTTTTTTTTTTTTTTTTTACATGTGGTTGTTCATTTATTTTTTTGGTTCTTTAACTCCTTAGTGACCGGGCGGTTTTACACAAATCCGTCCTTTAGTGGCCGCTGCTGTTTTTACGTTTCTGCGCTGTTAGTGTTTAGGTCAAATTTTCCTCTTACTCGTTTATTCAACCCACACATATTACACACCCTTTTTCCCGCCATTAAATGGACTTTCTAGAAATACCATTATTTCCATCATATCCAATAATTTACTATAAAAAAAATATGAAATATGATGAAAAAATGGTAAAAACACACTTTTTCGTAATTTAATCCCCAAAATCTACAACCACCAATAAAGACCCCGGCTAAATAGTTTCAAAATTTTATCCCGAGAATAGAAATACCCAATTTTTACATGTTTTTGCCTTTTAACCCTTTCACTGCTGAGCTAGTTCACCTATGTGCACTGCGCTCATTCTGACCATTTTGTGCTAATTATTTTAAGATGACAGCCTAGGTCCTATTTAATTAAACCCCCCCAGACAAAAAAAAACGTTAAAAAAATATTTTTTTTATTTTATTAAATTTTTTTTTATTTTTTTTAACCAAACCTGGTCATGTTTGGTATCATTGGAAAGGCCATGATCAGGCCTTTCAAATGATGTAAAATATGACAATCTAGCTGCCATGGATCGGGAGATAAAGGGATCCTTAGGATCCCCTTATCTCTACATGGCAGCTAGATGGTTAACTGGCCCACTGACATCCTCACACATATGGTGAGGTTGTCAGTGGGTGGGGGGGGACCTGGAGGCTTGGCTGACATCCAAGATGTCAGCCCCCCTCCAGGATCGAATCCCGTTTTGGCGCCAATTAGCTCGTAACGTGATTCGGCGGCGAAATGGTTAATGAGACTCTCCCCTTTTCAGCGGTGCAAAAAGCATCTCCCTAGCTTCAATAGTTGGGGAGATAGAGGGCTCCGAAGGAGCCACCCCCTCCCCTCCATTGATTTGCATGGGGACGCCTGCTGATGACGTCACCACGAAGCGTGGCGACGTCATCAGCCTCGCCTGCCCATGTAAATCACATGGGCAGGCTTCCTCCCTGCCAGATCGCCGAGGGATCCAGCGAGGGAGGTGAGTATCGGGCGGGAGAGGGATTAGGCGCCGCTGACGTACCCTGTACGTCCGCGGGTCTAAGGGAGACCTGTGGACAGGACGTACAGGGTACGTCAGCGGTCCTTAAGGGGTTAAACACTGCTTGTGATATAAGATTTATTATCACCAGGGATACTCCTTAACATATTGTTTGGAGGACATATATTAACTTTTCTCTTTTGTTGCATTAGGATAAGTGTAGACCAACCTTATTACTTTTGAGTTGGTTCTCTGGCAAATTATATATTATAGAAAGATTTTTTGTGGTGTTTTAGTGTTTTTATTTCTGTATCAATAAAAATTTATTTTTACTTTGGTGTGCAGTCTTGGCAGTTTTGTAATATAATAAAGCACAACCACAAAGTAAAACTCCCCATAAGATTTTGGTAAATGTTGCATCATGGAAAAAGTACACAAAATGGAATCAGGAGATAAAAAAAAACTACATTTTATTAGTCCTTTTTACATGCATCCTCTCACCTACTGTACTGTGTGTTTAACCTGAATGTTTATTTGCTCTTCTGCCTTCCACTGTACAGCGCTACTGAACTTGTTAGCGATTTATAAAAACTTGTAACTATAACATGCAATTACTTCAGAAAAGAAAAAAGCAGCGTGTGCTTTATAATGTGGTTTTGTTTGAAATGCACAAGTAATCTAGTTACAGCTTATGTAAGTGGTAGTGTCCCTTTAAGCCTTTCACAATGTCAATAAACTCCGTCTTGACAGGATATATATATATATAGCCAAAGTATATTCCAGCACAGCCTTTGAAATCACAGCAATAGCGAATATATCTGGTGCAGTGCCAAAAAGGTTACATAGAAAAATGAATGTTGGCTGCACTCAGGAAAAATAAAACAAAAAAAGTTTATTGATATCTGTTAAAATAGAACTGACGTTACGGCCCTCTCTGGAGCCATTTCCAAGGTTACATATGTATAAGCAAACATTGTTTAAATAACAATAGAAATAGCTTACCCATTTTTATATATATATATATATATATATAATCTCACGAGTATAGCAGTACGTGGTGATACCTTTTTTATTGGACTAACGTTACATTTAAAAAACAAGTTTTCGATAAAAAAAGGTATCACTGCGTACTGCTATACTCGTGATTTTGGCATCAGGACTAACATGGCGTATCTAATCTATATATAAATAATCACGAGTATAGCAGTACGTAGTGATACCTTTTTTATTGGGGTATACCTCTCTTCTTGGGGTCTGGATGCTATACTGAGCGATATCCTAGAACTGAACATTATATATAATCAAGAAATCAATCGGTACCGGCTGGATGGAGTAGAGGTAATATCACTGCTCTATAACCGTGGAGACACAGTTTTGAATCCCGGCCAGAGCACCTCTCCTTGGGCAAGACACCGAACGGTACATACTCACCACCCAGGACATAGGCTAGGGTCAGACTAACGCATTTTTCGAGTTGTCCGTGAAAAAGTGCGTTCGAACTTATTTTTTCACGGAATACGCTATAGCGGTCATACGATGCGCATTTTCGTCCGTGATTTTGTACGGATCATCAATAAAATCCTTTTTGCGTCTGGACGTTATGTTGGCCGGACGTGTGCAGCGTCTGACGTCTCCTAATCACGCACACATGCCGCTATGCTGCCACAGCGCACTCTGTACATCGGTACTAGCGGTTTGACGTTCTCAAAAAAATGCATTTGTTTGCCACTTTTGTGCGGCCATTCTTCGTATGCTGCCCGGCATTGGACGTAATTTGCTGCTAGCGCAGCCGTGATTAAGTGCGGCTAAACGCACGTTAATACTGCTTTAGTCTGACCTTAGCCATAGTTGAGAGAAATCTCAATGTATCCTTCCTGGTAAAGTACTTTATGGTAATAAATTTTTTTACCGACAATGAAAAAAACATAAAGGACATGGTTAAACCTTGGATCTGGTTGTTGGTTTGCAAATTAATTTGTGGCATTGACTCATAATACCTGTAATTAGCATCTGCAATATGTGCGTATTTAGCTTTTCACCTGTGGCACACCCTGCAGTAATAGGTTAGTTTACCTCCATCTGTAATGAGGTGATATGACTAGAATTCACTTCACAGAAGTACCCTGAATACCAGAATCATGCGTAAAGACATGACACCGCTCTCTTTTTGCACCACATTCCGCAAAGTGTGGCAAATAATAGATTTAAATCTGCTAAGTGCATTTACGCCTTTGTGCCAGCGTAAAGAGAATCTATTACTCGAAAATTGAGGCTTGGTTTCAAATAGCACCATTATGAAGTTTTCTTCCAGCGATGTTTTGTCTCTAATACACTTCGCTCATTGTAATTCTGTTACAAACCTGATGTCTAGCATCAAGTCTCACAATAATTATTTTAAATTGCTACTAGGAACAGTAGTCCTGGTGGGATATATTACTACCGTTCTAACAAGATGAATTTCAATGCACTTGTAACCATATTATAGTGGATTATGAAAGAAAGAACATCTTTGAGTTTTTGGCATTCAAGAATACATGTAGCCTTCAAATATTATTCTGCTCTGAACTCACACCTTCATCGTACACTTTAGGCCATTAGAATAAAGCAAGGGTTACAAAGAAAAAAAATAATAATAAAAGAAAAAATATATATGAGGCTAGTTCTGAAATGCTAAGGAACTTAGTTTTAATATCATATTTTATTCATGTGATTCCTAGATTTAGATTATTTGTCAGCATCCTCCCGAAGCTAACACCACTGCTCACTGCCTTAACCCCGTGAGTGTTAAATATACCCTCTGGCATAACTCAAGGATTTTTCATTGTTAGAAGTAGGCTGTCAGAATGGCAGATGGAGAAGTAGTAGCTGAGCTCATGATTTCTCTCTCTTATTGCTTTTCTGTATTCTTTTTCATACTTCTTCTCCTTCCCGTTCTTCCAAAGCAACCTAAACTAATCAAGGGACTATGGATGTAATCCTCAAATATCCCTATGGGGCAAGAGAACCTTAAGAGGAGTCATCAGTCATAGCATTATATCTGGAATGGGTATAGTTTTACTTCAATAACCGAGTCCTAGGGATGGAGGATTTCAGAATAATATAGACCTTGTAATACAACCCCAGTATATGTTGATTTATATACTCAGGTGCAGGACTTGCAGGTTGTAACTGTAGATGCTAAATTCAATAAGCCGTTGTCCTAATGATCCAGGAGTTCTATGCATATGTGAGTGTGAGCTGGTGAATAAAATATGACCCCACCATGCAGCATGACTAAGTTATTTCACTAAAGGGCAAAAAAACATGATGTGTGGATCTACTTGCCTTTTTATGGATGCACGGTAAGTACCAGCAAACAGCATCATCAAACACATATCAAATGCATGTTTCGCAAACAATAAATATTAAACTCATCCATTAAACCTTAGTGTTTAAGAACAAGGGACTTCATTTATCAGAGGTTGTTGTCGTAGGTTAAAAGGACAAGCCTGGGTGGATTTAATACCCTTTTATGCATTATAGAGGTAATACATTAAAATTGATTTTTAAAAGTAAGATAAAACCATCTCTGTCTTTCATCTGATATTCAGGCTTTGAAGCCATCTCCCCAATCACTTTATTATTATTATTATTCTTTATTTATAAAGCGCCAGCATATTCCGCAGCGCTGTACAATAAGCACAGTACAGACAGGGTTACAATACATTGAACAACATTTGACAAACAGTACAGGAGGAGATGAGGGCCCTATTCCCGTAGGAACTCACAATCTGGGAGGGTTGGGGTTGGAAACAGGAGGAGAGGACTGTAAGGTGAGAGTGATTGATGGTTGTGTCAGTGAGTTGGGTGGTAGGCTTCCCTAAATAGGAACGTTTTAACCCTTTCACTGCTGAAGACGTGTGGGACACGTCCTCATTGATGCACGTTGCATGCTGAGGACGTGTCCCACACGTCATCAGCTGTGCGGGACCCCCGGCGGAGATACTCACCTCTCTGTCCGGGGTCCCACGGCGTTCTGACTTCAGCGTCCTCAGACGCTGAAGTCAAGCGCCTCCCGGCGTAAATGACGTCATCGCGCATGGCGCGATGACGTCATTTCCAGGCGACCCCCCCGGCAATGCCGGGAGATAGCCTGGAAGGGAGGGGGGGGATCCGTTTGGATCCCTCTCCCTCCCGATCGGGAAGGAGCAGCGGTAAAAGCCAGGCACCGCTTAAAAGGGGAGAGTCTCCCCTTTTAAGCGATGCCTGGCTTTAACCCCTCAAGTGCTGGGTTGCACTTCAGCGCCTTGCGGCACCGAAGTGCAGCCTATCTCCGGTGGGGGCCGCCATCTTGGATGGCGGCTCCACCCCCGGGACTCCCCTCGCTGTCTGACGTCATCACGCATAGCGTGATGACGTCAGATAGCCGGGGAACCCCTAGCTGCCGGGGATTTCCCAAGGAAATCCCCTGGTGGAGATAGGGGGTTCTTGTGAACCCCGATATCTCCAGAACCGTGGTAGCTAGGGGGTCATGGAGGGTGTCATTTGAAAGGCCTGAGCATGGCCTTTCGAATGATACCCAACATGACTAGGTAAAAAGTAAAAAAAAAATAATAAAAAATAAATAAAAAAATAATAAATAAATTTAAAAAAAAAAATAATTAAAAAAAACATGTTTTTTTTTGTGTGTTGTTTTTATTAATGCAGCAATATTGTTCACATTTCAATTATAATGTGAACAATGATGCTGCACTAATGATTTTTTTCTATGGGGTGCGTTTGCTAAAAATCACGTAATTCCCCCCAAAAAAAGTAACAAGTCCCCATTCCAAATTTTTTGTACAAGCGCACCCCATAGAAAACATAACCGCAAACGCTCATGTGAGAAAATGTGAAAAAAACACTTTACACACTGCAGATGATTAAAAATTCAATTTTTATTGTATTTTTTGTTATAATATACAGGCAGGTCATGACGTATACATATAAAAATGATATATTATGAATCTGCGGAGTCTGCCGGAAAGAACGATATATAATATGTCTGGGTCATTTATTAAAATGTGGCTTCAAATCGCGTTTAAACATGATGAGCGAAAGCGGTAAAAATGAGCTCAGCACACAGGCGTGAAATGCCTCAGCAGTGAAGGGGTTAAGGGAGCGTTTGAAGGAAAAATCACTTCACTTGAATGAAACCCAGCAAGCAGACTTTTTTGGCACACATACCGGCTGATATTGCACTGCTCCCCCAAAAGGAATCTATGGGAGAGCTGTACAATTTCATGTAGGTGTCACCACTTACTCTTGAACTGGTAGACGGAAATGTGGTACTAAGGTGCAACCGTTTTATTAATTTTATATCTATAAGGGGTTATTCAGAGAGAGACAATTTGGCCCCGAAATGTCACCGTACAGGGAATTTCCCCATACGGTGACATTTCGGGGCCATTCGGCTAATCAGAGAGCAGGCAGTTCACCAAATTTTGGTGAACTGCCAGCAAGTAAAGTGCCTGTTCGAAAACAGTGAAATCCCCCATAGAGAAGCAATGGTTAATCTATTCAGAGACACCAAACAGCAGTGAAAAGTTGCCGAAGTGCCCTGCTGTTCGATGGTTTCATTCTGCAGGTTTATTCAGGCGAACCCCATAGGCTTAAATGTCATAAATATTCTTGTTTTTATTCAATATCTAATAAACCGTTTATTTTGATCTGCAGTAAAAAGTCTATTTATTGATTGATTTTTTTTAGGATCATTTAGGCATTTATTAGAATTTTTCGGCAAATTTATTTTTCTTTAAGCTTTTTTTCTTTTTTCCGTAACAAACCTTTTTATTATCACTCATATTAATTCCAGGTATTTTCGTTCAGTTTTTTTGCATACAGCGTTTCAATTTTAACACTTTCAATCATAAATTATTTATTTTTACCCGTTTGGTGGCTTGTCAGCTTTCTCCTGCGGCTGGTCGGCGCTGGCCTCAGCGGCTGTGATGATGTCAGTTAGCCGGGGAACCCCTTGCTGCCCTGGGATTTCCTAAGGAAATCCAATGGTGGAGATAAGGGGTTCCTTTGAATCCCCATATCTCCTGAACGGTGGAAGCTAGAAGGTCATCTTTGGTGTCATTCGAAAGGCCAGAGCATTGCCATGTTATATTTGAAGAAATAAAAATTTAAAAAAAACACGTTTTTTTTGTTGGTTTATTAACCCCTTAGTGACCGGGCAGATTTAGACAAATCCGTCCTTTAGTGACCGCTGCTGTTTTTACGTTTCTGCGCTGTTAGTGTTTAGGTAAAATTTTCCTCTTACTCGTTTATTCAACCCACACATATTATACACCGTTTTTCCGCCATTAAATGGACTTTCTAAAAATACCATTATTTCCATCATATCGAATAATTTACTATAAAAAAATATGAAATATGATGAAAAATGGTAAAAACACACTTTTTCGTAATTTAATCCCCAAAATCTACAACCACCAAAAAAGACCCCCACTAAATAGTTTCAAAATTTTGTCCCGAAAATAGAAATACCTAATTTTTACATGTTTTTGCTTTTTAACCCCTTCACTGCTGAGCCAGTTCACCTATGTGCGCTGCACTCATTCTGACCGTTTTGTGCTAATTATTTTTAGATGACAGGCTAGGTCCTATTTAACTAAACCCCCCCAGACAATTTTTTTAAAAAAAAAACGCAATTGTTTTTATTAATTTTTTTATAATTTTTTTAAAAAAAAATAATTTTATTTTTAAATGATCAGGCCTTTCCAATGATATAAAATATGACCATCTAGCTGCCACAGATCTGGAGATAGGGGGATCCTTTGGATCCCCTTATCTCAACATGGCAGCTAGAGGGTTAACTGGCCCACTGACATCCTCACACATATGGTGAGGTTGTCAGTGGGTGGGGGGGACCTGGAGGCTTGGCTGACATCCAAGATGTCAGCCCCTCCAGGTTCGAATCGCGTTTTGGCGCCGATTAGCGCCGAAATGCGATCCGGTAGCGGATGTTAATGCTATACACCGCTGGAAAGGGGAGACTCTCTCCTTTCCAGCGGTGCAAAAAGCATCACTGTAGCTTACATGGTTGGGGAGATAGAGGGCTCCAAAGGAGGCCCCCCTCCCCTTCCTGTATTTTCACCACTGGTGCTTCCTATGACGTCATCACGCAGCGTGATGACGCCATCGAATCGGCCAGCCCCCAGAAAACGGCGAGGCAAGCTTGAAGCTTGCCATAGATGTCGTGGGAGCCGGCAAGGAAGGTGAGTATCGGGTGGGAGGGAGGTTAGGAGCCGCTGACTAACGATTTTTTCTATGGGGGGCGTTTGCTAAAAATCATGTAATTCCCCCCCCAAAATGTATCGAGTCCCCATTTCTATTTTTTTAACAAGTGCACCCCATAGAAAATATAACTGCAAAGGCTCGCATGTTAAAATGTGAAAAAAAAACACTTTACATGCTGTAGATGATTGAAAATTCTAATTTTATTGCATTTTTTGTTATAATATTCAGGCAGGACATGACGTATACATATAATAATGATATACTGTATTATGAATCTGCCGAGTCTGCCGGAAAGAACGAAATATAATTTGTCTGGGTCGTATAATAAAATGTGACTTCAAATCGCATTTAAACTTGATGAGCAAAACCGGTAAAAATGAGCTCAGCAGCGAAAGGGTTAAAAATTTGCCAAATTTTAACAGTGTAAGCTACTGTTGACGTCTTTGTGTTAGTTGGAGTACTGTCCTATTGGTTTGTTGTGTTTTACTGTCTTGAGACGCAGCCGCCCTCTGTTCTTGGTAAAGGTTGAGTGCTGCCCTCCTGGTGTATTCAATATATAAATATAGAGAGATATTTAACTTGACACCAGTTGCATTCCTGGTTCTGTCATAAAAATTACATCAATAGTTTCTTCCTAGCATTGCACACCTGGGATTTCGAGGGTTAATCTGAGAGGATTGAAATGTGCTATGCTGTTAGAAAAGAAGGCACATAGGAGGGGAAAAGAAAAATAAGCCTTAAGTGTGAGCACATAATTTTCTGTCCCAAGGGACCAATCGCATCCTTCGGTTTAACACAAAGTAAGCCTTAATTAGAAATTGAAATTAGTGTTTTTCTTTTTCCTTTCTTTTAATATGAATGAATCAGACCTTTTATCAACAAAAAATATTAACCTCTTCACTCTAAAAAGTTCTGAAAAATCTAGACAAGCATTCTAACAATTTAGATCAGATGCGTCATTTTTAAAGCAATGTTTCTGTCACTTTGTACAGTATATTAATTTCTCTTCACTGTGTAAATTGCCTTTAATTACAAATAGTAACGTCAATCGAGAGTGCCGGGGCCTACAGAACCTGTGTCCTCATCTCACTGCGAGATCACCGCCAAATGAGGGATGCCACAATCCCAGCGATAACCATCCAACAAAGAGTAAGCAAGACCTCCAGCGGGTAGTGGTGCTGGTAGAAATTTATTCAGGGGGGGGATAAGAAACCCCACAAATCAGTAGTGACGTTTCGGCCACAAGACCTTAATCATACATAAACATTAAAAAAAACATCTGACACTATATACACACCATCAATAAACCACTTTCAACCACTAAAGTGGTTTATTGGTGTACCTTTACTCAAATTTGAACTTTGTTATAACAACGGTACTACCATTGTATGAAACTTTAGTCATCTACTTGTAAAATCGTCTATTTTTGAAATAATGGGACTTTTTCAAGTTGTCCTTTAACTCATTCACTGCCGAGCCAATTTACCTCTGTGTGCAGAGCTCACATTTACAGTTTTGTGCTCAACAGAACTTGTTGGTGCTTTATAAATGCTTGTAACTGTAACGGTAACATGTTTAAACACGATTTGAAGTCATGTTTTATTGTACGAGCCACAAAAATGATATAACCTTTTTTACAGCAGACTAGACAGATTCATAATCTATCATTCTCATGTACGTCATGTCCTGCCAGAATGCTATAACAAAAAATGTGAATTTCCATTTAAATTTCAATCATCTACAGCATGTAAAGTAATTTTTTCACATTTTTATCCAAGCCTTTACGGTTATATATTCTATGGGGTACGCTTGTTTAAATAAATTAGAAATGGGAACCCATTACTGTATTTTTCTGAGAAAATATGCAATTTTATACATTTTTCTTTAGTGCAGCATCATTGTTCACATAATAATTGAAAAATGAACAATAGTGCTGCATGAATAAATTAAAAAAAGAAAATATATACATTTTAATTAGTTTTTTTATTCGTTTTTGTTACACTTCACCTGGTCATGGTCAGTATCTTTGGAAAGACCATTTTCTGGCCTTTCCAATGATACCAAACCTGATCCTCTAGCTGCCACTAATCGGGAGATATTGGGGTCCAAATGACCCAACATATCCACCATAGGGATTGCCATAGACCGATAGGAGATAATTCCCTAACGTCATCGCACCCATTCACGATGATATCAGTTGAGGGGAGGCTCTGTCAGGTCCTGGAGGCCCTAACCCCCTGGCACCCCC
Source organism: Leptobrachium leishanense (assembly GCA_009667805.1). NCBI lineage: Eukaryota > Metazoa > Chordata > Amphibia > Anura > Megophryidae > Leptobrachium > Leptobrachium leishanense. The sequence goes on along the minus strand of CM019063.1, from coordinate 94,810,667 downwards.
TTTTTGTGCCTTGTCTTACATGCCCCCTGCAGGTTCCAGGACTTTGTATAAACAATACACCTTTCTGAACTATGACGTTCTGGCCCTGGAACCACACCTGCCCTTCATCCTCCCTGATTAATCCAACATATAAGGGAGTCCCGCCCTCAACCCTGGACTTCCACATTGAAGTTCATGACTGCCATACCTGTTTGCCAAAGCTCCCTGATACTTCTTGATAATCTCCTGACTTCTCTGCCAAAGACTCCAAGGACCCTCTGTTATTATCTGGACCTTCATCGCTTCAATATACCGGTACCCTCCCATCCTGCTCCCCTTCTGCCCCCATCTAGGACCCCCCGTGTACCAGACCCCTTGCTGAACCCTGACCATTCTATTGTTTGAACCTTGCCTGATTCTACGTTCTCATGTTTGTTTTACAATAAACACCCTTTTGCTATCTTGAACCTGCCTCTATCACTGCATATTGGGCTCACAACCCCATCCTGCTATATCCATCGCAGTCTACCCCTGACAGGCTCTGAAGGCAGATCTGACATCCAAAATGTCAGCCCCCACCAGAAGTGGCACCTAAGGGTTTAAAGAGAAGCATCGCTGGAAAGGTCAGGCTGTGACCTTTCCAGCGATGCCTCTCTTGACTACATACCTTGACGATGGGGAGATAGAGGGGTCCTTTGGACCCCCTCTCCCCTTCAGCCACTCCCCCTGCTCTGGTGGGGGTGGCACCTGAAACTGACATCAGTGCGCACACAAGGATGTCCCCCACACGTCATACACAACGAAAGGGTTAAAGGATCTCCCATTAGGTGACGAACTAACAGTAGTGAAGCAGGTTTAAGCAAGATGACAATGGATAATTTTGAGGGCAGTAATTTAGGAGAATTCCAACCCTTATTTTCATAGGACTTGACACCTGAAAGCTAGGCTGAGATTATCTACAGAATGGAAAAACGGGTACCAAGGTTAATGGGAACACTTGTATACATTTGTAGTTTGTGTTTGTAAACCGTTTTGCGCTATTGTGTGAGAAAATAGGGAAGGCAAGAGAGGATCATAGTTGTGAGTCCAAGAGATAGTCGGGCAGCTAAAAACTGGTCAAGAGCAATCGAGGGTGAGTATCTATAGTGATGGACAAGTTTTCGAATGGGGTAGTTGGTGGAGGGTTGAAGTCAGAGCAGGAAATATGAATAGTTTATTGTAGTCATGAAGTCTGCTAGGATGCAATTATGAAAGCAGAAGCTAAAGAGTAGCTTTTGCGAAAGGGAAAAAATGCAAACATTATATCTGAGCTGAGGCAACCTGTCAATCCTGATAAAGAAAATGGTTATCAATATATATAAAAAATACAGCAGACAGGTTTAGGATAATCGGTCATAAATGGCTAAGGGCCCTATTCCAACCGTGCTCTTAGGTTAACAGGTGGGGCCATTATACTTAATGGCTCCAGCTATGAACATCATGACTCAAGCAGCTATTCCAATGTTGCTGCAAGTTTTTCAGCGTTAGCGGCAGATTACTGTACATCATGGCTCAGCAAGAAAACCGTGAGCTATTTCATGGTTGCTCACTGTTCTTGCCTGACAGAACCTGGTGTTAAGTGATATTCCACTTAAATTTAAATAGATCAAGAAATTCATTACTTAAACCTGATTCCCTGGGGCTGTGGATGACGGGTTCCATCATAGTCTTTTTCCTTAGGCTCAGCAGGAGCTCATGCAAGGCTGGTACTAGCAGCATTAGCCAATTAATTCAAAAACATTAAGTCGAATACAGTTGTATAAAACAACATCAAACTTTATTGTCAGAAATAACAAAAAAAATATAAACTAATTATGAGGAATCCACATGGACAGAAACATATGGTTTCTATTGTTAACCCATTAGAGCACCCAACCCTAAATATTGCTCAGAAAAGATTACAACATTCCCTGATCTACTCATTCATTCCTCAGAAAAATGGTACTAGTGGCGCACTGCTGGTATCTGTTTGCTGCTCCCAAATATTCCAACTAAGGCTAGGGTCAGACGAACGCATTTTTCACGTTGTCTTTGAAAAAGTGCGTTCGAACGAATGGACGTATTTTTTCACGGAATACGCGATAGCGGTCATACGATGCGCATTTTCGTCCGTGATTTTGTACGGATCATCAATAAAACACTTTTTGCGTCTGGACATTATGTTGGCCGGACGTGTGCAGCATCTGACGTCTCCCAATCACGCAAACACGCGCTATGCGGCCGCAGCGCACTCTGTACGTCAGTAGTAGCGGTTTGACGTTCTCGAAAAAATGCGTTCGTTTGCCACTTGCGTTGCGCGGACGAACTTCCGTGCGGCCGTACGTCGTATGTTCCCCGGCATTGGACGTCATTTGCTGCTAGCACGGCCGTGATTTCGTGCGGTTAAACGCACGTTAAAACTGCTTTCGTCTGACCTTAGCCTCAAGACACTAATACAGCGGCTTGGTCAGAATAGAGTCGGTAACAGGGAGGTGCTAAGGGTTATCGTCTCACACCATTATTTTTCCCAAGTCAATTGCTCTTACTGGGAAGAGAGGAATAAGGCCCTAAAGTTAGTATAAAATAGATTATTGATACATTTTTTGATCGCATTAACCACTTGGCTGCTAAGGACGCGCTCAGCGCGTCCAGCCAAGTGGTTCTCCTGTGCTACGGACGCGCTCAGCGCGTCCGAGCACAGGAGGCAGCAATCCGCCGGATTCCGGCGGATTGCTGCGCCCCCCTGGTGCGGGCTGACATCTTGGATGTCAGCCCAGCACTCGGGAGCCCGGTGGGGACATTAGGTGTAATCGCAGCGACGCGATGACACCTAATTCAGGCGCCCCCCCCCGCATGTGCGGAGGAGGCGCCTGAAAGGGAGGGGGGGAGGTCCTTCGGACCTCTCTCCCTCCCGATCGCCGGGGAGCAGGGGGTTAAAACAGACACCGCTTGGAAGGGCACAGCCTGCCCTTCCAAACGGTGGCTGTCATTATCCCCTGGGGTGCCGGATCCCGAATCGGCGCTGAAAAGCGCCGGTTCGTGATCCTTTCCCGGAGCTGGCCGACATCTTGGATGTCGGCCAGGCCTCCGGGAACTCCCCCTGAGGACTGGCGTCATCGTGCATAGCACGATGACGCCAGTCCTGGAGTTAACCCCTAGCTGCCACCAACGGTGGAGATAGGGAGTTCATTGGAACCCCCTATCTCCCGATCCGTGGCAGCTAGGGGTTAGAGTTTGGTACTGTTGGATCGGCCAGAGCATGGCCGTTCCAACGATACCAAACACTACTGTGAAAAATTTTGTAAAAAAAAAATTAAAACAATTATAAAAAAAAATATATTTTTTTTCTTTTTTTGGTTTGTTAATGCAGCAATATTGTTCCCATTTCAATTATAATGTGAACAATGATGCTGCACTAACGATTTTTGTATACGGTGCGTTTGTTAAAAATCGTGTAATTTTCCCCAAAAAAAATGTAACGAGACCCCATCTCTAATTTTTTTAACAAGCGCACCCCATACAAAATATAACCGCAATTGCTCGCATGTTAAAATGTGAAAAAAACCACTTTACACGTAAATTATTGAAAAATCATATTTTATTGCATTTTTTGTTATAATAAACAGACAGGTCATGACGTATACATATAATAATGACATATTATGAATCTGCCGAGTCTGACGGAAAGAACGATATATAATGTCTGGGTCATATACTAAAATAAGCCTTCAAAACACGGTTAAACATGATGAGCAAAATCAGTAAAAATGACCTCAGCACAGAGGCGGGAAAAGCCTCAGCAGCGAAAGGGTTAAGGGGCAATATATATTCTCTAACAGGCTCTCTCAATGTCATGGAACTTGCCTTCAAGACTATTAATGAACAGTCCAGAACAGCTTGTCTGAACCTAAAAAAATGTAAAGAAAAAATACAAATAACTTGGGCTAGGAGAGTATTACCATGGAATCGTATTGTTATATAATATCAGGTCTATTCAAAGAAAAGTGAAACTCAGGAGAATGACTGGAGAAGTGAAAATTCTAGGTCAAAATAGCCAAACCAGAAAAATTCTCCTATTTATCTCACTTTCCAAATCGGCTATTTAGTCTAGATTGTTCTCTTCTCCTGCCAGTTCTCCTGGTTTTCACCTTTCTCTGAATAACCCTGTATGAGGTTGAGAACACGGCAGCATTTTGACAGGTTGTAACTAATATGGTGTGTCTTTTTTGTTACTTTTGGTTTAACATTAAGGGAGGAGTTTTCCTGTTTGTAAATAACGAATTTCACACTTTTCACTCTGCTTCTTACGTTTGCACAGAACAAATCATGAATGTAAATTCATCAGTCCATCGACTTTTCAACTATACTACCTATAATATCTACAGTATTTGTTTTCATTTCAAATATTTGATTAAAATTAGTTTTACGCAATTCAAATGCACACTTAAAATAGAAGAAAACACCCCAACCTTTTGCCAGAGGTATGAATAATTTGATTCTATGCTCTGTCAAAACTGTGTTCCAATTCTGTCAATTCAGTTGAAAAATTAAACACATTAAAAAGGCAAAAATAATAGACTATTAAGGAACAGGTTGATCTCATTCTTTTCTATAACTACTTTTGTTTCTCCTGGTGAATTAACTTTTAGGCCAGTGTCAGAGGAGCGTTTTTCAGAGTGGAAGGAACGTCCGTGAGAGTGTACCTTCCTTGCACTCTGACGCCTGTCAGGCCACCTCACCGAGTGCAGATAGTGCGCTAGGGGCTGCAAGGCTCGATCCTCCTATCGAGCTTTGCAGCTCCGTCGAAGGCGTGTTATAGCGTTTCGACGCAGAGGCTTTCCGCACGTCTGCCGTAGCCCGCAATTCGGCACAACGCTGCGATGGGCATCTGATGGCACGTCAGTACGGGCGCACATATTGTGCTCTTCTACACTGGCCTTATGTGCTGAGTAATGACAAGGTGCATTCTGGCCTATTTTGAACATTACTTAAATCCAATCATCACATAAAAAACAGCATTTTCTTAAGTTACTTCCATATTTATTTACTACTAATACAGGGTTATTCAGAGAGCGGTGAAAAGCAGGAGAATGACTGGAGAATGGAAAATTCTAGGTCAAAATATCCAAACCAGAAAAATTCTCCCATTCATCTCACTTTCCAAATCGGCTATTTTGACCTAGAATTTTTCATTTTTCAGTCATTCTCCTGCTTTTCACCGCTCTCTGAATAACCCTGTAAGTTGTCTCTGTTTAAAAGACAAGTCCGGAGACTTCTTCGTCCTGAGTTAAATGCATACAGTGTACTTTTGCCGAATCCTCCTGAAGCAGTAGCCAGCACAAGGACTTAGTTGGTAGATCAAGTACTTTTGATTGGGTCAGCAATATTAAATATATAATATTAAATTATAACTAATAAAAGAGTTTTATGAGGAAGGATACAGAAATATTATTTTCTCGTCATACAAGTTTATATCATCAACATACTCCGTGATGGCTGGTGACATTTCTAGTTGATGGGGAGCTAGACTGGAAACATGAATGTTTTTAGTCATGAATAGCAATATGTCTATTTGGCACTACTACCTCCAATATATGTGGAAGTTCCCATATATAGGGAATAAACCAGACAAATATATTCCTATTAATGAGGCAAATAAAATGGCCATAAATTCAATGATTACAAGTGTAATCCAGAGATTAGCCACAAGATTATAATAAAACATTATTCAGTATAAAAAATCTAAAAAATGAAAAAAGTGATTTTATTATTTGCTAAAAATAAAAACTGAACACTGATCTCGCCCATTTTATTTAAAATAACTCATAGCATACAAAACATCAGTGTGTGAAAGAGAAAAATCCTGTTTACTGCTGCACATTATTTTATTTGTATTTAGCACATTAAGGTAAATGTTGGGTGCATTTTCTGACATTAAAGGGTTAAGGCAGGCACCTTGTGTGTGTAGCAGAAAACATAATCAGCATTGTAGCCTCAACCAGAGCTTAGTATGGGCGGTTTGTTTGACGCCCAGGCAGAGCTCAATTAGCCAGTAGCAAGAGATCTGATAACAGCTGCGGATCCTATCTTGAAAATCTCCCATAGGGCCCTTATCAGATTTCTGGATGCTGGTCAGAGACAAGTAGTCACAAAATCTTCCTCTTTTTTTACTCAACCTAGCAACAGTTGAGGAGACAATGACCCTTATTAAAAGGACATAACACATGTTATCAATCAGGCACATGTTAAATGACATAAAAACCAACAGAAAAAAAATTATATAGTTGAAACTTTTAATACTTTTTTATTCCAAAAATATGGTAGGGCACTGCCCCTATGTGCCCATAGGGACAAGCCACTACTGAACATACTGTAAATGTAATTATTAACCACATAAATAATGAAAGTGTCATTGACTTCTGAAGTATAAAGTGTCCTGACATTATTTGAACCTGTTATAGTGCGGTCCAAAGGACTATGACTAAAACTAATTTATAAATTAGTCCCTACCTAACATTTTCATTTAGCTTATATTATTTAATGAAAATGTGAATAGATTTTCAGCATAGGTTTAGTCATTATAACTTGATGATTGTATAGTTTTTGTCTCTGAAAAAACTAAAAAAAAAAAAGTCAACTTACAGGGTTATTCAAAGAGGTTATTCTTTAGGTCCCTGCACTTCGGGGAATCAAATTCCCAGACCATTTATTATTTATTATTATTTTTATTATTATGATTTAAATATCACCATTTTTTTCCACAATATAAAGTCGGGAAATAAAATTAAAGGACAACTTTACTTATCCTGACTGCTTTATATTTTTAAAGTGACCAAGAGATTTATCTTCTTAAAGTGGCTTCCTTCTGCCCCGCTCGTTTGTCACGCTCATGGCAGCAGGCCCTACAGGGAGAGCCCAATCGCAGAAGAAACCTGGCCGACTGGCAGGTATGGTGTAAAACTGGTGCTTTATTTTACAGGTGACAGGTGAAACACAGCAGGCGGTGATACACAGTGCAGAGTCAGATGGGGAAGACAGGAAACACAGGGGCAGCAAGGATCTGACACAGCAAACAATCATAGCATGGCGCTCAGGAATAGCCATGAAAAGCTAGTGTGATGTCAAGGAAAGGAGACTCTGGGGCACCACCCTTATATATAGCAAGGCAGGTTGCCCCCTCAGCTCCACATGAGCAGAACATTGCCACAGCTCCCAACAGCAATGTCACTGCTGCCCCCAGTTCAGAGTCACTCTCGTCAAAAGGGGGTTCTATTTTTAATAGTGTATCCCTTTAACAAACCTGCAAGCAATATTTTTGAAGACCAAAGGAAAAGGCGAAGAAGGCTCAGCCTTAATGACCTTACAATAAACATAATATTGGATATATATGTATGGATGGACAGATTGGTGTATTTGTCTTTGCCATCATTCATATTCTTATTTCCCCCTTACTGATCATCCCCAAAATCATCCCTCATTTTTATGAATATCTTGCTGCTTCTGCATCAATTTCTGATTATTGAATCATAAAATATTATCATTAATAAAAAATAGTAACGTCATGGTTTTTCCCTCGCCATACTCAAGCAATGTAAGTACACGTGGGCCTGGTTACCTTGGTAGTGGCGTCCTCCCAATTATATATTTCATTATAAGCACTGTATACTTAGATCACAAAATGCTGCTGTTGATGATAGATTCTCAAACGGTCTTGCTTTCAATAAGCAAGCATGATAGTTAATTGGGCGAGTGCGCAGAACCTATAACTCGGCAGACCTTTAACTAGATTGATGACGCATTAACCAACTTAATAATACACTTGATGTAATAAAATGGAAAGAAAATGAGATGTAGCTATGCAGAGTGTGTCTACACAATGTCCTGCATATACTGCATGTGTTAGAATGTCTTCTCAGTTCTTTTTTTAATCTTTTATTCATAGCATTGCAGGTAATGAAAAATTTATGCCTTGAGTCTGGCAGTGAAATAAATGCAAAATGAAAACAGAAGCGGTTTATCCTGACAGCTTAAATATCTTTATCTAGCGTATTGCTGCACTGTAAAAATCAGTAGGTGACTTTTAAAATAACCCACATACAAGAAAAATTCAACACTTGTGAAATGATGAACACATTTAACTGCCCAGGATATCATGTGGATATTGGGATATATTGTATAACAGTAGTTTATCACTATGCTACCAATTAGCTTTTTTTGCAGTAATTATGGCATAAATTCAGAGGGAAAGTCAGCAATTACAAGTTTTGTTTGTTTCATTAGGCATATTGTGAATGACCAGAAAATATTTAACCGCTTCTTGTGCTTTTTGTTCAATTTTTTTTCAGAACATTTGTTTGGACCATGGAATGCATAGTTAAAAATTTGATATAGGTTAAAATGGTCATTTTTTATTGGGATTGTTATTCCAAATTTGGTAAAATATTAAACTAATGTAAGTTTGCTCATTTTTAATTCTTCGTGTATTTATTTAGCCTTAACAGAAATATTGCTGGGATAAAAGATTGTAAACTCTAGATGGTGTCTTTTACAATGTAAAATTTCAAACGGGGTCTACATTATCAGAATACAGGTAAAAATGGGCTTTGCGCCAAATACACTGAATGTGGTAAAGAAAGATAATAACAATGGTCAGATCTTCTGCTTATTGGGTTTTATATTGATCATAATTTATTTATTTATAAAGTATTTTACCAGGAAGGATACATTGAAATTTCTCTCGTTTTCAAGTATGTCCTGGGTTCAACACCATTGAATTGTTACTGTTGTTACAGAAATGCAAAGTAATAAAATGCAAGATATTAAACAACACAAATATACAGATTAACAGAAAATAAATATGTAAGACATATAGTCATTATGTTACATGTTTACACGTGCATTCTGTATATAGTCACTATGTTACATGTTTACAGGTGCATTCTGTATCGAGGTATGTTAATAGAGATCTCTTAAGTGACTTTAGACTGGGGGAAGATTTGATGGTGTCTGGGAGGTTATTCCATAATTGTGGTGCTCTGTAGGAAAATGAGGATCGAGCCACTTTCTTTTTGTATTGTGGTATTGCAAGTAAGGTGCCGGTCCTGGATCAGAGGTTATAGGATGAGGGAACTGCTGGGGGAAGCAGTCTATTTAGGTAGGGTGGTAACTTCCCAGAAAAGCTCTTAAACACCAGGTTGGAAAGGTGAAGGGTGCGTCTGGATTCCAGCGACGGCCAGTTTAGTTCTTTTAACGTGTCACAATGGTGGGTCATGTAGTTACATTGTAGCACAAAGTGGCAGAATGAGTTATACAATGTAGTAAGTTTGTGAAGATGCGTTTGCGGGGCAGCTGCATACACTACATCTCCGTATTCAATAGCCGGCATAAGCATTTGTTGTACAATCTGCTTTCTTACAGCGGGGCTCAGGCAGGATTTGTTTCTGTACAGGGCACCTAGTTCGAGGTAAAGTTTAAATGAGAGTTTTTCGATGGATAGATAATGAGGTTTCAGTTATTAGCAATGCAGCTTCCAAAAAATACCAATAGTATATAAAATTAATATCTGTATGCGGCATAATGCCTGTAAATGGAAATTACAGTAACACCTTGTATCTGTGCTGTACGGGGATTTACAGCAGTTATAACCCCCTGAATCATATCCCTGTACAGTAGTGAGTGATTCCAGAGCAATTCTTGTATTCTGCCTTCTTGCAATGCCGCAGTGAGATCTCACTGTGAATTTTGTTTTTGCACAGGGGCACCCTACTCATGCATTAAAAGTATGCAAATTATTATATTCATTATCATTCATTTTCAGCTATTGCAATACTAAGCTAAATCCAGTTTACGTGTTTGTAGTAGCTAAATAGTTAATGCATATAACCCGTACATACCATATATGGAATTTAAAAATCCTTGGATTGGTTTTCATAACAAAGGAATAGAAATCCATAACAATGGCCTTTTTCGTTCTTTCACATTGATACTCCACAATTAAATGTTGATCGTCTTCCTGCAGCAAATTGCGTTAAATACCTTTGAAACTGCAGTTACAATCTAAGATAAGTGTAAAAATTTGAATGTTTTCACACATCTTTTGCCAACAAGACACCCAAGTCAAATTAATCATTGACAAAATATCAGTGTACATATTAATTGTTTTATCCCAGAATATTCTGGTTGCTCAAAATAGATTACCTCATTAAAAGTCCTCATTAAAATATTTATGGATTCTGACAAAACGGCTTCTTAAGAGAATTCTGTGTCTTCATTGGCCTTACTTCAATGAACGTTTTGCTCTGCTATAGGTAAAATCTATTTTTTTCAATGATGACCTCTTGGCCTTTGCACAGTCATGTTGAAGAACAAAATTATCTGGGAGCTTGAATGAACCAAAAATTTTTACCAACCATTTTATTGCAACCAAATTAAACAGCATGTATGTGGTTTGGAAGGTCAAAATAACCCTTCTGTCCCATCACACCTTTGCAGGGCCCCCCTGTATACTGACTGGGCATACAATTTCATGGCCCCCCCATGCAATTCTGCTCTCCACCCCAACATCCTAAGAAAAAAAAAAACACACACACATAGGCTTGTCTCAAAAAACAAAATCAATTTATTTATTTTATAATTTTTTTACAACTACACATCATATTCACATCCTATACACGAACACATCATATATACGCGTAGTGGAAAAAACACACAATAACACAATCTCTGTGTGTACACATCATACACAAGCACATTCTATATACACGTACTATTGTATGTACATCCTTTGTACACATACACATCACATCACAGTATATGTACATCCTATATATTGCACATGTACACATCATGGCCCCTATTACGCGCTTGGCGTTAAAACGCAGGGGAGGAAAAACTGCGCCCGCAGTTTCCCCCCTTGCACCCGCGTTTTAACGCCAGATTACAATGCAGGCGCAAAAAATGCTGCCTGCATTGTTATCGAGCGTTAAAGTTAGGGATGCACGCGGCAGCGCTGAGTGCAGCCGCACGCATCCTCTCAATGGAGTCCATAGGCCCACTGGAGAGGGCAGAGTCTGGAGAGGTGCCTGTCTTTAACTCTTTAGGTGCTGGATCACGATTCGGCACTAATCGTTACCGGATCACAATCTGCTCCCGGAGGTGGCTGACATCTTGGATGTCAGCCAAGACACTGGGTTCACCCCCACCCAATGACGACGTCTCCATATGTGCGATGACGTCAGTTGGCCAGTTAACCCCTAGCTGCCAAGTGGAGCTAGGGGGGTCCTTTGGACCCCCGTATCTCTTGATCCATGGCAGCTAGAGGGTCATGTTTGGTATCATTGGAAAGGCCTGATCATGTTTGGTGTAGAAATGAAAAAAAAATAAAAGTGGGGTTTTTAAGAAAAAAATGTTTGGGGTATAATAAAATAGAACTTCAAATCACATTTATGCAGTGAAGGGGTTAAAAAGCAAAACCTGATGGCCGTGCTGCGGGGCGCTCGGGGGGCGGAGGTCCTGACTGGAGGAGTGGAAGTGGACAGCTTGTCGACTGCAAGAGTGGAGGTTGGGATGGCGGCTGATGTCTCGCGAGGCGACTCCAGCGGCTGCTGCATCAGTGGAGGTCCGGATGCCGTGCTGGTGGCGGTCCCTCTGCGGCGGTGATTGCGGCCCCTAGCGGAGGTGGAGTGCATTGAGGGAGGCCGTAGTTGAGTTGGGGGTTGCGGCGCTGGTCCCCAGCCTGCGGAGCCCGGACACCCCCGTGAAGATTGAGACGGAGGAGTTACTGTGCTCGCACAAGCAGAGGATACCACCTGGACCTCTTCTGCCGTCCCGCTTCACAAAGCTACCTGTTGCGGATGAAGAGGAGACCGATGAGATGTCTACTACATGCACCCCCAAGCTGTTTAAACCGACGGGTCGGCTCAGCCCTGTGTTCTTGCGCCGGGGTATGCTGGGTGCCTTCTACGAAAGGGCTGAGGACGACGGAGAACTTGGAAATGGTTTGTCTCAGTCTGCTACCTGGCCGGGCCTGCTCGGCTTCTCCCTGGCTGCAGTGCCGATATTACCTGTCCGGGACACTGGTTGAGAGTGTGCCTATGGACTCCCCCGTGTGACACCAACATTTGTTGATGACCCCCTTGCTTTCACTCTTTTTTTTTATTATTCAAATCTTTTATTTTGAAAAAGCATCAGCAATAAGACAGCCAGTATATAAACAGTCAGCAGAAGTACATCAGGAGAGTAACAATAAACTTCCCCAAATAGGGGGGTCTCATCTAGATAGAAATTAAGTCAAAATGGGGTCAGCAGTACAACAACTTAGGAAAAGAAATAAAAGATTGAAGGTAAGGGGACGCGAACTACACCAACCGCATGCCATCAATGGTGTAAGGAGAGAGGGGGAGGGAGAGAAAGAAAAGAGAAAAAAAAAAAAGAGGGGGATAGTGAAAAACAAAATAAATTTGATAGAGGGAGAACGGCAACTGCCTGTATTGTGACTTTCCCGGCTCACTCCCGGGGGAGGCCGTGGAAGGGTATTGTCACGAGGCCCAGGAGCCCGAGGGCCAAGTATGGCAAGCAGAGCCATGGTAGGTGCCATAGTGGCGCGCCTCCGGACATCCCGACATGTGCCAAAAAAAAAAAAAGAAGAAAGGGGGGTGGGGAAAAAAAAAAAGAAACACCATCGCTGGCATGGCAGAGGCCCATAAAGGAGCAAGGTGACATCGGTGTGAAACATAAGTCCTCGTGGCAAAGTCTCAAATGCTTCCCCAGCCAGGGAATGACAGCGGGAAAAAAGAAAATAAAATGGTGGTCGAAGCGTCTCTGATTAAAAAAAAGGGGGGAGGGAAGGGACGGGGGGAACTCACTAGTCTCAGCAAAACCAAGCACAGCAAGGGTGGGCCCATAGGGATCAAAATAAATAACATAAAGTGTCCTCAAAGCCAGCATTGGGGCGAAATGTCAGCGAGAATTCTCCGTAGTAGGAGTGGTTCCTTAATGCAACAAATCTCAGCTTGTAGTGGGGGGGGGACATAAAAACAAAACACAACCACGACCACGAAGGGCAAACAAACAGCCTAAGGGGGTCTTAGCTTCACAGGGTGGGCCAAAGACTTGGGGCCTAAGGTGCAGCAGATTGTTTCAGCCGGTGTCCATCCACCCAACGGGGCCGTACACACTTCCAAGTGCACAGTTCCTGTCTAGGACGCAATAGATGTCGAGCCGCCATGTCGCTCCAGCCGCCCCACAGGACCGAGGCCCACACCACCTCCCTGCAGCACAAGGCCTGTCAGTCCCACTCAGTGCCACCAGACCGACCCCTGGAGAAAGCCCCGTGTCAGTCACCTCCGCTTTCACCGGCTCTGCCTCCTGCTTAACTGCTTGCGTCCCGGGTTCATCGCTCTGCCGAGAAGTCGTCTCCAAAGACAGGGAACTCACGCAAGGCGCAGTGTCAGAGCCTCCAGTGACAGCCTCCTGCCTCACCTCATCTGCAGCATCGGGAGATCTACCTGCGTCCCCGCCAGGCGAATCAGCTCTCAAGTCCGGTTCACACAGGGCCTCCTTGTCTCCATCACCCCTCATCGCCGCCATCAGCCCTCTCCAGGTATCAATCAAAAGCGGACTCCCCTCATCCCCCGGAAACTGCTCCAGAAAATCCAACATACGCGTTAGTGCTGCCTCCAGGCCTCCGAGGGGGGGAGGGGGTCCCAGCGGTCGCCATCCCTCTCGCTTCCCCGCTGCCTCCGTTGTAAGGGCATCAACGGCGGCCAGAAAATGGGGGCCCTCCATCCACTTGGAACAAATAGGACGACCACACGAACTAAAGATCTCTGCAGGAGAAAGCGTGAAAAGTGGGGCACCTTAAGTAGCCAGGAAACAGGTCCCAAAATGGCCGACGCCACTTCTCTCTCCCGGGAATGGCAACAGCTCTCCCGATTCAGCTCTCAGCTCCAGAGGGGGGTTAAAACGGGCTCCGGAGCGCTCCACCCGGTGGCCAGCTGGTCAGAGACTCAAAAGAGGGTAAATTGCAAGGGGGATCAAGCTTAAAATCCCCCGTAATCAGCGAAAATTAACAGAGCTCAGCTTCAGCACGTCTGCTCTCTTCCTCAGTCAGCCACACCCCCTTGCTTTCACTCGTGACGTTTCTCTGATATATTTTTATTTTCTTCTTTTTTGAGACTTTGCTTGCGCTTTTGATGCTTTTTGAGGACTCAGATTTTTTGAAGTGACCCCCCCCTCGTTTTTTTTTTTTTTGTACTTTTTGATGCCTCTTTGATGCGATACATATTATTTTATCCCCCCCCCGCTAAGACTTCTGATTTTTTGGCAGCAAGACCCCCCCGATTCTGTGCATTTTACAGTTTTCCCTTGAGGCACCCCTCCCCCTGTTATTTCCTATGTCGCTATCTGAGTCTGCTTTCTGGTCCTGCAAGGCCATTTATGCTGGTCGGTTTGTGACCTTTCGTACTAAATAAAAAAACTTTAAATTAAAAATAAAAAAAAAGCAAAACCATGTAAAAGTTGTGTATTTCTAATTTCAGGACAACATTTCGAAACTATTTAGCCGGGATCTTTTTTGGTGGTTGTAGATTTTAGGGATTAAAGTTTGAAAAAGTGTGTTTTTGTTCCCATTTTTTTCCTCATATTTCATACAATTTTTATAGTAAATTATATGATATGATGAAAAAATTGTGTCTTTAAAAATTCCATTTAATGATGAGAAAAACGGTATATAATATGTGTGAGTTCCATAAACGAGTAAGAAGAAAATTAGACCTAAACATAAGCAGTGCAGAAGTGTGAAAACAGCAGTTGGTATATTGCCTGGTCACTGTGGAGTTAATATAAGAACAGTGACTGAGCCACACCACACAAAAACAAAAGTTTTAGACTTAGATTTTTGTGTGACTGCATCATTATCAGACTGGAGCAGTCCAGGAGAAATGGGATTATTTAAAGGTGCCATTATTGAAGCATTAGACTTGTTAGCAAAAGCAGAACAGGGAAGAAACCGATGTGGTCTCTACAGACGTGGCCAAATTAGTGAAGAACAAAAAGATAGCAATCAATAATTTAAAAAAAAACAGAGTGAAGACGATAGAGAAACTATAAGACTAGGCAAAAAGAGGCAACACAATTTATAAGAGCTTCCAAAGCACACGCGGAGGAGAAAATAGCCCAATCAGTAAAAAGGGGGATAAATGTTTTTTAGATACATAAATGAGAAAATAAAACTAGGATTAGTTTGATTAATAACAAAGGAAGGAAGGTATGTAGAAGAGGAAAAGTCTAGCTGGCTGCCTCAATGAATATTTTTGTTCAGTCTTTTTTAGAAGAAAATTTAAGAAGGGACCTCAGTTAGGAGAAAACACTTACAGGGTTATTCAAAGAGAATTGAAAAGTCACCGCACGTTCGGTGACTTTTCGTTCTCTTCAATTTGGCTTGATTCGGCGATCCCATTTCGGCGACCCTGCGGTGTATTCAGCATGCACCACAGGGCCGTCGTAGTGCAGGGAAAAGCCGCCGCAAACCTGCCGATCACTCACCGCAAAACCCGGCGAATGTACACCGAAAACCCGCAAAAACATCTGGATTAACCCCGCCGAACACGCCGGAGAAACCCGAGCAGCCGCCGATCACAGCGTAGAGCAGTCACCGGAAAAACCCGACACCGCAGACGAATGGAGTGGAAACCCCCCCAAAAAATGCCTAAAGGATCCTAAAAAAAAATCGAAAAATAAAGAAACTTTTTACTACAGAATATTATAATAAACGGTTTATTAGATATTGAATTAAAATGGGAATATTTTTAACATTGAAGCCTATGGGATTCACCTGAATAAACCTGTCAAATGAAACCACTGAACAGCAGGGCAATTCGGCAACTTTTCACTGCTGGTTTGTGTTTGCTGAATAGACAAACCATTACTTCTCTATGGGGATTTCACTGCCCTCGAACAGGCACCGTATGTGCAGGCAATTCGCCAACATTTGGTGAACTTCCTGCTCTCTGAATAGCCAAATGGCCAGGAAAGGTAAGCGTACGCTGAATTTCAGGGTTCGGTTACCTTTCGGCCCCAATTCTGAGCTCTTTGAATAACCCTGTAAGGGGACATTTCCATATGAGTTTACAGCGGAGGAAGTTCTACTTCAGCTTCTAAACTAAAGACAAATGTCAATGGGGCCTGATGGGATTCACCCAAAGTTATTAAAAGAGCTCAGTGGCGTAATAGCAAAACCGTTAACAGATTTATTTAACCAATCCTTGTTAATGAGAGTCGTCCCAGAAGACTGGAAATTAGCAAATGATCTGATTATAGAATATTTGATACAGTCCTAACCTGTGGAAAGGGATTTAGGGGTTATTATTGCAGAGGATCTAAAGGTAAGTAGTCAATGTAACAGAGCAACAGGAAATGCTGGCAGAATGCTTGGTTGTGTAGGGAGAGGTATTATTAGTAGAAAGAGGGAAGTACTCGTGCCGTTGTACAGAGAGAGAGAGAGTTGAGTGAAGGGCTACTAAAATGGTGTACGGCTTGAAGGAGAAAAGTTACCAGGAAAGGCTTAATGATCTTAACATGTACAGCTTGGAAAAAAGCCGAGACAGAGGAGATATGATAGAAACATTTAAATACGTAAAGGGAATCCACAAGGACTACGAGGAAGGGAGTATATTTAAAAGGAAACAAAGTAGCAAAACAAGAGGACATAGTCTTAGATTAGAGGGGCAAAGGTTTAAAAGTAACATCAGGAAGCATTATTTTACTGAGAGGGTGGTGGATACATGGAACAGCCTTCCAGTAGAAGTGGTAGAGGCCAAAACAGTGATTGAGTTTAAGCAGGCATGGGATAGGCATAAGGCTATCCTAAACAAAAGATAAATCCAGGTAAAGTATCCAAGTAATTGGGCAGACTAGATGGGCCGAAAGGTTCTTATCTGCCGACATATTCTATGTTTCTAGAGTACAAAGAGTGTAAAGGGAAGTTTTATACATTATTTTGAGTAAAGGCATCTATAAAAACAACTTCTCCAGTTCCTCTATTTATATCGGATGTAAAGACCACCATGAGGGAAGAGCTGGTGACAAGAGTTCCAGGTCAATGGGAACCTTTTTAACTGGTCAACGTAACAAAATGTTTTTATTCGATTCTTTTGTTTTGTTAGAAAAGAAAACAGTTATTCTGCAATATTTAAAAAGGGGAGCCTTTTCTGCTTAGATATGCAAAGCTAAAATCTGTGTCTAGACAAGCAACACTCTGCAAAAAACTGTCACTTTCAATGGCTTGGGGTCCAAATGTTAAGCTCCAATTTGCAGCCTTATTTTATGTAAACAAGAACATGATAATTACTCGGATAATGTTCAAATTTATGTGTGCTGACAGCAAAAGAAAACACACATTTTTTTTATTTAGTAAACTGATACAGTTGTTATCCAACTGAAACCATTTCTCTCATTCAGATGTTTTGCAATTCAAGACCTGCTTGGCCACAGTGTGAGGTCAAAATATGACATTGGAGAACTAAAGAATATTAGTTTAAAAATGTATCAAACTTGTGTTTTATCACGTGTGGGGTATTCTCCAGCTCTCTATACTCCCTGAGCACTTTTAAGTATGTTTGGCTTGCTAGCAACTTGTTTACGAACACCTAGATTTCAGAAGCCAATTGTCAGCAGGTATTGGAACAGCATTGTGCAAACGTCAAAAAGAATTCTTGCCCTGTACCCAAAGATCCTTTGCAACCAGATGATTGTAAATTTACATATCTAACATACAAGGAGATGTCCGATATTGAAATGGGAATAAGGGTTTACTGGAGTAAATAATATAACAGGACAGCATGTATAAATAAAGGAACACAGAAATATATATATATATATATATATATATGTATGTATGTATATGTGTATGTGTGTGTGTGTGTGTGTGTGTAAAGGAGACACAGGGGAGACTGAGGCAAGACTGAGGCACAGGGTAGACCAGGGCAAGACTGAGGCAGGGGGAGACCGGGGTGAGACTGTCCGACTGAGGCACCATCAGGTGATGGGACAGGAATAGGGTTGGGCACAAGCAGGTGGACGGGACAGAAATAGTGTTGGACATATTCAAGTGGACACAGATACAGGGAGAGAACACACAGAGCAAAAGGAGATTTACGGGAATACCCAGGAGAGACAGAGGCGAGGATGGACAAGGGAGACACGGTGGCTGGCAGGAACAGGAGGTACAGACGTTTGTGGGAACAGGATGCTCGAATATTGGCACCAGGCATGGAGGTTAGGAGGAGCAGGCGACACAGAGGTTGGCAAGAAGCAGATGATCGACAGGAGCTGGAGACTATGTCCCACGGTAGCTGAACAGGGAAGGGTAACAGGTTGTCAGAAAGCTGCTTTTTGTGTACATCTATGATGGTGATAGTGTCACGTCCCTCATCGCGGCGCCTGGCTCTCGGCAGCCGGCAGTGCCTTCCTCGGTGCTTGCTGGCCAGCCGCTGAGTGAAGTAGTGGTCGATCATGGTCACGGGTCGAGGGCCGGGCATGGCATGATGACGTGGCGCCTGCTGCGTTCAATTTCAGACGCCTGAGCCCTGGTTTGTTGCCCTGACGTAGTTTCCACTCATCAGTGCATTCTTCGTGTAACATACCTCTATGAAGGTGTTCCAGGGTAGCAGGCCCTCTTAGACAAATTCTTTCCAAAAAGCTCTTGGATTGGTGAAAAAGGCAGAATCGCCACAAGTATAATTTTTGACCAGGCCACAGATAACCTCCAATACAACAAGGTGTTCCAGGTGGCTCAATACAGTAGCAGCTCTTTTTCCATTACGGCTGTTGAAGTGATAGAGATTGTGGGAAGACAGGTTGTGACCACTCGGGGAAACAACATAGCATCGGGTGTTCAGAAAATTCAACCAGATATTAGAAAAGTACTAAATTTGAACAACCTCACAGGGAAAAACACAGGCTTCCGTTACAAGATCTATTCACTGACAACCATTGTATTAATGGATTTACCTTGGTGAACTATGGTGGATCAAGTATAGTGGATTCACTATAGTATTTATGGATGTTTCACTGTAGTCTCTCATAGTTTTCACCATTGTTTTCTCTGTAGTTTCCACCGAAATTCTTCAGCATCATTTTCACCTTGGTTTCCACCATATTTATGCTTAAGTAGTTCAGCATTCTTTAGATCATTGTTTCCACAGTTATTTTAGTGGAGTTTGTTCAGTGTTGTTTTACAGTTATTTTCGGTGTTGTGTCAACTGGAGTGCAATGGACAATGCCACCTTAAAATTGCCCAACTATATTCACCATTGTTAAAACCAACGGTGGAACAACCTTAAAGTTATCCTAAGTGAGAATAACTTAGGTTGATTTCTCCTACAGAAAATAAATGGTGGTACTGTTGTTCAGCATTGGCCACTGTTGTTTGACACAACTTTCTCTCCCATTGTTGAATTTTGCTTGTCTGGATCGCTGAAGTCCAACATAATTGCAATTTTTACTGTTGTTTGCTACTGTGATGAACTTCATGGGAAGGAAAGGTGTCTGTTCAACGAATAATCCCTAGAATATTGTTGCACTGCCCTATCAAAAGGCAGCACCAAAGCTCAGTAACTGAAAAAAGTGTATACATATATATATATATATAGTGTGTTTATTATTGCAGAAGCCACTTGCACATCATAGCAATTCGAAGAATTGCATCCCAGAGCTCCTGTGCCACATTCCCCATATGCAGCAAGGAATTCTGGGTAGGATATGCAAATGACCCCTTTCTCACTTTTACGCATCCTGGGTCTGTTATTACACAGAACCCTAAAATCAACGCTATGCCACACTGTGGCTTTCTAGCAGAGATAAGGTTTATGTTTTATATATATAAAACACCAAGAAAGAGCACTCCATATTATTGACCGCCTTCTTCCATCATTTTCTGTGAAAAAAAAACAGTTTTAAAAATGTTCAAAAAACCTGACTGAGGTAATATGATGGGGATTCAGTTCACAAAATTATGATCATAATTTGCTTAATCCTGTGACAGTCGCCAATGTACCCCATCTTTGACAGGTCCTATCTAACTTGACCGAGTCTGCACTTACAGTATCAACTCACCCTGGAGCTCCCGGCAGCTCGAGGCCTTTATAGGCTGCCATGGTGGAGCACCTGTGAACAGGGAGGGGTGCATACCAAATGAGAGTTGTCAGCGCTCTATATATAAAATACAAGACAGCAAACACCATGACAGCCTATAAAGGCCTCGAGCTGCCGGGGAGCTCCAGAGTGAGTTGATCCTGTAAGTGCAGACTCGGTCAAGTTAGATAGGACCTGTCAACGATGGGGTACATTGGCGACTGTGACAGGCTTAAACAAATTATGATCATAACTTTGTGAACTGAATCCCCATCATTTTACCTCAGTCAGGTTTTTTGAGCATTTTTTAAAACTGTGTTTTTTTTTTCACAGAAAATGGTGGAAGAAGAATAATATGGAGTGCTCTTTCTTGGTGTTTTGTATTTGATGTCTTAGATGCACCCACTTAGTTTTCAGGTTGAGTGCAACCTTTTGCTGTTTTGTATTATATACAGTTGTGTTCAAAATTATTCAACCCCCAATGCTGTAAAGGGTTTTAGGGAATTTAGTGTACATTTGTAATTGTATTCAGAATGAAATCCTACAAGGACTTTTTAAAGAACCATATGCAACTAAAATGACATCAATTGGTTTTGTAATACAGTAGTAAATGTTTATTTTGTGAATTCTTCATTGACACAATTATTCAACCCCTTAAAGACTACCACTCTGAAGAACAGAGGTTCATTCAAGTGTTTTCAATCAGGTATTGAAAACACCTGTGGATGTCACGGAGCAGCAATAAAGCATAATAAGCACCAATTAGGCAGCTTTAAAATGACTGTGATACTCAGCTCCTTCTAGACATTTACTGGTGTGGTTACAAACATGGTGAAGTCAAGAGAATGGTCCAGGAAGACAAGAGAAGAGGTGATTAAACTTCACAGGAAGGGCAATGGCTATAAGAAGATTGCAAAGATGTTAAACATACCAAGAGAGACCATAGGAAGCATCATTCGCAAATTCAAGGCAAAGGGCACTGTTGAAACGCTACCTGGTCGTGGCAGAAAGAAGATGCTGACTTCGACTGCCATGCGCTACCTGAAGCATAGAGTGGAGAAAAGTCCCCGTGTGACTGCTGAGGAACTGCGAAAAGATTTGTCAGATGTGGGTACTGAAGTTTCAGCTCAGACAATACGGCGCACACTGCGTAATGAAGGCCTCCAAGCCAGAATTCCCAGGCGCACCCCCTTGCTGTCTCCAAAGAATAAGAAGAGTCGACTGCAGTATGCCAAAAGTCATGTGGACAAACCACAGAAGTTTTGGGATAGTGTTCTGTGGACTCATGAAACAAAATTAGAACTGTTTGGGCCCATTTCATTCTGAATACAATTACAAATGTACACTAAATTCCCTAAAACCCTTTACAGCATTGGGGGTTGAATAATTTTGAACACAACTGTATATATATACAGTATATATATAGTTGTTATTATAATATTTGTGGCTGAAACGTCATAATGTCTGAGTTGTAATTTCATTAATCTAAGAAATGTGGATACTTGACAAATGAATCGATTTTATATAAAATCTGCATCAAGAGGATGATCTAATTCTGATATGCTCCATTTTGGCAACATTTGCTGCAATTTGGAAATGTCCTGTCAATGTTACATAATTCCCGGGTTATTAAAATATTTATTAATAAGTAAATCATTTAGTAAAATTAGGGGATTTTAAAGAGCATTGCTTCTATTTTCTATGTTAATTGTACATTTAAAATAGTTTAGATATCATTTTTTACGATGGCTTTGTTAAATATATATTAGATGAGAAACAATGAAAATGTTGAACAATTAATTTCTGATCTCCATGTCAAGGTTTAGCAGTGGATTCTTTTGTGTTTGTTGTTAGTGGATGCTCACGATTTGGTGAAAGCACATTTTTGCTTACGTACCTGTAATTGCCTGCAATAAGCAGCTTTCGGTAGCAGTGTTGCTGTAAGTACAGTGTGAGAATTAATTTTTGTTAATATTAAACTAAGCCGAAGAATAGATTACTGATTAAAACGAATTTTCACCAACGAACATTCCGTGTATAAATCTTCCATTAATGTTAATATTTCACTATATATTTTTATGTAATGTAACGTAATTATAATTTTTGTTGGGTTAAAATATAATTTCTGGAGATGCCTTTTAAAAAATAATATCCATATCCTCTCTTAGCAGTGCCATTAATGGTGACAATTTTATTTTCTCTTCTATCCAGTGAGCGGTTAGTCCAGACAACTTTCGTAACCTTTATAGAAGCAAAGATTCTGCGTTCGTCGCTTTATCATTCCCAGATTTAATATTGTCATGAATAAATCTAAATTGTTTGCTTCTTTATTTCGAAATCCTAGAGCAATGTAAAAGCCAGGAGAGGTTTGAAGTGACAGGATTACAAGGAGTCTTTTGCATACACGGCCTTCGGGGAAGAACGGCTACCTTGCATCTAATAAGCAAGACTGTGCATCTGTTGAATAACGAATTAAGCGGCATAACTCGTGATAATACAGAGCAAATGTAACTTCAGACAAATGATATTTGCTTTATGTGGGGTTATCTGAGAGGGCTGGTGCTCTGCCAAAGGGGATTCGGGGGGGGGGCAGCTTGTTACTAATATGTGCTTGTTATTGAACACCAAGAATAATGATCCAGCATATTTAAAAAGATTCTTTGTGTGTCTATCACACCATTTGTCTCCAGTAGGGGGATAGCACATACTCTTTAAGGCAATTTCTCCCTGTTTGTAATGAACATTCCTAGTGAGTTTTAGATGGGTCACCCAGCAATTAAATAGAGATGTCTAATTGGTTGATTCATATTAGGGTCAGCAGCTGGTAACAGAATAAAAGCTCACGGAGCCTCACTTGCACATTTCAGAGCTAAATTGAATTATTAATCTACTCTTTGCTTCTCCGTGGCTTCATAGGGACTCCTAACCTGCCATACTGAATAAAACAGAACTACTGCTTTACATTTTCATTATCATGAATTATACTTTAAATTGCAAATGCGCTCCTGTTTAGCTTGCGCTGCATATCTCAACCTGTGCCTACAAATTATTTGCACTGCTAATGTATCTAATGTGTTTATTTCTTTTGGCCGCGTTGTGCAATGAAAAGATACAAATGAAATTTGCAATCAAAATGAAGCATTGTTGTTGTGCTATCACACTAAGTAGTGTTGGCATTGTTAGCTTTTTAATATGTGCCTGTGGGCTTGTTGCTAAATAGGATTTTTCTTTTGTTAGGGCCTCTTGTATATGAATTCGGGTTTTGACATAGTCATCATGCCTGTCTGGCTGCAAAACCCAGCAGGTTTAGAGGAAAATGGGGTGCTGCCTACACATGCAGTGTGCGCTATATATAGTAGGGAGTTCACTTTATATTTACGGTACTGGAGTGTGGTAGAAATAGAAAGCCGTGGGATCTCTCTAAAATGATGAAACACCTAGAGCCTCTATAAAAGTTTAGAACACACTGGAATTACAAGAGCAATAAATGAGGGCAACATGATTTCTCCTGAAACATACAGGTACAGCAGGGGAAGGAGTCAAAAAACATGCATTTTCCCAAAATATGCTAAGTGTGATATAACACAGGTGCCTTGTCTTGAGAAAATAGGGATATTCACCAAATACCTAGGCCTCTCTAAAGCTTGGCTTGAGAAATGCTGTGCCGTATCCTGACATTGCTTTTTTTCTAAATAAAGTGACACTTTACCTTTGGGGAGTGCCTAGGTCTCCTATATTTTTTTCAGTATAAATTGTCATGGCTGGGATTCCTCTTGGCGCTCGGCGGCCAGCAGCCACTGCTCTCTGGCTGGCTGCCGAGTGATTTTGCCGGCTCTTGTGGATGCCGGCTGCTGACGCGGAGGGGGGGTTTGGTTGATGATGCGACGCCTGCCAGATTCTCCATTCTACTGTTTACTTGTGTATTGGCCCTGGCTCTGTTCTGACCACTCTCTTGTCATTAACCTTTGCTCTTCCTGTTTTACCGTGTATTGACCCTAGCACCGTTTACTGACCATTCTCTCGGCTGTCATATATATATATATATATATTTTTTTTTATCCTAGGCCTGTCTGACTACCCTGTCTGGCTATTGACTCCAGTTTGTTCTTGACCCTGTCTTTTCTGTGTGTCTGTCCTATTAGTAGATTTCCGGCTATTTTAAAGACAGCAATGTAGGTTGTGCAGTGTCTCAGGGATATATGTTACATAAATACAGTCATCCACTGTATTGTATAATAGAATCCTATTGGTAGGTCCCAAATAGTAATATTGTGTACATTGTGGAGGGATGAATCCACTGTGAGATCCCAGTCATGTTTTCACTTAATTGGGGGACAATGTATTTTTGTTCCACCAATTAGCAGTTTTCTCCTATACCATGCATAGTGGTGTAGGAGAGATTCCTCCCAGGTTGGACGCGTACCATCTTGTCCATTATGATCGTTAGTGAATTCCAGCCTAGGCTCTTTGTCAAGAGAGTTGAGAACACCAGGAACATTCTTGAATTCGACAAGGACACAGTAAGCTTCCCTATTAGAGTTTAAGATACCAAGATAGCTGTCTGAAACTAAAGAGATGCATTATACAAAAAACATTTTGAAAATAGAGGTTACATTGGGTCCCGGCTTAATGATAATGGATGGTGAAGACAAATACCAAATCCTCGCAGCATAATCATTATCTTCCTCCAGAATTGCAGGGTGTAAATGTATCCATTCAAATCCTGTGGCATTGTCCATCCTGAATATTGGTGGTATATTAAAAGAAGATTCTACTCTAAAAACAGGGGGCCTCTGATATGGAAGACCGTCTCAGCCTCCCAAGGACGGTCAAGAGGGAGGGAACCAATTACCAGTCTATTATACCAGACAGAAACTACTATAAAGCAAAAGCCTAGATTTCAGATAAGGATTGTCTGATCAGATCAGGAAATGTCTCTATACTAGGGAAACCTCAAATTGCAATGTAATTGCACCTTAAGTTATTTGCGGACTGTCCTTTGATGGCAGGTTGCTAGTGGATTATACATGTTAGCTACTAAGTACACAAAGTGGCCACCTAGTTGGCACATTGCATCACTGGCAGAGATACTTTGTTATTCATGGACCGGTGAATATAGCTCTCTCTCTCTGGTACTCACAATGGTTTCTTGTTGAGAAACAGAAAAAGAATGGTACATCCCAAGTGATCTAATATCTAGGTAAGTTTATCAAATGGGTGACACTGATAATCAATAATTGGGTGGGAGAGGGCTCCGGGGGGTGAGATAATATTTATGGAGGTTCTTCAAGCTCCTGGTGCACTGTTATGATTCCCTTACTGTATATGTCATAAAGCCACCATAATGTTTATTTTTGCATTTTAGTTAACAAAATTATTTTGTACATAAACCTATAGAATGAAACAATCTGAAATCTGCAAACTATGCATCCTAAAATCATGTGTAATGTACGATGTATAATTCATACATCATCGTCAGAAATGTGTCCCTGTCCCTGGATTTTGTTTTGGCCTTAGGGTCTAAATGTATGAAGAGGAGTTAATGATGCATATCTCTATTCCATTAATATGTACAGCAATAATATGACAGTTAAGTAATCAGAAGCTGCATGTTTAAAGGTGCATTCCCATTCTGATATATTCATTTTATATTGCTATAATGTTAGCCTACATTGCATAAATTACCTATCATTTTAATGTGAGAGTTTATATGTACTTTTATTAACCTCCAATATGTTTTACAGGCTCATTATTCCTGATTAGTAATAGTATGGAAATGTATAATATTGTGTTGAAGTGAATATCTACAAAAAACATTCAAGGCCCCATTCCCTACTTGGCGCCAAAATGGGGACGATAACGGGGAAAACCTGCACCAGCAGGTTTCCCCGTAGCTTCCCCATTTTAGCACCATATTTCAGGGCAAGTGCTAATTCAGCAGCCTGCCACGGAATGCAGCGCTACCCTTGGTGACACTCACGGTAACTCTTCTGCGCCACCACGAGTCGAGTATTACCTCCTGGAGTCCATAGAACGCCATGGAGGGTTGAGCTGCCAGGCCGCGATCCTGCGCAATCTTGCTCGAAACTATTTGTCCCCAGTTTCACTCTGCTCTCAGCAGCCAGAACCAGCAGAGTGGGCCACCGTTCTCTCTACGGGATGAGCGGTGAGTATCTGATTCATTGGGTGGGGGGGTTATAGCTGGTGCTGACTGATTCTGCAAAAGTGGAATCAGTTAGCACTAGCTTCTGGGTGACGGTAAAAATACCTTTAACCCATCTGTGCGTTAATTAGCGTTAGGACATTGTAAAACCTTGCTTATTCTAACGCTAATGAATCACTGGCGACTGGATACATACCCAAACTCTGGAAGACTGCAAGGGTGGTACCTATCCATAAAAGTGGAGACAATACTTTGGTATCCAACTACTGCCCAATATCATTGCTCCCTGTAATGTCAAAAATTCTGGAAAAATGTGTCTACACTCAATTACGTGATTATCAGTATCGGAATTATTTAACCCCAGATCAATCCAGCTTCCGTCCAAATCATTCAATACAACTGCCCTTTTAAAAGTTTGTAATGATGTCCAGGCTGGCATGGAACAAGGAAACCTAACTGGAGCCATCTTCCTTGATTTTGCCAAGGCCTTTGACACAGTAGACCGTGGCATCTTATTACAAAAACTTATAAACTCTGGCATTGGTGATCGCACGCTAACCTGGTTTCAATCATATGTATCTGATCGGTCACAATATGTGTCCATTTCAGGCAGCTCCTCCCTCCCAGTCACGTGCGGTGTACCCCAAGGCTCAATACTCGGCCCCCTGCTATTCACAATATTCATAAATGATCTGCCCAATGTCTGCAAAGCCTCAACTGTACACATGTATGCAGACGACACCGTAATCTATACCAGCAAACCAGATCTCCCACAGCTGGAGGCCGTGCTGCAAGAACAATTCAGAGGGGTAGAAAAGTGGATCAAAGATAACAAACTTTTTCTAAATACTGACAAAACTGTAACGATGCTCTTTGGAACAGTATCTAAACTACACAAATTGCAAATGCCCCATCTATGTGTCAAGACAAGATCAAATGACACGCTGACCCCAGTCACTTCTCTCAAATATCTAGGTATGTGTTTAGACCCAAATCTATCCTTTGGCCCCCACATCGAAAATCTCTCATCTAAACTTTACCCCAAACTAGGTGCCCTGTACAGAAACAATTCCTATATTTCCTACTTATTTATTTTCTATTAATCTGTATATTTGTTTTTTGTTAATATCTTGCATTTTACTACTTTGTATTTCTGTAACCATGTTCTTGAACCCAGGACATACTTGAAAACGAGAGAAATCTCAATTTATTCTTCCTGGTAAAATCCTTTATAAATAAATAAATACTGATTGCGCTCCCCATGTTAACCCCTTAATGCCGCAGGATGTACATTTACGCCCTGCATTAGGCGGGCTTTGGCGCCGCAGGACGTAAATGTACGTCCTCGGCGTTTTCAGCCCCCCCGGGAGATACTCACCTCCTCCGGCGGCTCCCTCGCTGCTCTGACTCCCACGGAGTCAGATCGGCAGGGTTTCCTCCTACGGCGCACTGACGTCATCGCGCCGGGGGTGCGATGACGTCAGTTTCAGGCGTCCCCCCCCCGCCGGAGCAGGGGAAGCGCCTGGAGGGGAGGGGAGGGATCCTTCGGATCCCTCTATATCCCCATCGCCGGGGGCTACAAGGCTGTGGCCAGCATCGCTGGAAGGGTCACAGCCTGACCTTTCCAGCGATGTATTGGGGTTAACCCATGAGTTGCCAGGTCGCGACCGGGCACAAAGTTGTGCCCGATCGCGGCCTATTTCCGGTGGGGGCCGCCACCTCTGGGTCCCCCCCGCATCAACTGACTGACTGACTGTCAGTTAACTGGGGAAGCCCCTAGCTGCAAAGGGATTTCCTATGGAAATCCCTTGCAGGAGATAGGGGGGTTCTTTGAACCCCTTTATCTTCTGATCGGTGGCAGCTAGGAGGTCATGCCTGATATCGATGGAAATGTCTGAGCATGGCCTTTCCAACGATATCAAACATGACAATGAAAAACGTTAAATAAAAGTGTATAAAAATAAAAAAACAATTAATTAATTAATTAAAAAATAAAAACGTGCTTTTTTTTTTTGATGCAGCATTATTGTTCACATTTCAATTATAATGTGAACAATGATGCTTCACCAATGATTTTTTTTGGGGGGGTTTAGCTAAAATCACGTAATTTCCCCCCCACCCAAAAAAAAAAAAAAGGGTTCCCAAGTCTACCCCATAGAATATAACCGCAAAGGATTGGATAATAAAATGTGAAAAAAAAAACACTTTATACACTGTGGATGATTGAAATTTTATTCAAAATTCAAATTTTTTTACATATTTTGTTATAGCATTCTGGCAGGACATGACTTTTATATATAATTATGATATATTCTTAATCTTCCGAGTCTGCCGGAAAGAACGATATATAATTTGTCTGGGTGGTATAATAATATGTGACTTAAAAATATATTAAAATATATTATATTAAAATAATAAATATATTATTAATATTTAATATAAATATTAAAAATATATTAATAAAATATGTGACTTCACTTCCGAAAGAGCGCCAAAGTTCTAAAATTACTCCCGTCCTTAAGGGGTTAAGTATAGGATGCATAAAAGTACAGTAAGCTTGCAAAATCACTGGATTTTTACAGGGTTTGTCATCAGAAAGGTAATATGGGGGGCATGCATTAAAGTCCCTTATCCTGACGTTAATGTTTACTCACCCGAACACTAAGGGAGTTATTCAGAGAGAGGTGATAACCAGGAGAAAATAGCTAGATAAATAGCTAGAACTAGGTGAAAATAGCTGATTTGGAAAGTGAGATAAATGGGAGAATTTTTCTGGTTTGGCTATTTTAACCTAGAATTTTCACTTCTCCAGTCATTCTCCTGGTTTTCAGCGCTCTCTGAATAATCCTGTTAGTGTTCACATAGGGAAAAGGGCCCTCAGTTTAGTAGGCCTGAGTAATGTAGGAAAGATTATACCAGTCACACCTGTAGAAATAGGAATCTTCATGTAAAGGTATTAAAGCTCATTAAAGAGTGTTGTTACTGTATCGTGGGTTAACCTTCATGCTATCACAAAATAAAATGGTTCTCTCAAAATGTATTTACAATATTCTATTTATGTATCAGTCAAATTTTGTTTTTTAGCAGCTAACTCACAAATCCATCATTATTTTTACTGATATTATACTTTACCCTTTCAGGAACTTTAAACTTGCTAGACATCATCTTGGGTATACAGAGTGATTCAGAGGAAAAATGTGTAAAGGCCAAAGAGCAGCAGCGCAATTTCTTTGGTTTCCATTGCAATTGCTCCATTTTTGCACTTGTACAGAGATGGGGGGTTTTTCTCAGCTTAAAATTTTAAGGCCATCTTTTACACGATATGTTTGAGAGAATGAACCTAATTACTTTAGAAGTCTCCATGCTGTTGACTATTAAGGGTTTTATTGTACAATGATTTACTCAATAAATTGTTGTTCTGAGACAGTGTAAAGATGAAAAGAATGTGAATTTTCACATTTCTAATTTGTCGTCTGTCGATCCTTTACAGAAATATTGTTGGGATGAAATGTTCTAGACACTGAATGCAATCCTTTTTTTGCACAATTTCTATTAAGGTCTGTATTTGTGTCAAATACAGAAACTGTGATGAAGATAGAAATTGTAGGATTTGTAGAGTTCATAATGGGGACATAAGCAATGCAGCGTACAAAAAATACCAACAAAATATAAAAAAAAATCTGTGCCTGCATAATGTCAGTATATGGAACTTACAGTAACACCTTTTATCTGTACTGTACAGGGATTTTCAGCAATTATAGCCCTGTGAATCTTATCCCTGTACAGCATTGAGTAACCCTAGAATTCTGCCTCAATTCTATAATGTCCCTGGATGTGTAATGGAGCGATAAAGTTTATTGTTTGTTTGTTTTTACAGTAAGGATGAGAGCTTCTCATGCAGCCATACAGTGTGAATGGATTGAATTTCTTTATCTGCATAGGGAAACTTGTAATCGTGCTTTAACATACAGTAGTTGGGATCTCATGAGTTTAATTTCATATTTTTTTAATGCTTTCAATGCAAAAATGTGTATATATTTATTCTTTATTCCTTTTTCCAACTGCTTGGAGAATAATGGTAGTGATGGCAGAATGAAAAGTGTTTATTGTTTTGTTGCTCACAATGAATTCTTTGCACACCCTATACAAAATAACAGTCATGAAAAGTTAACAGTAAGCAGCAGAAATTACCAATCGACATGAAAATGACAAGCAGGCAGTTGGCAATAGTGAGTGCAGTTGGCAATAGTGAGTGCAGCCACAATAGTTAACGGGACACTCTAGGCACTACGACCATTCACTATAATTTGAGATGTGGCACAAGTTGATTTATGTTGCTGGATCCCGGTTAAAAAAAAAAACTCTCTTTGTATTAATCTGTATTAAAATAATCCATACTTCAAGAATACACAACCATTATAAGTACAAGGATCAATGTTTCTAGTTGAGTAAGATAATTGCAAATTTTTGTAGAAAATTCTGTAAGAATGTTATGTTTTGTTTTAGTGATCTCGTCATCTGTTTCCACCAAACGCTGTGCTTGATCTTCATTTTCTCGAAATATGTTTATCTTTATACACATTTTTTTTTTACTGGATTACACAAATATTTCACATATTCAGACGTCCAGGTATAATGAAGTCTGCCATAGCAAAAAAAAAAAACACACAACAACTTTGTAGCCACTTCTATCGCTGTTGATAAAGCATTCTGCAGTCGTGGTAGGTGGATTAATTTCCTGGCGGTACACTAAGTGCATTCTTGGCTCATGGAGGAGGAATCATTTGCTCACTTAACGCAGATATCCCACTTTTGATGGAAAATGTCATTGCCTGAATTTCTCTCTGACAGTTTGGCAACCCTGCACCCCTGAAATAATATCCATTCATTTGTCTTGTTTTCAGCCAGATTAATCCATTCTGTTTTGACACGGAGACTGATGGGCAATTGATAACTTTGATGGACACAAACAGAGGAGGTGGACACTGAATAATTCAGAGCTCCCTCTCTTTTTTTATTTATTTTTAATCCCTATCAATAAGTACAGGTTAATGGATCCACAGATCTATTTACACTTCACCTACAGTAAGTCAGGCCAGACATTTACGTCTTTTAGTCTATCAGCAAGCTAGACCGTATACGTTCGTTTTCAACCCAACAAAATGTTTTAGAAGCTTGTAACAATATGTGTGGAGCTGACAGAATAATGAATAGGCCTGGCGGCCCATGCATGCTAATGTTATGTTGTAAGCAGTTTTGTTGACAAGTGCTAATACTTCTTTCATATTATCATCAAAAGCAGCTAATACAGCAGCCATTACTCGCTGCCTTTCCAACCAAGACATGATGGATTGTGACCTTAATATGGGTTAGCCGAGTTTTGAAAGTTAAACAACTTGCAATAAATCATAGGATTATTACAATGCTGTTTAATTGGTTAAGGACTGTTTATTTCCTAAACAGGGTGAAAAATTTCTGTTTCGGTGCTTTTAATTTGCAAAGTGCATTTTCATTATGAATGGCAGTTTAATATTCCGCTCTTTTGTCATGTAAAATACCCAACGCACTGGCAATCTATTAATTGGACAAAAAAAAAAAATGCATCGCAAGCGTAAACTGTCCCTCACTGCTATCGATTCTGGGCAGCGTGCATAAACGGAGGTTTTTTAGTGGCGGGTGATTAACCCTTACAGCTTTGTAGTGTTAAGAATTCATTAGCTTGTTGTTGGATGGCACAAATATTTCAATGGCCGGACAACACTACTTATTAGGAGCAAGAATTAAGATACCAACCTTCACCTTCCTGCACAACACAGCCATGGGTTACTGGTACCATTTAATGTTATGTAATATAATATTTCATAATTAACCTCATATTTTAAAGCTCACTTTGTATTTTCATGTATATACAGATAATATGCAACCTTCATATCTGTATATTTACTAACATACCTCGGTACAGAATGCACCTGTAAACATGTAACATAGTAACTATATTACTTACATATTTATTTTCTGTTAATCTGTATATTTGTGTTTTGCTTTTAATATCTTCCATTTTATTACTTTGTATTTCTGTAACGACTGTAAAATTTCAATGTTCTTGAACCCAGGACATACTTGAAAACGAGAGAAATCTCAATGTATTCTTCCTGGTAAAATCCTTTATAAATAAATACATTTGCCATCTGTGTTAACGTCTACAAATTAGCCTTTTGATTACCAGTAGTTCAGTTTCCCTAGGAATACATTTCAGTTGAGACTTTCCCATTTAGAAAATATAATTTCTTAAGTTTAATTATTGTTCTAGAATAAAGGATTTTTCCATAGGTTTACTTTTACTCTAGATTCTAGATTGTGACACGTTTGGTAAATTTTTACAGGTGTTTCTTTATGGAATATAGTTCTTGGACATTTATTTATTTATAGTGGGCCCTATTACATTGTTCACGCAAAAACGCTCGCGCAACGCCTGAATTTGTGTGCCCAGCATTAAACGTTAACGTTGGAATTACAATCCTCGCGCATTTTTTCATCCGTCGAGCAATAACGCGCGTTAAACGGACGCGCACAAACACGCGTGCAGCAACGTTGCGCGCAGAAATCAGTGTGCGGACTGTTTTTTTGACGCGATTCAGCCAATCAGAATTAAGAACCGAAATTGTCTCAAGTTATGTTTTTGCGCCTGTCAAAGTCAATCTGCGCATATATGCTGCATCAATAAAAAATGCACACACAACTGCTCTAATTTATTGGTTTGGTATGTGTATAATGTGTAACTATACTTTGCTGTATTTGGTTTCGGCCAGGTTGATAGAATTTGCCATTAACACCAGCTTTTAGGAGTTGTTAAAATTATGCGCGCAAAGGCTGTGCGTTAATTCCTGCGCATAGATTTTTATACGATCCGCGTACCAGCGCACAAACGCATTTGCGCTCACAATGTTAAGTATAGGACGCTGAAGTACAGTAAGCTCGCGCAGCGTTCACCCGCGGTAGACGTATACGCGCGTTTGTTGCGCTGACATTGTAATACGACATTCAGCGCAAAGGGTTTTGCCCCTCGCGTTAATGCATTTTTATGCCGGCGCAAACGTATGCGTGAAGATTGTAATAGGTCCCAAAGTATTTTACCAGGAAGGATAGAATGAGATTTCTCTAGTTTTCGAGTATGTCCTGGGAACATTGAATTGTTACAGTAGGTACAGAAATACAAAGTAATAAATGCAAGATATTAAAAACAACACAAATATAAAGATTGACAGAAAATAAATGTTTCTTATCTAGAATATTAGTTAATTATAATTATATTTAATGCTCACATTTTTTAATCATAAGACTGTATGGAACAGGAAGGGGTAGTGCTAGGTAACTGACAGAGCTGGGGGTATAAATGGATAGTACCATCTGTAAAAGTATTAATAAAAATTAGCATGGAGCACCTCCACTAGTGATACACAATTTTGCTGCTGTTCTGGCTTGACTGATATTATTAGGGAGCCAGAAAGACCTAATGGTCCATGCCAAATCTATGTCTTTGCAACTATCTAATAAAGGCTCAGTTAGGAGTCAGCTGCTATATTCTAGAACAGACTCGTATTTCCATTTGCAGTGATAGTCATTGGACTGGCTGAGTGCTCAGAACCGTGACTGTGCCCATACTGTCAAAAGGGAGGCCCAGATTTTACCTTACTGGCTCACTCAGTTTTAGGTTAAACTTTCCCTAGATCGGCACACTTATAAATGTTTTCAAAAAATGACAACATAATAGTTGAAAATGAAAAAAGGAGTTGAGCCTCAAGCAGAGTGAAATGCAGGAAGACTTTAATTAAGGGGAACAGCAACCCCCGCATCATCGTATGATTAAGACCATTTGGCCGAAACGTCACGTTTAAGCGGGGGTTGCTGTTCCCCTGAATTAAAGTCTTCCTGCACTTCACTCTGCTTAAGGCTCAACTCCTTTTTTCATTTTGGATTACATTGGGACATCGGCGTCCCTACAGGAGAACGCCTCGCGGAGATTTATGGCACTGATTTACGGCTCCCACTGAGGTAGGATGTGGCATTTTTTATTGTAGTAATAGTTGAGTCTTTGAAAAAGACACTACAATTCGGATGTGGCTGAATTAGACGCCTATCAAAGTCGGCCGCGGACAAATTTTGATGCTCCGATATAGGTTATGTCAACGTTTGATGTTCCAATAATGTCCTTGTCCGATTTGGACGCCTCAGGCCAAAATGGAACATCAGTCTCAGAAATTAGATTTAGGGTCACAAATTGGGGATACGGTTAGAAATTATGATTAGGGTTACAAATTAAGGTTACAAATTACAGTTAGGGTTAAGGTTAGAAAATAGGGTTAGGTGAATTTTTGAGCTTGTTTTAGCTCTAACATTCTGCTCCATTTTTGTTTCATTGTTAGTTATGCTTGCATCAAAAGAAGAGACAGAATCTGTTTCAAAAATGGAGCAGGATGTTAGGGTTAGGGTTAAGCCTATTCCAAAAACAAGCACAAATCGTAACCTAACCCTAATTTCTAACCTTAAACCTAACCCTAATTTCTAACCCTAGCTATCAAGGCAAAACATAAAGTCTTCCGCACTAAGAAAATGTAGGTGGGTAAAAAACATTTTAGGGCACTATTCCCTACTTCACGCTAAAATGGGGAAGCTAGCTGGGAAAATCTGCTCCTGTAGGTTTCCCTGTAGTGTCCTCATTTTAGGGTGATATTCCGGGCAGGCGCTAGCTCAGCATCTCGCCCCGGAACGCAGCACTAACCGCTTGGATACTCTCGGTATTGCATTTGCGCCACCACAAGTTTTACCTCCTGGAATCCATAGTACTCCATGGAGGCTTGAACTTCCAGGCCGTGAGCCCTGTGCGATCTCCCTCTCACGAGATTGTGTAGTAATTGCGGAGGGAGACTGGGAACTATTTCTTCCCATTGTCACTCTGCTTGCGGTCAGGAGAAGCATCGGATCGGGTCACCGTTCTCACCGCAGGATGAGAGGTGAATGTTATTTATTGGTGGGGGGTTTTACTTTTTAATACCTTACTTATCTTAACACTAATTATTGTGCTCCCCTTGCTAAGTATAGGGTATATAGCATTTGGAAGGTAGCACAGAAACCAATGTGCTAATTGATTTCTTACGGGTTTAGCGACAGGAAGGTAATATGGGCGGCATGCGTTAAAGTCACTTTTCCTAGCGATAACACTTACTCATCCGAATGCTAATGTTAGTGTTCACTAAGGAATAGTGCCCTAGTGGAAGTCTTTTTGCACAAGCTTTCTTACACTACGATATATTGTATTATGTATTAATTAATGTATTGATTGTTCGGTTTGGCCAGTGGTCAGCTCCAGGAAAAGGCCTAGTTGTTTTAAACGTCTTCTATTTAAGAATAAATGTTATTATTAACCTTTCCCAGATCTGGGCCTTGGCTCAGTCCAGTCTATGAGCTCTGCTGGCAGTTCCTTTGATCTCAAGGCTTGGATTTTGCACTGATTTGCATGTACAGCTATGAGACCTTCTATAACCAGGTGTGTGCTTTTCCATATCATGTCACTATTATTTTTGTTTTATAATAATCAATATTTAAGGAAACATTCTGACATGAAGCTATAATATAGCTTCTGAATCCCATATTTCCTTTCACATTCTTCAAGAACAAATCTAGTTTGATGACATGAATATTTACACAATGTTCTTTATAGATTAAACTCTGCAATGAAATGTATTCAGGAATACAGTTGTGCATGATCCGTTTTATGTTCTATACAAATGTTGGTTTTTGGCATCCATTTTTAATATTTCATTCTCACAGACTTCACTAGTCTTATAACACTGGATACAGATAAAACATATTGAAAGAACTGC
Organism: Leptobrachium leishanense; assembly: GCA_009667805.1. NCBI lineage: Eukaryota > Metazoa > Chordata > Amphibia > Anura > Megophryidae > Leptobrachium > Leptobrachium leishanense. Next base: position 94,774,496 of record CM019063.1, on the reverse strand, counting down.
TAATTCAATAAAAAACAAATCATCTTTGAGTTAAAGAAGACGGACTAATAATGAAGGAAATTAATATGTTGTATAGTGCCTTCGTTTTATAATGTGGGAGTGCACACTCCTGCTAGACTTTTTTTATCTTGACATTATTACAATTGAAATATTTATTTTTGTCATATTTGCAGTTTATACTTTGTTTGTACTGTTCAATGATGGTGACGGGAGAGACAACGGTCTCAGACAACATACTCCTCTACTGAGAGCTAAAGCTAATGATATTGACTTAAGAGGGGACATTGTGAGCATGCAATATCTTCAGTACCTCAAATGTAACTTTTTCCAGCACATTTCTAGTTAATTACACAGTGCCTTCATATAAATTGAGATTACTTTACATATAACTTAATAATGTCACTTTTCTTTCTTTTTTTCTTTTTCATTTTGTTTGCAGGGAATAGTATATAAGGTATATTTTCCATAGGTAGACTTGTGACATCTTCAGTAGTAAGTTATCTTATGATCCTGAATAAAATGTCACTGCACAGCTATTTCAATAATGAATGACTGTTTATATTGCTGTAGAATTAATCGTTTTACTATTGTTGTGTATAGAGCAATCCTTGAGGTTCTAAAAAAGTGTAATCACAAAATATGCACACACAGCTTTTGCTCCATTATTAGAACCACAATTGCCCTTAATCTTATAGACTAGCCTTGTGCCAATTTCATCAGCTCTGTAGAAACCATTCGATACATTTACTAGTTATTGAATTATTCTTTAGAATTCAGTGTTTCTCAACTCCGGTCCTCAGAACCCACTAACCGGCCCGGTTTTAAGGATCACCTTGGGGATAAAAAAACTCTTGCGCAAGCTTTCTGTAGTTTGCGTTTCCTATACTTAACATGTGAACACAAAGTCCTAACGCTAGTTGCCGCGCCGATGTGATAACGAAAACGTTACCAAAAAGCAGGTCTGGACTGGGACAAAAAATTAGCCCTGGACTTCATCCAGACTGGCCCGCTTTAATTATGCTAACACGCACAAAAATAGTATATATACACCAACCGGATTGCTCAACCAATCGCTATACAGTTACCGGAGATAATGCAGTGCAAATGGGTAAAGAAACACAGCGACACTGAGGTTGAGCGTGCACCATGTCTTAAGGTGAGGCAGATGCGCAGCGAGTCTCATCAGCACAGTGACCCCAATATGAGACTGCGGCAGACTGTTGTGTTTTACAGATGGTGAGGAAGTTCTCACCTATTAAGGGCAGTGCGTGCCGTGCGGTGATTCGGCAGTCACACCAGCCCACTGAGCCATCGGCCCACCAGGAATCTCCCTGTAGTCCCTATGGCCAGTATACATGCCTGATAAAAAGACAGAAAAGTCAGATGCACACCACTAAAAATTATTTTTCTTTAAAATGTATTCCAGCAAAGCAAAATGTAAAAACAGCAGATAGCCCAGTGTAATGGATATGCCAATTCAATACAAGATGCTAGCCACACATGGTCTCACGGGGCTTTATGGTGAATATAAGAAAACTAAACACAGAGTACAGGATAGCTCACACTCTATCAGCAAGGAAAGTAAATATAATGCGGCAGCAAACTGTAAAAACAAAAGTCAACACTGCCAGCTATAATCATACATCAGAAATCCAAAAACAAACAACCAGCATAATATGAGTAAAAGGGAGACACAAAAACTGAGACCTGTACCCCCAACATTTCGGCGCAATGCCTTTATAAAAAAAAAAACCATGGCTCGAAGCTGGTGCTCACTGATACAGCTTCTGCAGAATCACTTAGCACCAGCTGAAACTTCCCCAAAAATCAGTTACTCACCTCTCATCCCCCAGCGCAAACGGTGGCCTGATCTGCTGCTTCGGGCCGCCGGGAGCAGAGCGAGACTGGGGACAAATAGCTTTGCAAATCACTTCATGGCCCTTCACGATCTTGCGAGAGCAAGATCACTCAGGACTTGCGGCCCGGCAGCACAACCCTCCATGGAGTCCTATGGACTCTAGTAGGTGATACTTGTGGAAGCGCTGGGCCGCGAGTATGAGGGAGGATAGCTCTGCATTACGGGGCAAGCTGCAGAATTAGTGCCTGCCCTGTAATATGGTGCAGATTTTCCCCATAGCATCCCCGTTTTAATAATGTAATCTAGACCGTAGTGTCATACATGTGCCATTTAGTGTGTTAATGGAACGAGGACTGGCTCTTGCGTTACTTGTATGACACAGGGCAGGGAATGTTACAAATCCTAGCCTGGTGCTTCAGAGACAGTGTGTCAATAGGAGTGAGAATGGGATATGTATCTATCGGCGTTGGTTTGTAGGTTTATGGAGCTTAATGGAGGTAAGCAGGGTGTGGTCAATCCAGTGAAGCTGGACAATCCGGACACAGAGGAATATGCACTGACTCAGGAAGCAATTATTTTGTGAAATGCGTCTCAGTGATGTTTTAATTTGTTTTTATGCAATAAATTTATTTTAAATCTTTTATATTGGTCCTGCTGGTGTTTGGAATCAATAAAATACCGCTGACACTCATCCAAAAAAGGGGATCCGGTACCTCTCCATATTTACCAGCGGCACATACATCTAGTGTCCGAGGGGTGACACCCAAAAACGCAAGAAGACTTTAAAAGGACCTTTAAATGACTTTAAAAGGATTTAAAGACAAAGAACTTTTGCCTTTATCCACCGCAATTGTTGACTACAATCCGGGCACAGATTTACTTGCTCAGCGTGTTGAGTAAGGCTAGGGTCAGACTAACGCATTTTTACGTTGTCCGTGAAATGTGCGTTCGAAGAATGGACGTATTTTTTCACGGAATACGCAATAGCGGTCATACTATGCGCAGTTTTCATCCGTGATTTTGTACGGATCATCAATAAAAACTTCTTGCATCTGGACGTTATGTTGGCCAGACATTAGCAGCGTCTGATGTCTCCAATTCAAGCACACACGCCTCTAGCGACGCAGCGCACTCTGTACGTCAGTACTAGTGGTTTAACGTTCTCGAAAAAATGCGTTCATTTTCACTTGCGTTGCGCAGCCGGACTTTTGTGCGACCGTACTTCGTATATTGGCCGTCATTGCCATCTGCTGCTAGCACGGCCGTGATTAAGTGCGCCAGAACGCGTTCGCACTGCCTCAGTCTGACCCTAGCCTAAGAGGGACTGTTCTAGGAACTATCCCCTTCCAATGGCAATTATTTCCAAGCATAGAAGCCCTGTTGAAAACAAAATTAGCAGCAGTTGGGGAGGGCAATTTCCTTTTTTTTTTATCATTTTTCATTAAATCTATGCAATTGCTGTTAACGGTGCTCGCACAAGGTATACGCAGAATCTGAATGGATGTCTTTTAAACTGATGTAAAACTGTTCATATAAAAAAACAACAACAAAGAAGCAGAGTCTTTTGCTTTGTTGTCTATTTTCAGGGCACATTTAAAACATCTTGAAAGAATAGAGATGTAAAACCATCTCTGTAGATTTCTCATTGGCACTAATTAAAATCTTAATCACAAATTTCATTCTCAATTAAAACAACCTTTGATTGTGCATAGAATGTGTGGAATGCATTTTTTATTTATTTCTTCCCTTTTTTGTTTGAACATTTTAATGGTGTTTACTGTTTTGTAGATCTCCCAGATTTAGGTATATAATAGGTTTAATTGTCTCTTTTTAAATTTCTTGACAATATAATTTTTGTTTTCTAATCTTCTATGTTTATTGTGATTAATACATAAGGTTGTACCATCGTCATACCATTTGTGACTGAATACTCATTCCAATAATTCCCGTTCTCATAGAAAATAAAATTCCAGACAATTCGTGCCATGGCATATATGTATTTGAACACCATTTTAAATATATATTGTTTGAAACAACCCTGGGCCCTATTCCAAGATAGTCCTCATGCTTAGTGTTCGAGACAAAATAACAACTGATGTTATTAGCTTAATTTTTCATGTCCTATCCTATAAGAGGGAATGTTTAGATAAGGCAGCATGGGGTGAATTGTTCTCAGGCTACCTGAAATAAGAGATGGCAGCTGAATGATATATGACAGGGAGCTTAAGACTTCGGGCCAGATTACAATCCTAACGCTAAAATGGGGATGCTAACAGGGAAATCCTGCCCCCACAGGTTTCCCCGTAGCGTCCACATTTTAGCCTTAGATTCCGGGGCAGGCGCTACTTCAGCACATTGCCACGGAAGTAAGCGCTACTCTCGGTCATACTCACGGTAGCGCTTCGGCGCCGTCACAAGTACCACTTCCTGGAGTCCATAGAATTCCATGGAGGGTTGCGGTGCCGGAACACTAGCCCTATGCGATCTCGCTCTCCTGCGGAGTGATCACAGAGGGAGCCTCAGGACTATTTGTCTCACTCTGTGTCACGGTTCCCGGATCCCACCACGCAGTCCTTAAAGCCCAACACGCCACAGAGCCTAAAAGCTACCAACAGGGTAGCCGTAGAAGAATCCCTAACTGTCTGGTCCTTAGAATTGGCCAGGTATACTAGCTAGACAGAAAGGGTTAATCAAAGACAATGTCGTAATACAAAACCAGGTCAGCAACACGGGGGTAGTCAGATGAGCCAGAATCAGGAATACAGAGTATAGAATAGTCAAAGGGAATAGCCGGGTCGATATCAGTGCAGGAGCGTAGTACAAGAAAATAGTCTAGGGCAACGGAAGGCAGAATAGTCAGAAAACAAGCAGAGGTCAATAACAGGTTAAATCACGAGAGAATTCAGGTACAAGGAGCTCAGGTATGGATAACCACGATCTGACACTGCTTAGAAGGAACTGTTGGTTTTTAAAAGACCTTCACCAGACCGCGCCCCCCTCTCAAGCCGCGCCTCATGCAGCCACCTCCCTGCCTGTTTCAATTTAAACCGGGCATTGCTGAGTGAGCAGCATCAGACATGCTGCCATCAAGCACACCGGAAAGGCTGGAAGCCCCCAACGTTACACTCTGCTTGTGACGAGGAGAAGCGGCAGATTGGGCCACCGTTCTCACTGCCGGAAGAGAGGCGAGTATTGGATTTATTGCGGGGGTAGGTGGTGCTAAATGATTCTGCAAAAGCGGAATCAGTTAGCACCAGCTTTTAGGACACAGTAAAAATTTAGCCCATTGTTGCAGTAATTAGCGCTAGTACGTTATAATACTTTACTTATCCTAATGCTAATTACTGATCGTGCTCCCCATGTTAAGTATAGGATTTGCAAAGTACAGTGAGCTCACGCAACAGATTTTTACCCGAGTTTAGCGTTAGGGATGTAATATGTGGGACATGTGTTAAAGTGCAATTTGGTGGCCAATTTGGTGCGCTTTGAATAACCCCTAAAGAGGCTAAAGTCATGTTAGGTGTCATTGGACAGGTCAGAGTCTGGCCTTTCTAATGATTTCAAACATAACCATGTAAAATGTCATGTAAAGAAAAAACAAAGCATACAAACATAACTATTTATTTATTTATTTTGTTCCAAAGCAATGGCATTGATCATTTGTCATGTATAAAATTAGCAATACCACTGCCATTACTCACCTTTTCAATTCCCACGCCTCAAGCAAGGTCAGTGTTTTATACATAGTCATAGTCAGGGTTATTCAAAGAGCTCCGAATTGTGGCCGAAAGGTAATCGAACGCTGAAATTCAGCATTCGGTTACCTTTCCTGGCCATTCGGCTATTCAGAGAGCAGGCAGTTCGCCAAATGTTGGTGAATTGCTTGCAGATACGGTGCCTGTTCGAGGGCAGTGAAATCCCCATAGAGAAGCAATGCTTCGTCTATTCAGAGAACACAAACCACCAGTGAAAAGTTGCCGAAATGCCCTGCTGTTCGTGATTTCATTTGAATCTTTTTAGATTTTTTAGGATCTTTTAGGCATTTTTCGGGATTTTTTTTGAAAAAAATGTTTTCCCATTTTTTTTAAAATCGTTTTTCTTTTTTCTGTAACTGCCCTTTTTATTATCATTCATTGGATGTTATATGTAAATTTCAGACATTTTCGCTCAGTAGTTTCTTTGCAAACAGCGTTTCATTTTTCAAACATTCAAGCCTACTGTTTTTATTTTTTTCAGTCCATTCGTTTGCGGTGTCGGGTTTTTCCGGCGGCTGCTCCGCGCTGTGATCGGCTCCTGCTTGGGTTTCTCCGGCGTGTTCGGCGGGGTTCATCCAAATGTTTTTGCGGGTTTCGGTGTGCATTCGCCGGGTTTTGCGGTAAGTGTTCGTCGGGTTTGTGGCAGCTTTTCCCTGCAGTACGACGCCCTGTGATGCTTGCTGAATACACCGCAGGGTCGCCGAAATGGGATCACCAAATTGCACTGAATTGAAGAGCACGAAAAGTCACCGAACGTGCGGTGACTTTTCAATTCTCTTTGAATAACCCTGCTAGTATTCATAAAACACAATGTGCCAAAATACAAGTCCAAAATTTTGGGGGGTTTTCAGTTTTAGTTAAATCTGCGTATTTTCTCAGAAAAATGCGGTAACAGGTTCCCATTTCTATTTTTTTTTTAACAAGAGTAGCCCATGGAATATATAGAACCACAAAGGTTTGGATGATAAAATGTGAGTAGAAATCTATTATTTTTCTTTACATTTTTTGTTATATCATTCTGTCGGGACTTGACATACAGTTGTGTTCAAAATTATTCAACCCCCAATGCTGTAAAGGGTTTTAGGGAATTTAGTGTACATTTGTAATTGTATTCAGAATGAAATCCTACAAGGACTTTTTAAAGAACCATATGCAACTAAAATGACATCAATTGGTTTTGTAATACAGTAGTAAATGTTTCTTTTGTGAATTCTTCATTGACACAATTATTCAACCCCTTAAAGACTACCACTCTGAAGAACAGAGGTTCATTCAAGTGTTTTCAATCAGGTATTGAAAACACCTGTGGATGTCACGGAGCAGCAATAAAGCATAATAAGCACCAATTAGGCAGCTTTAAAATGACTGTGATACTCAGCTCCTTCTAGACATTTACTGGTGTGGTTACAAACATGGTGAAGTCAAGAGAATGGTCCAGGAAGACAAGAGAAGAGGTGATTACTCTTCACAGGAAGGGCAATGGCTATAAGAAGATTGCAAAGATGTTAAACATACCAAGAGAGACCATAGGAAGCATCATTCGCAAATTCAAGGCAAAGGGCACTGTTGAAACGCTACCTGGTCGTGGCAGAAAGAAGATGCTGACTTCGACTGCTGTGCGCTACCTGAAGCGTAGAGTGGAGAAAAGTCCCTGTGTGACTGCTGAGGAACTGAGAAAAGATTTGTCAGATGTGGGTACTGAAGTTTCAGCTCAGACAATACGGCGCACACTGCGTAATGAAGGCCTCCATGCCAGAATTCCCAGGCGCACCCCCTTGCTATCTCCAAAGAATAAGAAGAGTCGACTGCAGTATGCCAAAAGTCATGTGGACAAACCACAGACGTTTTGGGATAGTGTTCTGTGGACTGATGAAACAAAATTAGAACTGTTTGGGCCCATGGATCAACGCTATGTTTGGAGGAGGAAGAACAAGGCCTATGAAGAAAAGAACACCTTGCCTACTGTGAAGCATGGCGGGGGGTCAATCATGCTTTGGGGCTGTTTTGCTTCTGCAGGTACAGGGAAGCTTCAGCGTGTGCAAGGTACCATGAATTCTCTTCAGTACCAGGAGATATTGGATGACAATGTGATGCAGTCCGTCACAAACCTGAGGCTTGGGAGACGTTGGACCTTTCAACAGGACAATGATCCCAAGCATACCTCCAAGTCCACTAGAGCATGGTTGCAGATTAAAGGCTGGAACATTTTGGAGTGGCCATCGCAGTCACCTGACTTAAATCCGATTGAGAACCTCTGGTGGGACTTAAAGAAAGCAGTTGCAGTGCGCAAGCCTAAGAATGTGACTGAACTGGAGGCTTTTGCCCATGACGAATGGGCGAAGATACCCGTAGATCGCTGCAAGACACTTGTGTCAAGCTATGCTTTACGTTTAAAAGCTGTTATAACTGTAAAAGGATGTTGTACTAAGTACTAAGATTGAATGTCACTTGGGGGTTGAATAAAACTGATAATGATGTGAGCACAGAAAAGATATTTGTGGTTATTTCATTATAAATGTTATGTTATATTTGTCTGACCTACACGTGCCTCTTTGATTTAATTGTAAGCAAGATGACTGAATGATCAAAATCAATGTCAAACTGGCCAAAACACTCAATTTCAGTGGGGGTTGAATAATTTTGAACACAACTGTATACACATAATAATGATGTATTTTTAATCTTCCGAGTCTGCTGAAAATAAGGATATATAATTTGTCTAGGTCTCATAATAAAACATAACTTCAAAAAACGTTTAAACATGTTGAGCACAAAATGGTTGAAATGAGCTCAGCCCACAGGGTTGAAATGGCTCAGCAGCGAAAGGGTTAAACTCATAACGAAACCACTGGTGTTGACTTCCATAAGCAATTGAAGTCTATGGAGTTATTAAGCCTCTGTGCAGATAAGAGAAACGTCTCCCGGAACTGACGTTACGCCAGCCGATCATTTTGAAGTGGAACATCTGCAATCAATTTTCTCTGTTTCTGTTGGCCCTAATGGGCTTTAAAAAGGGACTAAGCTCCATTTAGGAACATGCTACTGAGGAAGTGAGTCATCGGACTTCACAAAACGTGTCGAGCTGTCTCTTCAGTGTGCTGAAATACCTTAGCTGTGGGATCTTTTAATTTCACAGCTGCCGGTCACCAGATTGGTCACTAGTGACGTCGTTGTCACGTTTCCAGCAGTTCCAGCCATGGTGGTGAGAGCGATCCAGGCCCGGTCTTCCCCATCTACGCTAGCCATTCCGCCCTGTGCCGCTCCTGGTTTCCCCTGTGGCTGTTAAGCCTTGGGTCACATGTCCTGTCTGCCCAGTCCTGGTCCCTATATATATTGCAAGCAGTGCAATAGCTCCCTGCTCTTGCATGGATTTCTGTTTTCTGAGTCTGGTTCCTGAGGGTTCCTGAGTTTCTGCTTCCTGTATTTGTGTCTTGGATTTTTGTGTATGACTCTTGCACTGGTGTTTGACAATTCTCTTGTGTTTTTTTTTTTTTTTGGAGAAAGTATTTTACAAGGAAGTATACATTGAGATGACTCTCGTTTTCAAGTATGTCCTGGGAGGCAAGTATGTACCGTTAGGTGTCTTGTCCAAGGACACTTACTAGAGAGGTGCTCTTGCCAGGATTCGAACCTGTGTCTCCAGTCTCCACGATTATAGAGAGTGTTGTTACATCTACTCCATCCAGCCGGTACAGGGTGTTTTCCCTGTACTCTGTGTATTGATATTCTGTTTCCTGATTCTTGGCTTGTCTGACTACTCTCCTGGCTCTTGACACACTACCCTGACGTTTAGACCCTCTTGCATTTACTCTGACCATTCTCTTGTTAAATCCTGTTGTTGTTTCTGTGCCCTGTATCCTGTGTAGTATTAGAAGACCAGTATAAGGACCTTGTCCCAAATAAGGGATTCCTTGTGTGTGCTGCTATATCTTGTTTAACCCTTGCCCTTCAAATTCTCCTGTTCATGTGTATTCTTGTTGAGGTTTCCTTCCCTAGTATATAGTAGTGATGAGCCGAACACCCCAATGTTCGGTTCGCATTCGAACTCTAACAATTTCAAAAGTTCGAGTTCGAACTCGAACACGAACCGAACTCAATGCAACTCAATGGGACTCGAAAGTTCGATTTTTAGAGTGCCCTCCAAGAGGGCATATATGCAAGATATTTGCCATAAAAGGTGTATGGGGGTCCGGGTAGTGCCCGGGGGACAGGAAACAAGGACAAAAAGTTTTTTAAAAAAACGTTTTTAAAGGAACAGTGAGTTTTCCATGAAATAAAGGTTAAGAATAAAAACGAAAAATTCCTTCAAATATCGTGCCTAGGAGGGCCCCATAACCTGCCCGTGAAGTGACGGATTTGTAGGATGTATAGAAACATTTAAAAACAAAAAAATGACATTTCAAATGACGGTAAATGGTTTTCCTTTAATCTATTCATAAACAACTGCTTGGGGCGGCAGCCTGCATGAAAAGAGGAGACGTTTTAGGACACGCAGAACAAGCTTAGTGATTTTTTTTTGGCTAAATTATGGTGAAACTTATGCAGGCTTTGGATGAAAGTAACAATAGGTGCTTTAAAATTGGGCCTTTAGTGTTGGCAACAGTGCCGTCACACAGTAAACCCCTCTGTGGTATTGTGAAAGAGTGCAGGGTTGGACCCTGCGGTCAAATATTAAAATGATATGAATCTGGTACAGGCGTCAGTGCACCCAAATATTGTGCCTATGGTGGCAGCAAGTGCCTTCACACCGTAACCCCTCTGAGGTATTGTGGAAGAGTGCAGTGGTGGAGGTTTTGGTAATGCAGAAGAGATCCCCGATCTATTCAGTTACATCAGCAGCTATAGCAAAACCGGGTCAGCAATGTTTAGGCACTTGTACTGCGCTACTGTATATGGTAAGAATCGGCGCACACCAGTAGCAACAGGAAGCAAATAGAACAGGCTGGGAATACACAGAGAGAATAGTCAAATGGCAGGCAAAGTCGGCAACAGATCGGGTCCTCAGAACAAGCAGGTCAGTAACAAGTATACAAACTGATTCGGTAAGCTAGCGATGCGGGAATAAAGGCTGAGACACACTGAGCGTGTAGCGACGCACAGCGAAGCGAAGCAAACATTTTGCAGGCTTGACTTCACTCCGCTTCGCCTCGCAGCGTGCCTACACTGCATTACGTTTGCTTCTCACCGCACTGGACAGGAATCCACTAACTAAATTATAATGTACACACAAAACCGTTTTATTTTCACAAAGCACATGTTATATAGGCAAAAAAAAGTTTCTACTTAATAAAATACATCAAAGATTATTGTTAAATTAATAGGAATAGTATAAAAATATAAAAAAATGGTAACCCCATATCATATATATTATAGGGACACGAAGCGCTGTGTATAGAGTAGGGATGCATTGATACCACACACAGACATATACGTATATATCAACACGCAGACCTATATATACTTATATATCAACACGCAGATATATATATACACCCACCCACAGACATCAGACCATATATACACATACGCACATGGGGGTGGCATGGGGGGTGGCATGTGGACAATCTCAACTAAATGTGTCCCCCCATTTGACTGATCCCTCCAGAAGAATTGTTGAACCCGACAGAGCAGAGAATATATATATATTATTCTCTGCTCTATCAGGTTCAACATTTCTTCTGGAGGGATCAGCCAAATGGGGGGGGGGCAATTAGTTGACAAAATGTGTGTGTAATACAAGTCTGGATATATATATTTATAAGAATATAGATACATATCTTATCTATGTATATATATCGTACCTGCCCTTACCTTCCCCTATAAATTTGCTAAAAATATACACGCAAAAAAAACAAACCACTGCCTGAGACCCTGCGCAGCCCACATGCCACCCCCCTCTGCCTGGCTGAATGTATCTAATATATATAATTAAATACATTCAGCAAGGTAGAGAAAGAAAAAAAAAAGTTTTATTTTATGTTCCCGGGGACATTTAAAAATGTCGTCAGATTTTATTTTTTTTAGAAATGTGTCACCTTACCTTAGCCTGGTGCTCAGTGGGGGCTCCCTGGATCCTGGTTGTGGGGGGGGGTCTGCCGTGGCCGCAGGGGCAGTGGCTCCCTCCCTGCGCCGCCTGTCTCTGCCACATGCACCCGGGCGGCTAGCCCGCACAGTCGCAGCTCTGTCATCCGGTGGCCGCATGCTCCTCAAGGGGATACTTGAGAGGCCCCGGCAGGCTGCCCTCTACAGTGCCTGATTAGAGGGCTGTGTCTGCCTGATGTTTTAGTAACCAGAATGTTTTATCCCATAGGCTTCAATGTTAAAAATATTCCCGTTTTAATTCAATATCTAATAAACCGTTGCTTATAATATTCTGCAGTAAACAGTCTCTTTAGTTCTAGATTTTTTAGTATTTTTTAAGCATTTTTTATACTTATTTAAAAAAAAAATCAAACTTTTGGCGAACGTCCCAAAAAGTTCGAAGTTCGCAAACTTTCGAACGGCCAATGTTTGAATCGAACTCCGAACCGATCGAACCGAACAGTTCATCCCTAGTATATACAGTGGCAAGAAAAAGTATGTGAACCCTTTGGGATTACGTGGAGTTTTGCATGAATTGGTCATAAAATTTGCTCTGATCTTCATCTAAGTCACAACAATTTGAAAAACACACTCTGCTTAAAATAATACAACACAAACATTATATGTTTTCATGTTTTTATTGAACAGAACATGTAAACATTTACAGTGCAGGGTGGAAAAAGTATGTGAACCCCTAGCCTAATGACTTCTCCAAGAGCTAATTGGAGCCAGGAGTGAGCCAACCTTGAGTCCAATCAGTGTGCTATTATTGGATGTGTTGCGGAAAGCTGTCCTGCCCTTTAAAAACACACCCCAGTTTTGGGTTTACTGGTTTCAAGAAGCACTGCCTGATGTGAACCATGCCTCGCAGAAAAGAGCTCTCAGAAGACCTACGATCAAGAATTGTTGACTTGCATGAAGCTGGAAAGGGTTACAAAAGTATCTCCAAAAGCCTTGATGTTCATGTGTCCACGGTAAGACAGACTGTCTACAAATGGAGAAAGTTCAGCACTGTTGCTACTCTCCCTAGGCATGGTCGTCCTGTAAAGATGACTGCAAGAGCACAGCGCAGAATGCTTAATGAGGTAACGGAGAATCCTAGAGTGTCAGCTAAAGACTTACAGAAATCTCTGGCACATTTTATGACCAAAACTCCACGTAATCCCAAAGGGTTCACATACTTTTTCTTGCCACTGTAGGCCATTGCAAGGACCTTTATCCCAGAGTTAGGGTTCCCTTTCGTTCTGTTCGCCTGCCATTTCCTGTTCCAGTTCTGTTATTCTTGTCTTGTATCTATCTAGTATCTGTGTGCTGTGGTCTATGCATGCAGCCAGCAGCTAACCTGCGTCAAGGGCTGAATATCCTGTACTCAACTCAACTCGGGTGCCCCCATGACATTTGGCACGCAGAGATTGTGTCGACTTCACTCTCTCTGAGACCAATTGCTGTAACGATCCGTCTCAGAGATGCAGCCGATGGATCGTACTACACAGGCACTACGTAACTTGCATATGTAAAGTGCAAAATTCCATCGCAGTTTGAGGCTCCTATGCTACGCAAGTTGTGTAGGAGCATAAATTGGGCAGAAAAATTTAGGGACATCCGGGGTCACAACTACTCGTGGTGAGGTAGAAAATGTGAATAAAATCACCTAAAAAGAGAAATCAAAACTAAAAATGTTATTTAAGGGCAAAAAAGGAGATTCTATTTTTCAATAGAATATTCCTTTAAGTATTGATATGAGCTCAATGTGCCCAATATCTATGCAAAGCTTTCTGCGCCCTCTAAAATGTAGTGCGGCACAGCACAATCTGCAGGCATCAAAGTGAGTTGTTCTAGTCAGGAAATATGGGATCTGCCCAGCTGGGGTTTGTGTAACATCGCCGTGAATTATCTACTGTAGCTGCAATGTTGCCCTGAAAATAAGGGCATATATGCCATAAGGGATACTCCTGGTCCCCTATTTACCAACCATGGGTTTGGTTAGAGAAAGGTTAATTTGGAGACTGGGTAGCCTGTAGTGCAGCCCTCCCACTTCCCATCTAAAAACCCATGGGGTCTAAGGGGTTATTTACATGGGGGGACCCAGAGACCCAGGAGTCCTTCTGTGCAACAAAAAGTTGGTTTTAGTTTAGTACTTTAGTAAAAACAAGGTGCTGCTATAGGCAAATTTGGTTAGAGATACATGTTTTAAATTTGTTTAAGGAGACGCTCTGCACAACAACTTATACAGGTTATACACTCACCTCCTCATTACCCAACACACAGGGGAGCAATGCTTTTAGCTCCATCTGTCCATGCAATTGAACAGCCTTCTTCCTGGGCAACTACATTTTACTGACGTTTCTAGCACTGCTGACAGTATAGATATGTAATCCGTATGGAAGGATGCAGACCAAGAAAGTGTGCTGAGGGCACAACGTGAGTCATTGATTATGTGTGTCAGGGTATGTCAAGGGGTCCCATGGGCACAAATGCCTTGAGGTAGCTTCAGGCACAGGAGAGTTTGTCTCTAGTGTCCTAGAACGTGTGACGAATAGACTTAGGTTTCTGTCATTGGGCTATCCGTCTGAATCTGAATCTAAGGAACCTGTGCATTGACTGGGCCATCCATTTATAAAACTCTGAAGCTTTCAAAAAGCTGACAGCAATCCTAACTTCCTGGTCTCTGCTATTGAAACCCTGTGTTTACACAATGACAGGCAAAGAGCTTTAGTCTCCAGTATTTATGAATCCATAAACTATTTTTCCTTCCCTGACAAGCTACTTTTTATGTTAGTCTGGGAAAGGGAATGTGTCAGGGAACAGCCCATCTGAAGTGAGCAGAATCCTCATTTCTAAAGTCTCAATGTGATTATCGCTTAAGAAAATGCTGTAAAAGTATTAACCAAATTGTATTTACCTCCATTAGTCTAACCACAATTTACTCAGGATGGATAGGTGCTTTCATGGTTGTGGGGAACCATGGTCCTCTTTAATGGAAACATGGGCACCATGGTTCCTGTGTACAGGGAGTAATTTCACAGATGAATATTAAAATGGAAGAGTTTACCTTTGGATAGGCCTAGACCTTGATTCAATACTAAAATTCCCATCGACTTTAATAGTCACTTCTGTAGATAAATCATTTAAAATTCTTCAGACTGATTGTAAATATTCAAGAAAGCTTATCCAAAGGAGTTAGATTGAGGCCATATTTAGTGTGACCTGTAACTGTGTTGTGTCCCTATAAAACCCAGGGCCGTATTAACATAGGGGCAGATGGAGCAGCAGCTCCAGGCCCATGCCCCAGAATAGGTCCACAGAAAGGATAAATTTGTCTGCATTGATGGGCATTTGGACACCTATATCTCCACCTCCATAGCAGCTACAGGGTCATATGTGGTGTCACTGACCGGAAAGGCCAGAGCATGACCTTTCCAATGGTATCAAACATGACCAGGTTTTATGTAACAATAAAAGTAATATAATAAATATTTCTTTATTTTTCTTTCTACTACAGCAATATTTTTCACTTTTCAATTATAAAGGGAACAATGTTTGCTGCAGTAACTCACCATCTCATTTTTCATGTCATTAACAAGCATGGAGGTGATGGTACAATCCATTATTCACAGAATCCACAGAATATTAAGGGTTATAATATTTAATATGTGGGTAAAAGCTTCTTGATCCACGGAGAAATCTGACGCCATTCTGGTGTCAAGAAGGAATTTTTTCCCAGTATGTTGCATATTGACAAGCATTTCAGACTTGGTTTTTTGCCTTCTTTTGGATCAACAGCAGTAGGTGATGTGGGAGAGGCTGAACCCGATGGACGCATGTCTTTTTTCAGCCTATGTAACTATGTAATTATTGCGAATTGTTACATCCAAGAACCTAAAGCGCCGCATGGCAGTGAAGTGCACTGGGGGGAGGGGACTTTGGAACCCTGCGCCACTAATCTTTACACCTCGCAAGGTCAACTGAGGTGTCATCAGACAGGACAGAGTCTGGCCTTTGCATTGATATCAAACATGACAATGTAAAATCTAAAAAACAAAAAACGTTTTTAATTTATATTTTGTTCCAAAGCGATGGTATTGTCCATTTGTCACGTATAAAATGAGCAATACCATTGCTATTACTCACCTTCTCCTTTCCCATGCTGGGAGCAAGGTCAGTGTTTTATACATAGTCATATAATTCATAAAAGCACCATTATCCAAAGCACATGGAAAATATCTAATTTTTTGGTTAAAATTGTATAATTTCTCAGAAAAATGCAGTAACAGGTTCCCATTTCATTTTTTTTAACAAGAATTCCCTATAGAATATATAACCAGAGGTTTGGATGATAAAATCTGAAAAAATTATTTTATACGCTGTGATGACTGAAATCTGATTGGAAATTTACTCACACAGTATCTGCCTGGTTAGATATACCTATATATGCAATATATTAAATAGCCTAAAATATGTTGTCATTTCACTAAATTCCAAAAAAAGCCCACCAAAATATTCAGCTCCAGGCCTATAGAGATCTTAATCCGGCCCTGATAAAACCTATACAATTACGTTATCCTGTAATTAACCCCTCTGTCAGATATAAACCATTTTTTTTACTTTCATCTTTATTGTGATCCAACTGCTGCACACTATTTTATTTCCCTGTTTTTATGTTCTACTTGAATTTGCATGCCTTTGCCATATTGTAAAATCATTTTGGTACTTTCAGAAGTTACACCGCCTCTAGATTGCTCCAGTCTGACATTGTTCCATTTCCCACTCCCAAATTTGTACCTACACGACTTTCCCTGGGCCTGTAAGACTTTCTCTTGATCTTCACCCCTTCAAGAAATCCCTCAAAATTTTACTTTTAAGATTATTTCACAATCTCCTTGAGTAATCTCCGTTATCTTTTCTACCCACATTAGATTTAAATGGAGTCTGCTTCGCTCCATTCCCAATCTACTTTGCACCCTCTTATTCTGTCCTTTCTTTACAATTTTATGATAAAACACTATGGGCTATGTTACATTCTTACCATTAAAACAGGAACACTAAGGTGGAAAACCAGAACCTGCAGATTTCACCTAAGCGTCCCCGTTTTAGCACCCTATTACGAGGCAAGCGCTGATTCAACTGCCTGCCCTGTATCACAGCACTAAGCCCCTGGATACTCGCGGCAGTGCGAGTATCACCTCCTGGAGTCCCTAGAACTCCATAGAGGATTTGAGGCCAGGCTATGTGACCTGGATCTCGGTCCTGCAGATCGTGCAGGGCTGCAGAGTTATTCGAAGGGAGACTGGGGACTATTTGTCAGCACCAGTTCCTAGCTGTGGTTAACATTTTAGTTAACTGCAGCGGTGCGGTAATTAGCGATAGGACTTTGCAATCCTACTGCTAATAAACTCTTTTTGCTCGCAATGTTAAGTATAGGGAGCGAAAAGTACAGTAAGTTCGCTGAAGCGAGCGCAATCCTCTAAACTGTAACGTTCACGTTAAGATTGTAATATTGTAATACTGCCCTATAATTGGTATTCTCAACCTCAAATAAGTTGTTATTCTTTAGAGTAAATCTTCCAGATTTTAAACTGTTTTGACAGGGCCCGTACACAATGGGCTCTATTCCAAAGTTGGTGTAAACTTAACCAGAGCTGTTGTAAACTTCCCAGAGTCATTACAGTCTATGGAGTTGTTAAGTTTACAAAAGCTCTGGTTAAGTTAGCACCATCTATGGAACAGGGCCCATGGTGTGTCTATTTTTAAGTTTGTAATTTAGTTTGTTTACTTTTCCACTCTTTATAGTAAAGTGCTGCAAAAACAGTTGGCACCATATTATTATAATAATAATGACAAAGCTACGGTAGCATTGCCATCAACGTTTAAGTCAAGTAGGAATTCTTGAACTTCGTTACCCCTCTCCATTTGTAGGGTGGACCCAGTTGGCATATGCTTAAAAGATTTGATTTAGGTGTTCACTAATACATTGCCTTCATACATCAAAATAAATATATAATTAGCAAACTGCTTCCCTAAAGAAAAACTCTGATAAATAGATGACTAATACAGTAATATAAAATTTAAGTGTTGGTTGATTGGGTAAGTGTGAGATGCCAGTAGTAGAATTATGCACAGACAATTTTTCGTTTGTGGTTTTTTTTCCTGTTTCAGATCATTTCGATCCATTATTTTTTTTTTTTTTTTACGTTTTCGGTCGTTTGATATCTTACCACGATTCGTATTTTCATACTGATCCGAAAATTCAGACCGGTTTTCATTTTTCGGGTCCATTAGTTTTTCTGTTTTAGTGTTAATTCGTATTTTGGGTTGATTAATATTTCGGTTTTTATTAATTATTTCGTTTTTATTAGTTATCGGAATGTGAAACAGATTAATTACTTAGATTAGGGTAAAAAAAAAAAGGAATATCCCTGCTCCGGAGCCCCGCGGGGCTGCTGTCCTTGGTTCTGAATAGGTTTCAGCACCATGGATAGCCCCGGCAGAACGAAGCCAGACTGAAGGAAGGAAATAAAAAAGAGTTGTGGTCAACAAAGAAAAAAAGCCTTGTTCTAAAATTAATTTGGAATCCAAAAATGTTACCAAAAGATCCTGAAAAAAATCCTAAAAAAAACTATTCTTTTCACTTGCAGCAAAAAGTCTCTAAACGGTTGAATAAATATTTAATAAAAGCGGGGATTTTTTTTTACATTGAAATCTAAAGGATTCGTCTGATTAAAGCTGTCGAACGAACCATCAAAAATCAGGGTTAGAAATTCGGGTTAGACGCTAGGGTTAGAAATTCCAACCCTAATTTCTAACCCTAACTTTTAACTTGATTTTCGGTGGTTCGTTCGACAGGTTCAATCAGGTGAATCCTTTAGTTTTCAATGTAAAAAAAAAATTCCCTTTTCTATTAGTTTCGGATCATTTCTTCCATTTTTTTCTCATTTTGGGTAATTTTCAGTCCGTTTCTTTTAGTTTCGGATCATTTCGTTCTGTTTTTTTTTAGTCTCAGATTATTTTCGGATCATTTTTTGATCCGATATTTCATTTAGTGTTCTTTTTTCATTGTGCTACCGCGATTCTTATTGTCGGCCAACTCATTAATTCGGACGACCAATTTTTCGTATTTGGGAAATGTTTCTGAAATATGAAAACGGTGATTTTCGGCCGAAATTGGGTTTGGAACAAAACAAAATGCACATTTCTAGTCAGTAGCTGATTGGTAGGCCAACATCTTGGTGCATTCCCATGCTTATCCCTCTATAGGACTTGACCCTGAGGTCACTTTAACCTATTTATTGGATGGGACTTCTGCTGGGTGTTCAACTATATATACATTATGTAGGTCAGCGCTACATTGAGAGGGCAGAGCTCATGACCGTGTTTCCCAAACCTGTCCTCAGGACCCTCAACCAAAGCCAGATTTTGCAGATCACCTTGGGGGAAATGCAGACTGAATCCTGCAATCACTGAGCAGCAAATCATATCACCTGTGCTGTGCTTCAGATATCTGGAAAACCTGACCTGTCAGTGGATCCTGAGGACAGGTTTGGGAAACACTGGTCTATGAGAAATGCTAAGCTCTAACTTAACTTAACATTAGCATCACTTTATGATTTTCTGGTCTGGGGAAGATCACTGGAGAAACTTAAAAATCCAGGCTATTCCAGCAAATGCAACAGCTTCTAAGGTATTTTTTTTAAACATTATTTATAATTTTTTAAAACGATCATCTTCATTAAGCATTAAAATGCAGCTCAATTCCAGTCAGGTGGTTGTTCTTGGTCAGGGAATCTTAATGCAATTGTTAATACGCCGTCCATTGAGCGAATTAATATGATTCAGAGCTGGTGCACATAGTGTGTTGTAGACAATACATCACTTTCTGTTTTAGAATTTATATGTTTTAAGTGGATTTGAAGTTAGATTTTGTATTTTCAAGTGCAACTGTACTAATAGGTATTATTGATAAAATTATTTACCTAATGCAAACAGATAGGTATACTGAAATGCTGCTGGAATAATAACACAGAATGATGTTTTAAACACACTTGGCATGGCTGACGGAAGTCTCAATATATTCCTTTTACCTTTGCTGACCTGTTACTCTGCCTTAGGACAGATAGTTATTATAGTTATTAAGAATTGGAAGGATGTTTTAAAACGGTCCGAAAAGCTCAGTGATATGTGACACAAATGACTTTTTTTAGACTGTGCACAGAGATAAATTCCAATGTGTTATAGGGCCTGTCTGTTATATATATATATATATACTCTATGTATATATATTGTAGTATGCATCTTAGTGCTGGAATAAAATATACGTTATATAGAAATCTAGTAATGAGACCTACTGACCATGTAAGTGTAAAATAATAATGTTTCCATGTAAAATAAAGCTGTAACTCTTCCTGCTTTAACATTTAATCATCAGAATTTAAGAAAAAAATGCACGTTTGGTCGTGTTCACCAAATTGCAACCAAGAAGATGTCAAAATATTTATTTATGGGGGCGGAGCTAGACTTGGACACGAGAGGTTGCTTTTTCACGGAGCATCACTACAGAGACTGATATTTGGCACCTATTTTTCGATTTTTGTTGCCAGCCTGGTACATCAGGGATTGCTGACCCACAGGAGACAAGGGGGGACCTCGCGCTGAGTCGAGAGGTGATCTTCTGAGCTCGGCAAACGCCCGGAACGGAGACGACGGCCTAGCAAGGGCAGCCATTTTGGGAGCCTGAGGAGATACCGCAATTTATTGCTGCCACGCCAGCTGCAGGGAGGCATACCCTGGTCCCGACTATCGTACGGATGGGTAAGAAGACTGTGAAGCGGGATGACTCAGTGCCGAACCCAGGCCAACGTGACATCCGCGACTCCTTAGGTGGTGGGCGACTGTTCGCCGCGGGTCTCCCTTCCCCCACCCTGCCTCCGGGATACGGTTCCTCTGACGAGGATGGCTTCACCTGGTCGAGAGGGAGCGGTGATGAGGCCGACCTGCCCTCCTCGGCGACTTCGTTCCAGGACCAGAAGGCCAGGAAGACCTTTGTGAAAAGGGCAGCTAAGGCTGGGGTCAGACCAGCGCACTTTTAACGTGCGTTCTGGCGCACATAATTACGGCCACACTAGCAGCAGATGACGGGCAATGACAGACAATATACGATGTACGGCCGCACAAAAGTCCGGCCGTGCAACGCAAGTGGAATTTGAACGCATTTTTTTGAGAACGCTGAACCGCTAGTACTGACGTACTGAGTGCGCAGCTGCGGCATAGCGCCGTGTTTGCGTGATTAGGGGATGTCAGACGCTGCTAATGTCCAGCCTACATAACGTCCAGACGCAAAAAGAGTTTTATTGACGATCCGTACAAAATCACGCCCGAAAATGCGCGTCGTCTGACCGTTTTTGCGCATTCCGTGAAAAAATATGTCAATGCGTTCGGACGCACTTTTTCCCGTTCGCGGGGAAAAATGCTTTCGTCTGACCCTAGCCTAAGGCGGCCCGCCGACGGGCAGTACTCTCTGTTTCTCCCGATGCTGCAGCCGTCCAGACAGCCTCGTCCGCCTTCCTAGCAACTACCCCAGGGGAAGATGTTCAGCTTGCGACTAAAGGCGACATCAAAAGAATGATGAATGACATGCGGGCAATGTGAAGTGCTGGCGTGGCGGGGGTTAAAGCTGAGGTGACCCTGGTACAGGAGCATATAGTAGACATTCAAGCACGAACAACGACTGTGGAGAACGCGCATATTGCCTGTAAGGTGGAATTTCTTCAGCTACAGGTGGAGAATTTGTCGCGTACGGTGGAGTCGTTGGATGCCCGTCGGCGTAACATACGTATTCGGGGGGTCCCGGAGTCATTGCAGCCTGAGGTGACGTTGGCAGGCCACCTACTGAAACTCCCTCCTAAGGCTCCAGAGACTTTTGGCATGGCAATACGTGTCCGGAAATTGGCGGCAGCCCCGGAGACGGCGCCGCGAGATATTATTGCGGTGGCGCGGGAGATACCCATGAAACTAAAGCTGATGTCGCTGCCTTCGGCGATGGGTCTTATTGCCTTTGAATCCTACGTGGTGTCTCTGTATAATGATCTGCCCTTCCTGACGCTGGCGGCGCGCCGGAGGTTCCGGGAGGTGGCAACTTGTCTTCGGGCTAAGGGGGTTCGATACAGATGGGGAGCAGCTGGCACCCTGCTCTGTACACTCGACAATGTGCCGTATATTTTTGGCACCCCGGATGAAGTGTGGCCGGTTTTTGCCTCCCTGGGAATTCCCAGAGGTCTGGAGACCGTAGTGGTTGGTGCTTCGGCTTCATCCTCTCTGGATCCAGGCTGAGTGCCTGCTGTCTTCCACCTTCGCCCCTGATGCTTGAGAGTCCGGGAGCCCATAATCGGTTTGATCAATCCCCCCCAAATGTTTTTTATCCCCTTATTCCCTTTCTCCGTTGGCTGAGACGCCCCAGTTGGATATTTGTGACTTTTATCTTACGTTTATGGAGGTCTTTTGTTGTTCATCACTATGTTAATCCACCTTTTGCATTTATCCCCCCCCCTCCTTAATTCAGAGAGGCTGTAAGGCACCAGCGTGACAGGCAAGGTTCCGAACCCAGGATGCAGTGACACACGGAGACCAGGTTAGGGAAAACAGGGGTTTATTGTCAGGTTTCAGATAAATAATAAGTCCAGGTTATGCAGTATGAAGGGCAGCACTTAAGGAGAGGGACCAATGGCATATGCAATCTTCGGTGGACACAAAGGGATGCAGGAGACACAATACAAGGAGACACAGAGGGTAGACACACGTAGGAGACTTACTGGGGATACAAGACAGGACAGGAAAAGGGCTGAATGGTTTCTTGATTGCTGAGGAATCAGGTGACAGATGATCAGCGGGAAACCAGGATGCAGGGGTCTACGATGAAGTCTCTGGATGGCTCGGGAGACTTGATGCAGAGAGCAAGCACAGGATAGAGTCTGGATCAGTGTACTTCGCTTGCTGGCTCAGGAACCATAATGCTGAAGCCTTGCCTTCTGCCTTCTGGGTGCTCCACCCTTAAGGAAATAGTCTCTCCGTGGATTAGAGGCACCTGTTAGGCCTGCAGTGCTGAGAGCAAGGTGGGACATAGGATACGCCGTCTTGTAGAAGTGCTGCCCTGCATTCAGGACAACGCAGCACCAGGTTTGCCTTTCTTCCGTTTACGGCAGGCTTTACATGGGGTGCTGGGGGGCTCCAGACAGGGGTCCTGACAGACGCTTTCGACACAACTCTTTCTTTTTATTTGCTGATATTCCCTGGCTGGGGATAGATTTGAGACATTCCTTTTTTTTTTTTTTTTATCTCGCCGAAATATTTTTGACGAATTTTGCTACAAACCTCTCTCTTTTTCCAACATTTTTGCTGACTCTTTATGCGGTCCCCCTCCTTTTTTATGTTATCTATATTTCTTATGAGAGTATACTATCTGGCCTTGCGTGGCTGACTATGACAATCAATCTGTGACCTTTATTTTTTTACAAAATAAAAAATATATAAATATATACACAGAAAATAAATATGTAGGAAATAGTCATTATGTTACATGTTTACAGGTGCATTCTGTATTGAGGTATGTTAATAGAGATTCTTAAGTGACTTAAGACTGGGGGAAGATTTGATGGCGTCTGGGAGGTAATTCCATATTTGCGGTGCTCTGTAGGAAAATGAGGACCGAGCCACTGTCTTTTTGTATTGTGGTATTGTATGTAAGGTGCAGGTCCTGGATCGGAGGTTATAGGATGAGGGAAATATGTTTTATATATAATATTAACTGTGATAAATATTCATTTTCTTTACGAACGGCAATAATTGCCGTCTATAGAGTATGGGTTCTTTTGTTTATTCTACTTTCCAAATCTGAAGTATCTTCTTATAGATACATAAATTGTGCATAAAAAAGGCACAAATATACTTTAAATCTAAAACATTCCCAATTATAACCCCTAAATTAAACCACAGCTGTATTTGCTCATGTTGACTTCCCGAAATGTTAGACAGTTCAGCAAGACCAGATTTCTGGGTAGGCATTAGCTGTAGCAGCCTATCAAAGTAATTGCCATACCATGAACAAGAAGTAAATGGTCAAACATTTACTTTGTATCTTTCTCTTCTTCTCTGTTTCCTCAGAGAAGAGAAAGCGGAATCAGAGATTCCAGTGCCACAATCTATTTAAAGTCCTCGCTCATTCTATATATATATTACACCAGGAGGACAGCACTCAACCCTTACTAAGCCTAATGGGTGGTTCCTTCTCAAGGCAAAAAAATATAACCAACCAGGAGGAGAGCACACCAATTCATATGTTCAACAACTTTAACAGTAGCTCATACATTTAAAGATCAAATAGATTTCATAGACTCTTATAACTCTTAACACTTTCAAGATTTTAACAATTTTTAATTCATTGAAGAATTTTCACAAATGTGTAAACCTAAGCTCTGTTTAAAAATGATGGAAATTTAGTTCACAAAATATGGCCATACATTGCTTAAGCCTGTCACAACGCCAAAGTAACCCATCAATGACAGGTCCTATTCTTGTCACCTAATGACCACCATTATGGGATTGAGTTACTGAGGACATAATCCTTTCTGGAGCTCCTTGCAATTCAAGGTTAAATAAAACCTGCGGATGAAACACCTGTGACAGTGATGGGTGCTTACCAGGGGGTTGTCAACCCTTTTCTTACAAAATACACCAAGAGGTCAGCATTCAACCTTTACTAAGCATAACGAGCGGGTGCTTCTCAAGACAAAAATATAACAGAAAGGATCCTATCCTCAGTGTCCTGTGTACAGCGGCACCGCGAGTATCACTTACTGGAGTCCATAGAACTCCATGGAGGTTTGTGCTTCTGGGACCGCGAGATCGCTCAGCAACGCAGAGTGATTGTGGAGGGAGACTGGGACTATATGTTTTCAGTCTCACTCTGCTCCCGGGGACAAGAAGCAGCAAATCGGGCCAACGTTCTCACCACAGGATAAGAGGTGAGTATGGAATTTATTGGGGGGGTTTAGAGGGTACTAAATGATTTTGCAAATGCGGAATCCTTTAACGTCAGCTTTTAGGAGTAGCTAAAATTTTGCCTTGCGCACCCCTGTAGTAATTAATGATAGGACTTATCGAAACGCTAATTAATGATTGCTCTCCCCATGTTAAGTATAGGATGAGCAAAGTATAGTAAGCTTGCGGAAGCTAGCGCAAAAAATGATGCATGAGGTGATTTCATACGGGTTTAGCGTCAGGAAGGTGGCATGCGTTAAAGTCACTTATCCTGGAGATAACGCTTACACATCCGACTGCTAATGTTAGCGTTCACTAGGAAATAGTGCCCAATATTATTATTATTATTATTCTTTATTTATAAAGCGCCAGCATATTCCGCAGCGCTTTAAAATATCTTTTTAAATTTTTTTCAAAGACCATTTATTATTATTTTGTGCAAAAGCCTTTTTTTCTTTTTTCATGACTTTTTGTATTTTATGTATTTTTTAGATTTTTTTTTAAAGGCTTATTTATTATGTATGTAGATTATTTATTATTAGGAGACTTTTTTTTTTTTTACTGTTTTGTTGGAATTCGCCGATGCCTATTCTGAGGTTAACGGCGCAATTCGGCAGTTTTCGTCGACAGACGATAACTGCTTCGATGACTTCAATTTCGGCAAAATACAGTGACCATTTGCTAAAATTGTGAAATCACCGTATTTTCAGTGAAATGGAATCGTTGAATTTGTGTGATTTCTTTGTGAATAGACTCTTGGTATTTAATTAGTCAGCTGTCACACTACTGACTAGCAAGAGCTACAGGTGATAAACAAATCATCACCTGCTATCAGAATCCATAAGAAATTGGGTTAACTATAAACGGAATATTATCTACAAAGTACTATTATATCAATTCAGCCTGACATGGGTTCTTTAACTCCTTAAAGACCAATGACAGAACTGTTCCGTCATAAATGCATTGAATTTAAAGACCCTTGGTCCTTACGGGATTAATACTAAAAAATAGTGTTGTTTGCGATTCGTTATAATGTGCAAATGCATTACAGGAGATTACTGAAGCATGGTGAGAGTGAGCGAGAAGTGCATGCTTTTGCTCCGTTTTCACAGTCACACGTGAATTTAAGAGTCCATGGTATATTGCTGATCTTTATAAATACATGATTGCTGGTGGTAGTCCCATACACATTTTTGAGGACAGTTACTGACCATTGTCTGTGTACACAGTCAGACAATTACTCACCATTTTTTCTTGCCTGTTTGGATTAATGTATTGATTTTAAGAGTTTTTACCACTGAGCACTGTAATGGAAGTGAGTCTCTGTTAATCCTTTATTCATTACGGATATTTCATGTGGTGTTAGCTCCTTTTGATGCCTATTCATAAAAGAGGGAGGCGCATTCAGGACTCGGCTGAAAAGCAATTCATTCTAAGCTCTTGCAGTAATATACATCACTATGTACTTTTAGTGATTGATTGCCTTTGCTCTCTGTTTATATGTCATCTCTGCGCTCTTCCATTAGCAATGGCATTGAGTCTTGCTGTCCTTTGTTCCTGCATTGTTGCATTTACCCCCGTATTTAATGGCGGTTTTGCACATTTATTTTAAAAGGGGTTACAGCAGATGAGCTACATCTTACTATTAATTGGAACTTTGGAATTTTGTTGTATTCTTTTTTACAGAATTCTAAAACAAATTACATTGTAACTGTATATGCATAGTTTTCAGCCTTCAGCATGGCAGTTGGAGAGTAAGGTATATAAGGTTTATTCACTAAAATGTGATTTTAAGAAATTACATGGGTAAGTCACATTTGTGGTCCTAATGAATGGAAAAATATCATCTTTCGTCTGTCAACTCTTTACAAATTCCGAGACTGGTGAAGAAAACCAAATGTGTTAACCATGTACAAGGGTGTCGTAATCAGCCCTGCGCATAATTCTCTGGCATCATATGCATGACATAAAAGCCTGTGAATTATTGGGATTGATGATGAGTGCATCCATACCTGCTTGTCTAACACATACAGTGAGGGAAAAATTATTTGATCCCCTGCTGGTTTTGTACGTTTGCTCACTGACAAAGAAATGATCAGTCTATAATTTTAATGGTAGGTTTATTTTAACCCCTTCACGGCTGAGCCATTTCACGCCTGTGTGCTGAGCTAATTTTTACCGGTTTCGCTCATCATGTTTAAGCGCGTTTTGAAGTCACATTTCATTATACGACCCAGACATATCATATATCGATCTTTCCGTCAGACTCGGCAGATTCATAATATATCATTATTATATGCATACGTCATGTCCTGCCAGAATATTATAACAAAAAACACGATAAAATTAGAATTTTCAATAATTTACAACGTGTAAAGGTTTTTTTTTTAACATTTTATCGCCCGAGCCTTTGCGGTTATATTTTCTCTGGGTTGCGCTTCTTAAAAATATTAGAAATGGGGACTCCTTAAATTTTTTTGGGGGGGGGGAAATTACATAATTTTTAGCAAACCCCCCATAGAAAAAATCATTAGTGCAGCATCATTGTTCACATTATAATTGAAATGGGAGCAATATTGCTGCATTAATAAAACAAAAAAAAACAATTATTTATATATTTTTTTCCTTTACATCTAACATGGTCATGTTTGGTATCATTGGAAAGGCCATGCTCTGGCCCCTAGCTGCCATGGATCTTGAGATAGGGGGATCATTATCTCCACCGTAGGTGGCAGCTAGGAGTTAACTCCTGAACTGATGTCATCGCGTCCATGTGCGATGATGCCAGTAGGCAGGGGGACATCTTGGATGTCGGCCAGCTCCGAGAGGGGACCGCAATACGGCACCTGTTGGTTCCGTAACGACTGCACAGAACAATGAATCAGAGCTATGCTCCTGCACAGATCAAGTCCATCTGCTGCCTTTTTGAGAACACTCGCTAAAGCAGTTGGTCTCAGAGAGGGTGATGTCAGCAAACTTTCTGTGAGCTGACGTCATAAGGGGCCAATTTGGTGACCGGCAGCTGGGAAAAAAAAAATCCCAGTTGCTGGTGACGTTTGATGTGGTGGAGAAAACTCTTCAATGTCACCTAGCGGTTTCTGCCAGATTGGGAGAGCTGGAGCGAGAAGGTGGGGCACTCCTCACATCCTATAAATATTAAAACTGTAAAGTGGTCAGTATGAGTGGAGTGTCCTTTTAATTATATAAAACAGAAACAAGTTTATGAGAACACTTATTATTGGTCTGCTCTTTATTTTGTCCCCTGATCATATGTCATAAGGTTTTAGTTTTATGGCGTCATTAAACTATGTATAGGCAAAACAACCTACATCCACAGGAAAAGTCAGCGAAAACTGAAATGCCATTTATTAATTACAATAATAATAAGGAGCATCCGAAATGTTCAGGGAAGACCTTAATGTGGGAAAGGTAGGACCAAGTTGTCCTCCTATCAGTGTCCTTCCCCCCTTGAGCTAAACCTATGGAGCCATGTCTACCTTTTTGCTGTTTTCAAATTGTTGACTTTCAGAGCTATTTACATTTAATGAAATGGAGTACTGGGTACTCAAGCAGTGATTCTATTTTACATCACTAACATTGTAACAAAACACAAAGGGCCAGAACTCAACCTGGCCGCAAAGCACAGTGCTCAAGCCGTATAGCATAATGGATCAAGCTTTGTGTTTCATTTAACTTCTCGTATTCCATCCCTGATGCAAGCTCAGCTTGCATGGCAGATGTAGCACCAAATTACAGTACATTAATGCCTCCTATACTTTGTGTGGGAGAGGCTAATGTGGCCCTGGGAATAGAGAATGAGCTATCCCAACCAGCTCGTTCTCCATCTGCGTCTGACGTTATTACAATTTGAATAATGTTTTTCAGACCCTGGTGTTACATGGTTTCGTTTCTGCACCATCACATAACACATCGAGCTAAACCCAGCTAAAAATCCCATACTCACCTCAGATCCCTCAGAGGCAAGAGTGGCGCTATCCGCCTCTTTCTCACTTTGCAGGCAGAGGAACACTGGGAGAAAATGGTTCCTGGTGTTATTCCACGTATCCCTCCAAAGGCCCGGCTGTTTCTCACTCGGGCATGTTCTCCTTTGAGTCCATGAAGTGCTATGGACTCCTGGAACTGATAACAGTGCGGCCCTTAACGCCGCTTGTGTTATCAGATTGCAGCTTGAAAGTAGTACAACTCAAGCTGCTGGCAAAGTGATTTGGTCGTAATTCAGACATTAAAGGTGAGCTGCAAATGGAAAACAGCTGTTGCAAACGTTTTCCATTTGCATCTTGCCTTTAACGTCTGCATTGTGATCACGCCTAAAGTGTCTTCAGCAGCGAATTTTAAAGAATCTCACAAATGCTGCAAGTTGATCATGTATCCTAAACATGCTATAGGTAGGACCAATTACAAGTAATTATAAAGTGTCAACAGATTCGGATCAGAATGATACCGACAGTACTATGGTTAATAGATACATAAACTATCATCTTGATGCAGCATTTTGTTTTCGGCTTGATTGATGATTAAGATGCACCTGTCATGCCCAATGGAAGTTGGGCTTATCTGACAGGATATCCTATACATATTTACAATATATGGAAACTGAACTATTCCCTGGCAATAAACAATCCGTGTCACTCAATTCCAGTGTCATGTCGACAGGACATCCCTTCATTCAATTCTTGCAGCTGATTGACCGCCAACACAATTGCCGCCACTGTGGGCCATTCACAAAACAAGTTCTGTCCACAGAGGGTGAAGATAGAGGCGTCCGTAGCTAGAGCGGGTTAAGCACAACCTGCAATATCTAATCAGGGGATGAGATATATTGATCTTTAAGACCAATGCATTATCCATCTCCTGGTGGAATATTGCAGACAAAGTTCTTCTGGCCAGTACAGGTGCGCTATATGCTTGCTCTCATGGGTAGCTGTGCATGTTGGGGAAATCTGGAATTTCTTTCTTTGGAACTAAAATATATTCATTAAGGCTTCTTCAGTTATTGTTTTTTTAAGCATTTTGTTTGTTGTTCTATTTTTTTATGCATTGTGATTCTTTAGGTCAAATTATGTTGCATATCAACTAAGAGATAGCTGGTTTTCCTGGTACTGACTTTCTGCTTCTAGAGGTTCAAGGGCACAGCCATGGTCTCTCACTTTGGCACCTACAATTTAAAATGGGAAGATCCTGCTCTCATCTGCCACAATTCATATTGAAACATGATGTTTTTGAGATGTGTTTTTAAAAGAACTTGGACTTTGTGATTTTTGCTTTATTGAATTTAGCCCATTGACTTTATGCATATACATGAAGGACAGTGTGTAATTCTGTTAGCAGCAGAGGGATGCAGGAGATTGTGGCATCCTATGGCTCATGGGGCCAGAAGTGAGTATAAGACTTTTTAGTAGGGGTGCCCTGATTGGCCTTTTGTGGCCGCTGATCCGAGTCTGCCGCTAAAGGATGCCAGGGCCTTGAATTTTACCGAAGCGTCTTCCCTGCCTGCTCACAGTGAAGATGCTGTAGGTGTGCGCAGAGCCACTGACTGTTACTGTGTTAAATCTGTGTGCAGCTTTCGGCATTCTCTGTAATGCCACCCATACTCATCACAAAGGGTGAATTTCCACTGCACACAGCTTTCAGTAACAAACAGCAACTCTGCACACACAGTCTTCAGTAGAAGCAGGCAGGGAAGACAGTCCCATGAATGCCGAGGCAGCGGTCTCAAATTCCGGCATGCCGCAGACTCTTGAAAAAGCTGATCCACAAAAATTGGCATGATCGGGCCATGATGCTGATCCTTAGGATCGGTACGGGACATCCCTACTTCTTAGAGTAATTATTTCTGTGGTCAGTGAAGCAAAATCACTGACTGGTTTTGGGATCCAGTCATTATTCATGACTAATTGCAAGCAAGAATAACGGACAACATTGAAATTGCAGGTTATCTCTGACCACACCTTAGCGCAAGTGACGTAAGGCCCATAGTTTTTAAGTCTCCGACGGATCTCTTCCAATACATGAACACAAGGAGCTCTGTTCCCTTCCAGCAAGTAACAGTGGGCAGCCAATTAAAAAAATTAAAAAATGTGAGCCATTAGCACATCCATGTAACCGGCTATATTATGAGTGATTTTTAGACCCTGAACTTCACGTAGAGGTAGAACAGGTCTGATACACTCATGAAATGCATTCTATGCAATAACATAAGTTACCTCAAACCCATTTGAGGCTCTTTTGAGCACCATGCGCACAGGAGCCATCGGGTTGTGGCCTTCTCATTGGAATGCCTCACTCGTGTTGCATTACAACTCTCTTGGCAATCATAAGATCCCTGAATGTGTGAAATACTGTGATTTGTGAACAAACATAAAGACGCTAGCAATAAGATCATCACTATTTTAGTTATTTTAGTAAAATGTTAAACATTATCGAAACAGCAAATAAGTGATAAATGTCTACATTTATACAAAAGAAGTCTGAGATTAGAAAAATATACAAATATCGGGCTAATCGCTGCCCTTTTACATAAAAATATACAATATCACTTCTGTTTGCAGTATACAGTGCTGCATGATACCAATTGTGTTTCAAAAGTAACTGATTTATGAATCATATTTTCTATAATTAAGTTATGTTTCCTTTGAAATATATGAAGTGTAGCAACGCACAGCTCACTGCATGGCAGATATTAAAGAGTTAGTAAAAGCATGGTTGAAACCCAAAATATAAAGGTCTGTAGTTCTCAATCCTGTAATATACACTAGATAGTGGTTGTAACTCAATCTCTTTTATGCAACCCAAAGGCGCCCTATCTACAAATGACTGGTATCACTAGAGCCGAGCTGGGGAATAAAATGTTGTAAAAATACAGAAAGAATAAAGAATGGACACACTGTGGCTGTAAATGTGGACTTGTTGTTTCTCAATTTACTGTCAGACTTGCTGACCATTTGGGGGACTTTCGTTGTTTTTGCGGGGATTTTTTTTATATATAAGAATCACAATCAGGTTTATCACAGAGAAGGGATGGTTGATCTTTATGCTTTGACCAATTTCTTCTGTAGCTATAAATTGCAAACACTGAAAAAACCCACTTAAATAATGAATAAAGAGGACGAAAGCAGCAAATCATCAGGCCGTACCTTATCTCCAGCATCTAAAATGAGCTCTGCGTAGCGTTCAAGTGTAATACCATTATCATCATTACAAAGATCCAATTAATCGGCTCACCATACATGTTTAAACTGGTCGGAACGCATGAGAGAGTAACGTGCCTGATCATAATCCCCTTCACCAATGTGGAAATGTTCCCTATGAGTCTCCAATCATTAGGCCAACAGAGGTGAAGATAAGCTCATCGACAAGTGAGAAAGGCAATAATTTATTTTGTATCGACGGCTTATGACAAATCAAGCCACAGTCACTGCTACACGCCATGGGACACCACGAAGGAAGGCAGTGACGGGTGGAGATAAAATCCTTTCACAGCTCATTTAGTCCAAATATAGCCACCTGGGTGGCGAATTGGTTGAACATACCGGCACAGGCATTCCTACACAAAATGAGATCACTAACAGACAGCCAATATAGGGGTTCTCACAAGACATTAATCAGCCAGGTTCGAGCTGTCAAAGCAGCCAACCTTGGGGACAGAGAATAAATCAGAATAATAATGATGAGAACAAAAGTATAAAAAATAAACCTTTAATTCTTCTAATGTTTTTTTACTTTTCCATAATGAGATTTAGCTGCGAGAAAATGAAGGTAACTCTTGGAGTGCCATTAGCTCTGACAATCATACTGAAAGGATAACATTTGCTGCTGAAGGAGTTAAACGAGCAGGAACATGTCTTCCTTACTCTTTACATGATTATTAGTAACTGCGGTGAGGTAATATATTTATGGATCAAGGGCATCCCACTATCTCCTACCCCCTCCTAATTCATCCATCCTGCTGATCTAAGGTCACAATCAAATCAAATAAATGATGCTCTGTTTTCCTCTGCTGACTAGCACAATACAAATCATATTTAAATTCCTTTTGTTCCTTTTTTTGTAAGGCGCAGTGGTTGTCTGCGAGGCAGGCATGGCATACTGCTTTCCAAAACACAAGAGTCAAACATTTATTTAGATTTAAAAAAAGAGAACTGAAATACGGCCATTTTTATTTTTTTTGCAGTCGTCAAAGCTCGCGTTCGATATTCCAGAAGAGAATGTATTATTTCTAGCTTTCCATATTAAAGATACAGAGAATATTGAACATAAATACATGTGTCTATTTATGCAATCCCCAAAATGATTAATTTATTTAAAGAGCATTTACTACTGGTTGAGAATTAAATCCCGAAGGCCTTTTTATTTATACAAAAGTCTTAAAAAGTATACTTTTATTTTATTGCCAGTGACACTTTAAATTATTACTTTGTGCTCTTGCCTTTATCTTTTGACACATACTTTTTATTCACAAATTTCACTTTTTGCCATGTATGGTGTATGCACCAGTTTCCTTGGTTTGCATTTCTTCCAGAGCAACCTTACATATAGATTGGGAGTTCTACCCTTCTGCAGCTTGCGACCACATGTTAGAAAAAGTCTTAATATTGCAGTTTGTCCCTGTTTATGCTGACAGTGTTAATAGCCCCTTAACCCCGGGCTAGTTGTGCCCAGTGGAGAGGGGCCTTAACGCCAACTGGGGTGTATGAGTATGCCCCGTTTGACGGCTGCTGCGGCAGGCCACTCCTCCGATGCGCCTACGCAGCTGACACGCATTGTGCGTTATTGGCTGCAGGGGGACAGCCTAAGTTCAGGCTGTCCCGCCGCAGCCAATAACGTGCACCAACTGGTGGGCACGCCTGTTGTGGCCATTAGACGCCCCGTGGCAGGAAAGGGATAAGCTGTTATTAATTTACTACAGTCACAGAGTGGGAAGGGAAAGGCAGTGTGTATTCTTCAGGCTGTAGTTGACAAGCACAACATTATATGGTTTTGGAAAAGTGGAGTGAAGCACATTTTAGAAGACGTAGGGCTAAATTACACAGACAAAGCTAAAAGTTTCCCCATAGCGTCCCCATTTCAGCATTTGATTCCGGGGCAGGCTCTACCTCAGCACCTTGCCCTGGAACGCAGCGCTACCCACAGTGATGCTCACAATAGCGCTTCTGCACCAGCGCGAGTATCACTTCCTGGAGTCAGTGGCGTCGTAACGTGGGGGCGGGGGGTGCGGCCCGCACCAGGTGACACCCGCCTTTAGGGTGACACCGTCACCCTAAGGGCGGGTGTCTCACCCACCGCCCGCCACCGCCGCCACCGCCGCGGATTCGCTCCGTGCGAGCGTCCGAAGCATGCAGCTTCGGCGCTCGCCTGGAGGAAATACGTCACCAGCCAATCGCGGCTGGTCACGTGGCTCCCCCAGACGAGCGCCCAAGCTGCGCGCCGGACGCTCAGAAGGAGCGAAAAACGCGGCGGAGAGGTGCTGCCTGGGCCGCTATCCATGTGCTGGGACCAGGACCAGGAGGTGAGCTGGGGCAAATCCATGAGCTGCTGGGGCAAATCCATGGGGGCCTGGGGCAAATCCATAAACTGCTGGGGCAAATCCATAAACTGCTGGGGCAAATCCATGAGCTGCTGGGGCAAATCCATGGGGGCCTGGGGCAAATCCATGAGGTGCTGGGGCAAATCCATAAACTGCTGGGGCAAATCCATAAACTGCTGGGGCATATCCATGAGGTGCTGGGGCAAATCCATAAACTGCTGGGGCAAATCCATGAGGTGCTGGGGCAAATCCATAAACTGCTGGGGCAAATCCATAAACTGCTGGGGCAAATCCATAAACTGCTGGGGCAAATCCATGAGCTGCTGGGGCAAATCCATGAGGAGCTGGGGCAAATCCATAAACTGCTGGGGCAAATCCATAAACTGCTGGGGCAAATCCATGAGCTGCTGGGGCAAATCCATGTTATTTTTTTAGAGACCTTTTTGATCCCGGCTCTAAATAAATTCCCAAGGCCAAAATATACTTTGTTTATTTTATACATTGAAAAGTGGAATTCCGCAAAAATTCTCTCATGTTAATCATGGTCTTCCAAAACACAAGCTACCAACCTCTCCATTAGTATTGCAAAGGAAATGTTCCATTAATTTGTGTCATATTAAACTCTAACGCCTTTGGGTGTCAATGCACAAAGAATTTGACAAATTACAAATTTTGGTGCTGATTTGCATGTTCATAATCATGTGTCGAAGAATTGGTTTACACTGTGAATATGAAGGCATTTGAAACGAGCTGAGACAAGCTGTCACAAGACAGAGCTATGGAGACAATTAATGCTGAGGTTGATTGTGTGTATGAAGTTGCGAGATTCTTTTTGTGGTTTGCATATTGTGAGCAATGAAGCATTCCAACAATATGAATGTGTTAAAAAGTTACTTTGCTCCCTTTGCAGTAATTATAATCTTGTGTGTATGATAACAGTGAACACCGTATAATCTATTTTGGTTATTTTTCTTCACAAGCCATATAAGGAATATTTAACCACACGTAAAACTTATAGTATTCCTATGCACTTCCATAATCATCATAGAAACCACCAGTACTCGGTTTTTGTTCATAGGTTAAAAAATAAAAAAGTTCTAAATTATTATAACTTTTAAAAAACTAAGGGCACCATTACATTCTTGGCGCTAACGTTAGCGCTCACCTGAGTGAGCGTTAACGTTAGCCGTGGTGGCCCTAGCGCGGGCGCACCATATTACAATCCAAAGGCTAACGGGTTAAAAAACTCGTTAGCGATGGAATCTTGTGCTTTTCAGGGCGAGGTTACCGTACTTTGCGCTCCATATACTTAACATGGGGAGCGCAGAGTGTTAATTAGCATTAGGATTACAATATACTAACACTAATTACGTCCAGCTGCGGTTACTGAAAAGTTAACCACAGCCTGGACCTGGTGCTAACGGATTCCGCTACTGCAGAATCTGTCAGCACCAGCAGAAACCCCCCCCCAATAAAATCAGATACTTACCTCTAATCTTGTGGAGAGGACCACGGCTCCAACCACCTCCTCTGTCCGTTGGGAGCAGGGAGAGACTGGGGGAAAAAGACCCCAGTCTCCCCCTGCAGATCACTACAACGACCTGCCGGATCTCGTCATGTGACCGGCGCCGCCTGCCTCAATTGAGTCCTATGCCGCGCGCATCCCGGGGCTTAGCGCCTGATAACGTTGCAGGCAGCTTTTTTAGCACCTGTATCATATCGCGCTAAATTGGGGGCACAAAAGAGAAACCTGCAGGCACAGCTACCCAACATTTATTAAATGAAAAATCATGGTTAATATATTTGACATTGAAATTGTTAGTTTTATTGCATTGGTTTTTGCATTAACTGTCGCGAGCTTATTGTACTTTGCGCATCCTATACTTAACATGGTGAGCGCAGACATACATTAGTGTTTCGATAAACCTAGCGCTAATTTTAGCACCTTCTAAAAGCTGGTGCGTAATGATTCTGCAAATGCAAAATCATTTAGCACCACCTAAGGCCTGTGTCGGACGAATTCAGTGATCACGTCCGCGTCGCCGCACAGTTTAACGTCCGTCGTAGCATAGAATCATGAGCAATAGAGACCCACACACGAAGTACGTGCGCACCGAACTGCGCACGCGGCAAATGGACGCAAGTTAGACAAGAACGTAAAACCGCTAGACGGACGCGCAGAGTGCGCCACGTCCGCGTAGCATTCTGTGTGAGCGTTGAGGAGATGTCAGACGCAGCGCAATTGCGACGTCCAGCACCTTGACGCACAAAATGGCTTTTCATATCCTTTTCAAATTTTTATAATTTTTCATATTAATTTTATTTCCCATAGTTATTCTTTCTGATTATATATTTACGAATATCCTGTCTGCTTTTTATGACAGATTAGCTAATGACACAAAGCGTACCCTACATCTTTTTTTACATATTACTGTTATAAACAGACTGGAACTAATAAATAACTGATTATTTCATTTCAAGCAACTATGTCAGGTTTGACTCCTTGGAATTTTTGAGAGGAGGGATAATTTATTTTGAAGGTAATTACTCTTTACAGAAAATATTTATTTACCTATTCAAATAAATGCTTATTTATCCCTATTTGGTTTCATACAAAACTTTTCAGAAAGAGTTGTATTGCACCCTTAGTCATACAACCTTTATTTAAATGTGGATTTAATTAGTATTGTTTTATGTTTTAATGAGTCTTTAAAGTCTTGTGATGAGCCGTCTCCGTAATTATGGTATTGAAGTCATTCAGTTAATGCATACTTTTATAATTTACCTTTCTTTCAACTGTAAATTTGTGAAAGTTGCTTCTGCAGAAAATAATTTCATTTTGTTTTTTGCTATTAAATATTTCCATTTGCATTCAAACCCCTAAATTAACATTTTTCCGTATTTGAAAGAGTGATAGTTTTAATACTTTGGAAATTCTGCAAATTAGTGATTCTTGCTTTATTTAAAATAAGTTTTTTTTTATAGTAACCTGTATATCTGTCTACAGCCATTATAAGGCTTTTAATGGTTTTGTGCTGATCTATAACTGAGTGGGAATTGAACCATTCTTGGAGCTTTCAAATGGATTTTAATGTTATTACACACTTTCTAAACTATTCTTTCATTACAATGTGGTTTAACCATAACATGAAAAATCTAGTGAAATGCATCTGGTTCCCAAAAACTAAGAAGTGTTGGATCTGGACAGGGTTAAGTGAGAATAAGGGACATACAGCGCTCCGTTCACTAAGAGGCATGTAGATGCTGATAAAACAACTCAGCAGAAATCTCCTTGTTGTACTTGGCTAAATGCATAGAGAAATGGCTAATATTCCTGATTTAGCCAAGGTTTTCCTAGCAGATTAGCCGAGCCGATCTTGGCAAGTACAACTCAGAGGTTAAAAGTGAGTTGCATTTGTCAGCGCTCACTCAGCTCTTAGTGAACAGATCTCAGAGTGTGTTGTGTTAAGTTTCCAGCCCTGTCCCCTGTATGTGAGCTGATCCAGTTCGGGTCTTGGTTCCTGTTTCCATTCCTGGGTTCCAGCCCAGGGATTTCTTGTTTGCAGTCAGATCACTCACGTGTCTCTCTGATGTTCTGATCCACTCCCTATTTAAGAGCACTGCTCCCATAATGCATTGCTCCGTGATTTTCAGTCATTCTGAGTCTTGTTCTGTCAGTGTGTTTCCTGCTTCAAACAAGTTCCTGATCTGTTTGTATATTTTGTTTCTAGTGCATTTTGGTTCTGTTTCCATCTGTCTGTTTTGTTACTCCAGTTGCTGTGTCCTTTGTTTATTTTGGTTATTCCTTTTGTGCTAGTTCTTGTGTGGTTCAGTGTGTGTTCTTCCCTTGATGTGCTTTTGTTTTCTGTGTTTTTTATTTCTCTGCTGATATTCTGTGTATGACCCTGGCTTGTTCTGACGTCCCTCTCTGGTGTTCTGATCTTTAGCTATTCTATGACCACGAGTTTGTCTTTATCCATACCGTGCTGACTCCTTTCTGTATATACTGTTTATATCCTAATATACTGCACGGCCCTGTGGTCTTTTCTATTAGCTCAGACCCGGCTACTCTAAAGACTGGCTGGTCAGTATTAGGGTTCCTTGTGGTTGTGTCGTGCTTGAGTCTCTGCCTAGCCTTGTGATAGAAACATAGAAACATAGAAAATGTCGGCAGATAAGAACATAGAAACATAGAAAAATGTCGGCAGATAAGAACCTTTCGGCCCATCTAGTCTGCCCAATTACATGGATACTTAACCTGGATTTATCTTTTGTTTAGGATAGCCTTATGCCTATCCCATGCTTGCTTAAATTCAATTACTGTTTTGGCCTCTACCACTTCTACTGGAAGGCTGTTCCATGTATCCACCACCCTCTCAGTAAAATAATGCTTCCTGATGTTACTTTTAAACCTTTGCCCCTCTAATCTAAGACCATGTCCTCTTGTTTTGCTACTTTGTTTCCTTTTAAATATACTCCCTTCCTCTACCTTGTGGATTCCCTTTACGTATTTAAATGTTTCTATCATATCCCCTCTGTCTCGTCTTTTTTCCAAGCTGTACATGTTAAGATCATTAAGCCTTTCCTGGTAACTTTTCTCCTTCAAGCCGTACACCATTTTAGTAGCCCTTCTCTGAACTCTCTCTAAGATGTCTATATCCTTCTGGAGATACGGTCTCCAGTACTGCACACAGTACTCCAAGTGAGGTCTCACCAGTGCTCTGTACAGTGGCATGAGCACTTCCCTTTTCCTACTGCTAATACCTCTCCTTACACAACCAAGCATTCTGTCAGCATTTCCTGCTGCTCTATTACATTGACTACTTACCCTTAGATCCTCTGCAATAATAACCCCTAAATCCCTTTCTTCAGATGTTGAGGTTAGGACTGTATCAAATATTCTATATTCAGCCCTTGGGTTTTTACGTCCCAGGTGCATTATCTTGCACTTATCCACATTAAAATTCAATTGCCACAGCTCCGACCATTGTTTTAGTTTACTTAAATCATTTGTCATTTGGCTGATACCTCCAGGAACGTCAACCCTGTTGCAAATCTTTGTGTCATCAGCAAAAAGACATACTTTACCATTAATACCTTCTGCATTATCACTAATAAAAATATTAAAGAGAATGGGTCCAAGTACTGACCCCTGAGGTACCCCACTGGTAACAAGACCTTGCGCCGAATAAACTCCATTTACCACAAGCCTCTGTTGCCTGTCACTCAGCCACTGCCTAATCCATTCAACAATATTGGAATCCAAGCTCAAAGATTGCAATTTATTGATAAGCCTTCTATGCGGAACAGTATCAAAAGCCTTACTGAAATCTAAATAAGCAATGTCTACTGCACCACCTTTGTCTATTATTTTTGTTACCCAATCAAAAAAATCAATAAGATTAGTTTGGCATGATCTCCCTGAGGTAAACCCTTGTTGTTTCTGATCCTGTAATCCATGTGTTTTTAGATGTTCAACAATCCTTTCCTTTAACATGGTTTCCATTAATTCCCCCACTACTGACGTAAGACTAATTGGCCTATAGTTCCCCGATTCCACCCTACTACCTGTAACGTTGGGGGCTTCCAGCCTTTCCGGTGTGCTTGACGGCAGCATGTCTGATGCTGCTCGCTCACCAACGCCCGGTTTAAATTGAAACAGGCAGGGAGGCGGCTGCATGAGGTGCGGCTTGAGAGGGGGGCGTGGTCTGGTGAAGGTCTTTTAAAAAACCAACAGTTCCTTCTAAGCAGTGCCAGATTGTGGTTATCCATACCTGAGCTCCTTGTACCTGAATTCTCTCGTGATTTAACCTGTTATTGACCTCTGCTTGTTTTCTGACTATTCTGCCTTCCGTTGCCCTAGACCATTTTCTTGTACTACGCTCCTGCACTGATATCGACCCGGCTATTCCCTTTGACTATTCTATACTCTGTATTCCTGATTCTGGCTCGTCTGAATACCCCCGTGTTGCTGACCTGGTTTTGTATTATGACATTGTCATTGATTAACCCTTTCTGTCTAGCTAGTATACCTGGCCAATTCTAAGGACCAGACAGTTAGGGATTCTTCTACGGCTACCCTGTTGGTAGCTTTTGGGCTCTGTGGAGTGTTGGGCTTTAAGGACTGCGTGGTGGGATCCGGGAACCGTGACACTACCCTTCTTGTAAATGGGCACAACATTTGCTAATTTCCAGTCTTCTGGGATGACTCCCGTTAACAGATTTATTTAACCAATCCTTGTTAACGGTTTTGCTATTACACCACTGAGCTCTTTTAATAACTTAGGGTGGATCCCATCAGGCCCCATTGACTTATTTGTCTTTACTTTAGACAGCTGCTGTAGAACCTCCTCCTCTGTAAGCTCATATGTAAATGTCTCTTTAGTGTTTCCTCCTAACTGAGGTCCCTTTCCTTCCTTTTCTTCTGCAAAGACTGAACAAAAATATTCATTCAGGCAGTCAGCGAGACTTTTATCCTCTTCTACATACCTTCCTTCCTTTGTTTTTAATCTAACTAATCCTTGTTTTACTTTTCTTTTCTCGTTTATGTATCTAAAAAATGTTTTGTCCCCCTCTTTTACTGACAGAGCTATTTTCTCTTCTGCGTGTGCTTTGGAAGCTCTTATAAATTGCTTTGCCTCTTTCTGCCTAATCTTATAGGTTTGCCTATCTTCTTCACTTTGAGTTTTTTTCTAATTATTGAATGCTATCTTTTTGTTCTTCACTATTTTGGCCACTTCTGCAGAGTACCACAGTGGTTTCATCCCTTTTTTGTTTTTGCTAACAAGCCGAATGCAATTGCCTGTGGCCTTCAATAATGCCTCCTTTAAATAATCCCATTTCTCCTGGACTCCCTTTAAACTGCTCCAGTCTGATAATGACTCATTCACACAAAATCCCATTTTAGAAAAATCAGTTTTTTTAAAGTCTAAAACTTTTGTTTTTGTGTGGTGCGGCTCCAATCGGTGTTCTTATATTAAACCACACTGACTGGTGATCACTAGATCCCACATTTTCACCTACAACAATGTCTGATACCAAACCTCCATTTGTGAGTATTAAATCCAATATGGCCTCTTTACGGGTCGGCTCCTCAACTACTTGTGTTAGAGATAATCCCAGTAGGGAGTTTAGAATATTTGTACTCCTGGTGCACCCAGCTATTTTGGTTTTCCAGTTCACATCAGGAAGATTAAAGTCCCCCATGATAATAACTTCCCCCTTCATTGCCATTTTGGCTGTTTCCTCAAACAGCAGATTATCTAGCTCTTCTAGTTGTCCAGGGGGTCTATAGATCACACCTACACGAGCTACTGTATGATTGCCAAATGTTAGCGTAACCCAAACTGACTCTATGTTCACCTCACTCACTTTTATTTGGTTCGTTTTTATGTTGTTTTTCACATACAGGGCCATTTCTCCTCCTTTCTGTCACGGTGTAGCCAGGGGGTTGACGAGCCCACGGTGTGGTTTCACAAAACAGCCAGATAATTGGGGTTTGCAAAGTAAAAAGGTTTATTACTGAAAGGAACAGAAGTAAAATTGGGAAAGGGGACAATGAATAAGTAATAAAACACAATGGAAAACTGGTGGAAAGTATAATGTAAACAGCGGGCAGGGTACACTGAACAGATGGGACAGGATACTGAATGGCACAGACACTGAACACAGGGGTAACACAGGGGTTAACAGAACAGGTACTTACTGGATACACAGGGGGCAGATCAGAAGACACAGAGGGTAGAAGGAACGAATAATAAATGACAAGCGAGGTATCAGGAGGGCTGTAGCAGTAGGGTGGTCATATCATGCAGTGGTCTTGGCAGGCAGCGAGCAGAGTGGTCAAGTCCATAGCAAAAGGTCATACACGGGAGGTCAATAGATGAGGGTGGTCTCCACAGGTTACTTGCAGGTAGATGGATTCCACAGGATACAATGAGATGTAATGAGGAAATGAGGGTGGTCTCCACAGGATACTGCAGGTAGGTGGTTTCCACAGGATACAATAAGATGTAATGAGGGATGAGGGTGGTCTCCACAGGTAACAATGAGGGTCTTTGTGCAGAGCAGGCAAGATAGGCACACCATGAAGCTTCTGAGGTTAGAAGGATAATGCAGAAGCCTTGAATGAAGGGTGAGGCCAGTCTTTATGGGATGTGCAGGCCCAGCCTACACCTGAGGCTGGGATAGGTGATAGGAAAGTCAGGGATGGAGTCTTGAGTGCCTGGACCTCAGTCCAGTTAGTTGGAAAAGCCGGAACGGATTCAGGTTCTTAAAGGAGACAGCTCCTACTTCCCTTTCTTCCGGCGTCTGCGGCGCGAACCGTGACACTTTCCCACCTTCTCTGTCTTTTCTATATAAAGAGTACCCCGGTATTGTTATGTCCCAGTTATTTTTCTCACTGAACCATGTCTCAGTAACCGCCACTAAATCTACTTTTTCAGCTGCCATCATTGCCTCCAGTTCATTGATTTTATTGACTAAACTGCGAGCATTTATAGACACGACTCTGAGCTTGTCATTTTTTACCCCGCATGTTGCTTGCACCCTCAGATTTAGTTTTGGGGGACAATCGGGCAGATTGTTTTTTTACCCTTTTGTCCCCCCCTCCTAGTTTAAATATTCCTTTGTGAAACCATTGAACTTCTCACTGAGAACATATGTTCCCGTACGAGTAAGATGCAAACCATATTTTTTATACAGTTCCTTTCTGCCCCAATTAGAGGTATCATGGGACACAAAGCCAAATCCTTGCTCCCGACACCATTCCCGAAGCCACAAATTAAATTCCCTAGTGCGCATCTGCCTATCCTGAATGTTATGCACAGGCAGAACTTCAGAGAATGACACAGTGGACGCAATCTGCTGTATTTCACCTCCAAGAACACAAAAATATTCCTTAATCTCAGAAACCTCATTGCTAGCCAAGTCATTTGTCCCTAGATGGACTAGAACATCCACTTCCCCTTCCTGCTTTGCTTGTTTAACAATATTGAGAATACGTCTCCTGTCTCTTTACGAGCAGTAGCCCCAGGAAGACATCTCACCAAACCACTACTCTCCAACTCAACACCTCTTATGATAGAATCACCCAGCAACAATGGCCTTCTGTCCCACCTTTTCCTTTTTGTCCTTGGTTGCAGTCTTGCATACCTTAGGCATAGGGGATGGTGGTTCCTCAACTATGGTGTCTGAGCCTACTTCCGTCTTACCACTACACTCTGAAAGTGCCTCAAAAGAATTAAGAAGAGCCACAGACTGTGGGACATGCCTTCTATCCACAACTCTAAGTCTACCAGATCCTACAGTAGTCCATCTGCCGCTCCTAGGAGGCCTCTGTGGCAGTGGCTTTGTAACAGTCATAGCCTGAGTTTGTCTAACAGATAGTTTACAAATCTCAGACTTCAAACAGGCAATTTCCTGCTGCAATAAAGAGAACTGCCTACATATCAGGCACACTCCAAACCTCCAAAAATTGGATCTAAAAACAAATGCATGACAGCTCTTACACTGGACCAAGCCTGCCATTATTTTTTGTGAAAGAATGGATTTAAAACCAGCAAATCGTACCTTTTTTGTAAGTTTTCTACCTCCTGTCTAACCTCAGACTACCTCCAGAGTATCTCCAGAATATCTCAAAGTGCCTCACTTGGAAGGCTTGCACTTAGAAGGCTTCACAAACTGATGTTCTCACCTTCTGTCCTTATACGTATTGTCTGAGTG
Organism: Leptobrachium leishanense; assembly: GCA_009667805.1. Classification (NCBI taxonomy): domain Eukaryota; kingdom Metazoa; phylum Chordata; class Amphibia; order Anura; family Megophryidae; genus Leptobrachium; species Leptobrachium leishanense. The sequence continues at coordinate 94,730,509 of CM019063.1, read as the reverse complement.
GTATTCCCTGCACTTAAGGCTTTTACCCAAGAACATGGACCCCACCACGACTTACGCCGGGTGCCACCGTGATAGTTGGTCAAAGCCACAGAGCTCCTGAGTTGAACTGATAAGGTAATATGTAGTTTTCCCCTCTCACGGTATTCATCACCTGTACTCAGTAGGTATTGTATGAGTAATATTACAGGTTTTTACATCTTACATGTTTTTGCAGGTTATAATACAATTCTCCTTTTTAGGTGTCTTCTCCTTTAACAGGCTTTAATCTATGGGGCCTGCTAGTTGGCACTTTTATTTAACACTTTCAGTAATTGCTCCAGTAGAGATTAAAGAAATTGTTTCTTTTTCACATAACAGCTTCATGAAACTGCTAGTAAAACTGGAATATTCACTTAAAATGTTTCAGTGCCTGCTGTTTGATGTTTCGCTAGATGCGTTTGACTTCAGCACTGAAAATAAAAAACATTGCACAAATAAAACAAGCTCTCTTAAACCTAAGCCTCGAAAAAAGAGTCATCTTCAATTATTATATGACTATGTTTCATTATGAACTTTAAGTTGAAAACGGCATTTGGTGTAATTAATATTAATTAAAAAATGCATTTATTATTAACAACAATCTGTGTTGTTATTAATAGTTTAAATGGGATATAAAACCCTCTGAATAAAGCTAGCTTATGGATATTACAGACATAGGGCCATATTGCAAAGCTGTCGCTAACGTAACCAGAGCTGTTGTAAACTTACAGGAGTCCTTATAGGGCAGTATTACAAGGTTGGTGCCAACTTAACCATAGCTGTTGTAAACTTAACAACTCCATAGACTATGGGCCCTATGACATTCTTCACGCAAAAACGCTCGCGCAACGCGTGAATTTTTGCGCGAAGCGTTAAACGTTAACGAGCGTAAATCAACGCTGGAATTACAATCCTCCGGCATTTTTTCATCCGTCAAAAAATAACACGCGTAAAACGGATCCGCACAAATGTGCGCGCAGCAACATTGCGCACAGAAATCAGTGTGCGGACTGTTTTTTTACGCGAATGTGTAACTATATTTTTTATGCGTATTTATTTTATGCAGGTTTTTTTTGGGCTGGCGTATTTGGTTTCGGCCCGGATGATAGAATTTGCCGTTAACACCAGCTTTTAGGAGTTGCTAAAATTATGTGCGCAAAGGCTGTGTGTTACAAACTGCGCATAGATTGTAATACCATCCGCGTACCAGCGCGCAAACGCATTTGCGCTCACAATGTTAAGTATAGGACGTGCGCTGTAAAGTACGCTCGCGCAGATTCACCCGCGGTAGACATATACGCGTGTTTTTTGTGTGCTGACATTGTAATACGACGTTCAGCAAAAAGGGTTTTGCCCCTCGCGTTAATGCATTTTTGCGCACGCGCTGACGTTTGCTCGAAGAATGTAATAGGACCTTATAATGGCTCTGGTAACTTTACAACAGCTCTGGTTAAATTGGCACCAGCTTTGTAATACTGCCCATATATAGTTTAATTTTCTTACTTAGATACAGGTTTGAGGATATTCTAGTCTAGGTGGAATAGAATAAATAAGGGGTTGATGTAGAAAACAAGGCGCTAAGTCCTTATTATGTTTATAGTATGGAGTTTGAAACCACTAGGAGAGTTGACCCTTCAATTGGCCACGGAGGGAGTGTTTATGAGGGATCGTGTACAGGGTGAGCAGGCTTTTCTCGATTGTCTAAATCGGATCAAAAAAACATCTTTTAGACAGTCAGGGAGATTATTTTACTTGGCTTGTTCAGCTGGCAAGATCCTTCGATTTTCCCCATTGCCTGTGGCCCACCAAGCATTTTCCTTTTATTGTCCAGTGACTATTCTGGGCCTGTTGATAACAGTAAATACATTTTCTGTGGTCAGAAACCTTTCTTGGATAACTACAAATGTACCGTCTCCTATAAGTCACAAATATACTTTAGCTTGGCTGCCCACTCTAATAAATATTAAAAAATGCAACTTATGAAAAGATTTTATTTATTAAAAAACTTAATAAAATAGATATGCTTATACTACCAGTTAATTTGATAACGCATGTTTTCTTAACTTAATTTATTGCACGCAGCAGTCGAGATCCAGGGGATTTATTTCTTCCGCTGTTGTTTCCATAATGTAATTTAGCATAAAGATTTATGAAAATGAGACTGGCAGTGTATTTTTAACTCGGTCATTTTGTCAATAGATATTCATGTCACGGCCTTCAAATTCCACATGTAGAACTTTGAGCCTTGAATATAATAAATACATTGTTGATACTGTGTTTTTATTAGAGTGTTCTAAATGGAATACATGGGTCATTTGTGTAATCACGTGAAGAATAGCGAGAGCAAATCAATACAGCATAAGAACTATGGTGCAATAATGTAAGTGTTCTCTTAAATTATTAAAGGTGTCATATTATCTTGAAAGAAAACAGCATAGAGGAAACATTTAAAGTTCATGTCATTGGCAATTTATGGAGCCTTTGTGTTTTCACAGCATAGATTCTTTCCGTGATAATTTGATGCTCTCACTCTGCTTGTACAGCTATGTTATCTCTGTTTTACTAGTTAGTAATAAATGTGGACTAAATGATTTTAAACTGACTCAGTGAGTCATTAACAAATGTGTGAGGGGGAAATTAATACTATCAGGGTTATTCAGAGAGAGGTGAAAACCAGGAGAATGACTGGAGGAGTGAAAATTCTAGGTCAAAATAACCGATTTGGAAAGTGAGATAAATGGGAGAATTTTTCTGGTTTGGCTATTTTGACCTACAGGGTTATTCAAAGAGAGGTGAAAAGCAGGAGAATGGCTGGAGAATGGAAAATTCTAAGTTAAAATATCCAAACCAGAAAAATTCTCCCATTCCTCTCACTTCCAAATCGGCTATTTTGACCTAGAGTTTTCTATTCTCCAGTCATTCTCCTGCTTTTCACCGCTCTTTCTCGCAAACCTGGCCTTTTAGGGGTACTATCAGTCAGAGATAATGAAATAAACCCAATGATATTTCTAGGAATTTTGCCGCCTGTCTCTTTTAATTTAAGCTAACATATCAACCTCCCCTCCCATTTAAAAAAAATAGTACCATACATTTTGTTTAATTTATTTTTGTGGTGAACAAGAACAATAAGGGCCGACCTTGCCACCAAATTGCACTGAACGGTGAATTTCAATACTGTTTAATACTGTTTTTATTATTTTTTTTATTCAACCATTTATTCTTTTCATTTGCAGCAAAAAGTCTTTTTATTTATTTCTTAGAAATTTTTAGGCATTTTTCTGGATTTTTTTGGGTGAAATCTTTTACTCTGCAACAGACCTTTTTATTATTATTCATAGGATCTTTTTATTATTTCCATGCATTTTTATTGTTTTAAACGCCTTTTAAAAAATTTGCAGTTTTTTTTTTTTTACCTCCAGTTCGGTGCGTTTGCATAACAGTTTGCTGTTATGTTCGACTGTCTGTTCGGCAGATCGTTGGCTGCATTCCGCTGTCTGTTAGGCTAGGGTCAAACTAACGCATTATTCTGCCGCAGCGCACTCTGTACGTCAGTACTAGCGGTTCTGCATTCTCAAAAAAATTCGTTCATTTTCCACTTGCGTTGGGCAGCCGGACTTTCGTGCGGCTGTACTTCGTATATTGGCCGTCATTGCCCGTCATTTGCTGCTACTCCGGCCGTGATTAAGTGCGCCTAAACGCACGTTAAAAATGCGTTAGTCTGACCCCAGCCTTAGGCGGTTGGCAGCTGCGTTCGATGGATCCCTTCAACGTACTTGGGGGGCTCTCCGGCGAATGTTGGATTCACTGCAAGGTCGGCGAATTAAACTCACTGAAGTGCGCGAACGAGAAATTTTGGTGAAATTACGATGCTCTCTGAATAACCCCTTTACAGTATATCAGTAGGCAAATATTTTTAAATTCCATAGAATGCTGGTTGGTAATTACTATAAATGTTTACTTAAATAAAATCTATAAATGTAATATAATGTTAAGAAAACCCGCTATGGAGCTGTGTTAAGGCCCAATGAACGCCTCCTAACATAAACATGGGTGGGCCACTTGACTTTTCAACCTTTTTTTTTTTTTGGAGAAAGTATTTTACCAGGAAGGATACATTGAGATTTCTCTTGTTTTCAAGTATGTCCTGGGTGGCGAGTATGTACCGTTAGGTGTCTTGCCCAAGGACACTTACTGGAGAGGTGCTCTTGCTGGGATCAAACCCATGTCTCCACAGGCTCTCTCCACTCAGAGCAGTGAGGTTACCTCTAGTCCACCCAGTCGGTACAACCTTGATGTTTACCTTCATCCTGCAACCAGACCTACAACATCACACCACTTAAACTGGAAGGATTCCACCATCTTCTACTCAGAAATCACATCGGATATCGCTTTATGAAAACAATACATCTCCGAATCCTTTTTTCTGTACTCTTGTGGCCTATTGCACTGTTCACATTTGATAACAAGGAATAAATATATCCAAAACAGCACTCTCAACGCCAATAAAACAGCTGACACTTTAAAACAACTCTTCTTAGTAATATGCGATGTTGAAGCTATTTCTTTTAGCACTCAACCACATAACATTTTATGAACCACTTTTAAAAGTTAGTTCATAATTTAGCATATGTTCAGTGTGGTCCCAGCTGCTGAATTCACAGCAAGTCATCCTGCAATCTCGTTTCCCACAGTTAACCTTCTGCTTGCACTTATTTTTTTTCTTACTCTTTGGGATTTAAAAACTTCTCTTTCTCTGCGCACGCATCTCTGTTAGATGGATAAACACTATTATTAGTTCGGCATGATATGGGAATTTCTAATTCCGTAATAGTAAAAAAATAAATCTAGAATATTAACTAGGAAAACAAAGCAACACACCCAATGGCATGATCACAAACCCACATGTTGTTATTTGTGCGGTTTGAATGATCTGAAAAGAATGCTTGGCCTACAAGCAGGGTACAGGATAGAACTATGTGTCAAGGTAAGGTCTCATTATTAGTATGCAATGCTTGAACATTGACTTTTCTGCTTTTCTCAAAGACATGAATGTATGACAGAATTTATGCATACATGAATATAAATATAACAGTAATGAACAGAGCATCTACAGTTCAGAACAAGGTCACTCACTGACTTAGCTGTTTAAAAGAATACTTATCTTTTGAGCATTTGAAAAAGGTATTTCATCCACTGCACGCTTCTACAGGATTTGGAGTTGGGTAAAGGCAAAGATTTCAGCAAGTGAACGTCTGTCACCTCGCTATGTCAAATCAAAATTGCTAGATGCTGGGACAAGACCTCAAAAATATTAGGACAAAGTTTGTGTTTAAGTTATTATTGTTTTCTATGCATAAATACTCCCTATGATCAGTGACCTACATACTATCGAGCAAGCTAGAGTCTTGCGTTCAAATGTAGCGTTTACGTCTCCTCTTAATGATTCAGCCTTGGTTTGAGTAGATGAGGTTTGCCAATAGGGCTTGCTGTTGCTTGTCCTTTCCCTACCCATCAGTTTATCGTTTGAAATTTGTCTTCCTGCTGGAAGTAAATGTGCACAGTTTAAAATCTTTCCGCATAAACGGGCCGCGACTTCAGGTTCTGAAACTGGGGAAATGAAACAAAAATGAATTAATAAGTAAATAACCTTAATGGCTCGATGTAGATTACCCTGGTAGGCACAGAAAGCCTGTGCACGGAGTACATATCTTCGTAGATTTGTAAAAATATTCTTTAATAATTGTGAATAAATGACGTAATAACAAAAAAGCAGGAAAATGGAAGTGAAATGGAGATACTGTCATGGACCAGTTTGGCTGTGGGATGATCCCCTGCAGCATTTTTCATGTGTGTCCTCCTCCATGATAGCCTTGTGCTCCAGGCCAGAGTTTGTCACCCCCACCTGTTTTACCCTACTCCACTTACTGCCACAGGTGTAGCCATTTACATGTGTTGCCATTTAGCCTGTTGACTTTGATGGACTACCTTCCATAGCCTCAATGCTTCTGCATTGTTTATGTGAACACTGTTGATGGTGTATTCTGAAGCCTCATCATAGACCCAGCTGTTTGTTCCTGTTCCAGAGGCCCTCACTGTCTACCTGTTCCTTTCTCGCCCAGCCTCTGTGTGTCTAGCCCTGTTCCTGTCTCGCCCAGCATCTGTGTGTCATTCCCAGCCTCTGTGTGTCTAGCCCTATTCCTGTCTTGCCCAGCCTCTGTTTGTCTAGCCCTGTTCCTGTCTCGCCCAGCCTCTGTGTGTCTAGCCCTGTTCCTGTCTCACCCAGCATCTGTTTGTCTAGCTGTGTTCTTGTTTTGCCCAGCCTCTGTGTTTCCAGAATGGTTCCTGCTTCTTCCCAGGTTCCTGCCTGCCTTCCTGTGATTCTCATTTGCTTCTGTTTTGCCCTTGTGTTCAGTGTATTTCCTGGCTTGTCCCTTGTTCTCACTGTACTCTTGTTCTATTGCTTACCCAGGTTCCCTCCTATATCTATGTTCCTTCCTTGACCCAGCACTCCGCCCTGTATCCTGATTGCCCTTGCCTCCTGTGTATTGCCTAAATAATAATACCGCTATTGTACCTTAGTACAGTTCTCTGTGCCTTCATCACTGCATTCTGGGCTCAGACACACCATACACCATGGCAGATACATACACAATGATCTAATGGTTTCTCATATTGGTAATCTGGGCTCTCTGATCCTCATTCATTTCTTGACATTGCAGCTGGTAATGTTTTATTCTTTTTCTGCTTATTATTATCAGTTTTTTATTTTCAGCACCCTGTCCTAGTTTTTAATTCTAGGGCACTGCACAATAACTGTCCTAATTTAGTGATACACATCCTCCAGTGTATTTATTCTTTATTATACAAGCTTGCTACACATAATATTAACCTCTCTTTCTTTATTAGTTATATTTACTTTTAGTTAATTTTACAGCTGCCTTGATTGAGTCTGGACTCTTGACTTTTGGTGATTTATATGTCACTGCATCCCGTTTAAAGACAGCCTGATCCCTGCAAGGCAATAATAAGTTTGCCGCTACAGCTAGGAAGCCATTGTGCAATCCCTCTCAACTTGTGAAAAAAATGTCATTTATGAAAAATCTCTCATGACCCATGTCATGGACTCTAGGTAGAACCTATCTACAGGAAGTCACAGACACAAGTCCTGACTCTCAACTACTTTGTAGGGTTTTAGTATAACCTCAGACAAATCTAAGTATGTTCAAGAGAAACTACAAACATACAAAAGTCAACAACGTACGGAAAGCTGAGTTCTCACGCTATGAAAACTATGGGTTTTAAGATTTATTTTTGATTTGTGGGCCAATGTCCTTACAGATTTACTGCATTGGGTGAAGGCAACAAGGTTCAACAACTTGGATTATATGAGTTAGGACTCTGCAGTGAGTTGATTTTGTGATGGCTACCATGCAACAGCAACTGCAATTAAAAGCCAACAGCTGTATCACTGGACTCAACATTCTAAAACGATACCCAAGTAGGATGGCATACAGAATGGCGATAGAAGGGTCTAGTTACCAAACTACTTTCTTATCCTACCCAGCTCCTTTGTGGTTCAGAATTTTAATGGTGCCTTATTTGTGTCATTGTGCACTTACACAATGAGGTCACCATTCATTTGGTCCACTCCAATGAGGCAGACCATCTACAGCCTGTCATGGAAGGAGATGCCATTCACCAGTAGATTTATATGGTAAGGAGGTATGGCTAAGGATGTGTGGAGATGCGATCTGCATTCTAGATTGTGTAGTACAGTAATCAGCTGCATGCTCTTTTCCTTAACCACTTGGATGCGGCGGACGCGCTCACCGCGTCCTGCCAAGTGCTCCTCCTGTGCGATGGACGCGCTGAGCCGATTGCTGGCTCCCCCGGTGTGGGCTGACATCTTGGATGTCAGCCCGGCTCTCCGGGACCCCGGCGGGGACAATAGATGTCATTGCAGCGGCTATTTTTAAGTGTACATTTTTTACCAGTTACAGTTAATAAAATTCTTATTTTATTTTTATATAATTCTAAGGGATTTTGTTTTTTTCCATATACTGTAGTCTGATATTCTTAGTTTGAAATTGGTGGGTAGGCTTAGGGTTTAAGAAGTCGTTTTACAAACATTTAAAAGATAAAATAACTTTTTTATATTTTATTGATACTGACTAATTAGTAATGCGTACTTTTAGTACCACAATAAAGCCCTATTTGTTCTTTAAAAAACATATATAACATGTGTTGGTGGGAAATTACAGTTAAAGAAGAACATAGTACAAGGTCAGACATTGCTTAAGTCATTTGTGCTACGCAGAAAAAAATACTTTAAGGGGTAAGATTTGTAACCCTCACTTATCTGAAGGTAGGATCTTCCTACACCAATTTATTTCCAGCTGTGAGTGTTAATAAATTTAATTTAATTAATAACTGATTTCCCCACTTACAAAATCATTTATTTCTGTTCTTCTTGGATAAATTGCCTGTATTATATTAGTGGCTCGTATTTATTATTAGCCACAGGATTGTAAAAAAATAGCAGTTTTCTATCATATTATTGAATATATGTAGATTTTTATTATTATTTAACCTCTACTTTAACTAGTGGTGAATAAGACATTTTCTGAATGTTTTAAAGTAGATTTTTTTGCAGTGATTGGGTTCATAGGTTCCAGTTATATCAGACTTAATAGCAGACTCTAAAGTATTCCAGCAAGAAGACATTATCCACCGTGACAAATGACATCTCAGGAGAATGAGCAATTGATGGAAGTGAGAATCAATTGATTTATCAATAAAAGGGAAGTTAATCTTATGTTTCTATTGACATCCACTTTATTGTTTTTTGTGCTTAAGCAAGTCTTGTTCAGTCAATTACTTTGAGCTAGAGATATGAGTTACATGCATTACAAGCAAGTTTTCAATCGGATAAATTGCCTCTATCACTGTGAGCCCGTTAGAACACAACTCGGTTCGATTTATGCAGAATTTCCAGACTCAAAGTTTCAATTCATAGGTATGGTCTTTCATTTTTATCTGTCAGCATGTTTTGTGTTTTATCTTTTTTCCCCTCTCTTGTTTTAATGCTAAACGGTTTTTTTTTGCGTAAGGGATCCATGATTTTCTAGATGATGAGGTAAGGCACACAAACTGCCTTGATATTCTGTGTGTCCTGCCCTGACCCTTTGCTTGTCTTACAATGACCACGATTCATTATAACGCTTCTTACCCAGGAATCAAGCCACAAACACTCTTAAAAAAATTGCACTTATGAAAGTGTAAGAGAGAAATGAAATTTGAATGACAGAATAAAACCTTATTAAATAATACACATATGGCCATATTACAAAGTTGGTGCCAACTTAACCAGAGTTGATGTAAACTTAACAACTCCATAGACTATAACGACTCTGGTAAGTTTACAAGAGCTCTGGGGCACTATCAGCTGCACTGAGCTAAAACCTGGACGCTAAGGGGAAAAATTACCGTTCGCTAACTTCCTCTTAGTGTCCCGGTTTCCCCAGCAGATCGCGGGGCAGGCGCCGAGTCCGGCAGCCTGTCCCTTAGTGATCGCTTAGCTCGCGGTTGCTGGGGCAGCGCTATAGCACCGTCCCCAGCATCCTTTCCATGGCGTTCATAGGACTCCATGGAGGATCGTGCTGCCGGGTCACATGACCAGCAGGATCTCGCCTCTTGCGAGATCCTGCTGGTCGGCGGAGTGATCACAGAGGGAGACAGAGGTGAGTATTTGTGTTTTGGGGGGTTTTGAGCTGCAGGTAGAGGAATCCGATACCTATACCTCTGAGCTGGTGGTATCTTTTTCGTTAGGATCACTTGGTCCTCGCGCTAGTTACTAACGCTAGTTACTCTGTGCTTTCACTTTGCGCTCCCCATGTTCGTTTTAGGGAGTGCAAAGTACAGTAAACTCACGCTACGAATCAATAATTAACAAGCACTAAAGAGCACTAATGGGCCCAGACCCCAAGACCCAGGGACCAGACCCCGAGGCCCAGACTCAGGGACCAGGCCCCAGACCCCAAGGCCCAGACCCAGGGTCCAGACCCCAGGGACCAGGCCCAGCCTAGACGCAGGGCCCAGACCCCAGGGACCAGGCCCCAAGGCCCAGCCCCAGGGACCAGACCCCAAGGCCCAGTCCCAGGGACCAGACCCAGGGCCCAGACCAGACCCCGGGACCAGGCCCAGCTCAGACCCCAAGGCCCAGAGCACTGACCCCAGGGCCCAGACCCCAAGGCCCAAACTAGACCCAGGGACCAGGACCCAGACCCAGACCCAAAGGCCATCATATACAGCCCGTTACTGTGAGATTTATTGCTGTGGATTCTGTGATTCGTTCATACACACCGCACATTACTGTGAGTTTTATTGCTGTGGATTCTGTGATATGCTCATACACACTGCACAATACTGGGAGTTGTATTGCTGTGGTGCTATGTTATGTCCTTTTTTTTTTTGAAGGGGGAGAAAAGCTGTTAGAGGTTGAGGGAGTGCTGGGGGCCCATCGTGAGGTTTAGTAAGGGGCCCCATAATTTCTGATGGCTGCCCTGTGTGTCATGAACAAAGCCGTTTATCAGACTTGATGGTTGACACACATCTCTGGAAAAAACAAATGACTGCTAAGGTTTAGCTGCCTTTCCAGGACAGAAAAATGCAGAAGGGCCAGACTTCACTGCAAAGCAGGTTTATAGGTAATACTGTAAATATATTGGGTTAAACCTAATCCAATACAGCAATGGTTATCCTGATTCTTGGTTCCTTGTTATACACCAATGTCCCCACATAGGAGCAGATTCCAAAATGGGGTATCTATCCCTATGACTCTGACCTGCTGGGTTCAGTGGGTGAGAGGGTCGGAGGACCTCCTGTAAGACATCTCTGTTGCTCTGGTCTGTCATTCAAATCTCAGGAGTGGGAATTCATGGAACTGCAAAAGCCAAAATTCACAAGTGTGTAGGTGGACATTTCGTTCATAGGGTTGTAAATTAATAGATTTTCCAGTTATTTGTCCAACACAGGGGCCCTATTCCAATCTTAGCACTAAAATGGGGACGCTAACGAGGAAAACCTGCAGGTTTACATTTTAGTGCAATATTCCAGAGAAGGCGCTAGCTCGGCACCTCACCCCAAAACACAGCGCTAACTGCTGGGATACACGCGGTAGTGTTTCCGCGCCACCGCGAGTATCACTACCTGGAGTACATAGGACTCCATGGAGGGTTGCACGTGCATCTCGCGAGCCCTGCACTATTTTTTCCCAGTCACATTCATAGCTAAAATGTTGCCTTGCGCGTCCCGACGTTAATTATCGTTTGGACTTTGTAATACCATACTTATCGAAACGCTAATTACAGATTGCGCTCCCCATGTTAAGTATAGGATGTGCAAGGTACAGTAAGCTCGCGCAGAACCTGATGCACTAAATGGTTTATCGTCAGGAAGGTAATATGGGCGGCGTGCATTAAAGTCACTTATCCTGGCGGTAACGCTTACACATCCGAACGCTAACGTTAGTGTTCACTAGGGAATAGCTCCCACAATATGTGCAAAGAATTTACAGCACTAGCCAGTAATCTAAACAAGAACCTGTCCATGACATATTTTGCTTGAAAGATGTAACGTGTTTGCCCTTGAATAATGTTTTTTTTTCCTACGCACAAAAACTGCTGTGAGATGAAATGGAATCTGAACATTCCAGCAGCTGACCTAAAACCTAGCAATGTGCATATAATTCTAAACATGAAGAGAACGCGATTCACACCTCCTGCTTATGAAGGCTTTTTAAATCAGTTGAAAAAGCTACATTTATTGACGGCATTTAATAAAAATTTATAGCTCAAGCCCAAAAGTCAAAAACAATTCTTCAAAGGTGCAAACTATGTGCCAGTATGCAGAGTACAAATATGGGGGATTTTAACCAAGAACAAAATATAAAGCAGGGTTAAATCAGAAAAAGCTTAGAGGAGACGTTACTTAGAATGTATGAATTCACCTCCTGTAGCCTGCTGGGGGCATTACTGCTTTTAGAAACACCAGCACATGTACTGCAGTCATCGATGGTTGTGCTGGTTTTCAAATTAACAAACCTTATGCATAAGTTATCTTGGTGAAATACAACTTGCACACAATACCTTCAAGAATAACTTGTCATTCCAGGCCATTTCTTTGAAACTCTTGAGAATTCTCACCTTGTGTTGGAATAATATGTGGTCTACACGTTTTGTACAGTTTTCTTGCCACAGATATGCTATGAGATGCATTTCCTTACATCACCCATATTCAGCAAGGATCTACATGCCAGACATTAGCGTCTAAGAAGCCGCCACTGTCATATGTTCCTGTAGTCTAAACAAATGAGCTGCTACACTCTCTGTCATTGTTACAGTTTAACAAAGACACCAACGTACGGAGACCGAAATGTGCAACCATTGGCGTTGGAATATTTTTTTTCACTGCGCTTGTAAACTGAAGCTTGTTTCTCACAATACTACACTGAACAATGCAGTATGAGTGACAGATAATAACGCATTAATCTAAAGCACAATCAGATTTATTCATATTTGTGATTTTCTGTATCGATGTTTGGCGATGCTAAAGAAAGTACTTACTGAAATGTTTATGTGGATCGAGTTACAGTTGTGTTCAAAATTATTCAACCCCCACTGAAATTGAGTGTTTGGCCAGTTTGACATTGATTTTGATCATTCAGTCATCTTGCTTACAATTAAATCAAAGAGGCACGTGTAGGTCAGACAAATATAACATAACATTTATAATGAAATAACCACAAATGTCTTTTCTGTGCTCACATCATTATCAGTTTTATTCAACCCCCAAGTGACATTCAATCTTAGTACTTAGTACAACATGCTTTTACAGTTATAACAGCTTTTAAACGTGAAGCATAGCTTGACACAAGTATCTTGCAGCGATCTACGGGTATCTTTGCCCATTCGTCATGGGCAAAAGCCTCCAGTTCAGTCACATTCTTAGGCTTGCGCACTGCAACTGCTTTTTTTAAGTCCCACCAGAGGTTCTCAATCGGATTTAAGTCAGGTGACTGCGATGGCAACTCCTAAATGTTCCAGCCTTTAATCTGCAACCATGCTCTAGTGGACTTGGAGGTATGCTTGGGATCATTGTCCTGTTGAAAGGTCCAACGTCTCCCAAGCCTCAGGTTTGTGACGGACTGCATCACATTGTCATCCAATATCTCCTGGTACTGAAGAGAATTCATGGTACCTTGCACACGCTGAAGCTTCCCTGTACCTGCAGAAGCAAAACAGCCCCAAAGCATGATTGACCCCCCGCCATGCTTCACAGTAGGCAAGGTGTTCTTTTCTTCATAGGCCTTGTTCTTCCTCCTCCAAACATAGCGTTGATCCATGGGCCCAAACAGTTCTAATTTTGTTTCATCAGTCCACAGAACACTATCCCAAAACTTCTGTGGTTTGTCCACATGACTTTTGGCATACTGCAGTCGACTCTTCTTATTCTTTGGAGACAGCAAGGGGTGCGCCTGGGAGTTCTGGCATGGAGGCCTTCATTACGCAGTGTGCGCCGTATTGTCTGAGCTGAATCTTCAGTACCCACATCTGACAAATCTTTTCTCAGTTCCTCAGCAGTCACACGGGGACTTTTCTCCACTCTACGCTTCAGGTAGCGCACAGCAGTCGAAGTCAGCATCTTCTTTCTGCCACGACCAGGTAGCGTTTCAACAGTGCCCTTCGCCTTGAATTTGGGGATGATGCTTCCTATGGTCTCTCTTGGTATGTTTAACATCTTTGCAATCTTCTTATAGCCATTGCCCTTCCTGTGAAGAGTAATCAACTCTTTTCTTGTCTTCCTGGACCATTCTCTTGACTTCACCATGTTTGTAACCACACCAGTAAATGTCTAGAAGGAGCTGAGTATCACAGTCATTTTAAAGCTGCCTAATTGGTGCTTATTATGCTTTATTGCTGCTCCGTGATATCCACAGGTGTTTTCAATACCTGATTGAAAACACTTGAATGAACCTCTGTTCTTCAGAGTGGTAGTCTTTAAGGGGTTGAATAATTGTGTCAATGAAGAATTCACAAAAGAAACATTTACTACTGTATTACAAAACCAATTGATGTCATTTTAGTTGCATATGGTTCTTTAAAAAGTCCTTGTAGGATTTCATTCTGAATACAATTACAAATGTACACTAAATTCCCTAAAACCCTTTACAGCATTGGGGGTTGAATAATTTTGAACACAACTGTACATAGGGAATATATTTTAAATAATTCATTGTAATAAAATAATCAACCAAGTCCTGGATGTGAACAGTCACCTTAAAAGCAGAGTTGTTGTTTTTTTTCACTCCATTGTCATTATGTTGAGAACATTGATTTGGTGTAACAATGATTTTTATCCTAACATATTTTAATCTTCTATTAATGTATCATTTTTGATAAGAACAGAACTTATATGGACGATCACTTGGGCAACACAATATCATTAAACCATTACTGGCAATGCTCGAGAAAATACTTGGAGAGGAAATGCTCGAGTCCGCTACTGGCTCATGCAAATGTTATTACCTGAGCTGGCCTATGTAAAATTCCCTTTGTTATCCAATACTTTGTGATTCTCTACTATGTGCTTTCCAAAGTCAATCCCTAATACATGACTGCTCGATCACAGTCAAAACCTGAATATATTATATATAAGAATATATAACTGTTAAAGAGCAAGTTCACCAGCCATTGTAAAGACCCTTAGGCTAGATCTTATCATCGGTTAGTTCTGCACAAACACTCTGTCACGCTACATTCAGCAGCATAATTTAATTATTATTTTGGATGATTTTCACACAGTTCTTCAAGATCAGCATATAGTCTTTCATACTGGTAAACATTTTTTTTTGTTACCATGATCTGATGTTTTTTCTTCTCTAACATCCCATGAATAAAACTACTATCCTTACGTGGACCTGCTGGGAAGACCCTTTGAGCTTCCCATTTAGGTTGTTGTCCAGAGCCACTGCTGCTTACAAGGCATTTGCCCGATTTGCCTTATAGGCAGTCCAGTAGGGATGGCAGGAAGGGACACCCTGAAGCAGTTATCAGACAGTTATTGAGGCTTAATTCCTGAATTGTGTCACTGAATGTCTCTCCGTTGTCTCTAAATGGAGGTCTTTATGCTTCCTTAACCTCCCTGGCGGTCTGTTTTTTTGATATTTTCATGTCAAAAAGCGCTCTATTTTTTTTTTCCATCCCCTAGTGGCATCCCGAGTGTGGCTCGGGGTTAAATTCCTATGCTGGAAGCGGTAACCCCGAGCAACACTTGGGATGCCGCTGGATACATCACCTCTCCCTGTGCTCCCTTGATGTCCCCGCAGCCTCCTCCGGCGATCGCGACCCTCATACTTCCTGGTTGCATCCTTGCAAGAAGTAATCCAGGAAGTATGAGGTCGCGATCGCCGGAAGAGACTGCGGTGATCAGCGAGGGAGTGCAGGGAGAGGTAATGTATACAGCCCGAGTGTGTCTCGGGGTTACCGCTCTCAGCGATTAAATTTAACCCTGAGACACACTCGGGAACACCGCCAGGCAGGTTAAACTAAATCTTACCAAAACTGAAATTCTCTTCATTCCTCCTTCCAGAGAGAACCCCCTGCCACCCATCTCTCTATACATACATTGAATGATCAGCAGCCTAATGCCTCAAGCTCATTGCATTGGTGTCATTTTTGACTCTGACCTTCCATTTTCTCCCTACATTGAGACAGTGACAAAATCCTATTTTTATTGCAAAGGTGCTTGTCCATGCTCTCATTTTATCTCAACTTGACTACTGTAACTCTCTCCTTATTGGCCTCCCCAATGCCCGCATTGCTCGCTTGCAATTTGTAACAAATGCAGGTGCTTATTTCTCACCCGACGCTCCTCACGTATCTCCACCCTCTGATGGTCCCTTCATTGCCTTCATGTACCTTTCAGGATACAGTTTAAAATACTGACGCTGAAGTTAAATTCCCTTAGCAATACGATCCCTCCTTACATGTCTTCCTTAATCCACAAGCACATCCCTTCTAGATCACTCTGGTCAGTGGTGACCTCAATCTGTCCTTTGTTTTCGCCTGCACCGCTGTCACGGCGCCCTGTTCACTTGACCCGACATATCCCAGCTCCACGGCCTGGGTGGCGTGTGCTGCACCCTGGTCCAGTGTCCTGGCGTGGCCTTATGGTCCTGGACCAGCTTCCGGGGTCTTACCCCAATCCCACATCTCCCTCCTGTGCGGCCGCTGAGGGTCTTGGCCTTGGCAAAACTCTGTATCGCGGCAGGTTCGGGTCCAGCGTCATGTCCCAGCTGCAAGGCAGGACCAAGCCCCAGAGTGTGTCCTTGCTTGGCCCTGCACTACTTCCCTCTGTGCAGTGGAATCTGACTCGTGCAAAAGCACACGCGCCAGAACGTGTCTCCTCTTAAAGGGACAGACACCAGGTGCTCTTTCAGTTAATTGTAAACATCTAATCAAAGGGGAGTGTGCTTGCTAAGTATTTTGCATTAAAAGGCCAGTCCTGTCCTGATTTAGGTGCTTAGTTGTGTTCATTCTCCCTCTGTAATCCCAGTGTGCTTTTTCCTGTTATCCCAATACCAACCTTGGCTTGTCTCTCACTTCATTGTCTGCCGCCTGTCCTTGACCGTTGGTTCACCACTGAGTACGATTCAGATTATCCTCCTGTACTACGTTAGGACCCCAGGAGCAGAGATATCATGTGTTGTACCAACTGTGACAACTGCCAACTCTCGCCTCCAAGACTTCTCAAGGGCAACTCTGGTCCTAATGAATGACCTACCTTGCTTTATCAGGCTCTTCCCTTATCTTCAGACCTTCAAGAAATTCATTAAAACCTATCTCTTCAGATTAGCATACCACCTTACTGATGCCACCCTATCACCCTACTCACCTACCCCCTAGATGTGACATCTGTCTCATCATGATAGATGTCAAATCCTTGTCCTCACCATTTCTGTAATACTAGTGTTAGTGGTCCTGATGACCAATAAAACTCCTTGGGCCCTGTCCCAAAGTTGGTGTTCACTTAACGAGAGCTGTTGTAAACCTATGAGAGCTGTTGTAGACTTACCAGAGCCATTATATTCTATGGAGTTCTTAAGTTTACAACAGTTCTGGTTAAGTTAGCACCAACTTTGGAATATTACCGCTCTTGTCTTCCTGCATCCCAACTCCTCTAGACTGTAAGCTCATCCAAGCAGGGCCCTCTACAACTCTTGTTTCTCTCCCTCAATTTTGTCTTGCTCACTTTGGTTACTGTGAAGTGCTGTGGAAACTATTGGTGTTACGTAAATGATAACAATAAAGATAATAATATGACTGTAAGTGGACACAACCAGGCGTTTGCAGAAACACCGGTTTTATCAAGATCAACATGCATTGTCACACAGTTTTTTCCCCATTATGAACCTATTCCCAAGTTAGGGCTAAAATGAGGACGCTATCAGGGAAAATCTGCACATGCAGGTTTCCTCGTAGCGTCCCCATTTTACCATGCTATTCGGTGGCAAGCGCCATCTCAGCACCTCGCTCCGGAACGCAGCGGTAACTGCTGGGATACGCACAGTAGCGCTTCTGTGCCGCCGTGAGTATCACCTCCTTGAGTCCATAGGACTGCATGGAGAATTGTGCTTCCGGGCCATGACGCCTGAGCGATCACGGAGGGAGGCTGGGAACTATTTGTTTCCAGTCTCACTCTGCTCCTGGCGACAAGAAGCGGTGGATCGGGCTGCCGTTCTCGCCACGGGATAAGAGGTGAGTATCAGATTTATTTAGGTGGTTTTAGGGGGTGGTAAATAATTTGCCAAATGCGAAATCATTTAGCACCAGGTTTTAGGACTCGCTAAAATTTTTCCTTGTGTGTCCCTTCGATTGTGTGTCCCTTAAGGCCCCTGGCACACGAGCGTATTTACGGCTCATGTGCGCAGGCAATTCCCTGCGTCCGTGCGTTTTTGACGGGGGAAAGCCATCCACCGGACGTGAAAAAGCCCTCCCCGTCAAAAAGCTAAACGGACGCTGACAGGATACAAAGCGCGATTCTCCATAGGAGGATCGCGCTTTGTACGCTGAGCGCAGAGAGTGGAAGGAACGCCCACTTTCACGGACATTCCTTCCTCTCTCTGTTAACGCTCGTGTGCCGGGGGCCTTAGCGTTAGCACTTTGTAAAAACTTACTTAACATGGGGAGCGCAGTCATTAATTAGTGTTAAGTACAGGGAGCGCAAAGTACAGTAAGCTTGCGCAAAAACTGATGCGCTAAGTGATTTCATACAGGTTTAGAGTCAGGAAGGTAATATAGGGGGCATACGTAAAATCACTTATCCTGGCATTAATGCTTACACATCCGTACGCTAACATTAGCGTTCACTAGGGAATAGGGCCCTATATGTATCCATTGCTTACAAGTGATAATAGAATTTCCTGAAGTATAACTAAACGGTTATAAGCATATTCACATGTGCCATATCCGATTCTAAAATAGCCTTCAGCATATTGGATGGCAGAAAGGAGTGTACCTTGCATTCAGATTTGAATTCATAGACCTGCACAAATCTGTTCTGCTTCAATCCTTGTTAAAAGCATTTTGACTGTAGTTATATCTAAATTATTATATAGCCTTTCTGTATCCTGACAGTACATCTAAGAGGTTTCTGAAAGACGAACTGTATTTTACAATCTATGCTATCATTTATTCCAAGTTTGACGCTTGGCACAATCATCATGTTTATGCACATGAGCGTTTCATATTAATTGATTTGATGTATCTTGGCATATAAATCACTTCCTGCTACAGTCAAAATATGTGTTCTGATTGATAATCTTCCATGTAGAGAACCCCAGGCCACTGTATGTCTGCTGTATTATAGCAACATAAAAATGGCTTTTAATTAAACTATTTTCATGTTGGCTGATTATTGATGCAATGAACGATCCCTAAATAAAATGATATTATGGCTTTAACAGTTTGGTGCAGTGCAGTGGCGTAACTAGAAACCTGAGGGCCCCGGTGCAAGAATCCACGAAGGGCCCCCCCCCAAAAAAATCTATGTATTTTTACTTATTTTTCACTGCAAAATAAAACATAGATAGTATTGCCTAGGGATGCACCGATACCACTTTTTTAAGACCGAGTACGAGTACCGATACTTTTAAAAGTACTCGCCGATACCGAGTACCGATACTTTTCTTTAATGTCATGTGACGCTTTCCAATAAGAACAGACCATATAAAAATGCCCCAGCTCACATGTATATCCCCCCAATATATATATATATATATATATATATTTATACTGCCCCAGCTCATGGATATGCCCCAGCTCAACATGGATATTGCCCCCAGATTATGGATTTGCCCCCCAGCTCACACATGGCTATGCCCCCCAGCTCACACATGGTTATGCCCCCCCAGCTCATGGATATGCCCCCCCAGCTCTCTCATGGATATGCCCCCCCAGCTCTCTCATGGATATGCCCCCCCAGCTCTCTCATGGCTCATCCATGCCCCCCCAGCTCATGGATATGCCCCCCAGCTCATGGATATGCCCCCCAGCTCTCTCATGGATATGCCCCCCCAGCTCATGGATATGCCCCCACAGCTCATGGATATGCCCCCCCAGCTCTCTCATGGGTATGCCCCCCCAGCTCATGGATATGCCCCCCCAGCTCTCTCATGGATATGCCCCCCCAGCTCTCTCATGATATGCCCCCCCAACTCTCTCATGGGTATGCCCCCCCAGCTCATGGATATGCCCTCCCAGCTCATGGATATGCCCCCCCAGCTCACTCATGGGTTGCCCCCCAGCTCACTCATGGATTTGCCCCCCAGCTCTCACATGGATATGCCCCCCCAGCTCTCTCATGGATTTGCCCCCCAGCTCTCTCATGGATTTGCCCCCCAGCTCTCACATGGATATGCCCCCCAGCTCATGGATTTTCCCCCAGCTCTCTCATGGATTTGCCCCCCAGCTCTCTCATGGATTTGCCCCCCAGCTCTCACATGGATATGCCCCCCCAGCTCATAGATTTTCCCCCAGCTCTCTCATGGATTTGCCCCCCAGCTCACACATGGATATGCCCCCCCAGCTCTTCATGGATTTGCCCCCCAGCTCACTCACATGGATATGCCCCCCCGCTCACACATGGATATGCCCCCCCAGCTCTCACATGGGTATGCCCCCCAGCTCATGGATATAAGGGCCCCCAGGCCCCAGCTCATGGGTATAAGGGCCCCCAGGCCCCAGCTCATGGGTATAAGGGCCCCCCAGCTCTTACTTACCTCTGCTGGACCCGGACAGGCTCCGCCGGCGTGGGGATGTCCTCCTTGGCGAGCGGCCGCTGGAAACATCCAGCTTGGCCGCTCACCGGAAACCACCTGATCAGCGCGAGGTCTCGTGCGCTGGTCAGGTGGTTTCTCTCCCACGTGAGCGGAGCCAACTGCGCATGTCAGCGGCGCCGCTCGCGTAGGGAGAGGGAAGGCAGTGCGCGGCTCCCAGATTCCGGCGCTGATTGCGCCGAATCTGGCGGCGGCGCTGGCCCCCCTCCGTGGCGGAATGCCAGGGCCGGTCGCAACTGCGACCCTGGACTTCCGTCCTGGTGCAGTGAGAGAAATAAGTGCAACAAGAAAGCAGTCTCTGCTGGAAGATGCCACCTCCTATAACTAAACAAGTGCCCCGGCATGGTAGACCTTGATGCAAGATCATCCCCCTCTTATTGTATTAAGCCAGTAATCACTGATGTTGTGCCATGAGAGCATCCTCTCCCCCTTTTATGTCTCCCCACCTGAGGTGAAGGCGATGCATTAAAGAAGGGCAGTGATCACCCTATAGTTGGCACAAGGCGTTTCACTCCAGAGCCCGGATATAAGCGGCTCTGGTTCCTGTAAGTGTGCATTATTGAACACACGCCAGTTCACTGATATAAAACGTTGCTGCACTATTATCTTTTCTCTCTCTCCCCCCCCCCGTTCTTTGTCTCCCACTTAATTGGAGTTAACCAACGCTATAGGAGGAGACGCTGAATTAAGCACATGGCAGAGCACGTTTGGTGCACATTCTGCTATTTAGGAGTTCTGGGAGAAAAGACACAAGGACACTAGACCTTCAATACACACGAGAAGCCAGTGTGAGGTCATTTGTATACCTATAAATAGACACTAAGCACTCAAATCTGAGTTGCCCCAGTTATCACAACGTTGATACGTGTATCTGCACCTCTCTAATATTTATCAATCTGCTGTTACTTTTCATGTAATAAGAATTTTTGTGACACTAGCACGTATTGTTTTGAACGTCACCCGTATATAGAGCCGTGCATGGGACGCACCTCCCATTGCGGCACCATTGCATGTATTTGCTTAGCCTGCACCTCTCAAAATACCTTATTTGTCACTGTTGCACTTTAACACTGCATAAATTGTGGCACTAGCACTTTACCCTGAACTTGCACGACTAAAGCTGCACCCATACGAACCGTAAGGATTTACGCACATCTGACGGTCTAAAAGCACGACACTGTGATGTGCTGTGCATAACTTGTTGCGCCACTAGGAACCCCCCCCTTTCTCCTTCTCTTGATGCAAGATGGTTTTACTACATCCTAAATACCTGATATCCAGGTTCTACTCAATAAAAAAATATTTCAGGGATTTTTTAGAGGAATTTAGTCATTAAAAGCCAAACACTGTTGGCCATAATTAAGACTGCGAATTACAAAAACACTGTAGACACTGCGGCCACTCAGTGCAATGTGAATATACTCCCCCCTCTAGCTAATTCAGCCCTCTGTGTATGGGTGTTTAGCTTCACCGTGAAGCTGAGACCAGAGAACTCTTATTTCAGCTTCTGATGATTTCCTGGAAATGGGGCTGTTTTGGGGCTCCGTTAAGGCCAATGGCTCTCAATGTGCTTACATTGAGAGCCATTGGACTAGCTGGATACGTACACAACCAGCCTGTCTCCCAATGGTCACATGACTGCTGCAGCTTACAGGAAGCCACCACATAGCATGTCCTGTCTGATCCAGTGGAAAAAAAAATGGAGAAAAGGTAAGTTTAGAAAAGGGCTAAAAAGGAAGCGGAGTGTGGAGAAGGTTGTGGGGGTTATTGTTTAATACCTCTGTTTGTCCCCCTCCAGTTTTAACCCTATAGTATCCCTTTAACTATCACAGTATGGTCATTGAACCCAGGACATACTTGAAAACGAGAGAAATCTCAATGTATCCTTCCTGGTAAAATACTTTATAAAAAAATTAATAAAATTACATAGCAGGTCTGTACTCAGTAAATTAAAATGTTTTGCTACTAGGATTCCTCTTTAAATCTACTGATACATGTGTAACAGAAACACACTGGGGTTCTGTTCACAACACCAGGATCCGAACAAGCACATTATTTAATCTGTACCTTCTCCATCCCAGAACCATGCAGAGACCAGCTTTCACCATTCAGACTACCCGACTGGTAGCCCTGGCATCACAGAGAGGTGACCCAAAGGAGCAGAGTCCCTACAGCCAGACACACGCTTCTTGGAGCAGGAATAGTTGGCTGTTTATTAATTCCAGATTTTCCCTTACATTCCCTTTCTCCTGTTAATTGAAATGTAGAATCAAACAAGAGACAAATCCAATTAACTAACAGAATTAGGGCTGAAACAACTAATCGATTAATCGACAACTAATCGATGATTAAATTAGTTGTCAACTATTTCCATTATCGATTAATCGGTGTCGATTAATCGTCCTGTGTACAGCACACACTGTTTAGAGTCAGACTGAGTTAAACATAAATAACCTCAGCTTCGGAGCTGATTGGAGAAGACGCGCCGCTGCTTTACTCGGTATGATTTAGTTCTAGGGTTATGTCAGACACAGCCAGTTTGTTTTTATTCCGTTTACAACAGTAGAACTATAACACAAACAATAGGATACTACCACTGGCTGAAGGCGCTGTATGCCTGTGTTTAATCCTTACTTGAAGCTGGAGTCCTGTGCCACCACCTCACCCTCCCTGCCACACCCTCTTTGGTCGGGAACTGCCATTCCCTCCCTTTAGTCTGGTCCCTTTCCCCAAACTCAGATCCGGTCTTTTGTCCATAGCCACTCCCTCTCACACTCAGGTCAAGTCACTTGAGCAAAGTCACTCCCTTCCACCTCCAGTCCTTCCTCCCACTCAGTTTGTTCACTAAATTATTTAAAAGGGACTCTACGCACCCTGACCACTTTAGCTTATTAACCCCGGGGAGGCTGAAATCACATCCGTGCGCAGGCTACCCTGCGTGGCCCTCCCCAATGCACGCAGGAAAGTGCAGTCACATGGACGCACTCTGTGCAAACACAAAAAAAAACACAGTTCTTAAGAAAGGCTCATGTTGGACCAAATTGTCTCCAATTCTTCCAATAAATCTGCCAATGTTGGAAGAGTGCCGTTTCTATTTTGCTTGTGAACCATGTGTTGTGGAAGTCGGTCTTTCCAGAACTTGGTGCGTCTGTTTTCTGTGTCTCAACGGTGGTGTGTTGGTACTGCTTCGTGTTTGTATCAATTACAATTTGAGCTCCTTAGGGAGCAGGGCTCTCTCTCTACCTCATATCTGTATAACTATGTGCTACCCTAACTCATTGTAACCCCCGTAACACTCTGTAGAATATATTGGCGCAATACAAATAAATGAATAATAACAATGGAAAGCTATGGTGGTTCGTGAATAACCCAGTAAGACAGACGTGACAACTTGTGAATTCCATGCTGTTGCTGAGAACAAATCCTGGCAGTTCATACATCTTTATTTTCCCAGTATATGGAATCCTTCATATATATTATTATTATTTATTAAGCGCCAACACATTCCACAGCGCTGTACAAGGTGTAATGGGTAAAGACAGGACAATTCTACAATACATACAGAAGACAGGTCAGTATTCCTGCCAGCAGATACAGGAGGATATGAGGACCCTATTCCCGTGGGAATTTATAATCTAGATGGTGAGGGGATTAGAAACCGGAGGGGGGCGTTTGCAACGATGCCAACATTATCCTCGTTTGTTCGATACATCCAGCGGAGTAAATCGCTTACAATTGATACGTTAATCCAATACCATGTACCGATAAACATAAATTAAATACGTGTATACCATTCTGAATAAAGAATGCTAAACCAATGTATAATATTGTTCGTGGTTAGATATGTGGGATATTTCCTGCTCCTCCTCTTCCATCTGCTCGCATTTCAATGCGTATTTTGGTGAAGGACAGACACCTTTGTAATTCTAGTCTCCTGCTCAAGGTTGCGGTAAAAAAAAACACAGAATAAACTACATGGATTTCTCATTGAGCACTTAAATTAAGCTAACTAAAAATGAAAAATGAGCTGCGTGACGCTAATTCCCAGGCATGACACACCTGTCTTAGTGTAATCAATGACCGTCATTAGAGATATTTTCCCTAATTTTTCTTTATTTCATATTTAATTTTACTTCATGGATCACTGTGGCGGAGGTGGTAAATTACATGCGTAAATGGGTGAAATAATAATGTTTTTGATCATTACGTGGGAAGGGAATACTCTTGGGTGTCTGCCGTTAACCCACTTTACCAGGAGACAGATTGCAAAGGCCTGCACGGCAGCGAGTGAGTTAATGACGGCGTCTGATTAGCTGGAGGTTTGGATAAGGAGGGGTCCTGGGAACAAATAAATAAATAAATACAAGCTCCCCCTGTTAACTTGCTGACTGTGATGGTTTGAGACAGAAATTAAAGCTCATACATAATCCTTTTGATATTGCTAGCTTTTCCCAGTGATTCATCAAACCATAGAGATGAATGACCAGCAATTAAAGCAAATAAATGACTGGAAGCCAGCAGATGGTGAATTAATGCAAAACCGCGAGAAAAAAAAGAGAAGAGTTCTTAAAATCTGTGCATAGAATGAGTCTTGCACTTTTACGTATCCAAATAAAAAATAGATTACTATTATTAAAAATAGATTTTGAGTCAGGGTACGGGTTGTGTATTGCACTGCAAGGATGGAAATAGCATCTCATTTTATTATGTATGTGGCTAATAGTAGCAATAAGCCTTCGGTTTGCAGGGGAGTGGAAATAAATACAAATTGTGTTTGGGGAATGGTGACTAATCAGTGTGAAGTGGGGAGGATCGCCCACGTTTAAGATCTATAAACAATGACAATGAGGGAATTTGTAGTAAATAAGTGTAAAGCTCGTGGGAAATATGCCACGGTATATTTAGATACATTTGTGTGTATGCCGTCTGATTAGACACAATTGCAGTGGTTTTGTATCCGTGCAGGTTGTACTTGAGAACCAAGACCGTCCATATTTGGATTGGGGGTAAATGGCTTCTTTTTTTACCCTCGGCACCGCAGTATGGATTTTCCTTATTACTCAGCATTGGCAGCTCTAATTTTAGTAGTATGTGGACCATTCTTTTCTGAAATCCAATCTTTATAATGAGAATTATTACTATTATCAGAATTTAAATTGCATAAAGGTTTTCCGCAGCACTTTACAACATACGGACTATTCACTGATAGCTGTTGTTTAGTGTTGTGACAACCACGACAAACTTTGTTCCAGAGACGACTTCAACCTGCTGCACTTTGAGGGCCCTCTCTGGGTCACCGAAGTTTGTTGTGGTTGCAACAACGGTATAACCGATTACTGAATCAGCCCTATACAGTGAAGCGCTGCGCATCTTCACTGGTCTCACGATTCGATTTGATTATGATTATCAGGTCAACGATTTGATTCCGCGATGCATTGCGATTAGTGATAGGGGTCATTGGACGGGGCAGAGTCTGGCCTTTCTAATGATACCAAACATGACAATGTTAAATTTCACAAAAAAAGATCAATAAAACCTTTTTTATTTCTGTTCTAAAGCAGCAGCATTGTACATTTTTCACGTATATAGTGAGCAATACCGCTGCCGTTACTCACTTTCTCATTTCCCACGCTGGCAGCAAGTTCAGTGTTTTATACACAGTCCTATTCTTCATTAAATGTAACGGCCAAAATACATGCAAAAATTTAGTTTTTTAAATTTTGATTGAAATTGCATATTTTCATTGAAAAATGCAGTAACAGTTTCTCCCGTGCAATATAAAACCACAAGGTCTGGATGATAGAATGTGGAAAAATTATTTTGCACACTGCAAATGACTGCTATCTGAATAGAAATGGACATATTTTTATCTTTTGCTATATCTCCCTGACGGGACACGGTCACACAGAGCACTGAAGGGGTGCACACATACACAGATCACTGGGGGTGTCACACAGATCACTGGGGGTGTCACACACACGCACAGATCACTGGGGGGGACACATACACAGATCCGGTGATCTGTGTGTGTGTGTGTCCCCTGATCTGTGTGTGTTTCCCTGTGATCTGTGTGTGTGTCCCCGTGATCTGTGTGTGTGTCCCCGTGATCTGTGTGTGTGTCCCTCGTGATCTGTGTGTGTATGTATCCCCCCTTGTGATCTGTGTATGTGTCCCCGTGATCTGTGTGTGTATGTGTCCCCCGTGATCTGTGTGTGTATGTCCCCCCGTGATCTGTGTGTGTATGTGTCCCCCCGTGATCTGTGTGTGTATGTGTCCCCCCGTGATCTGTGTGTGTATGTGTCCCCCGTGATCTGTGTGTGTATGTCCCCCCGTGATCTGTGTATGTGTCCCCTCTTCGCGATCTGTGTGTATGTGTCCCCTCTCCATGATCTGTGTGTATGTTGTGTCCCCCGTGATCTGTGTGTGTATGTGTTTCCCCCCGTGATCTGTGTGTGTGTGACACCCTCCAGTGATCTGTGTGTGTATGTGACCCCCCAGATCTGTGTGTATGTGACCCCGCGTGATCTGTGTGTGTATGTGTACCCCTGTGATCTGTGTGTGTATGTGTCACCCCCGTGATCTGTGTGTATGTGACCCCCCAGTGATCTGTGTGTGTATGTGACCCCCCAGATCTGTATGTACAGTTGTGTTCAAAATTATTCAACCCCCAATGCTGTAAAGGGTTTTAGGGAATTTAGTGTACATTTGTAATTGTATTCAGAATGAAATCCTACAAGGACTTTTTAAAGAACCATATGCAACTAAAATGACATCAATTGGTTTTGTAATACAGTAGTAAATGTTTCTTTTGTGAATTCTTCATTGACACAATTATTCAACCCCTTAAAGACTACCACTCTGAAGAACAGAGGTTCATTCAAGTGTTTTCAATCAGGTATTGAAAACACCTGTGGATGTCACGGAGCAGCAATAAAGCATAATAAGCACCAATTAGGCAGCTTTAAAATGACTGTGATACTCAGCTCCTTCTAGACATTTACTGGTGTGGTTACAAACATGGTGAAGTCAAGAGAATGGTCCAGGAAGACAAGAGAAGAGGTGATTACTCTTCACAGGAAGGGCAATGGCTATAAGAAGATTGCAAAGATGTTAAACATACCGAGAGAGACCATAGGAAGCATCATTCGCAAATTCAAGGCAAAGGGCACTGTTGAAACGCTACCTGGTCGTGGCAGAAAGAAGATGCTGACTTCGACTGCTGTGCGCTACCTGAAGCGTAGAGTGGAGAAAAGTCCCCGTGTGACTGCTGAGGAACTGAGAAAAGATTTGTCAGATGTGGGTACTGAAGTTTCAGCTCAGACAATATGGCGCACACTGCGTAATGAAGGCCTCCATGCCAGAACTCCCAGGCGCACCCCCTTGCTGTCTCCAAAGAATAAGAAGAGTCGACTGCAGTATGCCAAAAGTCATGTGGACAAACCACAGAAGTTTTGGGATAGTGTTCTGTGGACTGATGAAACAAAATTAGAAGTGTTTGGGCCCATGGATCAACGCTATGTTTGGAGGAGGAAGAACAAGGCCTATGAAAAAAGAACACCTTGCCTACTGTGAAGCATGGCGGGGGGTCAATCATGCTTTGGGGCTGTTTTGCTTCTGCAGGTACAGGGAAGCTTCAGCGTGTGCAAGGTACCATGAATTCTCTTCAGTACCAGGAGATATTGGATGACAATGTGATGCAGTCCGTCACAAACCTGAGGCTTGGGAGACGTTGGACCTTTCAACAGGACAATGATCCCAAGCATACCTCCAAGTCCACTAGAGCATGGTTGCAGATTAAAGGCTGGAACATTTTGGAGTGGCCATCGCAGTCACCTGACTTAAATCCGATTGAGAACCTCTGGTGGGACTTAAAGAAAGCAGTTGCAGTGCGCAAGCCTAAGAATGTGACTGAACTGGAGGCTTTTGCCCATGACGAATGGGCGAAGATACCCGTAGATCGCTGCAAGACACTTGTGTCAAGCTATGCTTCACGTTTAAAAGCTGTTATAACTGTAAAAGGATGTTGTACTAAGTACTAAGATTGAATGTCACTTGGGGGTTGAATAAAACTGATAATGATGTGAGCACAGAAAAGACATTTGTGGTTATTTCATTATAAATGTTATGTTATATTTGTCTGACCTACACGTGCCTCTTTGATTTAATTGTAAGCAAGATGACTGAATGATCAAAATCAATGTCAAACTGGCCAAAACACTCAATTTCAGTGGGGGTTGAATAATTTTGAACACAACTGTATGTGACCCCCCCAGTGCTCTGTGTATATATGTGCCCCCCCAGTGATCTGTGACCCCCCCAGTGATCTATGTATGTGACCCCCCTCACTGAGGGGGTCAAATACACAGATCCCTGGGGGCACATAGTTACACAGATCCCTGGGGGGCACATAGTTACACAGAGCACTGGGGGGCACATAGTTACACAGAGCACTGGGGGGCACATAGTTACACAGAGCACTGGGGGGCAAATAGTTACACAGAGCACTGGCGGGCACATAGTTACACAGAGCACTGGGGGCACATAGTTACACAGAGCACTGGGGAGCATATACATACACAGAGCACTGGGGTGGGCTGGCTGTGTACCTTGCTTGAATGTCTAGTAGGTAGCGCTGGAGCTGCTCCCCTCGTGGAAGGAGAAGGCGGGGTGCAGCCATGATCATGTGCAGCAGCCAGGGCCGGCGCGCCCGCTAGGCGAGCTAGGCGGCCGCCTAGAGCGCAGTACCACCTAGGGGCGCAGCCGGCCCTGAGCCAGGTGTCAGCAAGGGCAGCCCTTGCACTACCCACCGCCGTTGCTGTTCTGTGCCCGGCGTCTGTAATACCCCGGCCATCCGGCGCTCCCTATGACCTGATCAGAGGGAGCCGGCCGGCCAGGGTCACATGGTGCGCCACATGATGTGTGCCATCCAATCCCTATGCCCTGGAGGTAGCCTGATCAGGAGGAGGGAGGGGCGGCTCCTCTCACTGGCTGCTCGCTCGCACAAGCAAAGTACACTGTACACATCCCCATGCCAGGTCACCCTCTCCTGGAAAACACCCCTGACCACCATCACCCATTCCCCACTGGCTGACACACCCTCCCAGTATAAGCACCCCCTCTGTAATATACCCCACTCATCCATTGCCCCCCCAGTATTATACCCCACCATCACTCCCCCCCCAGAAAAATGCCCCATCATCACTCTCCCTTCCCGCCACAAAAATACCCGATCACTCTCCCTCCTGCCCCAGAAAAATGCCCCACCATCACTCTCCCTCCCCCCAAAAAAATACCCCACCACTCTCCCTTCCCCCAAAAAAATACCCAACCATCACTCTCCCTCCCACCCCAGAAAAATACCCCACCATCACTCTCCCTCCCTCCAGAAAAATAGCCCACCATCACTCTCCCTCCCACCCCAGAAAAATGCCCCACCATCACTCTCCCTCCAGAAAAATACCCCACCATCGCTCTCCCTCCCCCGACAAAAAATACCCCATCATCACTCTCCCTTCCACCCCAGTAAAATACCCCACCATCACTCTCCCCCCCAGAAAAATGCCCCAACATCACTCTCCCTCCCCCCAAAAATACCCCACCACTCTCCCACCCCAGTAAAATACCCCACCATCACTCTCCCTCCCACCCCAGAAAAATACCCCACCAGCACTCTCCCTCCCACCCCAGAAAAATACCCCACCATCACTCTCCCTTCCGCTCCAGAAAAATACCCCACCAACACTCTCCCTCCCCCACAGTAAAATACCCTACCGTCACTCTCCTTCCCTCATCCTTCCCCCAAAATGAGTGGCCCTATTAATCCCTTCCACCAACTGTAAGGTGTTTATGGGTGGGTCACAGAGCTCCAAGATAATGTGCAGTGTTTTTTTTTGGGGGGGGGGGGCGCAAGTAGCTGGTCTTGTCTAGGGCGCAAAATAGTCTAGCACCAACCCTGGCAGCAGCAGTTCCTCGCACGTGGACTGGCTTCCCCTGCTCTGTCGGGGTCTGTGCTGGAGCAGCCAGCGGAGAAAACGAGTGGCCACATCGAGGTTCAAGAGGCAGCAGAGGCAGGTAGGCAATGAGGTGGCAGGCAGGCTGGGCTGAGCAGCTTATGCACTGCTGGGGCTGCCTCCCCTGTCCAGCCTCACTCGCACAGGCAGGTCTGGGGCCCCGGAAGTGCAGCTCCAGCGTGTTACACAGCTCCCGCAGGCTGCCTCGAGCCGCTGCACCTTTCGCTGCAGGTTCGATTTGCCGAATGCTCAGACTGCGGTCGTGCAGAATCTATTTTTTTCTGCCCAAATGCATCGACGCAGCATCGTTCAAGGCTGCATCGCGATGCATCGATTAGCCGATTATTTTTGACAGCCCTAATACAGTGGGGTAGTAAAACTGCAAGAATGGCAAACACCAAACGTGAAGCAGTCCCTGCTCAGGTGATCTAACAATCCAGGGGAAGATACAGAGGGCCCTATCCCTTCCTAGCTATTAAACTTAACGATTAGGCTGTTAAATTAAGAAGTGGAGCCATCAAATTTAACATCTGGAGCTACTTTCCTTGTGGCTCAGATTTATCTGCTCCTTACTGTGTTAAGGTTCCTATACTTTGTATAAGAAGTGTTGACTATCAGCTTGCTGGAGAATGATGCTCTATTCCAGTGTTTCCCAATCCTGTCCTCAGGACCCTCCGCCTCGCCAGGTTTTGCAGATATGTGAAGCACAGCACAGGTGATAGGATTTGCTGCTCAGTGATTGCAGGATTCAGTCTGCTTTTCCCCAAGGGGATCTGCAAAATCTGGCCTGGTTGAGTGTCCCGAGGAGAGGTTTGGGAAACACTGGGCTATTCCATCGTGACTCACTATTCTCAGATTGAGCCAGTATTCAAGCACGAATAGCGGCTTGAAGAACCTGGTGTTGAATGATTTTGCAAAATCACAACCCTTTAAAATGGAAATGCAGAAACTCGCTTAGTTACCTCTGGTCCTGTGGTCCAGACGGCAGCACAATCCACTGCCTCCACTGGTCGTATGAAGTGGGAACATTGGGAGCAGTTAGTTCCCCTGTGCTCCTGCGTGGAACTAGTGGGTCTCTGCTTATATAAGGCTGTGCTTGTCTCCATGGAGTCCTACGTTCTCCAGGAGCTGATACTAGTGGCAGCAGCCGTATCATTTAGTGGCTCCCTGCTGTTAAAGGGCCATTACCACAAAAAATGAAATGTCCTTATTGTTTTTATTTTATGTTGCTGATATCTTACATGTACTTTGTTTTTCTCTTGTATGTTTAGTTAAGATTTTTTTTTACTCTGTGTCACTCTGTGCATCTATTTTGTGATATTTTGTGGTGTAAACTGCCCCCACACAAAGTATCTTTACAACACTTGCTCCTCATTGTGTGGCTTTGGCCATAGAATTGAGTGAATGTGTCAGTCACTGCCTCACATAATTGGATTGTATGGGATGTATTCAAAGGACGTTAACACAGGGGTACTCCTCCACCTCATTAGGGGCTCTATTACATTCTTTGCGCAAAAATGCTCACGCAGCGCGTTAATTTGTGCGCGAAGCATTAAACGTTAACGCGCGTAAATTAACACTGGTATTACAATCCGCGCACATTTTTTCATCCGTCAAAAAATAACGTGCGGAAAAAAGACAATGTTAACCCTTTCGCTGCTGAGGCTTTTCACACCTCTGTGCTGAGGTCATTTTTACCGCTTTCGCTCATAGAAACATAGAAACATAGAAAAATGTCGGCAGATAAGAACCTTTCGGCCCATCTAGTCTGCCCAATTACATGGATACTTTACCTGGATTTATCTTTTGTTTAGGATAGCCTTATGCCTATCCCATGCTTGCTTAAATTCAATTACTGTTTTGGCCTCTACCACTTCTACTGGAAGACTGTTCCATGTATCCACCACCCTCTCAGTAAAATAATGCTTCCTGATGTTACTTTTAAACCTTTGCCCCTCTAATCTAAGACTATGTCCTCTTGTTTTGCTATTTTGTTTCCTTTTAAATATACTCCCTTCCTCTACCTTGTGGATTCCCTTTACGTATTTAAATGTTTCTATCATATCTCCTCTGTCTCGTCTTTTTTCCAAGCTGTACATGTTAAGATCATTAAGCCTTTCCTGGTAACTTTAAACTCATCATGTTTAACCGCGTTTTGAAGCCATATTTTGATATATGACCCAGACATATTATATATCGTTCTTTCCGGCAGACTCGGCAGATTCATAATATGTCATTATTATATGTATACGTCATGTCCTGTCTGTATATTATGACAAAAAATGCAATAAAATTCGAATTTTCAATAATTTACAATGTGTAAAGTGGTTTTTTTCACATTTTAACATGCAATCGTTTGCGGTTATATTTTCTATGGGGTGTGCTTGTTAAAAAAATTAGAAATGGGGTCTCGTTACATTTTTTTGGGGGAAAATTTCGCTATTTTTAACAAACGCACCGCATACAAAAATCGTTAGTGCAGCATCATTGTTCACATTATAATTGAAATGGGAACAACATTGCTGCATTAACAAAAAAAAAACTTGGTTATTTTTTTTTAGAATTTTTTTTAAATATTTTATTTTTATTTTTAATTTTTTTATTTTTTAAAAAACTTTTTACATGTTCAAGTTTGGTATCGTTGGAAAGGCCATGCTCTGGCCGATCCAACCATATCAATCTTTAACCCCTAGCTGCCACGGATCGGGAGATAGGGGGATCCAATGAACCCCCTATCTCTACCATTGCTGGCAGCTACGGGTTAACTCCAGGACTGGCGTCATCGTGCTATGCACGATGACGCCAGTCCTCAGGGGGAGTTCCCGGAAGCTTGGCAGACATCCAAGATGTCGGCCAGCTCTGGGAAAGGATCACTATCCGGCGCTTTTCAGCGCCGAATCGTGATCCGGCTCCCCAGGGGTCAATGACAGCCACCGTTTGGAAGGGCAGGCTGTGGCCTTCCAAACGGTGGTTTTGAAGGGCAGGCTGTGCCCTTCCAAACGGTGCCTGGCTTAACCCAGTGCACCCCGGCGATCGGGAGGGAGAGAGGTCCGACGGGGGGGCGCCTGAATTAGATGTCATCGCGCCGCCACGATGACATCTAATGGCCCCGCCGGGGTCCCCGAGTGCTGGGCTGACATCGAGGAAGTCAGCCCGCACCGGGGAGCACAGCGATCGGCCGATCGGCCGCTAGTACTGACGTACAGGGTGCGCTGCGGCGGCAAAGCGGCGTGTGTGCGTGATTAGGAGATGTCAGACGCTGGTAATGTCCAGCCTACATATCGTCCAGACGCAAAAGGTGTTTTATTGACGATCCGTAAAACAAATCACGCACGAAAATGCGCGTCGTCTGACCGTTTTTCACGCATTCCGTGAAAAAATACGTCAATGCGTTCGGACGCCCTTTTTGACCGTCGCTGCGAATAATGCGTTTGTTTGACCCTAGCCTTAGAAATTAAAATGCTTACTGTCAATGTCGTTACACAAGTAGGAATTTAAAACAATCCATATATAAAATTCACTCACAACTTAACATTATTTTTTAAATCGAAAATTTAAGTCCAAGATTTGAATACTGTGCTTTTGAGGGGTCAGAATCACTGCGGAACCAGACCCCCCACACAGCATTGCGTCAGTTCGATTTTTCCCGTCTCTATCAAGCTCACATTAAGCAGTGCTTGTTATAGGAGGACAGGCATAACAGCCAAGTCACATAACGTTTACATAATCTGAAATTACCGTACACAATCTGAATTTATTAGTGATGCTCCTTTCACACAAATGACATTTCTATGGCGGCATTACTGACCGGTGACAGAGCTGCACACCCGATTAGCAACAGTATTTTATCCGTGCGTGATCTTTAGTTTTAATCGAGTGTTTGAAAAATGTTCTTGGTTTGTCTGTAAGAATAAAGATGACAAAGGACTCCATGGTGTTACACAACGCCGCTGTTATTAGATGCGAGCATTCAGTAGCTTTCTTTTCTCAGACTTCCAGATAAATAGATGCCTGAGGAAATGACATGAGCTCTCCAGAAAGCTTCAATCTGATAATACCATATGGTCTACAAAGGTATCATCTTTACCCACTCCTTTGATTGTTTTCTCTTTACAAATTGCATTTTCTGCTGGCGAACAAGGCTCTACGCTCAGCTTGCCGAAATGCGATCTCACTATGATTTCAATATGAAAGTGTAACACGCTAGCATTTCACAGACTTCATGTAAAGAACTGACTTTGCTAAATGGTTCGAGGGCATGGCTGAAACACTTGGGAAATGAACTATTAACTGGCTGTTTTATCTCTACCTGAACAATATAATTCCCCACTATTTATCACACTGTTTTACAAATTGCAGGCAGAATGATATCTGATGACATTGAGTAATCCCGAGTAATCCAGTAAAACGTACAGCCTACTAGATAATTGTTCCTATTGTTGCTCTTTGGGTCTTAACTCGGCGTATGCAAAAGGCGGCAGCAATAATTTGATTCCTTCATATAAATTATACTCATCCAGCCTGATCAGACATTAATTAAGCATTCCCGTATAAGCATTTTGTAGAACAGGTCATTGTAGACAATGGATCGACATGCTTCTCATTGTCTTCCTTATGCGGTAAGAGGTTGTAATGCAAAACCATTAGTATTTAGACTTGTTTCTAGAAAAAATGGCGGCTGATAATGAGTGACTGATGCGTGAGCATAGGCTGCAATCCTTAAAAGTTTTATTATTTCTCAAGATAGTAAATCAATAAGGCAGACACTTATGGGGTTTCTGTCTTTTCCTTTTGTATTGTTTGCAGAAATCCCCGCTCAGGTCACTGTACGCGCATCAAAAAATTATTGGGACTTTATTTACTGTCCTCCACATCCCTGGGCTATTGTTGTTTTTTTTGTGAAAGGCCATAGATATCCATTGCACGCAGGACCAGATTTACATCTCGGGAGCCTGGAGCACAGAAATGTGGAGCCCACACACACACACATACACACACAAGAAAAACAAACATGCCAAAATTACTTTTTACATTTTCGTTTTGGGGCAAACTAAAAAAAATTAAAAATTTAAAAACTGAAAGACAGTTTCCCTCTGCACTCAAATCAAAAGAAGGGGCAGAATCTGTTGCCTTAGTTGAGTTAGTGCAGCGGCATTGTTTGTTTTATTTGTAAAAGCATGTATTGCCTCTGCCGTAGAACAGAGAAAAAAATTAATTTTGCATTTACTTTTTTCAATTTTTTATTTCTATACATTACATGGTCATGTTTGGTTGTAGGGTTGATCCGACACCCCTTTTATAGGACAGAGTACAAGTACCGATACTTTTTTCAGGTACTCACCGATACCGAGTACCGATACTTTTATTTAAAGTCATGTAACCGCTTTCCAATAAATAATTTAGGATTTTGCTGAAAGCCTGTCCAGTTTGTTAATATTGAAACGTATGGTCAGTCATCCCATTTACCCACTACCCAGCCTGCAAACACCCTTACCACACACACACACACACACAGACACACTCACCCACAACACCTCATCTCAGATATATACAGTATATATACCCACTCAGACCTCATATATGTATTCCCACGCAGATACATTAACTTGCAGACCTCAGACCAGATATACCCACTCAGATACATGTATACAGACCTCAGACCAGATATACCCACTCAACTACATGTATACAGACCTCAGATACATGTATACAGACCTCAGACCAGATATACCCACTCAACTACATGTATACAGACCTCAGACCAGATATACCCACTCAGATACATGTATACAGACCTCAGACCAGATATACCCACTCAGATACATGTATATACTTGCAGACAAAGTACTTGTGCAAATGGCACTGATACCGATACTAGTATCAGTATCAGTGCATCCCTATTTGGTATCATTGTAAAGACCAGACTATGACCTCTCCAATGACACCTCAGTTAACCTTGTGCTGTGTACAATTCAGAGATGCAGGTTCCATAGTCCCCCTGTCTTGCCTCACTGCAGTGCCACGGACTAGGTTGCCGATGAAACAATGCGTTGCATCAGCAGCTCCACACTTGCTGTCTGACCTTTCCAATGATACATCATATGTCCCTCTAGCCATTAGGGCTCCAGAGATACAGTGGTCTAAATTATTGTAAAAAAATTTACACACAGCAAGGTGCCCCCTTGTGGCAGGCGCCTGTAGGCACATGCCTACTCTGCCTAATTATAAATCCGGCCCTGATTGAGCGTCAGAAAAGATACTTTTCGATCAAGGCATCTATTGGGATTAGTAACTTAAAAGGAAATTCATTTTAGTAAACAAGCCGTGAAAATGGTGATATTTATCATTGCTCAATGGGATGTTACACATCTGCACGTCTGCTCCAGTGATGAGACTGCTTTCCTTCCCACAGGATACAAAAATACAAATATTGGGAAGCACAGCACAGACTATCAGGGTTATTCAAAGAGATTCGAAAAATCACCGCACGTTCACGCAGACGAACGAGGTGGAAAAAAACCCAAAAAAAACTGTATGCTTGAAAGTTTGAAAATTGAAACGCTGTTTGCAAACAAACTACTGAACGAAAATGTCTGGAATTTAAATATAAGATCCAATGAATGATAATAAAAAGGGCTGTTACAGAAAAATGAAAAAACGATTTTAAAAAGAAAAACAGAAAAAAGTTTGCCAAAAAAATCACCAAAAATGCCTAAAAGATCCTAAAAAATATATAAATAAAGAGATTTGTTACTGCAGATTATAATAATAAACAGTTTATTGGATATTGAATTAAAACGGGAATATTCTTAACATAGAAGCCTATGGGATTCGCCTGAATAAATCTTGAATGAAATCACAGAACAGCAGGGCATTACAGGAACTTTTCCCTGCTGTTTGGTGTTCTCTGAATAGACGAAGCATTGCTTCTCTATGGAGATTTCACTGCCCTCGAACAGGCAACGAACAGGCACCGTATGTGCAGGCAATTCGCCAACATTTGGTAATAAAAGTAACTGTACGCTGAATTTCACTGTTCGGCTATCTTTCGGGGCCAGATCGTCTCTCTTTGAATAACCCTGTATGTATGATTTATTGGTGGTGCTGATGAAGTATCCACTGCTCCTGCAAAAAATTAACCATGAAACAAATGTTACAGACTCACACAAAATATATACAACTTGCAGCTATTTGTACCACTAATCTGAAAAGTGAGACGTTATTGCACTTTCTGGCCAATCCGTGTGTTTTGATACGATGGTAAATGTCCCACACGACAACACTCTGACTTCTCTGCACATATCGGCATGATCTGATTGGCCAGCAGAGGGAGCAGAGAAACCTCGTATGTGAGCATTCAACTCCTCTGTCCTGTCGATCAATCCTCTGCACGGACTCTCCGCAATCAGCGTGCCTAAATATTTGATTGACAGGTTGGGGAAGCATAATTTCCTCACTTGTTTCGAAAATCTATACATTTGCTAGCTGTTTTGCTAAAGTTGTGAAAAATGACTTCTATACAGGTTAATCATGAAGATTCTATCTGTATATAAAAAAATAATAGTTGTTGTGTTTATTAGCCTTAAACCGAAAAACACAAGAAGCTTCAGCAATTGTCAAACAAAGCCTTTTGCAACACAATTAGTCAATGCTTTGGGACACATTTTTTCACCAGTTGCCTTCTAGGCCATCAATCCCTTAATTCCTGGTCAGCTTGTTGAGTATTTTTGAAGTTGGTATTCAACATTTCTGACTAAGGTCATGACACTTTTCATACCTTGCGCCTCGCATCACGCCAAGCTGACGGTCGATGAACCTACCCCTAAACACAGTGTCGTTTCATTTGACTTCAGCCCAGAGGTTAAGATGTTTGGCTAATTCACACAACCTTCTCAAAGAATTTCATACCTGAAAAATCCCACTCTTTCATGTTTTAAAAAGCTAACCTTCAGGTGTTTGTAATTTAATGACACCGCACTGTCATGGAGACAGTACTTTTACCGCTGGGATTGAATTTACCTTACAAATATTTTTTTTTCCATGGTTGACTGATAGCAATATCTTCTTACATTGGCTTCCTGACAAAAGCAACGAGCACAGTGGTCTTTGGATTTCCTAATGTTCTTATTGTGATTGATTTGTGTATTTGTTTTATCCATAGCTCGTCCACAGTTTGTGGCAGATTAATGATGTTTCGGTTGCATTGATCATGTGCTCTCTTTATTCCAACAGGAATCTGAAACCTGAAAACAGGTGTCCTTTATAAGGTTCAAAGTGCTTCATGTCAGTGTTTTAGTAACACAATTTTTGATGGTAGGATTTTTGGTAATAAAAACTTTTTTTTGTACTTGAATTTATTTAATGCCTCATATTATTCAGCAATAAAATGTTTTTCTGTGTAGTGGGGATTGTGTGTGCACAGTGGTGTGCGCAGAGGGTGTGCCGGCTGGGTGGTCCTCTTGATCACTGTTTAGGGTCCATGCATACATTTTTGGATGTTTATTTGGCTCATGATAAAGAGAGTGAAAATTGGCTGTTTTGTGATCATTTACATTTACAAGGAATAAAATCTATCTCTGCATCCTCAACCCCTTAAGGATGGGAAGGTGTCCCGCCCCGCAGCCGACGCACGTCATTGGCAGCAGGGGAACGGCCTAAATTCATGCTGTCTCTCTGCAGCCAATGATGTGCAGCATGTGCTGGCTGTGGGGAGGGGCCAAGGCGGTCCTTTGAAGACAGCGGGGCCTACTTGTACGCCCTGCATCTTCAAGGTAGGCCTAGAAAGGCATAGAACGTCCTGCGACGGGAAGGGGTTAATATACCATATGTGTACTCCTGTGTTCCTCTTGTAGGGCTTAATCAGGTATTGCAGCCAAAGCTACTTCATTTGCTTTTTTATATAGGCTTAATCACACAAGCGGTAAAGTATATGGTCTCCTTTGGCTATTACTCCTTTCACTACCAGCAGGTTTTCCATAAATCACTGTCGGTAATTGTGGTTCTTAATATTTTTAATAAATCCTTTATAAATTCCCTTAACCCTCTAACCAGCATCCCTTCCTCCCACATCATTGTAATTCTAATGCTCTTAAGCTTAACCCCTACCAAGATCGACTATACTTGATCTGGAAGTCACCTCCTGGTGCCCTGATATACTGTGGAGACATGGGTTCGATCCCTGCAAGAGCACCTCTCCAGTAAGTGTCCTTGGGCAAGACACCTAACGGTACAGACTCGCCACACAGGACATATTTGAAAACAAGAGAAATCTCAATGTATCCTTCCTGGTAAAATACGTTCTTAAAATAAAATAGGGTATTACAGTAAGGAATACATTGGGAATATTCCCAAATACTTTATACTCTATAATTAACCCTTTCCATGCGGAGGACGCGCTCAGTGCGTCCTGCCACATGTGCACTTCGCTGCAGAGGACACGCTGAATGCGTCCTCCCTTTGCAGCAGCGATCGGCCGGAATCACGGCAGCCCCCCGGTACGGGCTGACATCCTCGATGTCAGTCCAGTCTCCGGGACCCAGGCGGGCACGATAGACATCACCGCGCCAGCGCGATGACGTCTATTACAGGCACACACACCCCCCCCCCCCCGCCAGTGCCAGTGCCTGAAGGGACCTCTCTCCCTCCCCATCCGTGCAGGCCACAATCTAAAGGCAGGCACCGTTTGGAAGGGCCTGCCCTTCCAAGCGGCTGTCTTTAACCCCTAGAGGGCTGGATCGCGCTATGGCGCCAAGAGGCGCCATATCACTGTCCCCTCCCGGAGCTGGCCAACATCTTGGATGTCGGCCAAGCTTCCGGCATATCCCCCTGATGACTGGCGTCATCGCTCCTAGTGCGATGACGCCAGTTCTTGAATTAACCCTTAGCTGCCACCTATGGTGGAGATAGGGGGTTTCAATGAAACCCCATCTCCCGATCCGTGGCATCTAGGGGTTAATATTTGGCATCTTTGGAATGGCCAGGGCATGGCCTTTCCAATGATACCAATCTTGACCTTGCAATATGTAAAAAAAAAATTGTTTGTTTTTGTTTTATTAATTCAGCAATATTGTTCTCATTTCACTTATAATGTGAAAAATGATGCTGCACTAACAATTTTTTCTATAGGGGCGTTTGCTAAAAATCATGTAATTTCCCCCCAAAAAATTTTTAACAAGCGCACCCCATAGAAAATATAACCGCAAAGGCTCGCATGATAAAATGTGAAAAAAAAACACTTTACTCAATGTAGATGATTGAAAATTAAATTTTTATTGCATTTTTTGTTATAATATACAGGCAGGACATGACTTATACATATAATAATGATATATTATGAATCTGCCGAGTCTGCCGGAAAGAACGATATATAATATGTCTGGGTTGTATAATACAATGTGACTTCAAAACGCGCTTAAACATGATGAGCAAAACCAGTAAAAAATGAGCTCAGCACACAGGTGTGAAATGGCTCAGCAGCGAAAGGGTTAAAATGATTTCCCAAAATAACACTGGTTCCTGGCAGTGGCTTTCCGTTGGTAGTGAAAGTGGTAGTGCAGTGTTTGACAGGCAGAGGATTCCCTCTGTTGGACTGAAGCTGGAGCAAGTTTCTGAAGTCTCGGCAGTTTCAGTCACAGTGCAGGGCTGATATGCCATATGTACTGTAACTTTAAGGAAACATTTTGGATTCAATGTGCAAATTAAATTCATTCGTAATTCTCCAAAAGTTCAGAATGAGTTAAGATGATTTTGTCCATCTGATGGTGTTTTTGAAGATCGAGTTAGCATGATCACGGTAGTGAAGAGGTTAATGGACTTATATTTCACTGCTGTGTAGTGACACAAGATAACATGTATCTGCACAATACAAGTGCACAAATCATTTGCTTCATCCATCAGTCTTTCATTTACACTGTCCTCAAAGAACATATACAAATCAATACCTGCTCCAGAAGGATGTTTTTACAAACAGGGTGTCGCGTTGCATGTAAAAATCAGAAGTACAAACACATCCATAGTCACTGGTGATTACTGCATAGCATAAAATATCTTGCAACTAATTTGCGCATCTCCGGCGCTGTCATTTCCACTTCAGCAAACTTTAGTTTTATAAATAAAATGAAAAAAAAAATGTAGCGCTGATCAATATGTGAGGAAATCGCTTATACACTCCAAATGGTCCTTGTTGCTCAACCATCAATATAAAGTTTACAAAATATCAGGGTAGTGTAGCGATAACTATGTCCTTCTTGAGATGTGGTGGGTTTCAGAACTTTCCGTGGTCCTCTTCAAAATATCCCTCAAATGGAAACACAAAAGAGAGAATACATCATAGTGCGACCCATATATCACCTATATAGCGAGGATAAATAAATCTCACTCACATGAGGTGGAACCCTCCTGGTTCTGGGTCAATCGCTTTTAGGGTCGTTCACTGGCCACCCAAATGCCCCTTCTGAAATAGATCAGGTCTCCTAGCGAAATAGGCTACTTCAGAGGCCCGGGAGGGAATCCGAGAATCTGCTCGAAGGAGCCAACAATAACTCCAAAAGATGTTGATAGGGTAAATGAAACAAATAAAAATTGTTTTTAAATGAATAAAAATATGAGAGATGTATTTGGGAGGTGCAGGCCTCATGTTCTATATTATTGTCTTGCCCTCTCCTATGTTGAAGTTGCCCTATGCCTGTAGGGTGCAGGGTGTTTGTGTAATCTGTGTTTTGTATAAATAATGTTATTGGCTATCTGTCTATCGTTATGGTCTATGTCAGGGGTCTGCAATAGGGATGAGCTGTTCGGTTCGATCAGTTCGGAGTTCGATTTGAACATCAGCAGTTCGAAAGTTCGCAAACTTCGAACTTTTTGGCGTGTTCGGCTCGAGTTCGAATTTTATTTTTGAAAAAGTATAAAAAATGCTTAAAAAATTCTAAAAAATCTAGAAATAGACTCTTTACTGCAGAATATTATAAGCAACAGTTTATTAGATATTGAATTAAAAACTAATGTCTAGGTGCAAAGATTCTCACCTCTAAATGACCTGTGCTCTCAAACTGCGTAAACAACAGGTGTTTAATTAGTGTTTGGAAATAACATGTGCTTCTAATTAGTCCGGTCTCATGAATTTGATACATTGTATGCAGACTGAGAGTGCTAGGTGTCGTGTGTGGGTCTGTGATGGCGATGTTTCCATACATCCTACAAATCCGCCACTTCACGGACAGGTTATGGGGACCTCCTAGGCATGATATTTGAAGGAATTTTTTGTTTTTATTTTTAACCCTTATTTTATGGAAAACTCACACTTCCTTTAACCCTTTTACTGCTGAGGCATTTCACCGCTGTCTGCTGAGCTAATTTTTACTGCTTTCGCTCCTCATGTTTAAACACGATTTGAAGCCACATTTTATTATACGACCCAGACATATTATATATTGTTCTTTCCGGCAGACTCGGCAGATTCATAATATATCATTTTTATATGTATACGTCCTGTTCTGCCTGTATATTATAACAAAAAATGCAATAAAACTTGAATATTTAATCATCTGCAGCGTGTAAAGTGTTTTCTTTCACCTTTTATCACATGAACATTT
Source organism: Leptobrachium leishanense (assembly GCA_009667805.1). Lineage (NCBI taxonomy): Eukaryota > Metazoa > Chordata > Amphibia > Anura > Megophryidae > Leptobrachium > Leptobrachium leishanense. Next base: position 94,687,496 of record CM019063.1, on the reverse strand, counting down.
GCGGTTATATTTTCTATGGGGTGCGCTTGTACAAAAATTAGAAATGGGGACTTATTAAATTTTTGGGGGGGTATTATGTGATTTTTAGCAAACGCACACCATAGAAAAAAATCATTAGTGCAGCATCATTGTTCACATTATAATTGAAATGTGAACAATATTGCTGCATTAATAAAAATAACACAAAAAAAATACATGTTTACTTTATACCTGGTCATTTTGGGTATCATTCATGCTCATGCCTTTCGATTGACACCCTCCATGACCCCCTAGCTGCCATGGTTCTGGAGATATCGGGGTTCAAATGAACCCCTTATCTCCACCAGGGGATTCCGGGCAGCTACGGGTTCCCCGGCTATCTGACGTCATCACGCTATGAGTGAGGACGTCAGGCAGTGAGGGGGGACCCGGGGGTGGATCAACCATCCAAGATGGTGGCCCCCACCGGAGCTAGGCCTCACTTCGGCGCCGCAGTGCGACCCGGTGCCTAAGGGGTTAAAGCCAGGTACCGCTTAAAAGGGGAGACTCTCCCCTTTTAAGCAGTGCCTGGCTTCTTTTTGTGGGACCTCCCGATCGGGAGGGATCCGAACGGATCCACCCCTCCCTTCCAGGCGATCTGCCGGGGGGTCGCCTGTAAATGACATCATCGCGCATGGCGCGATGACGTCATTTACGTCGGGAGGAGCTTGACTTCAGCGTCTGAGGACACTGAAGTCAGAACGCTGCGGGACCCCCGACAGAGAGGTGAGTATCTCCGCCGGGGGTCCCGCAAAGCTGATGACGTGTGGGACACGTCCTCCTCAGCATACAGCGGGAGTAACTGAGGACGTGTCCCACACGTCGTCAGCAGTGAAGGGGTTAAAAATTAATTTTTTTAAAAAAAATTGTCCTTGTTTCCTGTCCCCCAGGGCACTACCCGGACCCGGACATTGTTTTTAAGTGTTTCTATACATCCTAGAAATCCACCACTTCACGGGCAAGTTATGGGGACCTCCTAGGCACGATATTTGAAGGAATTTTTCGTTTTTATTTTTAACCCTTATTTCATGGAAAACTCACTGTCCCTTTAAAAACGTTTTTTTTTTTTACTTTTTGTCCTTGTTTCCTGTCCCCCAGGGCACTACCCGGACTCCCATACACCTTTTATGGCAAATATCTAGCATATATGCCCTGTTGGATTGCACTCTAAAAATCGAACTTTGAGTCCCATTGACTTATATTGAGTTCGTGTTTGAGTTCGAATGCGAACCGAACTCGGGGGTGTTCGGCTCATCCCTAGCCTGCGGCTCTTTCATTGCCCTGCTGCGGCTCCCAGGCCGACGCTTCTGCTAGGGCGCAGCCATCCCCAACCCAGAGTTTCCCCAGACTCCGCCGGCCACTGTCTCTGTCTGATCCATCACCATCATCACGCCGCGGCTGCACGCTTGCTCTGGGCGTAGCGTGATGGAAGACACCGGCTCGAGGTGGCTGTCCAATAAAGAGTGAGGGGAGAGGGGATAATCCCACCCCTTCACATGATTGACAGCCACCACGTGCCAAAAATGAAGAGGATGATGGAAACGAGGTACTTGGGGGCCTGGGAGTTATTAATTAATACATGGGGGACCTGGGGATTATTAATTAATACATGGGGGCCTGTGGATTATTAATTAATACATGGCAGGACTGGGGGTTATTAATTTATACACGAGGGGACCTGGGTATTATAAATTTATACATGAGGACTTGGAGAGTATTATACATGGGGGGGCTGGGGGTTATTCATTTATACATGGAGGGGGCTGGGGGTTATTACATATGTGGGGACCTGGGGAGTATTATATATTGGGGCTGGGGGGGTTATTATATATATATATATATATATATATATATATGAAATGTAATAATTATAAATAAATGGCATTCAGCTCTTGAGCAGGGTCCTCTCTCCTACTGTTCTATGTGTTTTGTGTATGTATTTATGCTCGGTCTCTCCCATTGTACAGCACTACGGAACTTGTTGGCGATTTATAAATGCTTGTAACTGTAATTACAATATTATTAAATGTTTAGAGTACCCCTCCCCACCCCATAGCATGAAGGTAAAAAACGATATATGCAGCGTTATCTACATTTAAGGCTGGGGTCAGACGAACGCAGTGTTAACGTCCGTGTTGCCGCACATAAGTACGTCCGTGATAGCATACAATTGTGTTAAATGGAGCCCCACACACGAAGTACGTCCGCACAGAAGTGCAGGGGCTGACGGACGCTGCAAACGGACGCAGGTTAGGCAAGAACGTAATACTGCTAGAACGGACGTGCAGAGTGCGCCACGTCCACAGCATCCGCATAGCTTTGTGTGTGAGTGATGCAACATGGTCAGACGGACTGCATTTATACGTCCAGCATTTTTGACGGACAGAATGTTTTTTCATTGTAATTTATTTTTCCCTCCTACATCTGTCAAAAATAACTTCAGTGAAAAAACGGACTGTGTGACCACTACTGCGTCATCCGTACTGACGATGTCCGTACTGCACGGACGTACAGTCCGTAGAAATCACGCTCGTCTGACCCTAGCCTTAGATGTCAAAAGGGGTTTGCGGCTCCCAGTGTTTTCTTTTTTCCGGGAAACGGGTCCAAATGGCTCTTTGAGAGTTTAAGGTTGCAGACCCCTGGTCTATGTGTATCTGTTGCTATCTGCTGGTGGGATAACTGGGTGGATTAATTTAGCCTTTTCCAGCATCCCCTCTCAGAAATGTAACCGTCCTTAAGCTTCATCTAAGGACTGGAGAAAGGCACAAAAGCCTGCAGGGGAGGGCACGGGGGTCCGGCAAGGAAGCGGCATTAACAGATGTGACCCAGCTGGGGTACTGATATCTATTACATGTAATTTATAGTTATAACACATTAATTTCACAAGGAAAATTTACAAATTTACAATTTTACATACAGGGTTATTCAGAGAGAGGTGAAAAGCAGGAGAATAACTGAAGAATGGAAAATTCTAGGTCAAAATATCCAAACCAGAAAAATTCTCCCATTCATCTCACTTTCCAAATCGGCTATTTTGACTTTCTCGTTTGAATTTTCCATTCTCCAGGCATTCTCCTGCTTTTCACCGCTCTCTGAATAACCCTGATAATGTAACAGTTAACATCTTGGCTAGTCCAATTACAAGCCTGCAATTCAAGTGATGGTGCATGTTAGACAGGGGATATTAGATTCATCTTGAAGCACCAATAACAGTCCATGGTTTTCTTGCTATCCCCACTAGTGCAGAATTACGTATTCCCTAATCCTGGAGCATAGGTGGTCCTTGATGGCCAGTTTGATAGTCACCAATTCAAAGAATTTTTCCCTATGGCTTTCCGAGATGTGAATCCATCCCTTGATATCTCCTTACTTTTGTTTTTGCCCCATCTGGAAAAATGTCTGTTGATACCTTTGGGTATAATTTCCCATTAAAGGTGAGATGGTAAACAATTCTACGAGTAAGTTCTCCCTTGCCTGTGAAATATTATGTGTATTATAACTGTAGGTAAAATAAAATCCACTTAGTTTTTAACATTGATTTTTTTTTTTTAACTGTTAGACGATTGACAAACACTCTGCATTCAGTGGACCTGAAAAAATTGTTTTGTTCTTAATTTCTAAGCTGGCAAATAATTGCTCTAATTATGGTTACATATGTCTAAGGAAGACAATTAGATCATTAAATTTCTTACAGGATTTTGTTTGGTAATTGCACCTCCATCGACTGTGAGACACCACAGTCACCCATGACGTACCACGTGACTCATTCAGCTGAGAGCCAAGTCCTACATTAATCCATACAAAAGGATCCCAAGCCGCAGAAGCCTAATTAATGTTTTCTTTCTAACAGGTGGGAGGCCAAAGATGAAGAAAGTATTACTGAAGAGGAAAAGATTTTGCTGGAACAAGTGAAACAAATGACTCTGAATGGGAGCTCATCTTCTGCGAATCAATGACATCAGGAGCATCACGTCTCTGTTATTAACTGTGTTCTTGTCACATCGACGACGACAATACAGAACCAAAAGGTTATCTGACATTACCTAGCAATGTGTGCTAATTATTTCTCTCTTAATTCTTAAAAATAGGAGTGTTGAACGCAGCAATATAAAAATATGTATGAAATCTATTGCCAAGTATATGGGACATTCGTAGTAGCAAAATCTCAATTTAAAGGAACACTCTACTCATCCTGACCACTGTAGTGTTTTAAAGAAGCCAGGATGGTAGATTGTCTCCCCCCCCCTGTGCTGCTTCCATCTGGAGAAATCTCTGGGTGAAGTGGAGTTTCCTCCACCCCACCCAGCGTCACCAGCATCCAAGATTCTGAATTTCCCAGCTGTCGGTCTCCAGATCAGTCTCTAGTGGCGTCATAACACAGCGTGCTGTTGTCACCCTCTGAGACCACCCACGACAGTGAATGTCTCAGAGACAGCTGTTGGACCGAATATGCATATGCAGCTCTGATTCATCATTCTGGGCAGGAGCTACGTAACTTGCGTATGTAAAGTGCGCAAGTCCATAGCGGTGCACAATTTGCGGTTCCAACGCTACGCCAGTTGTGCCGAAGCACAAATTGCATAGTAAAGCTTCAGGGAAGTCCAGGTCCGAAAGCCCCTAAGCTGAAGGGGAGGAGCGGCGTGCAGTGAGGTTGAAAATGTGAGTGAATTACTTATGTGCAAAAAAAAGGGCAGTCTATTTTTAACCTCCTCGGCAGTAATCCCGAGTGTGGCTCGGGGTTAAATTTCAGTGCCAAAAATGGTAACCCTGAGCCACACTATGGCTGATACATACTGTACCTTGTCCATACATTCCCTTGATGTCCCCCGCAGTCTCCTCTAGCCAATCACGGCGTCCTGCTTCTGGGTTCCGTTCCCTGCACGTGCCTCAACGCAGGGGGCGGGACCCGGTGGGAGATACAAAAAAAAAAATTCTTTTTTTTCTAAAAAAAAAAAATCCTATCCAAAATAATTTCATAATCAGACTACCTGGGAGGTTAATATGTATCCCTTTAATGGATTCTAAATGAAGGCTTCATGTACAGATAACTACTAGATGCTGCATGTGGTGTAGAAAATGTTCACTACAGCCACTACACCACCATTATTAGCATTGTTTATATAACAGTTTCCGAGGGTGCTTTAAAATATAAATTGGGGGATTAACTAACAAATTTAAAAACGTAGTAACCAAAAATGGAATGTGTAGAGTGCCCTACTCGGATGAGTTTACAATCCAGAGGCGAAGGGGAGGAGGAAAACAAGAGGAGTGACCAACATATTAATGGGGAGGATTTCTAAAGCTAGAGCTCATGCTGGAAATGGTGATGAGAAAAGACTATAATGCTGATAAGGATGGGTAAGGGAGGAGGGAGATCGGACATTTATATGCAATGCATATAAATAAACATATATAAATATGGTGTTGCATTAAAATGTGTTTTGACCTTATTTTATATGTTGCATATTAAAATATTTTCAAATGTTTTTGTGTCTGTCCTATATGTTCTAAAAGTAACTAATAGTCTGTGTCAGTGATTATTTCTTATACCCTAAACCCAGCACTTACTTAAGTCTTGATGTATTGAGGTGAGGAATATAGATGACAGAACTGGCCTGGATTCTTTGGCCTAGGATGTGGTCTGTAGGGTTCATTTTTGCTTTATCAATCCTTTATCAATCACCTTGAACTGCCTGATCACTCCAATATGTTAAAAAGGAACTATGAAGCCACCCAATCTGCACAAAAACTGCCCATAGCAGGATGGGATGGGTGTCACGGTGAGGTCTATCTGCCATTTTGTAGTTGGAGAGATTGTGGGTGTGAAAGGCTTAATAGCACCCAGCCTCTGGCTACCTTGTCACTATAACTCTGTAAGTGATACCAAATTACCCTGCAAATCCTAACGTCACCACCCAAGATTATCTCCTCTGCTTCTACCCAGGAATATGGAACAGTGGTATCTTGAGAGACTCCCAGTGCAATATTTGTTTTCTCCCTGGGGAGAAAGAAAGTCTTATTGAGCTAACTCCTGTCACCCTGTATGGATGTAAAGAAGCTGAAAGGAGTAGCCCCCTCTTCACTGTAACAAAAGGGTCAACATACTTTATTCATAAATTACAATAGCCAAGAAGAGCTCAGGGGTCATTCACTACTGTGCAGGGTTAATATTCATCGGGTTATAATGACTGAATGTCCCTCTATGGTAGACACAAAGTGTTACTGTAATTCCATACACAGGCATGATGCCACGTACAGATATTATTTTTATATTCTATATCTATTTTTGGAAGCTGTATTGCTAATAATCTCATTGTGATCACTGAAAATCCCCATGTACAGGATATGTGACCATTATTATTAGGGATGCACCAATACCATTTTTTAAAGTACGAGTACTGATACTTTTCAGGTACTCACCGATACCGAGTACTAAAAATTTTATTTACTGTCATGTGAACACTTTCCAATAAATAATTTAGGATTTTGCTGAAAGCCTGGCCAATTCATGCTAATATTGAAATGTGTGGCCAGACAACCCATTTACCCACAGTACACACCCTGACCACACAGCAGACCTCAGATACATGTATACCTACAAATACCGGACCTCAGACACATGTATACCTAACACATATCCAGATACATATACCCCACACAGGTCCCAGATACATATACCCCACACAGACCCCAGATACATGTATACCCACACAGACCTCAGATACATGTACCCCACACAGACCCCAGATACATATTCCCCACGCAGACCCCAATATACCTTAAACAAACCCCAGATACGTATACCCCATACAGGCCTCTGATACATGTACCCCAATCATACCTCAGATATATATATATACCCCACACAGACACTCGCGCTGAGGTGGATTACATTACCAGCATTCTGCTCTGGCTGGCTGCGTATTCCTCTGAGTGCCGGCTGGCCACGTGTTCCTCCGAGCGGCCGCCAGCTTGTGAAGGCTGTCACGTGCTCTCGGGAGATCTCGCAGCCCTTGCAAGATTACAGGTGGAGGCCGCGTCACAGCCTTCACATCTGCCCCAGCCCCTCGGATACCACACCAGCACTGGCTTCCGGTAGAGGTATCCAAGTACTCGTACAAATGCCGGTATCGGAACCAATATCGATACTAGTATCGGTATCTGTGCATCCCTAATTATTATCTAGTTACAGTTACAAGTTTTTATAAAGCGCCAACAAGTTCCGTAGTGCTGTACAGTGGGAGGCCAAACAACAAATAAACATACAGGTTAAACCCACAGTACAGTAGGTGAGAGCACCCTGCTTAAGAGCTTACAATCTAAGAGGATAGGGGTGACACACTAGGTGAGGGTTAATAGAGAATGTGAAATAGCGTAGTACATGTGGGCTATGTGGGAAGATGGTGCAGAAAATGAACAGAGGGGGATTAGGGAGTGAGCTGATAGGCTTCTCTAAAGTAATGTGATTTCAGAGACTTCTTGAAGGACTGGAGAGATGGGGAGAGTCTGATGATGCAGGGGAGGGAGTTCCATAGAAAGGGAGCAGCTCGAGAGAAGTCCTGAAGGCGGGAGTTGGGGGTGAGGGTACGTGAAGCTGATAGCATCAGATCGTTGGCAGAGCGAAGTGGTCGGGATGGGATGTACCTGTAGCATTTACTGCATTTTGCACAGAGGTCATTTCTCCCTGTGTACTAATATATTTGCTAATATACTAATATGTAGGCTAATAATGCAAACCGCATTTTAATTTGTGTAAAATAAAAGGCACAATCTAGAGTTCTGTACCATTCATCCCAGCAATATAGATAATAACAAATAGTCATGTAAAAAGTGTGGATATCCGACTAGGTAAACACCTCTGGATCCCTACATGTAAAAATTTTACATTTTTCCAATTCTATATTTTTTGTATTTTTCTTAAACAATTGCAATACAGTACATAGAAGTACAACAGTGATCTTATGGTAGAGTAGCTTCCCACAACTTCTAGTATAACGGAAAGGGGGGTAGCATGCAGAGAGAGATGTCCTATAAGTGAGCCCTCCACTCATATAGTGTGCTGTACCACTCAGATCATGCTGGACAGCTAACATAGCATACTGGCCAAGTGGGGGCTGTCCTGTAGGACGACTCTCTGCTTTTAGTGGTCCTCCCACCTGTTGCATGCCAGAGGTCACATGGGAGAGGTGGAAACTTGAAACAGAATATCTCCATTTTTTCCATTATAATTGTCAGCGAAAAAATGCTAGTCTATATAAAGGGAAAGCTGCCCCATCGAACGGAAAAGTCATGTTGCCAACTATACCTCTAATTATAAAAGTCAATCAATTATAACTGCAATCCAGGCAAGTAGTTATTTCAGATAAAGCAAAAGGAAACCATTTTAACATGGGCATTTTCAGTTGTAGAAGTCTGAACAAAATAGTGGAACCAAAGCATTCAAGTGCCCCTGAAACCCAAGCATGTCGCCCTAGGAATTCCCAGATACGTATTTGCTCTGAGGTTATTATAAGTGACAGCCTTCTTGCAGGCAAAATTAGGTGTCTGTATAAGTAGAGTAAACAGTCCTGTTGCATAGGAGAGGTGCGAGAGAGGATGGGGCAGACACGTAGGAAAATTTCTTCCTCGCCAGTTCGAAAATTTGCAGCGAAATGAGGATGGCAGTTGTTACAAACTGAAGGTGACAGGTCTCCAGCTTGAGGACCAGACCCCAACCTGTTACACCATTCGTCATTTCTACCGAGCGGATCTACAGCAGCTTTCGCTCCTTCACAACCCTCAGCCAGAACTTGAGGGAGTGCTTAATAGTTCTTGTTAGCTCTCCCCAAACTCCAGACACAATTTAGTGCAGGGAAGAATAATGATGTTTAGTTTGAAATTGAGAAAAGTATGTATGGGAAACAGAGAGGTGGTAATCAACAGAATATATTGTCTACATGAGGGGGATAAGAATTCCTCTAGGAGATTCAGAAACTTGATTAGTTTACACTAGACAGGATTAGCAGATTATCAAAATCAGCTCAACATCAAATCAATCTAAGGACAAAGAATCACACAGGAAGGGACAGACTGCACTAACCATTTCAAAGTAGGATTACTTAAACGCTTGGTTGCGGACAATGCGCTGAACGCGTCTTCCGCTTTCCCACTTGGTTGCGGAGGACGGGCTCAGTTCGCTGTTACAGTCTCGCGTGATCTGATGCCGACCACGGTGTTCTCCCGGTGAAGGCAGACATCTTGCCTCCAGGACCTCCCCCGTCCAACACCATTAATGCGCATGGGAACAATAATATCAGAAAGGGACTCCCCCTTCCCCCTCCCGAAGAGAATTCCCAATGTTTGAGATACAGAGGGACATGCAAGGTATCACTGGAAAGGCCAGAGCGTGCCCTTTCCAGTGATACCAAGCATGACCAGGTTATATGTAAAAATATATATTTTTTAAATTTTTATTTATATTTCTTTTTCCTAATGCTGCACTATTGTTCACTTTTCAATTATAATGTGAACAATGATACTGAATTAACTCCCCTTATCATTTACCACAATGTCAGCACGGTTGAAGATGATTGCACAATACATTACTATGCATTGGCTCATCAAAAACGTAAACTGCCACACTGCTACGAGGGTTGCCGGGAGCCACAGTCAAGTGAGGTATCATTGGAAAGTTCAGTCTAGCTTTTCCAGCGATAGCAATATGACCATGTAATGTGTAAAGATAGAAAACAAAATTAAATGCAAAATGTACTTTTTTTTTTTTCTCATTTCTAAGGCATCATGTGCTTTTACTTGTAAAGCAAACGATTACACTGCCAGAACTCATCTTCTCATTTCCCACGCCATGACCAAATGTGGAGGTGATGGCGCAAAGCGTTATTACACAATGGTCCATCTAAAACAGAAGCCACAATACAAAAATGTAACCCCTAAGGCTACCAGCACATCCCTGCGTCTGTGCCTTTTTGACGGGGAGGGCCAACCATCAAAAAGCTAACGGATGCTGATGGGGCTACAAAGCGCGATCCTCTGTAGGAGGATCACGCTTTGTAGCGCTGAGCGCACAGAGTGGAAGGAACGTCCACTCTCACGGACGTTCCTTCCTGTCTGACAAATGCTCGTGTGCCGGTAGCTTAAGGGTTTACAAGTGTCAAATAACGGCACTTAGATAAACCTATCTTAAGACGTAAAAATAGAAGAGATAAATGCAGCTCACCAAAATAAGTAGTGTATCATTTACTTTGATAGATGCAAATGTTATATCAAATCTAGTGACTGGGAGCACATGCAAAAGATTAAGCACCACAGTATATGATAACCTTGTACCAAGAATAGCTGCTGTCCATGGTTCTGAATAGGTTTCGGGACCATAGACAGCCCCACCGAATGCTGCCAAACTGCAGGAAAGAAAAAAAATTGCTGTGTTTGGTAAAGAAAAGCCTCGCTGTTTTAAAAAAAATTAGGAATCCAAAAATGTCACTGAAAATGCCTAAAACAAATATAAAAGAGACTTTTTTCTGCAAGTGAAAAGAATAAACGGTTGAAAAATATTTAATAAAAACGGGGAATATTTTTTGCATTGAAACCTATGGGTTTCGAACGAACCCCTGAAAATCAGGGCTTTTCACTGTGTGCGTCGGCATTCTCTGAATAGATTAACTAACCATTACTTGTCTGTGGGAAATCGAGTGTAAGTGAAAAAATTAAATCAATCCATTTAATACAGTTTTGTTCTCGTTTAGTTTTGGTCCGAATCCATTTGTTTTTCGTTTTGGACCAATTGATTAATTTTTCGGGCCGTTTTGGATGGAGCCGATTCCTTTTTTAGAAGCAATTCCGAAAAACGGAACGGTAAATTTTGTCTGAATTTTGATACTGAGCTGTACCGCTATTGTTTTATCCTTACTTGGTGCTGGAATCCTGTGCCACCACACCGCCCTCCCTGCCTCCCCCTCTCTGGTCTGAAGCTGCAGTCCATCCCCCCACAATCAGGTCTGGTCTCTTGCCCAAACTCACACAATCCCTCCCCTGGACCCTCCTCCCGCTCAGTTTGTTCATGAAAATATTTTATGGGCACACTCTATGCACCCTGACCACTTTAGCTTATTAAAATGGTCAGGCTGCGTGATGTGCTCCCCCTTCTCACCCCGCTTTTGTGCTGACATCGTCTCTAGCTAATAGCTAATAGCAGCATTTGTTCAGAGAGAATGCAGAAATGGGCTTGAGCTCCACACACAGCATCAATCCATCACTCTGACCAGGCGCTTATTTACCTTATGTTACGCAATTTGCATATGTATGTACGAAAGTTATGTACACTGCGCAAATTACTTACGATAAAAGGGGGGGGCAGGGGTATATTTTTACATAATGTTCTTGTTAAGTAAACAAAAAAATATGTAATTAGTTTTTTATCCGATGAATCAATTAATCTAAGAAAATAATCTGCCAACTATTCGATTATGAAAGTAATCATTAGTTGCAGCAGTAAAAATGGTATTCCTGTCTCAAAACTCCAGGCCGCAGATCAGTGAATATCACTGACCAAAGGAAAATAAGGGAGAGAAGACTCTGCAATATTGGTAATATACATATGGAATCCATGTGTGTGGTGGAACCAGTTTACGCATTGCCATTATCTAATTTATCTGTGGCATCAACATAACCTGAAGCACTCTACAATAGTGAACAAGACATATGAGTAATTGGAACAAGATATGTTTGACATATATGAACAAGAGGGGACAAGGGCCTTTGTGAAGCAAACTGTCTGTAGTAGGACAAGGTTTAAAATTACACATAAGGTCATGGTAAAGTTCATCCTGTTCTAAGGGAATATTGATCACTGGGTGCATTAACAGTATAACAACTATAAACAATGCATCACTTAGAGGAGAATGAGAGCATTAGTGAGACCTTTACTCAGAGAAAAAACAAACTGGTTAGCTGATATACCTCCTTCGAGTTATTTTTTTAAAGAATTCAGTTAATAAACCGTACATTTGCTGAACATCTTACGGGTCACGAAAGGGATTCCACTGATAGTTACTGTCTATATCACACAAAGGAACGCTGTGCATTGATCATAATGTTTATGTCTACAGTATATAGCCCAACAGAACTGAACCCAGACAAATGAGAGCCAATCTGTGAATCCTTAGAAAATGGCCAGGTAATCGATAAGTTAAACCAAGAGTGGTCAGAGAAGCAAGCCGAGTCAAGGAGCGCAGAAATCAGACTCAAGAGGAGAGCTGAGGTCAATAGAATGAGAAAGACACGAGTGGTCAGTAAGAAAGCCGAGGACAAATTACACTGTGAGACAAATAGAGTAACGCATTGGATGGAAACCACAGTAGGGCACAGGAAAAAGCAATACCCTGACATGTATGATTCTCCTCTTACTTAGTGCCTCAACCACTGCCACCAAAAAAACCATGATGCTCCACCTGATGTTGAGGGGATTGACTCAAGTGGCCATGTGGGACTGCTCTGTATTCATTGCTGCTGTCATGAGCAGCTGTGGCACTTGATTACATTTACTTAAAATCTGTTTGCCACAACTGATTGGAGTTTAGTCAGCTGAGTGCTTCCGTATGGGAAACCACCACATTCTGCATCTGGGGTCCTGATCGCACAGAGGCATCCAACAAAAAAGAATGTCATGCTTGTGCAGTCTGCGGCTATTGGGAAAAGCTCCTGCTGTCAGGGGACAGCAAGGATTTTTGGGTCTCTTCTCCATAAATACAGGAAAGTAAGAGTGGTGTTATCAAGGAGAAAAAGTAGTGGCCTGCCAGTTGAGAAGAATGTCACAATGTGGCCAAGGTGCCCCCCAGGAAGAGGGTCCTGGTGCAAAAAATGGAGGAATACTGAGGAGAAACTCTACTGGCAACTGATAAGGGGTGTCAGGGTCCCCGTGTGTGTCTGTTTATATAGGTGTGTGTCTGTTTATATAGGTGTGTGTCCTGTTTATATAGTTGTGTCTGTTTATATAGGTGTGTCTGTTTATATGTGTCTTTATCAGTGTTTATGTTTGTATGTAAATGTGTGTTCTGTATGTGGTGGTTGGGTCATGGTCTGTGTGGGTGTCACGGGTCTCTGTGTATGTTAATGACATTTTATGACTGTGAACATAGTAGTATCTTTGGCAGAAAAACAGGGATACTAGCAAAGATAATGAAGCACAGAGACAATGGCAAAGTCTGGGTTTTTTTCAGTGTTTATGGCAGTGTCTTTGTCAGTATGTCTGTTTTTGTACCTCCCACTGTATTTCCCTATGTATCTGCCAGTGTCTTTTTCATTGACTGTGTACCTCTGTCGATATCTTTGACAGTGTTCCTTTGTGTCTGTCAGTCTTTTCTCTCTTTAAATGTCTGGGTCTGTCAGTGTTTTTGTCTGGTTTTTGTGGCCTTCCTTAACGTCTCACGACATACCAGGTACGTACAATAAATGTTGCTTAAAGACCAAGGACGTACCTAGCATGTCATTTCGTAAATAGAGTGCTGGAAGCGATCGCTATTGCTCCCAGCTGCTCTATTGCTATTGCAGGGTGATTTCAGTTGCCGGGCCTCTACGTGATTGCTCCCCGGAAGTAATCACTTCCGGTTTCACAGGATATGCGCCCAGCAGTGAAAAAGAACGCTGGAAGCGATCAGCATCGCTTCCAGCTGCTCTTTTACTATTGCAGGGATGCCTTGACATCGAGGCATCCTGCAATGGTAATCTTATCTGCCGGATCGCTTTGTGAGCACTCCCCTGGAGCGATCACTGTCGGTAAACACGATGAAGCAGCCGGTAGGCGAAATGTTGCCTTGGGGGGGGGGGGTCGAGGCACTCAGCCAAATAATGATTTAAAAAATGTAATTAAAAATAAAATTAAAAAAGTACCCCTGTTCCCTAATCCTAAAACCTATTCAGCAGCATGGATAGCAGCTCCGCGGGGCTCTGGAGTTCTGGGGGGGCTGCTGTCCTTGGTGCTGACTAGGTTTCAGCACCATAGACAACTACCGCCGAATTCAGCCAGACCGAAGGAATGCGAAAAAAACCCTGCTGCGATCGGCAAAGAAAACAGCCTCATTAAAATAAATTAGGAATCCCAAAATTTCTCCAAAAAAGTCTAAAAAATAAAGAGACTGTTTGCTGCAAGTGAAAAGAATAAACGGTTGAATAAATATTTAATAAAAATAGGAAATATTTTTTTTAAATTGAAACCTATGGAATTCTCCTGTTTAAAGCTGTCGAACAAACCACCAAAAATCAGGGCATATTACTGACATTTCGGTGTTCTCTGAGGCTAGGGTCAGACTAACGCATTTTTCACGTTGTCCGTGAAAATGTGCGTTCGAAGAATGGACGTATTTTTTCACGGAATACGCAATAGCGGTCATACTATGCGCAGTTTCATCCGTGATTTTGTACGGATCATCAATAAAACACTTCTTGCATCTGGACGTTATGTTGGCCGGACATTAGCAGCGTCTGATGTCTCCAATTCACGCACACACGCCGCTAGCGGACGCAGCGCACTCTGTACGTCAGTACTAGTGGTTTAACGTTCTCGAAAAAATGCGTTCATTTTCCACTTGCGTTGCGCAGCCGGACTTTTGTGCGACCGTACTTCGTATATTGGCTGTCATTGCCCGGCATCTGCTGCTAGCACGGCCGTGATTAAGTGCGCCAGAACGCGCGTTCGCACTGCCTCAGTCTGACCCTAGCCTGAACTGATTAACCCTTACTTCACTGCCACTGAAGTGCACCGAACAGCACTTTGACGCTGTCCATGACCTGTGGTGCTGAATACAACAGATTTAGCATATATAGATGAAGTCCTCGCGCAAAGAGTGAGAGAGTCCACAAAAAGGTTTTTCTGTTTTTCGTGTAACCTAGATTGGAAACAAAAAAATGGAGACATACATTGCAGCGTATGTCTAAACTTCAGATATCCACGTCTGGTGCACTGAGAGAAACCTACTCACTCATTGTTGAGCCATAAATTCAATCGGCTCTGAACTTTGATAGCATGTGTGATTGAGTATTCCAACCCTCACCACCACCAGGTCATGTGTTGATCCAGGCGTCGGGGTGACCGCAAGATCTATGCTGAATCCAGTATAGGTTGCATGGAAGGAACCAATCCACAATAAATAAAGTAAAAAGGCCACTGGATGGGCCAGTTTATTAAACATAAAACGATTAACCAAATAGCACTACTTGTTTCAACGTTTGTCTTCCTCAGGTGCAAGACAAACGTCGAAACGCGTAGTGCTATTAGAGCCGACTGAATTTATGGCTCAGAAATGAGTGAGTAGGTTTCTCTCCGTGCACTAGTCGTGGATATCTGAAGTTTAGACGTACTGCGCAATGTATGTCTCCATTTTTTTCGTTTCCCATCTAGGTTACACGAAAAACAGAAAAATCTTTATGTGGACTCTCTCACTCTTTGTGCGAGGACTTCATCTATATATTTTATTTGTGATTGGTATATATGGAGTGAGTGCTGTATATTTTTTCCTTGCAGCAGTCTCATTCTATTAGCAATAGCGCTATAACCACTTTTTGTATACTGTATATTCTACAACAGATTTAGCACCACGGCCAATGGACAGGGACGCGGTGCAGAGTTTAAGTGAAACTATATAACGAACTGATCTGTAAATACAAAATCTATTTTTTTACAAAGTTTTGTTCCGTTTCGGTCCGAATCGATTCGTTTTTATTCCGTTTTCGAACGTAATGAGGGACTACAATGAGGGACTACAGACATTAGACATAATAAAAACACATAAGGAACAGACAGCCCTGCCTGTAGGGGAAAAGCCCTACTGATACAGCACCTTATACAAGTGCTCAGCCAGACATCCCGTGAGCTTACAATCTAAAGAGTTGATATGCAGCTGCTGCATGCTCATAGAACTGGAAGGATCCAATATTGCCAAAAAAATAAATTACTATGTAAATGGTGCAAACCCATTTTGCGCATGTCAACTAAAGTGCCTCCTGACAAGTTGATTTTTAATTCTGCAAGTAATTTTCTGTTTAATGTTCTAATTCTCTAAAGTATGTGGTATTAATTGATGTGAATAGTATTCAAGCCTTGTGATGCTGGTGTGTTGTATGTGAAAAAGGCTCCATGGCAGAGCTGCAACGTTGTGGCACTTTTGCAATAAAGGATCCTAATAGATTTAACCTGAGTGCCCAGTCCTGTTGTTTTCTGTATTTTGCTACAGAGGGATTTAGTCACCAGGTCTCAGTGGTCTCACTTGATCATATGCATTTGTCCATAGACAATCAACCTCCCTTTATTTCTTCAATGTTTTTTGAAGTCAACGTTTTGTTTTTTTCTTTCACAGCCGAGCTCTGGTTGTTTTGGTTTTTTTTTTTTGCAAACCCTGCAGATTAAAAATATATGAGTATCATGTATATATGTCATGTGACGTTAGAAAGTTATACAAGAAAGTTTAGGTAGCTGCAGACCTGCATAACATTCATGAGGAGTTACGTTATCTGGTGTGAACAACTCTTTTGAGGTCATTCCACAGCATCTCAATGAGGTCAAGGTCTGGGCTATGGCATGAGCTTCAGCAGGTACACACGCATTACCCTGGAATTATGCTGTATGATATTGTGATATATGCAGGAATAAATTTTTCCCTTACTGATGGCAAATGGTCCACACTGTACTTACCTGTTGGGATGATGTTTTCATTTTGTTGTGCGTTGGCATTTTGTTTCGTACATAGTGCTCCAAGGTCTTCCCAAACAACTCGACCATAGTGCCATCAGTCCACAAAACCTTTTGCCAGTAATAGTGTGGAGTGTCAAGGTGGTCTTTGGCAAATTTCAGGCACACAACCTTGTTTTTTTTCTTGAAAAGCATTGGCTTTATTTCTGGTGTATTGCCATGAACACCATGCCTGTTCAATGCTTATCTCATAGTAGACTCGTGAGCAGAGAAGTAAACCAGTTCCAGTGATTTCTTCAAGTATTAATGAATAATGGAACCGTGCAGCATGTACAATCCATACGTTGTAGGTATGAAATCAAGAAGAAATTGCAGATGACCTGCCTTGATTTCCTTCCTACAGCATTTGAATTATACATGTTGCAGGCAGCACTTGTCCCTGATAAACCAATACGTGATACATATAGCACTTGTCCCTCTGTTCCCCTCCAGTGATGTACTTAGGTTATTTGGCACCCTAGGCTGATGTTCTCAGCTACATAACAATAAAACTCACAGTAATGTGTGGTGTGTATGAGCATAGTCACACATCTATGTAACCCCAACAAACACACTGTCAGGACCCAGGTTCCGGGGCAGCAGAGATCAAGCCAATATGCAATGAATGGGATCTGACAAGGCAGATTGTTTATATAAACAGATTTATTGTACAGGGAAAAATATATGATATATGCAGATTGTAGGTATAGGCAGAGAGTCCTGGGAAATGCAGAGGGTTCTGTATCTGTAGAACAGCGGGTTGATGATTCTGCAGGATGCAGGGCAGCGGTTGATGATTCAGGAACTGTGATATAAGATCTTTAACCAGGGTTGCAGCAGAAGGTCTTTAACCAGGGTTGTAGCAGAAGGTCTTTAACCAGGGTTGCAGCAGAAGGTCTTTAACCAGGGTTGCAGCAGAAGGTCTTTAACCAGGGTTGCAGCAGAAGGTCTTTAACCAGGGTTGCAGCAGAAGGTCTTTAACCAGGGTTGCAGCAGAAGGTCTTTAACCAGGGTTGCAGCAGAGGTCTTTAACCAGGGTTGCAGCAGAAGGTCTTTAACCAGGGTTGCAGCAGAAGGTCTTTAACCAGGGTTGCAGCAGAAGGTCTTTAACCAGGGTTGCAGCAGAAGGTCTTTAACCAGGGTTGCAGCAGAAGGTCTTTAACCAGGGTTGCAGCAGAAGGTCTTTAACCAGGGTTGCAGCAGAAGGTCTTTAACCAGGGTTGCAGCAGAAGGTCTTTAACCAGGGTTGCAGCAGAAGGTCTTTAACCAGGGTTGCAGCAGAAGGTCTTTAACCAGGGTTGCAGCAGAAGGTCTTTAGACAGGTCTGCAGTAGAAGGTCTTTAACCAGGGTTATAGCAGAAGGTCGTTAAACAGGGTTTCAGGAGAAGGTCTTTAGACAGGTCTGCAGTAGAAGGTCTTTAACCAGGGTTGTAGCAGAAGGTCTTTAGACAGGTCTGCAGTAGATCTTTAAACAGGTCTGTAGTAGGGCTTTAAACAGGTCTGCAGTAGGTCTTGAATAATAACTGTAGTATAAGGTCCTTACCAGGAACTGTGGTATAAGGTCTTCTTTGGGAGACAAGGTCCAACGATAAAGAAACAGGTATTCAGGACAATACAGGTTTGCTCCTTCCAGCTTGGAGAGTCCAAGGTAATGAAAAAGCATTGAGCTTCAGGTGTGGCTGGGTTTTAAGCATGGAGCATTAAGGTGATTAAAGCAACACCTGAGCACTACACAGGCAGAGGGGAGTATTGCGAATACTAGTGAATGTCCCATCACTACGAGCCGGCGCTGGATATAGACTTTTTATTACGTCGGCGGCGACGGTCCTTACACACACACAGTGTCACACACACACACACACAACCACACATGGTCACACACACGCTCATACATACCTACACATCCACAGAGGGCCCTGGGTAGTAATCTCATTAATCAGGCCAGTCTGGATTCTGTGAGGCACTG
This sequence comes from Leptobrachium leishanense, assembly GCA_009667805.1. Lineage (NCBI taxonomy): Eukaryota > Metazoa > Chordata > Amphibia > Anura > Megophryidae > Leptobrachium > Leptobrachium leishanense. Next base: position 94,668,795 of record CM019063.1, on the reverse strand, counting down.
GAAGACCACAAACATTCCTAAAGGCCCGGGCGGTCGCCCAGCCTTCGCGAGGCCCCAACAGCTGATCCATTCCAACGAGTGAGCACCCACTCCCACACCATTACCCAGGGCATCCACCAACCCCATAATATTATGACCAGGAAAACATGGCTGATCTGGGAAGCCTAAATGGATGGTGCCTGGAGTGTCCTTATTACATTTGCGCTTACCGAGTATTTGAGGTGGATGGAAACTATAAAAGCCTACTTTGAAGAAGCAAAACCTAAACTCATTTTTAAAAAGTGCTAATGAACCAAAATTCCCTACAAATCCAGTGTTTATTACACGATAGCTAAGGCTGTGGTCAGACGAGCGCACTGATTGCACACAGTAATGGATGCACTTTATAACGGATGAGATTGTGGTTACAGTGTATCAGTTAGTTTTGACTGATGTTGAGAAAAAGAAAAGAAAAAGCTGTATGCAGAGGTTTCTTTACGTCCGTGTAGCTTTTTCACGTCGATGCCATTTTGGCGTCTGTTGCAACATGCGTTGCCAGTGCGTGAAAAAGTGCGCACGTACTCCTTGTGTTGCTCTCTATTGACTCCTTTGAAAAGCTACGACGGACAGCAAACAGTGCGGTCAGACGGACGCAAAAAGTGCGCTCGTCTGACCGCAGCTTAAGGGCCCAAACCATGGTGTGCTCAGCTTGGACACAGAACTGCTTAGCACCGCACACCGGCTTGGGGCCTGACTGGGAGTGATTGGATTGCTTTTGGTTTTGACAACCACGTCTGAAATGGCAACTCCCACTCAGCGTGCCAGATGCCGCTGCACAGCTTCGGTACATTTACATCACCAGCAGAGTAATTTCCTAGCACAAGGCATCACGGTACCTGTAGTCTGTAGTAAGTAAAGCTCTGTGTGGCGCCGACAAGGATGGCACTACGTCACCCTGCGTGCACTGCTCGACAGCTGATCATATGACTCCACGTTATGAACGAGCGTAGCATGTGAGATCGAGGCTTGGAATGCATTGTTCCTTTTTCGTTGTCTTCCTTCCGGCCAGGTCCTCTCAAATTAGCTTGTTGCCAGTCAGCTGTCTGGTGGTGCAGCTGTTTTGTGAGAATTTGGTTATTATCATGGTTTTACTAACACTGGTGTCAAAATATTTTTAAATTCTGGGAGTAGCCTCGCAGCCCTGCTTTATTTTCTATTTGTTTATTGTTTTATAATTCCTGATCCTGGCAGGCTGCTACCTTGATTTTCTCTCAGTCCTGCGTAATTCACCCCTTGTTATATTTAAAAAAAATTAGGCAGCATACACAAGCCATCTTGGATTTATTATTTGTTTTGTTATATCTTTGATTTTTTAAATCTGGTGGTGATCACACTTGGAGGTGGTGCAGCACATCTGTGAGGGAGGCAGAGTGAGTGAGCAGCGCATGCGTCTGAATGATAAGTACATGCCTTTGCATGTTCAGTGACTGTCTCATGCATTGCATGTTATGTACCTGCTACAGTGTCAGCCTAAGGGTTGTATGAAATATATCTATACAGTAGATACGTGTACAGTACCATGTATCCGTAGATCTGGTGTCGGAGGTTTCAGTTATCCATGTTTACAGGTGAGTTATTCCCGCACTGCCACGCTTTGCGCAGGTACTGTAATGTAAAAATGGTATTTATGTAAAGAAAGAAACGGCTGCAGTTTGTTGTTTCAGGCATCAGCATTAGGCCTTGGGAAGCATCATCCGTGGACAAAGGGTAACTACTGTACATGCACAATTATTATAAATGATATACATTAAATATATCCTGCTATGTTTTACAATATAAAATGAAATAAAACACCCAAAATGAAAAATGTAATTAAAGCCTTTTAGGTGAGTAGGGTCCTGCTCGAATGAGCTGATATTCAAAATATACAATAGGTTATATCCTGTTTTGTTTTTGTTATGTTTTATTATTTACTTCCAGCATCCAGCTCAAGGCTTTCTGTATGTTAATCAGCTGACAAGTGCCAATTAGCGCCAATGCTTTGCCGACATGGAAACCTCATTTTGCAACTGTGAAAATACCAGTCTTACTTACCTAGAAAGACGAAAAAGCTTTGAACTCTTCCTCACCGAACTCTATCAAATGAAACACTACGGGGGTGTGAATTTACTTAATATCAAAGATTACAACATAGCGGCACAATGTAGACCTGCCATCGATTGGATAAAAGATAACTCCCAATTCACTGATGTCCCTTAGAACCTTCCCTAACCCCATGTCTGCCCTTACTTACCTCTTACACTGCCCCCAACAAGATCTCCCTTCTCCTCTCTTAGGTAATCCTTTATTTACCGCTACTATTAAAGCAAGGAAATGGTCAAGATTACGAATGTCCGCATGCCCTACAGTTTCGCTGTTTCTTCCACTACTCGCCAGTTGGAGAGGGGACAGTAACACAACCTTTGTCAGTTCACCACCAACCTGCTGCCTCACAGACTGCTGGTCTGGGGTCCCCCGCCGCCGCATGCACCCCACAGCCTCCTTCTTGGATGTTAGCCACCTCAACCAGGAAGCGTCCCCCAGTGCTGAGCCCAAGACTGCGGCCACTATACGGGACCCTGTTGGCGGATGCCAGAATTGAGTAGCAAACGGAGCTTCAGTCCCTCGGTGCGAACCTCACTGCCACCCGGACCCTGATGGAGGAAGTTCAGACGCGTATGCAGGAGACTGATGGGTTGCAGGCCACGACCTCTTCTCAACTACTGGCGCTCGAGAAACAGGTCTTCAACAGTCTCCTATACCATTGTCTTTATTCATCACTAAATTAAATGTTCTCCTTCTTAAGTACTATCTCCCTTCTCTCTAAATCTACCCTCCCTCCCTATACACCCTACACATTAGAGCAAGCTGGAAAAGAAACCCAAATACACCATAGCTTGCTCAGCTCCTTTAATTTATCAGGAGAGTGTTAAAATGCAGCCCTCCCACCCCCACACAACAGAGCTTTAAAACTCTCCAATCACTATTTTCCAAAAAGAAAAATATGTCCAAATTTCTTTTTATTTTGCTGCTTGCTCTGGCAAATGATGTTGAATCCAACCCTGGTCCAATAGCTGACACCATATTTAATCTCCCCACTAAAAAAGGCCTCTCCTTTGTGCATTGCAACATTCGCAGCTTACTCCCTAAACTGGATGAGCTTAAAGCTTGGTGCTTCTATTACAAACCTAAAGTCATTGTGCTGACAGAATCATGGTTAACCCCTAAAGTGCCAGACTCTGCCATAGCAATACATGGGTATTCTTGCTCTAGAAAGGACAGAGCTAAGAGAGGAGGGTGAAATTTTATCTATGTTGACAACTCCATAAAGTTCACCCCGTTGCAGAATCCTAGCTCCCCGGCCACATTTGATTTCCTTTCTGGCACTATTGAGATCCCGTTCAGTAAAACAATTATTGTTGCTGGATTCTACCGCCCACCGAGTTCCCCAGTGCACTCCCTTTCTGACATAACCCAAATCCTTAGTAAATTAGTAGCTCAAAACCAAAAAAGTGAACTGCTGGTCCTCGGCGACTTTAATGTTGATTGGCTGAATCCTAAAAACAATAAACACTGCTCACTGTTTAAGGCTTTGCAACTAACACAATTATCTCCTCTCCCACTTGCATTAATATGAAAATCCCTAACCACGCCTTGCTGGACTGGATTCTTTCCACATGTCCTGATCGAATACAGGAGGCAGGCGTTCTCGCAAACAGTTTCAGTGATCACTGCCTAGTGTACTGTGTGCGCAAAATAAGGGCCACAAAATGACCACCAAAAGGTAATAATCACCAGGTCTGTCAAGAAATTTAATCTTGAATCCTTCCTAAATGATCTCAAACAGCTCCCATGGCACAGACTAAACCTAATCCCAGACCTGGACTGTGCAATTGAATACTTTCAATCCGAGCTCCTGAACGCCTGGAACACCCATACCCCACTGCAGTAGTGTATTTAGGTTTTGTGCTGCCCTAGGCCTGACTAAACTCGTGCACCCCTAATTTAAATTTGACGCACCCCTTCCTGTCAAGGGCACACCTCTTCCTGGTTAATCCCCACCCTTCCTCTTTAAGCTCCACCTTTTCCTCTTAGAGCTCCGCCTTTTCCTCTCTTTATATTAAAAGTGGATACCAAGTGCCTACTTGTATATTTTGTATACCATTTCAAATGTATCTATTGAGATAAAGAAAATTATGAAATGTTTAAATTCAAGTATTTTTACAAAGAACAGCCACGCATGTCAAGTAAACGGGATCACAGCCGCTCTAATTGGTGGAACAATAAAATCCACAGACACGTGCACTGCATATGAGCGTATCACAGAGCTGCATAGCAATAAAACCCACAGAAATGGGCACTGTGTATGAGCATATCAGCTGCAAAGCAATAAAACCCACAGAAATGTGCAGTGTGTATGAGCATATCACAGAACTGCACAGCAATAAAACTCACAGTAATATGCAGTGTGTATCACAGAATCCACAGCAATAAAACACCCAGCAATGCAATGTGCGGTGTGTATGAGTGCATCAGAATCCACTGCAATAAAACTCCCAGCAATGCAATGTGTGGTGTGTATGAGTGCATCAGAATCCACTGCAGTAAAACTCCCAGCAAACCGAGTGTATATGAGCACACAGCAATTATTTATTCTACATTTACCGCCTCTGTCCGCGGTAGGGCTGTGTGCAGAGTCAGCAGGGACTGTGTACAGACTCAGCAGGAGGTCCCTCCAGGCCACGTTAGGATCACGGCTGTGCCTGTGCGTGGAGCCATCTTGTCAGCAGTGGGGTGCCACTGCCAGAGGGTGCACCGTGGCTTTGATTCCCTTCCCGTGGGTGTTCAGTCCAGAATAGAGTGACAGTCCATGTTAACGAAAGGGCGGGCAGCTGCGTGCATGCGTGTCACGTGGTTCAGCCAGTCAGGTGGTACTGAGACTCAGTACCACCTGACTGGCCGGACCAAGTGTGACCTGCACGCAAGCAGCCTCACCAGGAGCCAGGCAGCTCAATGACAAATTTCTATCACTGCAGTGCTGGTTAAGGAAAGGTCCACTTTAAACAACAGTAAGCAGACAGGGCTTCATATTCTGCTGAAACCCCCCCCCCCTTACCTGCCGTTTACTGTCATCTTCTCTCTCTGGACACAAATCACATCCCCCTCTCCTAGAGCTGCTGCGAGGCAGGGGAGGAGCTATGGAGGGAGGAGAGGGGGATTTTTATTCTATTCGATTTTATTCCGTATGCAAACGTCATGCTCCGCTGCTCGTTGTTTGAGAGCACAGCTCAAAGCTGACACATAGTGACAGTGGCACCTCCTAGTACCCCCTAATGACACCCCAATAATCACTGGTACCTGGGGCGGCCCGCCCTCCGCCACTCCTCTAAGTACACCACTGCTCTGGTGATATGCTCACACACAAGTTTGGCGAACTGCCAGCAAGTACAGTGCTGTTTGAAGGCAGTGCAAATCCCATAGAGAAGTAATGGTTAATCTATTCAGAGAACACCAAACAGCAGAGAAATGTCAGTGAAATGTCCTGATGTTCGGTGGTTTCAATCAGCAGGTTTATTCAGGCGAACCCCATAGGTTTCAATGTTAAAAATATTCCGTTTTTTATGCAATATCTAATAAACCATTTATTATTTTAATCTGCAGTAAAAAGTCTTTATTTATTTATTGATTTTTTTTTGTACCTTTTAGTGATTTTTCAGAATTTTTTGGGCTAAATTCCCCCCCCTTCTTTTAATAGCGGTTCTCCTTTTTCTGTAACAGAACTTTTTATTATCAATCATAGGATCTTATATGTAAAGTCCAGACATTTTCGTTCAGTAGTTCTTTTTAAAACAGCAGGCCATGGGTTTGCGGTGGCAGCATACAGCGGCTGACTCCATGCACTTTGGGGACCCGGCGGTGAATGGTGAATTCACTGCAGGTTGGGAAATTTTATTCCCCGAAGTGCAGGGAACTACAGAACACCAAAATGTTGGCGTCATTTCGGTGCTCTGTGAGTAACTCAATTAGTGGTGAGGTTTTTTGTTGCCCCCTGGAAAGTGAAAGCCTAGGCCTTGCCTACCCAGGACATACTTGAAAATTAGTGACATCTCAATGTTTCCTTCCTGGTAAAATAGTTTGCAAAATTTTTATTTTTTTTTAGGGGTGGGGCCACCCAGCGGGCCGCCGCCCCCTGGAAAGTGCCGCCCTAGGCCTGGGCCTTGTTGGCCTAGGCCAAAATACACCAGTGCCCCACTGTGCAAAGTGCGAGTAAAAGGGGCCCACCTCCCCTGGTTTACAGCTGACCTCACGCATATGTACCAGTTTAGAGACTCCCTGTGGTCAAATTTCAAGAGTACTGGATCCATGAACGATCACTGTGAATACCGAAAATGCCGGAATGCATGCACAAAACAAACAAAAATGGCTAAAGCCCAATACTTCAATGAAAATTTAAACAATAACATATCAAAGAAAAGAAAAACAGTGAAGCGCTCTCAGGATGAGTGAATGATTGTATACGCTACACAATGAATATGGAGGTTCCCCTAAAAACCTGGGAACATATAATAGATAGTCAATGGAGCGCCAGTACAGAACTGGAAATACAAAAAATCACTTCACATGTCCTTCAATAAGTCTTTTCAATCTTCTTGGAAATTCTTGAATTAGGCATCTCTACAAAAGAGAAATTGTAATCGTGCAATACGTTGATACACCATAAATAGGAGGTGAGGGGGTGATGGTCCTACTCACATATTACTGAGCCTATCCTAGGCTCTAGGATGGATATCAATTTTGGGTCTTCAAAGATATTTCAGGTGCCCATATACCCCCAATGTGTAAATTCCCTCGCGTAGGAATTTATAAGGAAATTCCGAAAAAAACTTCTTTTAAAATCACGTGTCAGGAAGCAGCAGTGATGTATAAAATAAATTTATTAATACATAATATATCAATAATATCAAATTTTATTTATGTATTAATAAATTTATTTTATACATCACTGCTGCTTCCTGACACGTGATTTTAAAAGAAGTTTTTTTTTCGGAATTTCCTTATAAATTCCTACGCGAGGTCTTGGAGCCAATGCGGCTCATCTACATGTGAGTGTAATATTTAAATGGACCTATTGTCATTATAATATAACGCTATTGCTCTAGGGGAGTGCACTGTTTTTTCTTCCCAGTGAACCATTATAGAAGTTGTTGAAGACCACCATCACATTGTGGGTATATGGACACCTGAAATATCTTTGAAGACCCAAAATTGATATCCATCCTAGAGCCTAGGATAGGCTCAGTAATATGTGAGTAGGACCATCATCCCTCACCTCCTATTTATGGTGTATCAACGTATTGCGCGATTACAATTTCTCTTTTGTAGAGATGCCTAATTCAAGAATTTCCAAGAAGATTGAAAAGACTTATTGAAGGACATGTGAAGTGATTTTTTGTATTTCCAGTTCTGTACTGGCGCTCCATTGACTGTCTATAATAACATATCAAGCCCTAGAAATTTTTGGAAAATCATAAGTAACATACAAGCACCCCCCTGTCCACTTCCAACCAGCCGCTGTCAAAGTAAACAACCAAACTGTTCAACACCCCCTAGATGTAGCAAATGCTTTTAATAATTATTTTGTTGGATGCGCCACCACCCTGATTGCTAAGCTAGGAAATGACACGCAATCAGAAAGGCCGCACACAGGTCAGGCCCCACGAACTGTGCAAAAACCCTGTAACGCAGAGAAATTCAGTTTTAGACCAGTTCTTGTCAGTGTCATCATTAAACTTCTCTGTAATCAAAAAATGAAATACCAGTCTGGACCTGATCAAATCCCAGCAATGCTGCTGAAAATCAGTGCGCCAGCAATTGCAAAACCTGTCGCAACCCTAATCAATGAATCACTGGCGACTGGATACATACCCAAACTCTGGAAGACTGCAAGGGTGGTACCTATCCATAAAAGTGGAGACAATACTTTGGTATCCAACTACTGCCCAATATCACTGCTCCCTGTAATGTTAAAAATTGTGGAAAAATGTGTCTACACTCAATTACGTGATTATTATCAGTATCGGAACTATTTAACCCCAGATCAATCAGGCTTTTGTTCAAATCATTCAACTACATAACCTGGTTCCAATCATATGTGTCTGATCGGTCCCAATATGTGTCCATTTCTGCCAGCACTTCCCTTCCCCTCCCAGTCACATGCGGTGCACCCCAAGGCTCGATACTCTGCCCCCTGCTATTCACAATATTCATAAATGATCTGCCCAATATCTGCAAAGCCTCAACTGTACACATGTACGCAGACGACACTGTAATCTATACCAGCCAACCAAATCTCCCGCATCTGGAGGCAGTGCTGCAAGAACAATTTACATGGGTAGAAAAGTGGATCACAGATAACAAACTTTTTCTAAATACTGACAAAACTGTTACAATGCTCTTTGGAACCGCACCTAAACTACACAAATTGCAAACACCCCATCTATGTGTGGGGACAAGATCAAATGACACGCTGACTACAGTCACTTATCTCAAATATCTAGGTATGTGGTTAGACCCAAATCTATCTTTTGGCCCCCACGTTGAAAAACTCTCATCTAAACTCTAACTAGGTGCCCTGTACAGAACAAATCCTGCCTGAGCCCCGCGGTAAGAAAGCAGATTGCACAACAAATGCTTATGCCAGCCATTGAACGGAGATGTAGTGTATGCAGCGGCCCCTCAAACACACCTCCAGAAACTTACTACATTGTATAACTCATTCCGCCGCTTTGTGCTACAATGTAACTACATGACCCACCATTGTGACATGTTAAAAGAACTAAACTGGCCATCGCTGGAATCTAGACGCACCCTTCACCTTTCCAACCTGGTGTTTAAGAACTTTTCTGGGAAGCTACCACCCTACCTGAATAGGCTGATTGCCCCAGCAGTTCCCTCATCCTATAATCTCAGATCCAGGATGAGCACTTTACTTGCAATACCGCAATACAAAAAGAAAGTGGCTCAATCCTCATTTTCCTACAGAGCACCGCAAATATGGAATTACCTCCCAGACGCCATCAAATCTTCCCCCAGTCTAAAGTCCCGTAAGAGTTCCCTATTAACATACCTCAATACGGAATGCACCTGTAAACATGTAACATAATGACTTTATTTCCTACATATTTATTTTTCTGTTAATCTGTATATTTGGTTTTGTGTTAATATCTTGCATTTTACTATTTTGTATTTCTGTAACCACTCAATGTTCTTGAACCCAGGACATACTTGAAAACGAGAGAAATCTCAATGTATCCTTCCTGGTAAAATCCTTTATAAATAAATAAAATAAGTAGAGTGTGGACCCAGTCCACAACAAAGAAGTTACAGGTTAAAAAATTTGTTCTTAAATGGCAGATTTGTTTTCCAGCCCTCGAATACTTCATGCACGCTTCAATCCAATCCTCTCTACAATATACCGCATGGTACTCGGCAGAAATGATTGTGGGCCACACACCAAAATGCAGCGATGTGCGGCAGCAGCGAAATTGTTCCATAAATAAGTATTGGTTCATCTCTTCACAGAACGCCAAACTGCAAATGTGTTGGCTAAATGCCCTGATTTTCGGTGTTTCAGTTCGGCAAGTTTAAACAGGTGAATCTCATAGGCTTTGATGAAAAAAAAAAAAAAGTAATATCATATTTAACCTTTTTTTAAAAGACCATTTCTATTCTTTTCATTTTCAGCAAAATTTTTTAGAACACTTATTTGTATTTTTCAGACATAATTTTTGGTTCCCAATTTTTTTAAAAGGCGGGTTTTTTTAAAATATTCTGTAACAGACCTTTTTAGTATTTTTTATAAAGGACCTTTTTATTATTGAGACATATTTTAAATCATTTTTATTGGTTTAAATACCTATTAAGAGAATAGGAGAGTTCCGTGTTTGTTTGATTTTCTTGCAGTTCACTTTGACGTTCATCGGTGGTTTTCAGTGCTCTTCGGCGACCTTCTCAAACTTTTTCATGAGGCTTCGGCGAATCCATTTTCGGTGCACTACTGTGACCATCCAGTAAATAGTGAAATCATTGTTATGTCAGCGAAGTGACAAACACTGACATTTCAGTGCTTAGTGAATAGACCCTATAGGAGCCATTAAATTGCGCCTGCCTAGTGGAGAAAGAGCTATTCTAACCCAACTCATTCTCCTCAAACCGTGCAGGTATTCCGAAAAATAAATACAGACTCTGAAACCCTGCAGTGCAGAGGGCAGCGAGATCCGCCACTTCTTCTGGCGGGGAGCAGCGGATAATTCACCGGACCCTGCACATTTGAACTTTCGTGGGGTCGTACTGGACTCTAGGAGCTAATACGCATTGCTGGTATCATTGCTAATACGCATTGCTGGAGTCAGAATAAGATCGGTAACAGGGAACACAGTAAGGGAAACCTGTTCATGCAGATTTTCTCCCTTGCCAAGTCAGAATCGGGGTCCATGTTTTGTTTTGTTTTTTTAAACCTTTAAATGTGTTATCGGATACATTTATGTTAATTGATTTGCAAATGCCAAACAGTACGGATCAAAAAATCCACCAAACTATAACAGACTCTAGATCTACAACATATACTTCCTTCAACCTTTATCTGGGCAGAGGTGTTTTTTATGCTTTGTATAAATTGGTAGCAAGCTGGTTTAGCAGGTAATATAATTGTTTTCTGTGTCCTGTGAACAAGAAAGCAGGGAATATTATTATTATTGTCATCATTTATATATCGCCAACAGTTTCCGCAGCGCTTTACAATAACCAAAGGGAACGAGATAAACGGACATATGATGGAAACAAGAGGTGTAGAGGGCCCTGCTCATAGGAGCTTCCAATCTAGAGGATGCACCAATATCGATGCACCGATACTAGTATCGGTATCGGTGCTGATACCGCCATTTGCACGAGTACTTGGTACTCTTGCTAATGCCCCGATACCTCTACTGATATGGCTAGCCAGTAACCGCTCCACAATGGCCACTCCACAATAAATATTTTTATATGGTCAAGCTCCTGGTGTGGCCTGCTGATTTTTGGTATACAGTTGTGTCCAAAATTATTCAACCCCCACTGAAATTGAGTGTTTTGTCCAGTTTGACATTGATTTTGATCATTCAGTCATCTTGCTTACAATTAAATCAAAGAGGCACGGGTAGGTCAGACAAATATAACATAACATTTATAATGAAATAACCACAAATGTCTTTTCTGTGCTCACATCATTATCAGTTTTATTCAACCCCCAAGTGACATTCAATCTTAGTACTTAGTACAACATCCTTTTACAGTTATAACAGCTTTTAAACGTGAAGCATAGCTTGACACAAGTGTCTTGCAGCGATCTACGGGTATCTTCGCCCATTCGTCATGGGCAAAAGCCTCCAGTTCAGTCACATTCTTAGGCTTGCGCTCTGCAACTGCTTTCTTTAAGTCCCACCAGAGGTTCTCAATCGGATTTAAGTCAGGTGACTGCGATGGCCACTCCAAAATGTTCCAGCCTTTAATCTGCAACCATGCTCTAGTGGACTTGGAGGTATGCTTGGGATCATTGTCCTGTTGAAAGGTCCAACGTCTCCCAAGCCTCAGGTTTGTGACGGACTGCATCACATTGTCATCCAATATCTCCTGGTACTGAAGAGAATTCATGGTACCTTGCACACGCTGAAGCTTCCCTGTACCTGCAGAAGCAAAACAGCCCCAAAGCATGATTGACCCCCCGCCATGCTTCACAGTAGGCAAGGTGTTCTTTTCTTCATAGGCCTTGTTCTTCCTCCTCCAAACATAGCGTTGATCCATGGGCCCAAACAGTTCTAATTTTGTTTCATCAGTCCACAGAACACTATCCCAAAACTTCTGTGGTTTGTCCACATGACTTTTGGCATACTGCAGTCGACTCTTCTTATTCTTTGGAGACAGCAAGGGGGTGCGCCTGGGAGTTCTGGCATGGAGGCCTTCATTACGCAGTGTGCGCCGTATTGTCTGAGCTGAAACTTCAGTACCCACATCTGACAAATCTTTTCTCAGTTCCTCAGCAGTCACACGGGGACTTTTCTCCACTCTACGCTTCAGGTAGCGCACAGCAGTCGAAGTCAGCATCTTCTTTCTGCCACGACCAGGTAGCGTTTCAACAGTGCCCTTTGCCTTGAATTTGCGAATGATGCTTCCTATGGTCTCTCTTGGTATGTTTAACATCTTTGCAATCTTCTTATAGCCATTGCCCTTCCTGTGAAGAGTAATCACCTCTTCTCTTGTCTTCCTGGACCATTCTCTTGACTTCACCATGTTTGTAACCACACCAGTAAATGTCTAGAAGGAGCTGAGTATCACAGTCATTTTAAAGCTGCCTAATTGGTGCTTATTATGCTTTATTGCTGCTCCGTGACATCCACAGGTGTTTTCAATACCTGATTGAAAACACTTGAATGAACCTCTGTTCTTCAGAGTGGTAGTCTTTAAGGGGTTGAATAATTGTGTCAATGAAGAATTCACAAAAGAAACATTTACTACTGTATTACAAAACCAATTGATGTCATTTTAGTTGCATATGGTTCTTTAAAAAGTCTTTGTAGGATTTCATTCTGAATACAATTACAAATGTACACTAAATTCCCTAAAACCCTTTACAGCATTGGGGGTTGAATAATTTTGAACACAACTGTACGTAGCCGGTAACCGAGGGGCTGAGGCTGCTGTCAGAATGCATTAAAAGCTGCGTTACCGAGCGGCCGCCGAGCTGTGAAGGAGTCACGAGAGCGCGTCAAAGCCTTCACAATCTGGCAGAGGCACGGTGGAACGCAGGAGGGGAACACTGGCCATATGCTTTTAATTCATTCTGACAGCTTCCCCGGTGGTTGAGGTCTGTGGGTATATCTGTCTGAGGTCTGCGAGTACACATATATGAGGTCTGAGTGAGTATATGTGTTTGAGGTCGGGTGTGGATATACATATATATCTGACATGAGGTGTGGGGTCTGTGTGTGTGGTCAGGGTGTGTGCAGGCCTGTGCAGTGGGTAAATGGGGTGTCTGGCCATACATTTCAATATTAACATAAACTGGAAAGCGATCATATAAAATCATCAATAAAAGTATCAATACTCGGTATCGGTGAGTACCTGAAAAAAAGTATTAGCACCCGTACTCGGTCTTGCAAAAATAGTATCGTAGTATCCTTACAAGCAGGCCTACAGGGGGCCTACAAGAAAAAACAAATCTGTACTAAGTGACCACTTCTAATTTCTTTGACACCAGTTTAATCATATAATATGAACCAAAATGCTGTCAAGTGTCAATAAATGTAAAGAGTACAAAAAAAATAAAAAGTAGCTTCAAGGGACACAAGCAACAATAACCACTTTTGCTCCATCCAAAATTTTGTGTGCATGGTGTTACTTTTGTGTGTTTTATATAGATATAACTGTCATAGTATTCGTTGCTGTATCTATTTCCAGGCACAGTTGAGGTTTAACCCAGAGTGTGCTGGGCAATTTTGGAATGTGTTTCCTGGAGGCTAAATACTAGGATAAAATGCCACACAAAGTAGTCATTTGTTATGCTTTAAATTATCTATACATGCAAATTCATGGAGTATTCGCACCCCTCTATTGTTTGAATGTGGTTACAGCAAGAATTGTGGAGGTGTGCTCCTCAGGATTAAACAGACATTCTAGTTACTTTTCCATTTTGCCTACATAAATTCAGCATGTTCAAATCTGGATTATCCTAATTTATATCCATTGTTTATATTTAAAGGAAGTGTCAGCCTGCTTTTTCATCCAGTATTCACACGTGGTAATACATTCACTCTGTTTACCAGCTAGGTCCATGTGCCGCATCCTGATTTCCCAGGGCTCTATGTCACAGTTTTCTGTGGTGTTTTAGAGTTCATTTATGTCATACGAAGCGGAGAGACCTGGGTCTGTGAGAGATGTCCAGCATCCCCCTTTCAAAAAGAAATAATTACACTAAGAAATAAAGGAGAATTTTATATTAAAATTTTTATTTTGAAACTATCAGGGTAATTCAAAGAGATCCGAATTGCTTGAGAAAGGTGACCGAACGCAACCTTTCTTGGCCATTCGGCTATCCAGAGAGCAGGCAATTCGCCAAATCCCGGCGAATTGCCTGCATATACGGTGCGTGTTCGGTGCCTGTTCAAGGGCAGGGAAATCCCCATGAAAAAGCACTGCTTCAGCTATTCAGAGAACATAAACCAGCAGTGAAAGGTTCCCGAATTGCCCTGTCATTCGGTGATTTCATACGGCAGATTTATTCAGGCGAATCCCATAGGCTTCAATGTTAAAAATATTCCCGTTTTAATTCAATATCTAATAAACCATTCATTATAAAATTCTGCAGTAAAGAGTATCTTTATTTATAGATTTTTTAGGATATTTTAAGCATTTTTCTGGATTTTTTTAAAACAAAAAATATATATATTTTTTTAAGTTTTCTTATTTTTTTCTGTAACAGCCCTTTTTATTATCATTCATTGGATCTCATATGCAAATTTCAGACATTTTTGCTCAGTAGTTTCTTTGCAAACAGCGTTTCACTTTTCAAACATTCAAGCAAACTGTTTTCCTAATTTACTCACTTCACTCGTCTGCGGTGTCGGCTTTTTCCGGCGGCTACGCTGCGTGTGATCGGCTCCTGCTCGGGTTTTTTGTGGTTTTCGGTGGGTTAATCCAGATGTTTTTGCGGGTTTTACGCGTGCATTCGCCGGGTTTTGCGGTTAGTTTTCGTTGGGTTTGCGGCAGCTTTTCCCTGCAATTCGGGGACCCTGTGGTGCTTGCTGAATACACCGCAGGGTCGCCGAAATGGGATCGGAAAATCGAACCAAAGTGAAGAGAACGAGAAGTCCCCAAACGTGAGGTGACTTTTCGAATCTCTTTGAATTACCCTGTATGTCAGTTACACAGGATGACAAGACAATAATGAGGGCAATGCAAGGCCTACCAAAACATTTGCAGAGAAAAACATCCAAAGGGTAGGGATAAGTACAGAAGGGGAAGCGCAATGAGCTAGAAGCTCGGCGTGAGGGCTGAGCAGTAAAAAGCAAAAAAGGTAGAGTCTGCTTAGAGAGGCACCAGGGAAAGACTGCCCAATAAGTCGTGGCATACCCAGCTTACCCTGGCAACCCTAAAGTGACCGAGGGCCGAAGGAAGGGCCACAGGGTCTGGAGACCTGGGGCCAAAAGGACAACCAGAGCCTAGGTTACCGTGCCAGCGACTCGACCAGGGTACTACCCAATGCCCCAAATAACAAAAAAAAAAAGAGGGGGTGGGGGCAGGAATCCTGATGCCCCAGCAGAAAAAAAGCCTACTAGCCCCAGTACGTAATAGGCAGGACTACGTGATCGCTCGGGTGAACACAATAAAGCACATAAGTCTCAGAAGGGGGGGAGAAAAGGTGAATAAGAGCAAACGTAGTGCCACAGGGAGGAAATCTCAATTGGGGGATCTCAATGGGGGGGGGGTAAAGCAGGTAGGGATCAATCAGGCTGCAGGGCGAACCCCTCCACCCTAGTCCAGGTCATGTTGCCGTATGTCCGGTGAAGAATTCGAAACAACACTAGTGGCACCGGTGGAGTTCGCCACCAGTCACAAAGTCATCAGATGAGCCCGGGCTTCTTCAATCGTTGAAGCCGCCATAAGTGAGGCACCTGCCTGAATAAGCAGGGATTCAGATACCCCCCCCCATCGATAGCAAACCGTGTGGGCCCGGAGAATCGCTGTGGCCTCCCCGAACTGCCGCCGAGCCGCCAAGGCTAGAAATGGCAAGTCCTGGAAAACAGCGATCTCCAAGCCTTCAAAACAAGTCAGGGGAGCCCGGGACATCACACTCAGCAGCTGGTCCCAAACAAGGATATCCCTCATGACCACAATGATATCCCTGGAGGCTCCCAGGGGAGCCGTCACCGCCTTCCGGACCTGGATCGCGCTCAGAAATCGTTTGACCAGGGGCAGGATCTCAGTGTCTGGGATAGAGTCCGGGACGCCTCGCAGCTTGATGTTCCGTCGGCGATGACGGGTCTCCATGGCCATCACCGATGCCTGTATCCAAGCAACCTGCGTCTGGAGCATTGTGACGGAAGAGGAGGTAGAAGCCTGTGCTACCTCTAAGTTGCGGGCCTGAGAGTCCAATCCCACCACCTCAGTGCGGAGGGAGGAGAGGTCAGAGCGCACCTCCGCTAGCTCCTGGGCCCAGGAAGAGCGGGCATCCACTAAAAGAGCTCTAATGTCCCTTTGTGTCGCAGGGAGGCCCTCTGGGTCTGCAGGTAAGGCCGGCTACGTTGCTGTGGGGGGTGTGACAGGGCCCGAATCTCCACATACCCCAGTGAAGGCTGGGGATCGGGACAAGTCACACGTACCTCTTGATCCAGCCAAAGAGATGCGGATGTCTGGGAGAAGGGGATCCTCCGCTACCCGCGTTTGTCTTGTTTACCCATGGTATGGGGAATGCAGGAGTGTCAAAGAGGGAAAGAGCACAAAGAGGCAAGATGGCGCCAACAGGGTGTTATGCAGGGCCCGGGGAGCCGTGGGCAGCTGCTTGGTTCGGTGAGCGAGGACTCCAACCAGCCAGATAAGATAGGATTCCATTCCCAATGCAGGCAAAAGGCAGGTAGGAGCAACGAACAGTGGGTAATGTCCAAAAATAGCACTAAAAAGGCAGGAAAATGCAGGAGCCGGTCAGACACAGGTCCACTCTCTTTCAATGCTTAACCACGCCCACAAATGCTTGTTTTGACATGAACAAATTTTTTTTTTAAACCCAACAACCGCAAATAAAAAACAGTACAATATAAAATAAATAAAACAAACAAGTTTGCAATGCCTTTCGGCTAGCTCTACTCTCTTTCAGAGGTTTTCCGGCAGAAATAGAGGGAGTTTAGCCATACACTTTGCTTGAATTTCTACTTATTCCGGGATCTGCTGGAGCATTTTAAATCCGTATCCAAACTCTGCCCCCCCAGATGTTGGATGCCTACATTTCCCAGAATCCATTGAATGCAATAGATGGGCAGAGAATCATAGTGGTTGTCGTTCACAATCATCTGGGGGACCATGAGATTACGATCACTGATTTAAAGTGCTTATTTACTACCTTGAGAAAAATATTTGCATGCCATTTTAATGCAAAATTGGTGCTGTTGGAGAAAAACTGGCAATATTCCAATGTTGGTGCTAATTTAACCAGAGCCGTTGTAAACTTAACAAATCCAGAGATTATAATGGCTCTGGTAAATTTACACTGGCTCCAGTTAAGTTAGCACCAACTTTGGAACAGGGCCTGACATTTTTTAATGAGATCTCATTCCTGTCACCCTGTAATGAAGCTACAAAGAGTAGTCCCACCCTCATTGTTCCAATAAATTTTACAAATGTTACTGCTGCAATACAACAGCCAGGAAAAGGGCAGACTACAGAGACATCTAGGATCACTAACTATAGAAGGATAAGAGTTGGATAGAATTGGTAAAAGTCCTTGAAGAGCACAGATAAAAGTTGGTACTGTAATTTCCATATACAGGCGTTATGCCACATACAGATTGTGGACCATATTATGAGCTTCACGCTAAACCGGGGATGCTAAGGAGAAAAACATGCGCCTGCAGGTTTCTCCTTAGCAATCCCGTTTTAGCGTGATATTATGGGGCAGGCGATAAACCAGCGGCGCTAATGCTCGAGGCAACTGTAAGCATCCCCTCCATGGAGTCCATAGGACTCCATTGGGGCTTCCGCTGCCGGTCACATGACCTGCAGGATCTCGCCTTGCGAATTCCGGCAGGTCGGCAGACTGATTTGCAGAGAGAGACTGGGTGACTTTCCCCCCCAGTCTGTCACTGCCCTCGGCGGCAAGAAGAAGTGGTTCGAGCCACTGTTCTCTCCATGAGATGAGAGGGAAGTATCTGTTTTTTGGTATGTTTTTTGGCTGGTGCTGAGTGATTTCGCAGAAGTGGAATCCGTTAACACCAGCTCCTAGCTATGGCTAACTTTTGATTTATCCGCAGCAGGTCAGTAATTAGCATTAGGACTTTGTAATCCTAACGCTAATTAACACTTTGCGCTCCCCATGTTAAGCATAGGGAGCGCAAAGTACAGTAAAAGCTCAGCTGGAAAGCGCAAGCTCCATATCACTATTCACTAATGGGTTTTTTAACGCATTAAAGTTCGGAATGTAATATGGATGGCCCGCGCTAGGGCCACCAAAGCTACCGTTAACACTCACACAGCTGAGCGCTACCGTTAGTGTGAAGAATGTAATAAGATCACTTTAAACCACCATAAGCAAGATCTAGGACAATTTTTATTATCTATTTCTGCCTGTATGCTAATAATACAGACTCTATTAGAAACTGTGCAAGATAAGAGACACCATCTAGAGTCTAGAACTTTTTATCGAAGTAATATTTCTGTAACAGCAATTTGTTAAATGTGTAATGAAAGGATTCCCATGAATGGTACAGAGTAGTAATAATTACATATATTTTCTCAGACGAGTAAATTATTTTCAGCATTTGAAGTTGCTGGCTTTGTTAATTGGCTGCTTGGCTAATACTTTAGATTTTGCTGGAATTTCCTTAAATGATAAGCAGAGCCAATAATGACAAGTACCTCTCGGGACTGGAGACGCGTTTCACTTGTTTGGTTCATCTCTGCGTTTGTTAATGACATGCTGTATCATTTTGAAATTCATAGCAAGTTTTATTGTCTCACTTGCAAGTCTTAACATTTTGCCTTTGTGATACTGCAGGTTATGAATGTCCCACTGTGTAAGATTGTAATAAAAAAAAACTATATATTCAAGTGCATTGTTCTTTTTGTACTTAATTACAGGATGAGGCTTCCCATAAAGTTTTAGTGTAACATGGGGAGTGGAAAACCTGATATAAAACTGAAAGCTGCTTTTAAACTATTTCAGCATTAACTCAAATTCTTTTTTTTTATACTGTATACTTATCTTGAAAAACACAAAATCAAAAAGCAGTTCTTTTGCACTTTGATGACCTCCTGCACGGATCGTGTAGAGAGATTTCGACGCATCGCAATCCAGAATCAAACACCGAACATACGGAAAGTTAAAGAAGGAATTTGTATTCTGTCTTCACACTGCACCTTTGGAAGGTATAGGGATTTCAAATGGGATATGTTTCCGTGGTCTATTTTTGTTCTACATCGAGAAGTGAAATGTGTTATTGGATTCCAGAGGTAATGAAATTTGCTAGCCCTGATTTCCCATCTCTACTGCCCTCTGATCATATCAAACTGCGGTTGAGGTCCCTTTGCAGAGGGAAAAGGCTCATCTTTGTTATTAGTGTGAGTTAGAGGGCAGTCGGGTCGGACGTCATGTAAAATTGACATTCTTTACCTGGAAAGGTCCTGTCGGTGCAGTCCACTTTGACCTCTAACAGCCAGAGGACATTGTGTTGTTTAGCTTTTTCTTATGTTAGTAGTGTCTGTAGCTGTTGGCTTGTTTCTTTTGATGTTCATGAGATACTGAATTCAGGAAGGTCTGTAACCTTTCCATCACTCTTGATGTTTTGCTCTGTTGGGTTCAAGGAGTCCAGCATTTAAATATTCTTTGCCTCTTTAAGCAGACCTGCTGTTTTATTATTTTTTTAGGATCACGTTCATGTTACATAAAGCTTTGTCAAACCTCCTTCCTATTATTATTATTTAGTATTTACAGGGGCATTAGGGGATTGTGTTTTGCTTCCAGTTGGTTTTGTGTCTCTGCTAGAGAGTGATGCACCTGTAGTTCCTCATATTAGCTCAGAAATCTGAACTATTGTACATTTGTCAGGACAGTTGTAGCTGGCTATCTATTAAATTGTTGTTGTAGTGACCAGGTGCACTTTGGCTGTGATATCTCACCAGGGAATGAATATCGCAATGGTCTTAAAAATCAACATGATATTTCAACCCTTCTTAGGATACCAGATTCGGTAGTTACCCAGTATCAGGCAGTGCGGTGTTCTTCCTCTGTGAGTGATACTTGCTGTGGGCTGTCAAGCAACATTGTATGATTGGCCCTCAGCGGTGATGTTGGCATGCAGCCTTGACAGTCAACGCACTCAGTCAGGCGCACAGAATGAGTGAAAGGCTGTCTTGCAGGATGGCTCTCCGTTCAGAATTCTCACTCCAACCAGGGTCGAACTGGTCTCCATGAAGTCATATGGATTCCAGGAGCTAATACTAGTCATGGCACTGCTACTGATATTGTGTAGCAATTTGTACAATTTGAGCCGCTAATACAGCAGCTGAGTCATAATAGAGCTTTTACATGGAAGCATTGGCTCTTAAGGTGTTTTGGTAATTAACCATTAAGACTTCCTATTAACGGCTCTATTACAATTTAGCTTCTATAGTAGGAACTTGATTCATGGAGGAGCTACTAACAGCTTTCGGCAGTGTCTCCTGGAGAGCAGCAGCAGCTTAGACCCCATTCCTCACCAAGAATAGTGTTCCAACCCAGGTGTAAACCTTATCAGAGCTCTGCTAAACTTGGCAACACCATAGACTTTCATGAGAGCTCTGAGATCTGATATGAGAGATCTGGTTAAGTTTACACCATTACTGGAGTGCAGCCCCATGAAAATGTTCCACTAACAAAAACCTCTCACTTTGGTTTATGGACCAGATCTTATATCAGAAACGCTTCACCATCAGAGTTTTGTGACCCGTGTAGTCTGGTACAGGCAGCTTGCACCTCATTTCCATCGTAGTGACCTGATCTGTTTGGTAAGCCAATAATGCAAGTACAATGAATATTATCACATGTCTGATATAATGGGCTCCAATCACAGAATGTAGATTTGCCACTGATCGGAGTAACTCGTTTTTTTTTTTTTGAGAAAGGATTTTACCAGGAAGGATACATTGAGATTTCTCTCGTTTTTAAGTATGTCCTGGGTGGCGAGTATGTACCATTAGGTGTCTTGCCCAAGGACAATTACTGGAGAGGTTGCTCGCTGGGATCAAACCCGTGACTCCACAGGCTCTCTCCATGCAGAGCAGTGATGTTACCTCTACTCCACCCAGCCGGTACACTGTGGAGTTGTGCTTGTCAGCCTTTGCTTGGCTTATGTCCTTAATTTTTCTGAGATTTTTAATGAGCTGCTTTTTAAGGAATATGACAAGAGCTGTAGTTGCAATGATTGTCATGCTTGAATGGCTTATTGCAATAAGGCATGTTATTGGCTAAAACCTAGTGCCCTATTCTAGTTGAACCATTGGCATTCATGAGTCCATTGTTAAGTATAGGTACCCCACTTGTTAATGATAAATTTTGTAATTTTTTTACGGTGTAAAAAATTTATATTTTTTAAATCAAATATTTCCGTTTTGACTTTTTTTTGTAGATGCATAGGTCTCAGCCTGAAGACTTTTGAGATGGCAATAAATCAGAATGAATATCTAGTGACGAGTTTCAACCCCATGGTGAAAGAGACTGAAATTTAAACATCCCCAGTTCACTCCACTTCATTTTGGTGGTAATTTGCTTGTTAGAGATTGATATGTTTTTACGCCATTTTTTAAAAATGCATAATACCCACATTTGTATTAATTATGTGTAGAATGTTATATGTTTAGGGTGCTACTTTAAATCTTATCGGTTTGATTTGGCCGTGACTCTGTATAAACCGGATTACAATATCAAAAAATTCAATAGGTCATCTATAATGATAGTGACATGCGCTGCTACGTCTTATAAGTGTAACTTGGCGCACTTTTTGTTTTGCTTTGTTAAACGGATGTTGTTGTAATACCCTGACAGTGGCTAGACTGTAGGTGTCTGGATTAATTTGGAGGCCTTCCATACCTAAACACCCTTTGGTGACACATCGGATCTTCAGATCAAAGTTTAAGAAGGCTCTGATTTAATGCTTCTGTTTTTCATTATGCCTAAAATCCATTTCCATAAGACGCCAGTAAGTGTCTGCGCGCTTTGTCTGTATTATGTTTATTTCACCCGCCAACACAAAAGATATAAAGATCCATACTTAAGTGCTGTGCAGTTTACAAAATATAAGGACCCCTGCGAAGCCTCGTGAATCTGCGGAAAGTGGAATATTTCCCCGCATGCTGTGCTTTATTTTTGTAATTGGGTTTTTAGGTTCATAGTGGGAGGTATGTTTTGTGCCGGCACCTATTTTTTTATAAAGCACCCCCGCTGTGACAGTAATTTGGAAACATGTAATCCCTAAGCTTTGAATTCTGTGTAGGATTTCTTGCCGAGTTTAGCTGATTGCACTGATTGTGTGAACGATCAACTTGCCTAATGATATAGTGCTCGAGACGGGAAGGGGAGTGCTGCCGCCTGCACCTGCCGCTACTTCTGCATATATTGCCAGTCCGAGGCACTTTGGCATTGAAGGGCTGGTTAAACCGGCATAAGACAAAAGCCGGGGTAAGTAAATGAATCACTAGCCCCCTTCTTCCTTTGTTACATGCTACAAAAGTAACACACTTCCTCGATGCCCTGAAATTCTCTTTGAAGGGACAGTACTGCAGCCTCAAACAGGCAATTTTTTTTTGAGGCATAGGTGTCCCTACAGTCGACAGTCGTTGATATTTATATTTAATGAAATTCGACCATTCACTTGTTAACGCTCAATAGATTTGCATACTTAGCTTGTTAAAAAGTGATCAGAGTTTAGAGCAGATAATTGCCCTGTAATTTTTTTTTTCTTTTTCACAGAATCTCTTATCTCAAATTACTAGAACTAATTAAAGGGCCTCAACACATAAGGGGTGTTTTAAGCTACAAATTTAAAGTTGGACCAATCTGAAAAGTTGTATTTTTCCTCGAAATTTCCGACTTTGCATTTATATTCATTTTCATGTCCATCCTCTACATGTTTTTACCATATAACATAAGCTTTGATTTGTGCTACAAAACATGAAAGAGAATGTTTTTTTTCCCCCAGATACATTTAGCACTCTTTCGCCACATGAAGAAATTGACGTTAATCTGCTGTGTGTCTTACACTAAGCTGTGCAGTGGTGAGCAGCCAGGTAATGCTGTTGCTGGGTGCCTCGGCGTCCAAGGCACAGCAATAGCCACAAATTGCAATTACCTAGCACAGTGATCAATGCTACGTAACTACTTCTTTCTCGCTTTAGTTCTCAAAAATAAATTGAAATCTGATTTTCAGAGTATGTGATATAAATTAGAGAAAATGAATGACCTTATTCAGATTTTCTGTCTATAGTTCCACTAACTATATGCGCATTGTTACTGCCAAAACTAAAAATCTTATTTTTTGTTGGTTTTGCCTTTTTTCATAATAATTGAGAAGGTATATATGTATACATCACTTTAAATTGGAGTAGAGGTAACATCACTGCTCTGCATGGAGAGAGCCTGTGGAGTCATGAGCTCGATCCCAGCGAGCAACCTCTCCAGTAAGCGTCCTTGGGCAAGACACCTAACGGTACAGACTCACCACCCAGGACATACTTGAAAACGAGAGAAATCTCAATGTATCCTTCCTGGTAAAATCCTTTCTCAAAAAAAAATTAAAAATTATAGCCTTCCCAGTTCTTTTTTAAAAAACATTAGGGGCATGTCCTAACCTCCGACGAAGATGGCTACGTGATTGCCGGGCTCCTGTGTCTCCTCCGACTATCTCGAGCTGTGCAGCGTATCTGGATCACAGGACGCGGTAAAAATAGTCCTCTGACATCCGCACACCTTGCCGTCCACATATCTCATTGACAGGCTCGCTGGAGGATTATTTGCTGCTGCTACAGCTGTCGGATTCTCCCCTGCTCACACCCAAGATGGCGGATGGCCCTGACCACGCCATCTCCTCTGCTCAGCCCTTGGACCCGATGGCAGCTATTGCGCGTCTGGAGACGCGGATGGAATGCTTGATTACCACGCTCCCAACTATAGATAACCTGGTGACCTCTGTGTAAATAAAGCTGAAAGATCCATACAATAACAGTACTAGGGGTAATCTAATCTACAACAAAATAAACGGCATCACCAATACATAAGATACACTTCAACATCTCACTTATGCAACAGTACATATAAACGTATATAGACGTATAGGGCTATATTACATTCTCTACGCAATTGCGCTCGTGCAGCGCAATTTTTTTGCGCACGAAAAAAAACGTGATCGTGCGAATATTTACGTGGTATTACGATCCGAGCGCATTTTTTCGTCCGTCCAAAATTTTCGTGCATAAAAACGATGCGCAAAACTGTGCACAAAGTACGTTGCGCGCAGAAATCTGTGTTCGGACTGTTTTTTTCACGGGATTCAGCCAATCAGAATTAAGAACCACCATTTTCTAACGTTAGGTTGTTGCGCCTGTCAAAGTCAATCTGAGTATATATGCTGCAGGAAAAAAAAAATAAAGCAATTTATTAATTTTATTGTTTGGGTATGTGTAACTGTACTGTGCTGTATTTTTTATTTTGTGCTGGTGTATTTAGTTTCGGCCAGGATGATCAAATTTACAGTTACCACCTGCTTTTCAAAGACGTTACGAAAATTTGCGCAAACCTTGGTTGCACGCAGATTGTAATACCATCCGCGTACCAGCGCACAAACGCATTTGCGCTGACAATGTTAAGTATAGGATGCGCGCACGAATTTTCGTTCGCGCAGGTTCACCCGCGGTAGACGTTAACGCGCATTCCTTGTGCATAGATAGAAATACGACGTTGAGCGCAAACGTTTTTTCCCCTTGCGCAAATGCGCATAGGTGCACGCAAAACCATTTGCGCGAAGAATGTAATAGGGCCCAAAGTAAGGTATAACAGTATGTATGGCGCAGTTCATACAGCAAAGATAAATTAAATTTCGAGTATCTCTGAAAATCAGGGCGACCGTCATATGGAGCTCCCTCTGAAGCGGGGGACACATGACATCATCCTATAGGAATAAAGACATAGAATGTTATTATTATCAGGAGCATTATGTAAAAATACAGTTGTATTAAAAACATAGTCGTATTAAAAACAAACATGCAGATCAAACCTGTGTAAAAGATTTGTCCACACATGGTGGAGGTTTATAGATGATATGTTTGTCATCTGGACAGGTAGCGAGGCTGACCTGGAGAGATTTTTTAGCGAGGTCAACTTGGTAAACCCCCAAATAAAATTCACCATGACATACAATCGTTCAGAAATAAATTTTCTGGACTTAGCTATCAAAATAAAAATGGGACATTTGACCAGTGACTTGTATGTGAAGTCGACAGATAGGAATACCCTCCTCCATTTCAATAGCTTCCACCCCATTAATACATTGAAATCTCTACCCCGCAGTCAATTCACTAGAATTGCCCAGTCGTTCGGCATGAAAGATTGGAGGAGATGACAAGAAAATTCCTGGATAGAGGTTATCCTAAAAGCCTTCTGACCGACGAGTGTTTACGAGCGAAGTCACTTGATCGCTCTACTACTATCTCACGTAGGGCAGTGAGAAAACAATAGGGTGAGCGCATCCTCTTTGTTACAAAATTTAATCAGGCCAGTAAGGAGGTCAACCACATTCTTCATACACATTGGCGCATTCTACAGAAAGCATATGGTGACATCCCCTCTTTGCAGATGACTCCCATCTGTGCATATAAAAGGAATAGGAATCTTAGGGACACCCTGGTTAAATCAGATATAGGTTCTTTAAAAGTTAACTCACAAACCACATTGGGATGATGTAGAAGAGGCACTTTTTCTTTTTTTTATTTAAAAAATTTTATTTTGCGAAAAGGTCACAATTCGACCACCAAGGTTGGCCACGCAGGACCAGGCAGCGTGTACTCATAAACATGTAAAACGGAAAGGGGGGGGATCTCTAAAGAAGCTCGGAAAAACCGTCATAAAACTGGTGGGGGGGGCACAAGAAAAGTCAGCAGGTACAGTTCAGAGATAATAAAAGTTCAGCATGAACTCAGCAGAAATCAGTATCAAATCAGTAGCAAATTTTTTTTTTATCCCCAGCCGGGGATAGTCGGCGGGAAAATAAAATGGTGTCCAAAGCGTCTCTAAGCGAAGGGGGGGGGGGCAGCATTGGGAGCACATCAATTTGCCTTTAAGCAGGTAAAGGGGGAGGAAATGCAGACCTGATGTCAGCCAGTGTCCCGAAACAGCTGGATTTGTGGTGCAGGCAGGGTGAGGCAGAGCAGGCGAGGCCTATCGGCGAAATAGAAAGCTGGCACATCAAGTAGGCCCTCGCCCGCACCGCCACCAGGGTTTCCGGCCATCCAAGGCAAAGCCGCAGGGGGCTCCAAGGCAGGGAACCGCAGGAGAGAACCAGGCAGAATCTCGTTTTCAAAGGTGGTGTGGAGAAGCAGATACTGCGGACACAGCAACGTGGGTTTTCTAAGCGTTTTTTTATTTGCAGCAGCAAAGGGGTTTTCCACAAACAGAGAAAATAAACAACAAAAAAAAGAAATCCTACTCCCTATTGGGAGACTAACAACAGACGAACCTGTCTACTCCTGGGCCCACTAAACGGGTTCCCCCAGTAAAACAAAACACACTTTCCAATATAACAGATTCCTTACTTTTTCCACCACAGTCTCCAACTCCTTCCTCCTTCTGTCTCCAAACCCCTCAATGAACTGGAAGGAACTGAGACTTCTTATAGGGAAGGGTGGGGCAGCTGTGGTAAATGAGCAATCATTCAGTTAACCCTGAAGTGGGAAGGTGGCTACTTCCAGCCGTCTACTCAGGTACCGGCCCTCACATAGCCTGCCCCAAGTGAACCCGTCACAGTGGGTAGACAGTCGATCCCCAGGTCCCGATCGATGCTAGCAGGTGCCTCCAGCACACCCACCAGTTGTCGCCGGCCATACGAGTCTCGACATGCAGGCACCGCAGAGGCACGCCTAGTGGTCAGAGCTCCCTCCGGAGGGACGAACAGCAGAATCGGGGGATCAGGCTCTCCCTCCCGCAGCTCCTCAGTCTCCGCTTTCTCAAACGGCACACTATCATGTGGCACCCCCGCGGGCGTCTCACTCCCGGAAATGTCGCTGGCTGAATCTTCGGGTCTCCGGCCGGAGCGCAGCATCGCCAACATGCGGCGCATATCGCCCCGTGTCACAGGGCTCTCCATGTCCGTGTCCCCCAGTAACTGCAGCACGGCGTCCAGCACATCTGGGAGACGTGGGCCCTCCGCCCCCCCGGAAGCCGACATGGACCCCAGCTCAAAACCGGGAGTCAGGAAAATCTGCGAAGTAGGCCGCAAAATGGCTGCCAGCAGCGACCTCCAGCCGGAGAGGGCGTCTAACAGGCGAGGCTCTGGACCGGAGGGGGGGAAACGAGCTCCGGTCGGCACAATCCCGTTGGCCAGCCGCCCAGGGTCCCCAGGGAAGATACTCAGCGGTTTAGTTTCACAAAAAATGCCTGGGGAGAAGAGAATGCTGCGGAGCTCCAACAACATGCAACCTTTCTCCTCGGCAGCCGGCCACGCCCCCCCAGAAGCACTTTTTCTTGCCTTCACTGCTCATCCTGCAATGCAGTCATTAAGGGAGACACTTTGCTACACCCATGCACAGGAGGTAAGATTCCTATTCGAGATTAATATACTTGTGACTCTTCGTTTGTTGTATATGTTCTAAAGTGCCCATGTGATCTCCTCTATGTAGGGGAAACCCCAATGAAGGTAAAAGTTCGAATAAGTAAACATAAATCTACCATCAGAACCAAACGATTAGAGTTACCTGTGGCAGAACATTTTGTGAGCTGCTCGCATAGTATAGCACAGTACCTTGATAAAGGCTTTCAGGAGCCGAAACGTCGGTCCTTTTTAATGATTTCTGAATATTTTTTTTTGTTTTACCCAAGACCCAGAGTGCTTTCATCTCCTTGG
The DNA here is from genome assembly GCA_009667805.1 of Leptobrachium leishanense. Taxonomy (NCBI): domain Eukaryota; kingdom Metazoa; phylum Chordata; class Amphibia; order Anura; family Megophryidae; genus Leptobrachium; species Leptobrachium leishanense. Next base: position 94,640,893 of record CM019063.1, on the reverse strand, counting down.
TGTTGTATTCATACTATTTTGGCAGCACCTGGGCATTACTGAAATTCAGACTGAGTGCTATCTCCTCTTTTGGAGTTTTTATATATCTACAGTTGTGTTCAAAATTATTCAACCCCCAATGCTGTAAAGGGTTTTAGGGAATTTAGTGTACATTTGTAATTGTATTCAGAATGAAATCCTACAAGGACTTTTTAAAGAACCATATGTAACTAATATGACATCAATTGGTTTTGTAATACAGTAGTAAATGTTTCTTTTGTGAATTCTTCATTGACACAATTATTCAACCCCTTAAAGACTACCACTCTGAAGAACTCTGAAGATTCAAGTGTTTTCAATCAGGTATTGAAAACACCTGTGGATGTAACGGAGCAGCAATAAAGCATAATAAGCACCAATTAGGCAGCTTTAAAATGACTGTGATACTCAGCTCCTTCTAGACATTTACTGGTGTGGTTACAAACATGGTGAAGTCAAGAGAATGGTCCAGGAAGACAAGAGAAGAGGTGATTACTCTTCACAGGAAGGGCAATGGCTATAAGAAGATTGCAAAGATGTTAAACATACCAAGAGAGACCATAGGAAGCATCATTCGCAAATTCAAGGCAAAGGGCACTGTTGAAACGCTACCTGGTCGTGGCAGAAAGAAGATGCTGACTTCGACTGCTGTGCGCTACCTGAAGCGTAGAGTGGAGAAAAGTCCCCGTGTGACTGCTGGGGAACTGAGAAAAGATTTGTCAGATGTGGGTACTGAAGTTTCAGCTCAGACAATACGGCGCACACTGCGTAATGAAGGCCTCCATGCCAGAACTCCCAGGCGCACCCCCTTGCTGTCTCCAAAGAATAAGAAGAGTCGACTGCAGTATGCCAAAAGTCATGTGGACAAACCACAGAAGTTTTGGGATAGTGTTCTGTGGACTGATGAAACAAAATTAGAACTGTTTGGGCCCATGGATCAACGCTATGTTTGGAGGAGGAAGAACAAGGCCTATGTAGAAAAGAACACCTTGCCTACTGTGAAGCATGGTGGGGGGTCAATCATGCTTTGGGGCTGTTTTGCTTTTGCAGGTACAGGGAAGCTTCAGCGTGTGCAAGGTACCATGAATTCTCTTCAGTCCCAGGAGATATTGGATGACGATGTGATGCAGTCCGTCACAAACCTGAGGCTTGGGAGACGTTGGACCTTTCAACAGGACAATGATCCCAAGCATACCTCCAAGTCCACTAGAGCATGGTTGCAGATTAAAGGCTGGAACATTTTGGAGTGGCCATCACAGTCACCTGACTTAAATCCAATTGAGAACCTCTGGTGGGACTTAAAGAAAGCAGTTGCAGTGCGCAAGCCTAAGAATGTGACTGAACTGGAGGCTTTTGCCCATGACGAATGGGCGGATACCCGTAGATCGCAGCAAGACACTTGTGTCAAGCTATGCTTCACATTTAAAAGCCGTTATAACTGTAAAAGGATGTTGTACTAAGTACTAAGATTGAATGTCACTTGGGGGTTGAATAAAACTGATAATGATGTGAGCACAGAAAAGACATTTGTGGTTATTTCATTATAAATGTTATGTTATATTTGTCTGACCTACACGTGCCTCTTTGATTTACTTGTAAGCAAGATGACTGAATGATCAAAATCAATGTCAAACTGGCCAAAACACTCAATTTCATTGGGGGTTGAATAATTTTGAACACAACTGTATATATCTATCTGATCCCTGTACGCAACACAACTATCCTACACTTCCGATTCTTCAAATGGTCGGTATGTCTACCTATAATCAGAATCAGGAGTACGTCACTGGGCATTACTGAAATTCAGACTGAGTGCTATCTCCTCTTTTGGAGTTTTTATATATCTATATATCTATCTGATCCCTGTACGCAACACAACTATCCTACACTTCCGATTCTTCAAATGGTCGGTACGTCTACCTATAATCAGAATCAGGAGTACGTCACCAGAACAACAGACCAAGGGATAATAGAAATCGGAATGTCAGAGAAATGCCAAGGGTCATTTACCAGAGCAGCCAAAAAGGGATACCAGGGGTCGTATACCAGAGTAGGCTATCAGAAAAGCCAGGTGTCAAATACCAGAGCGGGTTATCAGGAATGTCAGGGGTCGTATCGGCAGAAGTGTCAGCAAAGTATCAGAGGTTGTACTGCCAAATTAGGTAGTCAAAGGAATGCCACGGGTTAAGACTAGAGCCGGGAGAGGAGGGTCAAACAAGCCAAAGTCGATACACAGAAGAAATGATAACAGATACACAACTAGCACTGAGAGGAGTGAAAACCACATCAGGGCAATGTGTGCTTCTCAGGCTTCTGGTTTTAAAAGCGACGGCCCCACCCACGGCCTTACCACATGATTGCGTCTGTCCGATACTTCACTCGGAGGCAGGCCAGCGCTCAGATACACAATTTCAGCACACAAACCGGGGAGAGAAGGCGGGTCACTCCTCACAGCCTGACCACTTTAACCCCTTCACTACTAATTGATTTTCCAAAAATAACATTTTCAGGAACCAGTGGAAATTTTTGAAAAATCATTTTTAATTAATTATACTTTAAGACATATTTAGAAATACTCCCAATGATTTTTTTACTGTACTAACATATTTGGCCATAGATGGTGCCAACTACTGCCAAATTGAGTTACAGTTGCAGCCTGTGGTTCACTGCAACAAATGTATTGGCTTGCTGAAAGTCCAATGTCAGGACATCCAGTCAGCATTATGCCCACAGGGCTAAAACTTTGGGGGCACCTTCTGCAGCCCTAAAGCAAATGAAATTAGTTTGCAACAAAACAAATTTAATTTGCTTTTGGGTTACATATCTCGATAGCGGGGCACCAGATGGTGCCTTTGAAGCCTGAGATATCGTGATCAGAAGGGGTTAATGAGCTAAAAACTGGTCAGGGTGTATAGAGTGTCCCTTTAAAATTATTTCATGAACAAACTGAGTGGGGGGAGGGACCGGAGATGGAGTGCGTTTAGGAAAGGGATCAAAACAGAGTGTTAGCGGGTGTTAGGGGGAAGGGACTGGACCAAAGGGAGGGATGGCAGCTCTGGACCAGAGAGAGGGAGGATGGGGTGGTGGCACAGGACTCCTGGTCCAAGGATAGAACATTGTACATCATCTCTAACCAGTGGCAGTACCCCCCCAAACTCCCTCTCACACTTGTGCTAGCCACATGCCCAGACCTGCTTCTTCCCATCTCCGCTCCCTCCCTCAGTTTATGAAATCATTTTAAAAGGGACATTCTTCACACCCTAACCACTTTAGCTTATTAAAGTGGTCAGGTTATGTGGAGTGCCCCCACCTTTTCACCCCAATTTGCTTTCTGATATCATTATGTTTATCTGAGCTCTCGAAGCAGCATTCGAGGACAAAGAAGCCATGGGGTTGAGCTGCACACGCAACATCAATCACTCTGACCAGGCGTTGCGTACCTTGTTTGTGAAATACATACGTAATTTGCGTAGCGTATGTAGCTTTCATAAGAAAAAAATGGGAAAAAGAGGGAGGGGGTTGATTTTTACATAGCGTTCTTTCACGTAAACAAAAGCATTTTTTTTTTCATCCGATGAGTCGATTAAGCAAAAAAAATAATTAGGCAACTAGTTGATTATGAAAATAATAGTTGCAGCCCTACATGCCATTATTGAAAATTTTCCCCAAATACCCAGAATATATGATAATAAATTTGTTAGCTCGCTTAGATCTGAGACCTGTCACAGGGCTCAGTCCATTCGTTTTTCTTCTGCTTGGCACAACTTCCAAAAATAGCCTCCACAAGCAGGTGACAAAAAAAGCTGATCCTTTAATAAACATGTAAAATAAAATGCATTTAAGCCCGTGTCAGACGAACGCAGTGATCACGTCCGTGTTGCCGCACAGTTTAACGTCCGTCGTAGCATAGAATCATGAGCAATAGAGACCCACACACGAAGTATGTCCGCACCGAACTGCGCACGCACAACGTACGTGGCACCGGACGCAATTTAGGCAATAACGTCAAACCTCTACGTATGCTTAGCGCTCTGTGTGAGTGATGAGATGTCAGACAGACCGCATTTGCGACGTCCAGCACCATGACGCACAAAATGGCTTTTCATATCATGTATCAATTTTTATCATTTTTCATATTAATTTTGTTTCCCATAGTTCCCTTTTTTTTCCCTACGTCTGTAAAGAAAAACGTATTGTGTGGTGTCTGCAGTATCTTCCGTCAGTACGCCTGTCCGTTGTATACGGAAGGACAGTGTGCTCAGAATGCGCTCGTCTGACATTAGCCTTAGCAGATCCCACAGCTTCTTCAGTTGGCTTCTCCAACACAGCATGTCCGTTAGAGCACTGGAACACAAAGAATTTTGTATATCATGTCTAGTGCAAATGCGAAAGAGAGCAAGGTGCAGGAAACTGTCAAAGTCTTTCAACAAACGGTTCGGTTCCCCTTTTAAGGCCTGACCTTTACATTTTTTTCCTCTGGCATTGCCTGTGCACACATTGATATTTATTTTCTAATAGCAAGGACAATGCTGCAGACCTGGGTCTCTGCAATCACTGTGTGGCAGGGGTCCTGGCTGTTTTTTGTTCAGGAGCCACAGCAGAGAGAAATCCGTCAAGAGGAGATCCGTATTACTGAAATACCTGTGACCTAACTCCCCCCCCCCACTATATATATTTTAAGCCTATAATACAGACGACTGCAAGTTTTATTTAAAAAGTTATAGAAGAAAAAATCCTGGCTTTAATCCCCTTTTAATATGGAGATGGATGGAAAAATGCATTTCTTAACTCCCTTCTTACTGTAAGCATGCGAACATTATTAGTCTAACTAAAATTACATCATTGCCTTTCCCTCTTGCTTCATTTTGTTTAATTAGGAAATGATCCATGTTTCGTTGTTGCTCACCTAACCAACATAAGGTCCTTTGCCTTAGGTCGCTCTAAAATATTGTCTTATTTTTTCCCTTCTTTTTGATGGTTCAGATTGTATTTTTTTCTTTTGACTGTCCCAGTTTCCCCCCCTCTTTTGTCTTAGCTTCTACATTGTCTTTGACTTCTCTCTGCCCTTGTCTGCAAACTGTGCTGCCTGTACACTTTCTCTCTTTGCAAACTGTGCGTGCTCCTTCTTTGCAAACTGCGTTGTCTGTGCTCGCTCCATTTTTGTAAACTGCGCTGTCTGTGCTTGCTCCTTCTTTGTAAACTGTACTGTCTGCGGTCACTCCTTTGCAAACTGTGCTCGCTCCTTCTTTGTAAACTGCGCTGTCTGTACTCGCTCCTTCTTTGTAAACTGCGCTGTCTGTGCTCGCTCCTTCTTTGTAAACTGCTGTCTGTGCTCGCCCCTTCTTTGTAAACTGTGCTGTCTGTGTTCGCTCCTTCTTTGTAAACTGCGCTGTGCTCGCTCCTTCTTTGTAAACTGTGCTGTCTGTGTTCGCTCCTTCTTTGTAAACTGCGCTGTGCTCGCTCCTTCTTTGTAAACTGCACTGTCTGTGCTCGCTCCTTATTTGTAAACTCTGGTCTGTGCTCGCCCCTTCTTTGCAAACTGCGCTGTCTGTGCTCGCTCCTTCTTTGTAAACTGTGCTCTCTGCGCTATTTCTATCCAAACTCTGCTATTTCTTTCTTTTCAAACTCAGTGCCCCTTTCTTTGAAAACTGTGCGCCATATCTTTTCAAACTCTGCTGTCTGTGCCCCTTTGCAAACTCTGCTCTTTATTTTCAAATGCTGCTGTCTGTGCCTGTTTCTTAGCAAAGTAAGGCATGGTCAGAGTTTGCAATCTGTGTCCATGCCTTACTCTGCCATCTGTGCTCCTGCAGTGCCCGTTTCTTAGTAGTCTCGTTGCTTTATACCCTGCCTTCTCTTTCCTCGACTACCGCCCGCCCAGCAGCAACTGCGCAGGAAAATGGCGCCCGCGCGTCATCGGACGCCGCCGGGCCGTGCGCGTCATCGGATGCTGCCGGCCCGCATTCACGTCATCGGATGCTGCCGGCCCGCATTCGCGTCATCGGATGCCGTCCGCGGTAAAGGATTCGGCGGGGGGACCGAGAGCCGCCACTGCCGGGTCCGAGGTGCTGTGTGGCATCGGCCAAAACCTCTCACTGACAAATGTTTTGCTTGGCTCCCGATACCAGTTACTGAGATCAGCTCAGGACACCCCTAGTCTCACTATAAGCACTTTGATTTGGAGTGTGCACGATTTTTAATTGCCTGAAAGCAGTTCATAGAAGTAACTGCAGTTGACTCATGTTTACACTGTGGAGATTGCTTACATTTTTATGTTTTTGTGGATTTTTTTAAATTTAGGGGCCAGGACATTTATTGGTTTTCTTATTTTTGCGTTTGGCACGCCCCTGCTTGTTGAGTCTGTTTGGAGGGGCTCATAATCCCCGTTTCGAGGCACATACCATTTCTGCGGGTGAGTTTGAGCATACTCCTAATTTAAAGGTACAGGGTGTCATTATGTGATGGGTCCCTATGGCCCATATGTTTCATCAGATATTAGTACTTAAGGCTGAAGGGGTTAAGAAATGCTAAATAATGAAGTTTGGAGTTTATGTAATCTAACTTTAAGGAGTGTTTGTTTTTATTCGCTATATAGCTCAATGTGAAGTCATTTTGTTTCACGTATAAGGAACTTTAGCGTGTCACGAAAGAGCTACTGTTTGTCTCAAGCCATCTGTGAGTTTATGTGCAAAACGTCAAACATTTAGATTGATCGTATTACCTATCACATGAAGCGTAACCCTGGCTTCATCATCAGACTAATGCATAGAAATTGCTATGAAAAGCGCGTTGATATGCCCTCAAGTTTGGTGTTTTCGAGTCTTTCTTGTTCTTTTTCAGCTACTGTATTTTTTTTTTGTAAAAGAATTATTTTTGCATTGTCGTGCTTTTAAAAGTATTTATTGACAAATCCGTCCTGTGATGTCCCACTTATAACAATTTAAATGAATTACTCCGTTGTAGCGGCTGTATTTTTAATCGATGTCTCATTATCCATTGTGATTGTGTGTAAACGTTAATCGTTGCATTTCTTAACGTGGGTTCCTTGTTGCCATATCCTGTGTTGGGGCTTGTGTAAAGGTAATCAATAGAAATTGTCGACAACAATCAAAATATTTAGTTGTATATCTTGCTGGTATTATAGGATGGTGATTATAGGAAATCCAGGGCTGTGAGACATCAACGTATGGCATATATGGTTCCTCTTATATCACTGTGGCATCAATTATTCTATAATTGCTTTGGTAAAGGGAAATGCATGATATCAGATTGCATAATCCTATTTTTAGTTTTCTATCAGTAGGAAAACCTAAATAAAAATATAACTGGGAATCAGGGGTCAGCAGCAACCTTGGCTCCGTGACGTTTTGGGAACTACATTTCCCTCGTGGCTCAGTCAGCCTAATGGGTGGCTGAGCATCTTGGGAGATGTAGTTCCCAAAACATCAGGGAGCCAAGGTTGCTGACCCCAGGACTAGGTGAATCATGGAGGGGCTGAGCATGTATGTTAGGATGCATTGTGTCACCATATACTTCAAGACACAGCATCAGGGGTTTCATTGAAGATCTATATAAGCACACCTGCAACAGCATCATTTGTTTACTTTGTGTAGCAGTTAAAAGTTGTACATTTTTTTTTAATGTAAATAGCCGTTTACCTGTATTACGGCCTCTTTTTGTATTCTTTTAGCAATTCATACCCATTAATAAACTTTTTCCAGGGCATTTCAAGGCTTCTCTTTAATCACCTGCCCTAGACCAGTATATAGTGATTTATAAACCAAGGACCCTGTAACGGCAACTGGAGTCGACTGGCCTCGGCTTGTGGACCAGACCCTGACCTGTTACAGCGTCCGTCCCTTCTCTCCAGTCAAGCAGATCCCCAGCAGCTTTCCTTCTCTCACAAACCTCAGCCAGAACTTGAGGGAGTGCTGTATTTTTCTTTGTGTCTCTCCCCAAACAACAAACACCGAAAGGGTGGTTCAATAAAAGCCAAACTTGCCACTGAATTGCACCAAACAGTAAGTTGCACCGTACGGTGCAGTTTCATGGCAGTTCGGCTATTCAGAAAGCGGTGCAGAGTGCTGCAAGTTGGCGAACTTCGGCATCAGCAAAATTGTCCCATAGAGAAGTAATGGTCAATCTATTCAGAGAATGCCGAAATGCACTGATTTAAGGTGGTTCAGTTCGACAGGTTTAAACAGGCGAATTCCATATTATTATTATTATTATTATTTAAGCGCCAACACATTCAATTTAAATAAAAAATAATAAAAACAATATATTTTTTTTTACCAGTTTGTTTTGATTTTCAGAAAAAAGCCTTATTTATTTCTTATTTTTCTTTAGGCAAAAGTTTTGATTCCCTTTTTTTTTTTTCTTTGTGGCATTTTTTTCCATTCTTTAACAGACTTTTTTGTTATTTTTATAGGACCTTTTTATTATTTCCACACATTTTCATGCATTTTTATTGTTTTAAACGCCTTTTAAAAAAATAACAGAATTCCATTTTGTGTTTTTTCTGTAGTTGGGCTGTCTTCGGCGAGCTGATCGGAGGTTGTCGGCAGCGTTCGGTCCGTTCAGCAGTCTTCATCAGCTCCACGTTCGGCGCACTTCAGGGACCCTGCGGTGAATAGTGAATTCACCACAGGGTCCGTGAACTGAAATCTCCGAATTACCCTGAAATTTCAGTGCTCTTTGAATAACCCGGTTAGTGCTGGGAAGAAGAATGATCTTAATTAGAGATAGAGTTTATATGGGAAACAGGGGAAGGTAAAATGACATAATCAACAGAATACATTGTCTTCATTAGGGGATGTGAATTCCTTCAGGAGACCCAGAATCCTGGGCAGTTACACACTAGACAAGATTAGCAAATAACATCAAATCAATCTAAGGACAAATAATCACACAGACAGCAATAACAATAAGTCTACATTAGATTACTTACACAAACTCAACTCCTAAAATACAATCCGTTTACCCATACCTTTTACATGTTAACCCTTAGGTGCCCACTTATGCTCATTGTCTCTGAGAGACACTTGGTACACGGTCCCTTTGCAGGAGGCCAGCATCCACACTTATCCAACAGGCACCAAGGCCATGTATAGTGTTTTGGAGGGTGAGGGCACAAAGATGGAAGGAGCTTTGGTTACAGTCCCTATCCTGAACTTGCCTTGAGCAGAGTGCTTGAAAACTCACTTCTTCAGAGTTGAGCCTATAATGCCTCAGGCATTGGATTCCCTTTTTCCATTGATTATAACTTGGTTATACTCCTCACCTGTCCCAATGCAAAGGGAATGTGTGACAACCCAAATCACTGAGCATGCCTAAAATGACCTCAAGTGGGGCGATAAAGCCTCAAGATCTTTTAAATGCCAATATCTGCTTAAAACAGCAATAATTGTAATTACTGAAGGAACTGCTGCAGCGTAACTTTCTTTTCTATTTTTGGTAGGTGCTGCCCCTGTATGAGCCTCCATTGTATTAGGGTGTGCACGGGCACCCACCTTTAGCACTCCAATGCATTTTGTTTGGATATACCACTTACCTCTTTAAAGGGTTACTCTATTAAAAATAGAGTTCCCTTTTTTTGCCCTTAAATAATCGGGCAGATGTTGCTGACAGCCTCTGCCCAATTAATTTTTTATTATTTCCCCTTCGACACGTGCTGTTCCACCTCTTGGGCTCAGTGGCTTCCGAACCCTGTAGCTAACTAACACAATTTGCGCTCCTACGCAACTTTCTTAGTGTAAGAACCGCTAATTGCACACTTTACGCACAAAAGTAACGTAGTGTCTGTGCAGAGCAATGGAGCTGCGCACACATGCGCAGATCTGATTGAGCATGGTGTCTCTGAGACTTCTCGCTGCAGTGTGTGGTCTCAGAGTGAGGCTGACGTCACTAGTGACCGATCTGGTGACTGGAAATTCAAAATATCAGCTGCTGGTGCTGTTGGGAGGGGTGCAGGAAACTCCTCCACTTCATCCTGCGTTTCTGCCATATTGGGGCAGGGGGATACTCCCCCTTGTTGACAGACGTAGAAAGGGAACTATGGGAAATAAAACTAATATGATAAAAATTTGAAAAGGATATGAAAAGCCATTTTGTGCGTCAAGGTGCTGGACGTCGCAAATACGCTGCGTCTGACATCTCATCACTCACACAGAACGGTACGCGGACGTCGCGCACTCTGCAGGTCCGTGGTAGCGGTTTTACGTTCTTGCCTAACTTGCGTCTGTTTGCCACGTGCGTTGTTCGTGCGCAGTTCGTTGCGCACGTACTTTGTGTGTGGGTCTCTATTGATCGTGATTCTATGCTACGACGGACGTTAAACTGTGCGGCAACACGGTCGTGATCACTGCGTTCGTCTGACGCGGTTCTTAATGTCATCACTTTGCATCTCCCTCCCACCCGATTACTCGCCTCTCTGTTCGGGGTCCCGCGGTGGTCTGACTTCCTTGAAGTCAGACCTCTGTTTTTATACCCCTCCCAGCGCAGTTCCCATATCTATTTTTAATTTTTTTATCAAGTGTACCCCATGGAATATATAACCTAAAGGCTTGGATGATAAAATGTGAAAAAATTATCTTACAGGCTGTAGATGATTGAAATTTTAATGGAAATTCACTTTTTTTTTTTTCCCCATTTCTTGTTCTAGCATTCTGGCAGGACATGATGTATACATATAATGATAAATTATCTGCTGAATTTGATTATCTGTTGTAAATAAAGAATATATAATTTGTCTGGGTTGTATGATAAAACATGACTTCAAATCGCGTTTAAACATGATGAGCAAAGCACACAGAGATGAAATGGCTCAGCAGTGAAGGGGTTAAAAAGATAAAGGGGTTAGGATGAGTAGAGTGTCCCTTTTTTAAATCTTGAATTTCAAGTACATTGTCACTATAGAGCCTTAGGCTGGCCGTCCACTGACCCCATAGTAAAGTGACCGACTTAGTCACCCGACTACGGACAACGCCATAGGCCGATCATGGTCATCCACTGGAAGTAGGGATGCACCAAAACGGAAATTTCCAGCCGAAACCGAAAATCAGACATGAGAACCTGGGCCTGGAGGCAGGGCCTAGCCGGGGGCTCGCATGAGCCTGGAGGCCGGTCGAGCAGCTTGCTCGGCTGGGCCTCCAGGCCCAGGTTCGCATGGCTGATTGGTTGCACCTACATACTCCCCGACCCCTACATCCTCCTACTTCAGCCCTGAGCTTCAGTGGTGACAGTTCTCCGGCTGTCGCAGGCTACTCAGCCGTCCTCCAGGCTCAGGCTAGCCCCCGACTCGGCTGGGTCTTGAAGGAGGCCGGCCGTGCAGCCTGCGACAGCCGGAGGACTGTCACCACTGGAGCTCGGGGCTGAAGTAGGAGGATGTGAGTATGCTGCCTACACGTACTCTCCTACATCGGCCCCGAGTCCTCCACCGTTGGCAGTCCTGCATCCAGTGCCCGCTCTGTGTCGGATGCCAGGATGACTGGGCTGATGTAGGTGAGTATGTGCAACACTCACCACCCCCCCCCCAACAAAATCCGTCACCTGGGCCTGGAGGCCCACCTAAGCCCACTGCTTGGCCGGCCTTCAGACTCAGGCGAGCCCCCTGCTCGGCTGGGCCTCCAGGCCGAACCGGGGACTTGCCTGGAGGCCGGCTGAGCAGGCAACTCAGCCAGTCTCCAAGCTCAGACGAGCCCCAGGCTCAGCTGGGCCTCTAGGCCCAGGCCAACCTGGGTGCTTGCCTGAGCTTGGAAGACGGCTGTGCAGGCAACTCGGCCGGCCTCCAGGCTCAGGTGAGCCCCCGGCTGTGCTTCTAGGCCCAGGCCAAGCCGGGGGCTTGCCTGAGCCTGAATGCCGGCTGAGCAGGCACCTCAGCCGGCCTCCAGGCTCAGGCGAGCCCCCGGTTCGGCAGGGCCTCCAGGCCCTATTTTGAAAGGGAAACTTTTTTTTTTTGTTTTTTGTTCCGGCTGAATTTCCATTTCGACCGATAATTTTTTGGTGGCCTAAATTTCTGTGCATCCTTAACTGGAAGCGTGTATGGATAACCCAGATCGGCCGATGGACAGGCCGACCAATGAAAAACCCTGTTGTGGGGGGAGGGGGGGAACCCAACTGTGGCAGTGCTGCAGGGAGAAAAAAAACGGTCTCTGGTGCTAAAAGTGGAGTTTCAGCACCAAGGACAGCCCCTTCAAGCGCAGCCGAAGCAGGGGGTAAAAAGAATCCTTGCCGAAGGCTTCAATTACCAAATTTTCCTATCCTGTGACGGAAAGTTTGGATTTTAATAAAGACCCAGAGCGAGTATTTGCTTAACTCACAGCAGCAAAGAAAACTAATAGAAAAACCATCTAGTATCCCAACGTGGGAAGAACCCCTCTCCCTTAGATCCCAAGCCACCCCCACTCCAGTCCATACGGGTGTGTGGCCAGAGTACCAATTCCTCTTGACAGCACTCCAAACAGCTCAACAGAAGCCGATCAAAAGTAGAAGGGTCTCAAGGGAAGGCAGGAAACACCCGAAACATCAGAGAAGCGACTCAAGGTCCTGCAAGGTAAACCGAGACATGAAGTTCAGGTCAGCACAGTGGGAGAACACCTGTAGCAGGCACTCAGCATGAAAGCGCTGCAGTACGCAGGCGCCCCGAACCCCACAGAAAACAAAAACAAAGTACAGGGAGAATGAAGCTCCCCACAACGGGTGGGCGAGGAGGGAAATACCTCCTAGTCTTTATTAAAATCCAAACTTTCCATCACAGGATAGGAAAATGTGGTTATTTTAAAACACGACTCGGAGGCTCCTATTTGCTTGTTCAATGCAGCAACCCTTCCGACCAATGTGGAACCTGCCGAAAGTAGAATGGGTGGAAAGTCGATTCTTTCGTCCAAACCGCCACCTTCATAATATCCTCCAATCTACAACCAGCCGAGAAAGCCGTGGATGCAGCCTTGTCCCTAATGGAGTGTGCCCCGAAACAACAGGAAGTGTCAACGTCGGCCAAAGATAACAACCAGCGAGCCCAACGCGCCAAGGTAGAGGTGGACACTGGGGCATGAGGGAAGTGGAAGGACACGAACAATGGAGACACCGGGCACGAGCGCAACAACCGCGTGTGGGACTTGTAGGTTGGCAAACAACAAACAGGGCACAACAGTGGATCAGTCGGGAACGCCGGATAAAAAACTGACGTGAGAGACGTCTTGGTCCTCTGAGACACATCAAAACGGACCCTCTCCGGAACGAAGGACCGTATTTGGAAGTCCAAAGCCCGCACGTCACTGACGCGTTTGCAAGAGATCAGCCACAACAGAACCAGCAGAGACCAATACAATTTCTGCTAATGCACTAAAGGACGGTGCTACTCTGAGTGATTCCTCCTATTCACCCCTAAAAAGCTTGAAAGTAAAATATTTCGAGTGCACTCATGAATACATTGAATAAACAATTTGGTATACACTTATCTCAAGGTCGATGTAAAATAACCTGTGTCATTGTGTAGAAGTCTGCCTTGGAGTGTGGACCTGTTCTTGGCTAAATGCTGTTTCTCAACTTTGTCTCCTATCATTGTAATTGCATATTTGACGCTTTATCCCCGGATCCATAACGTCCTTCCACCTGAATTTCCAGCTGATTCACGCATCACTTTCCATGTGGAGAACGAACAAGGGAGAACAGCACTATGTGGTTATTTTACATCGACCCCTAAAACTACATCAACCTTGAGATAAGTGTATACCAAATTGTTTATTCAGACAATGTATTCATGAGTGCACTCAAACTATTTTACTTTCAAGCACAACAGAACCAGCAACCTGGCTGACAACTGGCGGAGTGACACGCCCTCATTGTCTGGCCAACTGCAAGGACAGCGGACACGTCCCGGGTGGAGGAGTATCTGGGCATGGTAGGACGGGACAGCCTGACCCCCTTTCAGAAGCCAACAGACCAAGGGGTGACAACCAACCGGAACGTTGTCAAAACCAAGATGACCGGCTGAGATAGCTGACCGGTACACATTAACTGTCCGGAAGGCCAGACCCCCATCGACCCGTGAGGCCAGGAAATCCAGAACCGACCCTAGAGGGGCCGAAACAGAATCCTGACCCCGTCCCAAACACCAGCGATGCCATCCATCCCATGCGGAACGATAGGTGGTCCTGAGTCTTGGGATCCCCTTCTGGTGTATTCTGACCGGGCTCCCAAATGCAAGGCACTGATTTCCGCTTTGTTTCAGGTTTCAAGAAAATAGGTTTCAGCACCAGGGACAGCAACGCTGAAGGCAGCATGTTCGGGAGAAAAAAAAGTCTAGTCTTTTTCTTTTTTGAATTTACAATTTTTTTTATTTTGTAAATAAGTCATCAGACAAGGAATAACATGGGCCACGCAGGCCCACAAGACATCTGCAACATAAGCACATCATGGGAACTGAAAATTAAGTAAAACATAAAAGGTAAAGGGCTGTTGCGACAGGTAAGCTCTGCATGGGATCAGGAAGCCTCAAAAAAGTCTCATAAAATAAAATAAAAATAAATCTTTCAAAGATTGACTATAAACTCAGCATAAAAACAATGGGGAGTCTCAGAGTAGTAAAGTCATCGTTTGCAGGGGGGGATATACGGGTGAGAGAGCGGCAGATAAGGAGAAAATTATAAAGACATCAGGGAGAGGAGGATCGCAAATTTCCGGTACGGGCTTGGAACCAGGGTAGGTTAGACAGTTTTCAGCCTGTGTCCATCCAGAGCACGGGGGCAACATCCCCCTCAGGCCGGACCACCAGGATTGGTATCCCCTCAGCCGTCTCGACATCTGCTGCGCCGCCCGACCAAGCACAAGCCAGTATCCCCGTAGCAGCTGGCCAGAGAGGTCCAGGCATAATGGCCTTTACTGCCGATGGCCCCCCAGGGATCTGCCGCGGCCCCCCGCACAGCTGAAGTAATGGCGGACCGCACAATGACTTCCACCTCTCCGCTAAACTCCTCAGGCTGCAGCACCTTTTCCATTTCACCACCCGGGGAACTGACTTCTACCACGAGGATGACAGCCTCGTCCCGCAGATCCTCCACAGCAGCACTGGGATGGAGGGCCTTGCCTGAAGCCTCCGAATCCCCACTTCTCCTGTCAGCTTCCTCTTCAGCCGATCGGCAAGTTGCAGCTGGGAAGGGGGGGATCTCTGACGCCCCGAATCCATCTGCCCCGGGGCCAACGACACTCGGCAATTTGCAATGCCGCCATCATCTGGCGCCACACACCTTTGTTGAGCGGGGCCTCGTCGTCATCCTCCTCAGCCAGTATCAGCAGGCAAGCCTCCAGGCCTGAAAACACACCAGCGAGTGGAGGGGATCCGTTTCCCCATCTCCCCTCCAGTCTATCCTCTTCTCTCCTGAACCCGTCAGTCGGAATAACTGGGAGATGTGGGCCCACCATCTCCCCGGTCCTCCTCAGGGTCCCGGTCTAGGCCGTGGCCGCAGGTAGACTATAGGTAGGTAGGCCACAAGATGGCCGCCGTGTCGTGCTCCAGCCCCGAATCAGCAATGTCTCTGGTACGGAAGGGGGACCTAACGGGCTCCGGACAGGTCAGTACCGGTGGCCAGCCACACCAGGACCCCTAAGGGTAAAATCTTGGAAAATTAAGTCAGCTGGGGGTCCCTAAGCAAGAAAGACACGTGGAGCTCCTTCAAAGCATGTCCGCTCTCTCTCGCAGCCAGCCACGCCCCCGTCTTTTTTTAAAAAAAAAAATCTGAATCCAAAATTTTGCCAATTAAGAAAAAATTCAAAAAGCGCTTTGCTGTGGATTTAAAAAAAAAAAAAAAAAGGGTTGAATAAAACCAAAAGTATTTTTTACATTGAATCCTATGGGCTTCGCACTGAATCACTTCTCTATGGGGCAATTTCCCTGCTGCGGCATGGCGGTATTAAGTATACAGAGCCACCCCGATGATGAAGCAGTGTGGAGCGGCTGCTCCAAACGGCAAATATCCTGGAGCCGCTGGGAGCGCCAAATTTTTGCGCCGCCGCTGCACTATCCTATTTGGAGGCCAGTGCATGGGAGCAGTGACTGACGCCGGCCGACTGTGCCCACACGCATGTGTCTTAATCCTGCACTTCCATTCCTGGCACCACTGCACGCATGCTTGTGGGTGCAGTCAGCAGGCGTCAGTAACTGCTCCCATGCCCTGGCCTCCAAATAAGATACCGCCACCAGCGCTGATAAAAAAAGAGTGCGGTGGCGCAAAACTTTGGGCGGATCCTCTGGCTGCAGCAGCTCATCTCCTCCGGCCAGGCTCGGCAACAGCCACCAGGTATGTGCCTGCCATAGAGGGAGCTATTAATATGAATTGGTGTGCAGAGCGGGCTATTAATATTAATGGCCCCCTCTGTACATCAATTCATATTAATAGCCCCCTTTATGCCCCATTTCAAACTAATAGCCCCATCTGCACACCAATTCATATTAATAGCCCCCTCTATACCCTCGATTCATATTAATAGCCCCCTCTGTACCCCCAGTTCATATTAATAGCCCCCTCTGTACCCCCAGTTCATATTAATAGCACCCTCTATACCCCAATTCATATTAATGGCCCTGTCTGTACCTCCAATTCATACTAATAGCCCCAATTCATACTAATAGCCCCCTCTATGCCCCAATTCATAATAATAGTGCCCTCTTTACCCCCAGTTCATATTAATAGTGCCCTCTGCACCCCCAATTCATATTAATAGCCCCCTCTGTACCCCCAATTAATATTAATAGCCCCTTCTGTACCCCCAATTCAGATTAATAGTGCCCTCTATACCCCCAATTCAGACTAATAGCCCCCCTGTATACCAATTCATATTAATAACCCCCTCTGCACACCAATTCATGTATCTGATGCCTGTGGTGTATATTATTTATAATATACCCCACATCAGATACATGTATACCCAACAGACAGCAGACCACAGTGTGTGTATACACACATGCCCTCAGTGTGTGTGTGTGTGTAATATATACACACACACACACACACACTTCAGACCTCAGTGTGTGTGTATATATAATTTGATGCAGTGTGCGGCGTATGGTCTGAGCACTGACAGGCTGGTCCACCACCACACCCTTTCATCCTCTGCAGCCATGCTGGCAGCAATCATATGTCTATTTCCCAAAGACAACTTCCGGATATGAGGCTGAGCACATGCACTCAGCTTTTTTGGTTGACCATGGCGAGGCCTGTTCTGAGTGGAACCAGTCCTGTTAAACCACTGTATGGTCTTGGCCCCCGTGCTGCAGCTTCGTTTCAGGGTCTTGACAATCTACTTATAACTAAGTTCTAAAACAATTTCAGCACCAGGGACAGGGGTTTATTCCCCCCCCATGCAGGCTTCGGCAAGGCCCCCCCCCTCTGCTTTGGCTGCGCTGGTCGGGGCTGTCCTTGGTGCTGAAACTCCACCAAAGACAGGTTTTTCCTCTCCCCGCAGCGTTTTTTTTTCTTCCCGTTCGGCAGCCTGTCTGTCGGCCGACCTGGGTCATCCACAGACGTCAAAGGCGTTGTCCATAGGTGGACGACCAAGTCAAGGTCCGACTATGGTTCCAGTGGACAGCCAGCCTTAAGAGTGACCTGATTGGCTGAGCTAATTCCTGCTCTTGGCAACAGCAGCTGTGTAGGGTGCGGAAAAATAGATCCTGCATATGAGCATTAAGTGCATCTTAATTATTTTAACTGAATGCCTTTTCTGTTTTTTTCTTAACTTATGCCTGTTTGGATAATACTTTAAAAATATCAAAAATAAAAAATTTCAATTTCTAATCCGTAATTCCTTTTGAACTATCAGCATCCCTAACTCCTATGTTCCTTTCCTGTTCTGCATATTGTAAAAAAAAATATGTACAATTCTCCCTGGGAATGACGGGCCTTCCTTGCGTATTTCAGATACCATGTCAAACGCCTGAGACGTCACACTTGAAAAGTTTTATGTAAACAGCGGACATGATGCAGGTCATTTCACCCAGTTTAAATAATGCCGCACTCCGCACAGTCAGAATCCTTCCTTATAAATCACTTATCCCTAAGGATTCCACCTTACACACATCATCTTCAATCCCTTTGTCCCTCTCACCCTGTTCTCTGCATCGCTGCCTCCTTCTCCAGCCTTAACACTGACAGACAGAATAAGATACAATAGAGACAATAACAGAATAAAAATAACAGGCAAGCTGAAATGTATTGGAAGACACACTGACAGTGACACGCTGACATGGTTTGACTCGGTGACAGCCAGACATACTGATAAAGTAACAGACTGACTTGGATACGGTGACAGACATGCTCAGTCAATGTAAAAATTACTGATGATGACTATTTGTTTTTGGAGCTCTGGTGGGACTTGACAGATTTTTTTTTTTTACGCTGGCTGTAGCAGTGCTGTTTGCATTTCTGAATTTTGGATCAGATACGGAAGCCATATGGCTGTAGCTTTAAAAAAGCAGCAGAATAATGGGTTCTGTGTGTTATCTAGAGCATACGCCGGTTTTGAAGTTTTCTAATGCTTTGTTCATTGCTTAAATGTTTTTTTTTTACCCTCATTTCAAAGGAGATGGATAGTCTAGTCTTTCCATCGTCTTTTTATTCAGTAAGGATTTACATGTGTTTTTTTTCTGTTTACCATTAATGGAGCGTCTAATACACTGCTTGCTCTAGAAGGCTTCTCTTTTTCTGTATCACCAGTCCTATATTCTTCTGTTTGTTTTTTTCCCATTCTATAGGATTTCGGAAGGTTTATTCAGTAAACGCAGGTGTTTGCTGTTGTTGTTGTTGTGATAATCGCCTGTTTTACAGCACTGTCAAATGCCGGCATTTCACAAAACTAGAATCCAAAGAGTTACTAGACATGTGCAATTTGTGCTGCCCGGCAGTGTGCGGATTCATATGCTGCATTGAAACCTATGGGTTAAAAGGCCTTGTTTCTTTAAAAAAAGTTAGGAAACGTAAAACTTCACCCAAAAAATGGCTAAAAAAATCCTACACGAATAAATAAGTAAAGAAATTTACATTCTATTGGTAGTAATCTACTTCCCATTCTTAAATAAGCAATAAAATACGAAATAACGCAAAAAAAAGAAGCAAAAAACAAACTGATCTGAATCACCCGAAATGATCCGGATCGCCGAAATGATCCGGAACACCAAATCGAGAAAAAAAAAAACACAAAACGAAACGAAAAAAAAGTCATGCACACCCCTAAGAGAAACTAGAGAAGCTTTACTGTGACCCTTCCCCTGTCACCCTTTGTGAAATGCTGGCGTTTGTTGGTCCTGCAATACAGGCAATTTGTGATTAAGCACTAAAGTGTATTTTGCTATATGTATAAAACAGTTTTGTGTACGGTGCTCCTTCACATAATACTAGAAGTGCATGCAAACCAGAGTTGTAAATTCAGCTATTTTGGCCCAAAATTTGCAATATTTTGTAATTTTCCACAGATTCACTATTTAGTGAATAACCCCTGCAATATAACGTGGTCTCTGTTCAGAACAGATACCACCCTCCTTTTTTTTTTTTTCTGTGATCTATTCGTTCCTGAAGAGCCCTTTTGGGTTTTTATCGGTTTTAGAGCGTTTCCTTTTCTGATTTGATGTTGTTGAGTACTTTTAGTTACATGGTACATTGAGCTGAAGACCTCTTCTTGTAAATTGCCAATAGACTGAAATCGTATTCCATTCTACTTTACCTTTACAAATCACTTACCCAATTTCCAGAACCTCCTCTGTGATTAGGAAATATCAGGGTTATTTTTGTTTCCTGAGGGTTTCCTTGCACGGTATCCTTCTGGCTTCTCTCAATGAACTGAGGAGTATTTAATCGACGTATTATATTCCATTTCAGGCATGAAATATGAATTTTCTCATGAGTGCAGTTGAGTACTTCAGTTTTTAATGTATCTCACAAATGGTGCTTGAAAGTTAACCACACACATCCTTTCAGTTTCTCATTGCGGATTCTGGCTTTTTCCACTTTAAATTATTCTGAAGCTTGGGTAAAAAAAAAAATCTATACAAATTATATTAATATATATATATATATTTCTGCTTGTTACTTTGGATACAGACAATGTAGCATGTAGATAGTGTTATACTTGAATTAAAAGTGCAGTTTATTCAGTAAATAATACGTGTTTCTTTAAACTTTTACCTGCTTTGTAAAATTTTTAAACACCCTAAAGTGGTCAGGATGTGAGGAGTGCCCCCCCTCGCACCCTGATCTGGTGTTATCGCTGAGTGATCACGAGCTGCCAGTATTTTGTATTTCTTGGCTGCCAGTCACCAGATCGGTCACTAGTGACGTAAGCATGCAGGGAGTGTGCCGACATCACCCTCTGAGACTGCCTGCAATAGCGAGTATTCTCGGAGAGGCAGACCATGGATCAGATGTGCGCATGCATGCAATTCATCGCTCTGCGCAGGCACTACGGAACGTGCGTACTTAAAGTGCGAAAGACTGTAGCGGTGCGCAATTTGTGGTTCCTAGACCAGGCAAGTTGCATAGGAAAGCTTCAGGCCTTCTGGGTTCGGAAGTACTTGAGTTGAAGAGGAGGAGCTGCGCGTGACAAGGGACAAAAGGCGAGTAAAATTGCCTAACATAAAAACTGTCAGCAGCATCTGCCTAATTAAAAAGCGTTCTCTTTCTGTGCCCTTAAATAAGAGTATCCCTTTAACTTGATACAAATTGGACTTCAATGTCCTGATTTTAAACGTGAGCTTTTATTAGACATGAGAACAATCAGCAAATCTCAGCTACGTAGGTAGTGTCCCTCACAATCTCCTGAGGGTAGGGCTACACCAGGGGTCAGCATCTGTGGCCCTCCAGATGTTTTGGCCTACAGCTCCCATGATACTCAGTCACTCATTAGTAGAGACTCATGGTAAATGTAGTTCCAGAGCATCTGGAGGGCCATGGTCTCCTCCTTTGCAGCTACAACTATAGAATGTTACCTCCACAGGTAAAAGAAAACATTCAAAGTCGCAAACAGAAACTACAATGAGTCCAGTGCATATAGTCTATAACTTCTATATTCTTGTATTATTACTGTTATTTATTTCCACCTTCTCCCATGAATACCTCCAATAAATTTATTATTTTTTCTTTTTTTTTGGCATCTATACAAGTGTAATGAACTACATAAAAGTTGTGGATTATATTGTGCACCACAAGGTCATGTATGTTTCTTTTTGTGCTGGACTCTTTGTTTGAGGTGGGGGGGGGGATAAAAAGCTAACCATCAGCATTCCAAAGTGAAGAACCTTGTTTTGTCCTAACATTATCCCCAACTCTTGTTTTAAACCTGGAATTAGTAATATTCCCCATGAATTCAGAGCCAGGTTCCCTCGGCAATGGTCCAGACGTGAGAAGCTGCTTTTGTCACATTACCGTGCAACAATGTAAGAACATCTAGAGCCATTGGCTAGAGGTGGGAACGACTAGTGTTCATATCTGACCATTTTCCTATAAGCTTGATCCAGCGCTCACTGATCTTTCTCGGTGGGGTGAAAGCTCCACACCCGAAGAACTGAATCATTGTCTAGTATCTCTTTAAGTGAAAATGGCAGCAAAGAGAGGTTTTGGAGCATGTCTTCTCATTCCTTTTCAACCTTACAACATTTACATTGCAGTTCATTACCCTAAGGTAGTGATGGGCAAACCTTGGCAACACAGATGGTTCAGAACCGCAAGTTCCATGAAGTCCAGCCAGCCTTAAGGCAGTCAGAGCATCATGGGACATATAGTTTAAAAATCCCCGGTGGTGCCAGGCATCGCCATCACTGCCCTAAAAACTAATCAGATCTTTGTTGTCTTTTTGCACAAATGCCAATGTTTTGGTTATCTATATGGTTTTATTGCCTAGTTCGTGTACTTTGTTCCCTGCGCCTTCCTTTTCTCCCACTGTGTTTAGCTCTCACACATTCATGCACTCCCTGTTCTCCTCCAGCTTAGTAATCACCTTCTACTGGAATAAACTCGTGATGTGTAAGTGGCAAGCACATCTGAACAGGGCCCTCACATCTCTGCTTTGTAATTTTCTTTAAATCTTTACGGTAAAGAACCCTGGAAACTGTACAGTATAAATGATGATCCTAGTATCAACAGATCTGGGGGTCAACAACCTTGGCCTTCCAGATGTTTTGGAACTAAATTTCCCATGAGGCTCAGTCATCCTAATGAGTGGTTGATGACCGTGAGGGTTGTAGTTCTAAAATATCTGGACCGCCACTGTTGCATGCTGACCTCTCACTTAAAGGAACACTCTAATCAAAAATCCCCCCCTTTTTTTACATTAAAATATACCTATTCCCTCACTAACTAGGTAGGTATTTTTTTTTTTTACTGTAATACTTACCCTAAAATCCACTTGTTTCCAACGGCGTTTTTTTTTTTTTTTTATATATATACTCACCTCCCTCCTCTTCCGCTCCCGTCCTTGTTAGTTTCACTTGGCTAATGGTTTACGTGAGAAGTGTGCATGCACGCCTCTCACGTAAGCCAGCTAATCAGCAGGCTTCCTCCCGGCTCCATCTTCTTAGATTAGTGTTGCGCGCAAGAGGATGCGCGCAACACTAATCTTCAGCCGCTGCCGCCAGCTTCCGCGGCGAGTTGGAGACGTCATCGAGCTGAAAGCACGATGACGTCTCCTACTCGGCAATAGTTGGCAGAGGCGGGAAATATGAATCCCGCTCTGCTGACTGACAGCTGGGAGGGCGGAGTAAAGTCCTCCGCGTCTCTCAGCTATTGTCAGCTTTTTCAGCCGATCGGCTGAGCGGAGGGAGGGCGGACAGACAAGGGCATACTCAGGGCATCATGACCACCTAAAAAAGCTTAGGTGGTCATGTTGCCTAGAGTATCCCTTTAATCCATCACCCCTCTGTGCTTTATGTAAACCTTTTAAAACCAGTTTATATTATATTGTTGATATTTTTATTTAGTATTTTATAAAGTATTTTACCATGAAGGATACATTGAAATTCCTATCGTTACCTCCTCAGGGTCCAGTCTCCCTATCCCATCTCGTCTATATCTTCCCCTAACTTATTACATCATATTATTTCTTTACAGTCTTTTAAAATATCACTTTCCTTTATCCTCTGTTTAGGGTTTTGCGTGTCTATTCAAAGAAAGGTGAAACTCAGGAGAATGACTGGAGAAGTGAAAATTCTAGGACAAAATAGCCAAACCAGAAAAATTCTCCCATTTATCTCCCTTTCCAAATTGGCTATTTGGTCTAGATTGTTGTCTTCTCCTGCCAATTCTCCTGGTTTTCACCTTTCTCTGAATAACCCTGATAGACATGATGTTCAATGAATAGTTACTTGTGTTTCCCCTGAATAACGTAATGTTAAGGATATTGTGTAGTAATGGATACTTTGCTGAAGCTTCTCTCTAGACAGTTCCAGCTTGGAACGTTTTTACCATGGTCAACATTGAGAGGTGCTGTTTCTTCTCATATTTTTAGTATACATATTTAAATAGACACGTACAATCATTGTAAAACCTGTAAATGTGAAAATCTTAATTTTCTTTTTTTTCTTTTCATGTTTCAGGCAACCTTAGAAGATTGATGTCCATTCTTCTCTTCACATTTGTCTGGTTATTTGTTTGGATAAACATGGCACAGCTCCAGCAAGTAGGAGGTCCGGAAGAAAAGGAGAAGACAGCCGTTTTAAAAGGTGTGAGTTTGCCCTCTTGTCAGTGGCCATCGTGTTGCTGTACACTGGCTTTCTTAGGCTAATGTCAGACGAGCACATTCTGAGCACACTGTGCGTCCGTGCACAACTGATGATACTGTAGACACCACACGGTCTGGTTTTTTTGACTGACATTTTTTTTTAAAAAAAAAAATTGATACATGATATGAAAAAACATTTTGTCCGTCAAAAATGCTGGACGTCATAAATGCAGTCCATCTGACTACGTTCCATCACTCACACACAAAGTGGTCCTTCCTAGCGGTTTGACGTTCTTGCCTAAATTGTGTCCGGTGCCACGTCCGTTATGCGTTTTGTGTGGACGCACTTCGTGTTTGGGTCTCTATTGATCATAATTTTATGCTACGACGGACGTTAAAATGTGCGGCAACACGGACGTGATCACTGAGTTCGTCTGACACGGGCCTTATAGTCAAAAATAATTTCCTGCTTGAATGATTCAGGTCCTTCTGCAGGACGCTCATATTTATTGGACCTAGACCAAACCCATCATTGATTTGTAATTCAAAAAGCCCACGTTGTTACATAGTTACATAGTTACATAGTTATATAGGCTGAAAAAAGACATGCGTCCATCGGGTTCAGCCTCTCCCACATAACCTACTGCTGTTGATCCAAAAGAAGGCAAAAAACCCAGTCTGAATGCTTGCCAATATGCAACATACTGGGAAAAAATTCCTTCTTGACCCCAGAATGGCAGTCAGATTTCTCCTTGGATCAAGAAGCTTTTACCCACATATTAAATATTATAACCCTTAATATTCTGTGTCTGCAGGAAGTCATCCAGTTGTTTTTTAAAAGTCTGTACAGACTCTGACCCAACCACCTCAACAGGCAGAGAATTCCACAGCTTGATTGTTCTCACCGTAAAATAACCCTTCCTATGCTTTAAGCTAAATTTTCTTTCTTCCAGTCTAAATAGATGACCCCTTGTCCTGTGTATAGTCCTGTTAACCACTTCAATGCTAAGGACGCGCTCAGCGCGTCCTCAGCATTACCGCTGGTGTGCTGAGGACGCGCTGAGCGCGTCCTCACATTGGGGTCAGCGTTCGGCCGGGTTCCGGCCGATCGCTGGCCCCTCCGGTGCGGGCTGACATCCTGGATGTCAGCCCGGCATCCGGACCAGCAGCCGCCATTATTAGGTGTCATCGCGGGGGCGCGATGACACCTAATTCAGGCGCCCCCCCCCGCATGTGCGGAGGAGGCGCCTGAAAGGGAGGGGGGGAGGTCCTTCGGACCTCTCTCCCTCCCGATCGGCGGCGCGCAGGGGGTTAACCCAGGCATCATTTGGAAGGGCACAGCCTGCCCTTCCAAATGATGCCTGGCATTAACCCCTGGGGAGCTGGATCGCAAATCGGCGCTGAAAAGCGCCGATTCGCGATCCTTCCCGGGAGCTGGCCGACATCTTGGATGTCGGCCAAGCTTCCGGGAACTCCCCCAGAGGACTGGCGTCATCGTGCGTAGCACGATGACGCCAGTCCTACAGTTAACCCCTAACTGCCACCAAGTGTGGAGATAGGGAGTTCATTGGAACTCCCTATCTCCCGATCCGTGGCAGCTAGGGGTTAAATTTTGATATCGTTGGATCGGCCAGAGCATGGCCGTTCCAACGATACCAAACATGAAAGTTAAAAATGTTGTAAAAATAAAAAAAAATAAATAAAAATAAATAAAAAAAAATTAAAAAAAAAAAATAAACACTTTTTTTCTTTTTTTTGGGTTTGTTAATGCAGCAATATTGTTCCCATTTCAATTATAATGTGAACAATGATGCTGCACTAACGATTTTTGTATGCGGTGCGTTTGTTAAAAATAGTGTCATTTTCCCCAAAAAAAAATGTAACGAGACCCCATCTCTAATTTTTTTAACAAGCGCACCCCATACAAAATATAACCGCAATTGCTCGCATGTTAAAATGTGGAAAAAAACACTTTACACGTTGTAAATTATTGAAAATACATATTTTATTGCATTTTTTGTTATAATATACAGACATGACATAACGTATACATATAATAATGACATATTATGAATCTACCGAGTCTGACGGAAAGAACGATATATAATATGTCGGTGTCATATACTAAAATAAGCCTTAAAAACACGTTTAAACATGATGCGCAAAACAGGTAAAAAATGACCTCAGCACAGGGGCGGGAAAAGCCTCAGCAGCGAAAGGGTTAATGAATAGGTTATCAGACAATGGTTGATAATGGCCCCGTATATATTTATATAAGGTTATCAGATCCCCTCTAAGGCGCCTTTTCTCTAAACTAAACAGGTTTAAGCTTGTTAGTCTTTCCTCATAACTTAACCCTTCCATCCCCCTTATTAATTTAGTTGCCCGTCTCTGCACTTTTTCTAACGATATAATATCTTTTTTTAAGACAGGTGCCCAAAATTGCACGGCATATTCAAGGTGCGGCCTGACCATTGATTTATACAGAGGCAAAATTATGTTTTCATCCCGTGAGTGAACTCCCCTTTTAATGCATGCCAGTACTTTGCTGGCCTTGGCGGCTGCTGTTTGACATTGCACATTGTTACTTAGTTTGAAGTCTATGATTATTCCCAAATCCTTCTCCTGCTTGGATTTCCCTAACTCCGTACCATTTAGGGTATAACTTGCTTGTGTGTTCTTCACTCCAAAGTGCATAACTTTACATTTATCTAGATTAAATCTCATCTGCCATTTAAGTGCCCAGTCCCCCAATCTATCTAAATCCCTCTGCAGCGAAGTAACATCCTGCTCACATTGTATTACTTTTCCTA
This sequence comes from Leptobrachium leishanense, assembly GCA_009667805.1. NCBI lineage: Eukaryota > Metazoa > Chordata > Amphibia > Anura > Megophryidae > Leptobrachium > Leptobrachium leishanense. The sequence continues at coordinate 94,614,365 of CM019063.1, read as the reverse complement.
GCTTTGTGTCATCTGCAAACACTGATACATGACTTTCAATGCCTATCTCAAGGTCATTTATAAATAAATTGAATAGTATTGGTCCTATAACAGACCCCTGAGGGACACCACTTACCACTGGTGTCCATCTTTAAAATGTACCATTTATGACCACTCTCTGTACCCTATCTTTTAGCCAGTTTTCTATCCAAGAACAAGTATTTTCATCTAGACCATTTTTTCTTAATTTAAGTAGTAACCTTTTGTGTGGAACTGTGTCGAAAGCTTTGGCAAAATCTAAGTAAATCACATCCACTGCGACCCCCTGATCTATACTTCTACTTACTTCCTCATAGAACGTAATTAGGTTAGTCTGACATGATCTGTGTTTCATGAAACCATGCTGATTTTTGCCAATTACATTATACCTCCCAATAAATTCCTGAATATTATCCCTTAGTAACCCCTCAAATACTTTCCCAGCCACAGATGTTAAGCTCACGGGTCTATAATTCCCAGGCACAAATTTTAAACCTTTCTTAAATATAGGGACCACGTCAGCTTTTCTCCAATCCTCTGGTACTATTCCTGAAAGAAAAGAATCTTGAAAGATTAAGAACAGAGGTTTACATATTTCAACACATAGCTCTCTTAGTACTCGCGGGTGAATTCCATCTGGCCCTGGGGCTTTATTAACATTCACATTGTTTAATTTGTGTAAAACCTTGTCCTGAGTCAACCAGTCACTTTGTATTAGTAAGTTTTTATTAATGAATTTCATGTCTCCTGTTATAGGTTTCTCTTTGATAAATACTGAAGAAAAATAATCATTTAAAATTTCTGCCTTATCCTGATCTTCAGTTAACAATAACCCTGACTCAGATTTTAGTGAACCTACATTTTCACTCTTGGGTTTTTTAGAATTTATGTACCTAAAGAATCTTTTAGGGTTGGTCTTGCTCTCTTTGGCTATTTCTTTTTCATTTTCTAGTTTAGCCCATCTAATCGCATTTTTACATGCTTTATTGGCTCCTATGATAACAAAGTAGGATGGTTCATGGTTGGTAGTCCGCAAGTGGCAGGGACCCCAGCAGACCCTAAAAATAAACCTGATGGTAAAGCTTAAAGTTCTGCAACATATTGCACAGTCCTTGCGATAGCCATAACTCATTCTGTCAGCAACCTTGACCCTCTAGATGTTTTGGAACTACATTTCCTTGGAGTCTCCACCAGTCTTAATGAGTAACTAAGTGTCCTGTGAGATGTAATTACAAAACATTTAGAGGGCCAAGGTTACTGATCCTACTACTCTAGGGCCATCTAATACTACTCAAAGCCCGACTTTGGTGCTCAGTACATATTGCTCTTCTCCATCAGTTATTCATAAACGTATCCTTTCCACATTTCCAACAACAATGCAAGGTACTGATGTTCTTCCCCATCTTCAAATGAAATTGATTCCTATTATCCAGATTCCCTCCATATCTTACTCAGATTGTGCATTGTGTTATCTCATCCAAACCATAAAATCTACAAACACTTAGAATGAATAACTACTAAATGACATTTCCAACTAATCTAGTAGATTGGAGTAGAAAATACACACATTGTAAATCTGTATATGTAACAGCACTTTTATCATAAAAGGCACAACCCTTTGTCCTAGAACACGTAGTTACTAATAAGCGATGCCTTGTTCCAAGCAGCATACCTCGTTTTAATCTTTTCAGTCTAGGGCTGAAACAACTAATCGATTAATCGATAATGGAAATAGTTGTCAACTATTTACCAGGGCTTGACAAATTTGCTTTGAATCTAGGAGCCAGCTACAAAAGTTAGGAGCCAGCGTTTCGCCTTTATCGAGGTATACCTTGATAAAGGCAAATCCTTGCCGAAAAGTTGGGAACCTTGCCTCTGCATCTAAGAGTTTGTTTGTACTGACCCAAATTATGATTTTAGCTGCTTCTATTTAATTTATCACTTTGTTACATGGTGCTTTTTGTTAGGTATTTTTTGGCTTCTTTTTTGAGCCTAGAAGTGTAGACCGTTGCTTCTAGTATCAGTTTGGCCGCTCTGTGGGTGTATATATATTATACACACACCACACTTATATTTGTCCTGTTAACATCTGTACATTGTGATATTGATTTGTTTACTTATTTTCTTTGCTCATTGGACACCCTATTTACCCACTGCAGGCAGATATACACAACAGACCTCATATATAAATACATACGCCAGGGCTGGATATATTTACATTAAATGTAGGAGACAGGAAGAAAACATTGAAGCCAACTAGATGTTTTTAGATGCCAAAGACTGCTTTTAGATTGGTGTAAAATAAACTGGAAATTTAGGAGCCAGGAGGAAAATTCTAGGAGCCAGTGGCTACCAGGCATCCTCCAAATCCCGGGACTCTCAGCGACTCGCCGAACACGGCAGGGGGAAAAGTCTCCTTTCTTGCAGCACAGAGGGGGGGGGTCAACTTTGGGTAATTAAATTAAAATTGATAAAACATCCTTGTCCAGAGCAGCGCCAGCAGCAACGCGAAGCACAAAGTGGTCACTACAGACGTTAATGGACCGTGTTTTTTTTTTTTTTTTAACGGTTACTGTGCAGAGTACAGTGCATTGCGGCAGAGCACAGCGTGGTCACACACACGTTACCCTGGATTTTGGAGGGGAGGGATTGCTCTGCAGGTTGTGGCAGCAATGAATATTAACACTTAAAAGTAAATAGTTACCATTTTCCAATAAATATTTGGTGCTTTGGTCAACTAACACCTTGAAATTAACATTGCCGTACTGGATAATAACTAGTTCCATGGCGGCGGCCATCTTTACTACATCACACAAAGCTACTCGCAGCATCTCCTTGGGTCGCTGCAAGTGCCAAGTTAGCACTGCTGAGCGCTGAGCGGCCGAACGCCGTTCAATGGCAAGTTGCTAACCTAGCACTTGCAGCGGCTGAGGTATTGACCGCGGCTCTGGAGTCCTGTGCCCCCACCCTCCCTGCCACACCCTCTTTGGTTGGGAACTGCAATTCCCTCCCTTTGGTCTGGTCCTTTTCCCAAAACTCACTCTCACACTCAGGTCAAGTCACTTGAGCAAACTCACTCCCACACTCAGATCCGGTCTTTTGTCCATACCCACTCCCTCTCACACTCAGGTCAAGTCACTTGAGCAAAGTCAATCCTTTCCACCTCCAGTCCTTCCTCCCACTCAGTTTGTTCACGAAATTATTTAAAAGGGGCACTCTACGCACCCTGACCACTTCAGCTTATTAACCCCGATTTCATGCTGACATCATCATCTATGACCAAGTGCTTGTAGCCGCGTTCATTTGAGAAAGCAAACATGGGCTTAAGCTGCGCATGCAGCACCAACCCATCCCTCTGACCAAGCACTCGCATACCTTGTGTGAAAAGTACGCAAGATACGCAATTTGCGTATGTACGTATGAAAGTTACGTGCACTACGCAAATTGCTTATGAAAAAAGGGGAGGGGTTGTGATTATTTATTTTACATAAAATTACTTTTAAGTAAACCATTTTTTTTCTATTTTGTTTTTTTTTATCCGATTAATCGAAATAATATTCGGCCAACTAATCGATTATGAGAATAATCGTTAGTTGCAGCCCTAATTCAGTTAATCAACATCCCAGAGATGTGGAAATGATTGTGGTACAACGTTACATATGGTGGATAAGGCCTAAAATTCACAAACTATGGACTCAAACATCCAATTTAACCTCCATGGCGGTCCGATTCTGTCATTTTATATGTCAGAATTGGTCCAATTTATTCTGGCCCCCTAGCGGTGTAAGTGTGGCTCGGGGGTTAACTTTCAATACTGAAAGCGTTATCCCCGAGCCACACTCGGGCCGATACTTACATGTCCTGTGCTCCCTCGCTGTCCCCGCAGTCACACTGCAGCCGATCGCGATGTCACACTTCCTGGTTCACTCCTCGCGAGAAGAGTTCCAGGCAGTGTGACGTTGCGAGCGGCTGGAGGAGACTGCGGGATCAGCGAGGGAGCACAGGACATGTAAGTATCCGATCATAATGACGGTTAGAGGAAGTTTTGTCTAATCCTGCTGATAATCATGTTGTAATGAGAAACAAAACGTTACTATACAGAAATGCATCGTCATTTCCCCACCTCAGCGTTACTGTGTTTTGGTATGCACAAGCTGTTAAAGATGCTACGTCATGGTTACATTTAATTGGATTGTGTCATCATTGCATATCTTCATCTTGATATCAGGCATTCAAAATAATGCGGCATACCTTGTATAAACCATACAAAGAGAGCAGATGGAGGTATTCCCAAAGGAGGAATATTAATCGTCCATGTATTTACCCATTTAATATGATAAAATAGACTATTTCATCTTGTCTTGTAGCTTAGTCTATGGTTCTGTTCTGCGCAGGTTTTTCATAATTTGCCCATCATATAATAAATAAGCTGTAGGTTCACCCAGACTGAATAGAATTTCGGTTTTCCACAAATCTGCTATGGAAAGGATTTCTCATTAAGCTTCTGCTATGCTTTTAATTATAAAAGACTGAGAAAATGTGCAGTGTTGTGATACAAGTCAATGAGACAAACCTGGGAAAAATAATCTGTTCTTGGTTTACTTCTTATTGCAGCCATTGTATGTCTAAGAAGGATTTAGTCAGTTCAGTGGGTCAAGTACAGCTTTCTCTTTCGCGTTCTGTTGCAGGTTTCTCATCCTAATCAGCGCAAATGTGGTGTAATCTTATTTAGCTTTTAATGAGTCATTGGCCTTTTATGAACCAGAACTAGACGAAAGCTCTCCAGTATTTTAAATACATCTTGTTCTGTGTTTTAATGCTAATAAAAGAGATGGGTAGTAAAAACAATAAAAAAAAAAAACCATACACAATAATAAATTCCGATTGCGGTTGATTTGTTAGAAATTAATCTATTGAACCTGTTTTGGTTTCTGTGTCCTTGAACCTCAAATGTGGGAAGAGTTTATATTTCACTACAACCGAACGGTGAGATCAGTATATACATACAGGAATGGTGAGATTTGCAAAACAAATTGTAAACATTGGGGTATGCATAGTAGAGTTGGAGATTTTTACTTCTCGTTTGACGCCTCAGTCTGCGTACCTCCTGTTGCCTTTGGCAATATAAGCTTTCAGATCAGGGGCTCTGAGGATTCAATTGATCTGTATCAAAGCGGTCTCAGATGACATCTGTCAAGCTTTTTGACAGCTATCCTTCTATAACACTTGATATGGTCACAGGTGCCATGCTGTGTATTTTTATTTTCTTCTTTTTTTTCTTCTTTTTTCCAAATTAAGTGGAAAATTTCACACCTGGCCTCGTGTGACGGGGACAAAAATCGTTAAAAATTGTGTATAAAGTTACATTAAGCCTATGTGTATATGGAACATAAGTAAATTTTCTTATTTAGGCTTGGATCCAATGCTCAAGATATGTCATTACTATATGTTTACATATATACTGTGTATATATATATATATATATATATATATATATATTTTTATATATTTCAAATTCCGAAAAAATCTTTACTCCAAAAAGCTACTGGTCTCAAAGATTTCGAATAAAGGATACTTAAGGTTAAAACATAAATTTGCGGATTTTCAGTAGAACAAATAAGAATAATATACAGATTAAGAGAAGCTTGGAAAAATATTGAAACCTCAGAAATACAAATACATGACTATTGTAAGTGTAGGGTGTGCGATTAACCTGTCATCATACACGCTTAGTATGAAGTGGAAAGGTGAAGAGTAGAGCTAAGAAGAGAGAGGTTGAAAAAAGAGGGTAGAGGAATTGGGTAGTTTGATGGAAAGACAAAAAGGTGAGGAGCACAATTTCGTCCCCGCTTTACAGTGCATGCTCTACAATAGACTCAAACATCTCTTGGTTGTTGTTGCCACAGTAAAGCAGGAATGTGGGATGTCTTGGCCACCCAATGGATGCCAGCAAGAACAATAGGAGACCAAACTGTAATTATGCAACACTAAACATGGCACTGACCGGGATGGGCAAATCTTTTCGCCTGACTCCCGGGACTGGCAGTTTTGGTGGCCAGGCAGGAGGTTTATTCCCACCATTTAGCCCTGCTTCGGGCAAGCAGAGCAGGGTCCGAGTGGATACCGGAGTTTTGGCTGCTCAGCATGCGTGTGCGCTGAGCACCAAGTCCTTCCGGTATCCTGTAGTGCCCTACACTGTGTGGACGTGCGTGGAGCGTCCTGAGGATTCCCTCCCCATCGCAGAGGACGCTCCACACCTGCCTTGTGTCCCTGCTCGGTGCAGAACTGGCTCCGAGCAGGGACACAGCCCAGCCGACTCTGTGGGACTGCCCCCTGGCTGCGGACGTCATCGCGCATGTGCGCGATGACTTCACAAATGGGGATTCCCTTCCTGACTGGAAGGGGAATCCCATATGAGATGCTGTGGTCCTTTGGACCTCTGTATCTCTGGTTCCGTACGTCCTACAAGGACAATTGAGGTTCCATATGTCCTACAAGGACAATTGAGGTAGTTTGGACATGTATAAAAGAATTAATTATATATATATATATATATATATATATATATATATATATTCCTTTTTTTTGTTGTTGTTCTAAATGCAGCATCCCCCCTTTAACAATGCAGCTGCATTAAATTATATATTTAAAATATTTTAATATATATGTTTATTATATTTTAATGTTAGTTATATTATAAGTAATTACATTTGAATAATACACTGCATTTAATAAATTTAATATAATTCAAATATACAGCATAATTGTTTTGAGTGTTATTGCTGTGGAGCTCTGTGATACGGTCATACACACCGCACATTACTGAATTTTATTGCCGTGGAGCTGTGTGATACGCTCATACACACTGCACATTACTGTGAGTTTTATTGCTGTGGAGCTCTGTGATACGTTCATACACACTGCACATTACTGAGCGTTTTATTGCCATTAAGCTCTGTGATACGCTCATACATACCGCATATTACTGAGTTTTATTGCCGTGGAGCTGTGTGATACGCTCATACACACTGCACATTGCTGGGAGATTTATTGCTGCGTGATACGCTCATTCACACCGCACATTACTGTGATCTGTAATGTGTGGGTTGTAGGAGTGTGAGGAAACCGCAATGCAGTAAGTGTTATATTTAAATTAAATACCTGTGTTTGTTGACGCCTTAATGTGTTTGTTCTCTTTGTAGTTAAGCATAAAGACCTAATGCTATTTTGTTGAAATTATATTTCTTATCTGGACATGTAGATTGTCATGAGGGACAAGTAGATCGGGCTACCACTTTAGTCCTTTGGACAAGTAGATTTTTTTTAGAATTTCCACACCTGTGCACTGAATAGGAAAATTAGAGCATGATGAAACATAACCAGACGTCTGTGGCCTGTACACCACTGGCTACTGCACCTTGTGGATGGCAAGGTCAGGATTATCACTTTGGAGCTGTTACCTTATCTAGGTCTTTGTCTGGGCAACCCCATTTATCTTCAAGGTGAGTCTGTGGGTTAAGTATATGACCCATTGTATTTGCAGATTCATATGTCCACAGGATACATTGCTCAGAGCAAGAGTCATGTGATCTTCATCTTGCACAAAGATGTCAGGTTAATGCAGGACTTGACAAAGCCAGGAGCCTGGTAGCCACTGGCTCCTAGAACTTTACTCCTGGCTCCTAAATTTCCAGATTATTTTACACCAATCTAAAAGCAGTCTTTGGCACCTAAAAACATCTAGTTGGCTTCAAGGTTTTCTTCCTGTCTCCTACATTTAATGTAAATATATCCATCCCTGGTGCATGTATTTATATATGAGGTCTGTTTGTGTGTGGGTCTGTGTGCAGTGGGTAAATAACGTCTAATGACAACAGAGTAAAGAATAACAAGTAAAACAATATCACAATGTCACAATGTACAGATGTTAACACAAATAATATAAAAATATCTCAGAGCGGCCAAACTGATATTAGAAGCAACAGTCTACACTTCTAGGCTCAAAAAAGTAGCCACAAGACCACATACACAAAAAATACCTAACAGCAAAAAGCACCAGGTAACAAAGTGATAAATAAATAGAATCAGCTAAAATCATAATTTGGGTCAGTACAAACTAAATCCCAGATGCAGAGGAAAGGTTCCCAACGTTTCAGCGAGGATTAGCCTTTATCAAGGTTATACCTTGATAAAGGCGAAACGTTGGCTCCTAACTTTTGTAGCTGGCTCCTAGATTCAAAGCAAATTTGACAAATCCTGGGTTAATGGCAAGATCCGGTCTATAATCTCAAAAACATTAATAAATTTAGCTACTGAATTGAGGCAGCAAACACGTGAAATGGTACTAAATGCTACAGATCTGTGAACATGGTTGAAATTGGCATGGGCATGTTTTATATGGCGGAGTGAGAACCTCAATGCAGCTAGGTGTGCAGGATCGTATGACTGAAAAGCATGATTTAGACCCCTGGCATATTGGCAGCTCAGGCATTGGGTACTATACATTACAAATCACAATGGTGGAAAATCTTAAGACCTAAACTTTATTTTGGTCCTTTTTTCACAATAACTTTTGACAGGAATTTGGTGTCTGAGCGACCAATGAGCTAAAGTGGTTACATTTTTATTTATTTTGCTCCCCATACTTTATTTCATTGTTGATGTACATTGTGCCGTGTACACCTTTCTAGTACTAAATGGGTGAAGTTGTCGGAGTTTGTAACTCAATTTCTGTCTTTAGATCTACTCTCTAGAATAGACCTGGATGAGCTGATGAAAAAGGAAGAGCCACCCTTGGAGTTCCCAGACACCTTGGAGGGTTTCGAATATACTTTTAATAAACGTAAGTGATGTGTGTCAGGGATGGCCTGATTGCTTATGCAATAGATCTTTCTCCTATGTAAAGACAGTTGATGATTTATAAATGCATGGACGTTGGAACACTTAGGTCATGATCAGATGCCCTGAGCTATAACAGGGATGCTAAGGGGAATAATTTGCGCTCACAAATCTCCCCTTAGCATCCTTGTTTTACCTGTAGATTACGGGGCAGGCGCCGAGTCCATCAGCTTGCAACGCAACGACAGCTAGGCTCCTGGATGCTTGGGGCAGCGCTAAAGCGCCGTCAGGAACTTCCCCTCCATGGAGTCCATAGGAGCCTTCTGCTGCCGGGTCGCATGACCGGCAGGACCTCGCCTCTCGGGAAATCCTGCAGGTCGCGGAGGGAGACAGGACTTTTTCCCCCAGTCTCACTCATCTCCCGGCGACCAGAAGCAGTAGATCGGGCCACCGTTCTTGCCACAGGATGAGAGGTAGGTATTTGATTTTTTTTGGATTGGGTTCCAGCTGCTGCTGACTGATCCCGTAGAAGCAGAATCAGTTAGCTACAGCTCTAAGCTGTAGCAAATTTTTATTTTTTTATTTTCTTTTGGAAATAATTGCTTTATTAATATTTTTTTTTTTGAATGTAAAAGTTTTTTATTGGAGTTCACACATATAATGATACAGCATTGCAGAAATGATGAAACTTCGGAGATCAAAAACATAGATTCCTATCAATGACAATAGGCAATGCAAATGAAGCATCAGTGTTATCGGATATAAGGTCATTAGTGCGGTCTCCATTTTCCACAAACAGATATAATCCTAAACTAACATAAAACACTAAACACGGCAGCACTACAGTCGTACACCGTGAAATATCTTATATCAAGGTTCCTGACTCGACAAACACCCTCCACCCCTCCCATGTATCATCAAACTGGCACATTGAGTTGTTCGCGCTGTGGAACATTTCTTCATATTTACAAACACTTTCAAGGGTCATCATAACTTCTTTCATAGATGGGCAGAATGAGGAACGCCAATGTCTTGCAATGACCGTTTTTGCTGTCCCCAGTACCATAGAGATAAACCTCCTATGACGGATCTGAATAGTAATGGGTATGATATGTAGGAGATACATTTTCGGGCATAGTGGGAGTCTAAGTAAAGTGCAGTGAGAAATTAGTCTACTGATTTTAACCCAATAACCCCCCAACGCGGGGCATAACCAAAAGGTATGTAGTAGGGAACCGAGGCCAGTAAGGCATCTCCAACAGAAGCCGGTAGTCCCCGAGATATGGGCCAAACGGGTTGGTGTTAGATACCATCTACACAGTAATTTAATATGGGCCTCACGTAGATTGGTGCTTCTAGAATATTTGTATATTGTGTCCATGGCATATGACCAGTCATCTACGGAGAGCGTGAAAGCTAAATCTTTTTCCCATTTAACCATATAGGGTAATTTTTTAGGTGGGTTCGGGGTTAAGAGGCTATTGTAACAGAGAGATAGCGGTTTCCTTTGACATTTCTTCCCCATACACAGTTTGTGAAAAGCTGAAAGGTTCGTAGGTGTAAAAGAGGTCAGGCCCTTCTGGTGTAGAGCGTGCTTCACACGTAGGTAAGAAAAACAGTCACTCAATGGGATGGCAAACTCCTGTACCAAGTCTGGAAAGGGTTTCAGGGAGTGGGGTGTAAAGAGCTGCCACACATGCGTCAGGCCGCGCAAAAACCAAGAATCTAAGTTTAAGTCTGGAATATAGCGGCACAGAACTCTGAGCGGGGCGAGATATAATAAGTCATAAGGCCGTACCAACGGGCGACCCCACTGACGCCAGGACGTGAGGGAAAGCATCGAGGCGGGTAGTAAACCCATGGTGCTATTTCTAGGAAGGAGTGGAAGCCACAACAGGTCGTGAAGTTTGTATGGGAAAATCATGGCGTTCTCCAACTGTAACCATAGAGGTGTTTCTTTGAGATGCATCGACGACAACAATTGGGCTAGTAAGGCTGCTTTATAATACGATTGTAAATCCAAAAAACCCAACCCTCCGGTACGTCGCGGCGCGATGACTGTAGAGGCCGATACTCGAGGGGGCTTCCCTTTCCAAATGTGCGCATGCAGCAGTTTTTGCAGCCGGAGCAATAAATGCGCCGGTATGAAAACTGGAATGTTTCTGAAATAATATAAAATTTGGGGTAAGATACTCATCTTTATGGCCGCCATACGTCCCAGCCAGGAGGATTCGTTTGTGCTCCATGTAGAGAGCTGCTTCTCGATGGAGTTCAAAAGTGGCATGAAGTTTTCCTTTAGGATGGTGCCTCGCGATTTAGTAAGGGAGATTCCAAGGTATTTTAAAGAGGTGGAGCGCCAATCAAAAGGGTACGTGCTACGCAAGGAGCTAAGGGATGAAGCTGCAATATTTATGGGGAGAGCTTGTGTTTTACTCACATTATTTTTATAGTAAGATAACGCGCCAAATCTGTCAAGGAGGCAGAACAGGGGAGGGAGCGATGTCTCCGGGGTGGTCAAAAAGAGCAGTATGTCATCTGCGAAAAGTGCCATTTTGTGCTCCCCATGCGGGGTCGGCATACCTTTCATCGTCTGGGAGATTTTAATCTGCAGCGCTAAGGGTTCTAGGGCCAGGATAAATATTAGCGGGGATAACGGACAGCCCTGTCGGGTGCCATTTGTTAAGTGGAAATAGGAGGATAGAAATCCCGATGCCAAAACTTTCGCCGATGGAGCGGAGTAGAGGGCCATAATACTGTGTACAAATTGTGCTGGCAGACCAAACTTTAGTAACACCAGCCGCATATACCCCCAGTGTAGGCGATCGAACGCCTTTTCGGCGTCCAATGCCAGCAGGAGTCCGGAGGTATTAGTCCTATGGGCCAAATCAATTATATCATAAAATCGTCGGTATTGTCACACGTCTGGCGGCCTGGGACAAAGCCGGTTTGTTCAGTTGCGATCAATGATGGAAGTAGGGGGCACAGTCTATTAGCTAGTAGTTTAGCATACAATTTGGCATCTACGTTCAACAGGGATATAGGGCGGAAGTTGGCACAGTGTGTCGGGGCTTTACCAGGCTTGGGCAGGGTTACTACCGTTGCTTGCAACATCTCCGGAGGGATAATGCCAGTGTTCTTAATGTCATTAAAAAACAGGGTAAGAGTCGGAACTAGTGAGGATGCAAATACCTGATCATACAGATTCGTAAAACCGTCGGGGCCAGGAGCTTTATTTTTTGGAAGTGCCTTAATAGCCTTAAGTACCTCCTCCTCTGTAAATGCAGTAAGCAAATCTGTAGCCTGAGAGGGAGAGAGGGAGGGAAGGTGCGCCGCTTGGAGAAGAGATCTATGTCAGCCTGGGTAGGGGACGGTACGGTGTGATCCAATCCTAGGTTGTACAGGGAGGCATAATAACGTGCAAATTCATCAGTAATGAGGGCCGGATTATAAATTTTGACATTATTAGCATCCAATAGGTACGGTATGTTGGTTTGCATTCTTTTCCCTTTCAGTTTGGACGCCAGCAGTTTCCCCGATTTATTCCCTTGGGTATAATGAGCATAGTTAAGCCGTCTAATTGAGCGTGCCGTGACTTGGAGCATCAGGTGCTCCAACTCGCGGCGCTGCGCAGTCAATTGAGCGGTAATATGAGGGGTGGGCGAGGCTTTTTATTCTCTGGTTTCTGGTAGGTCAGTGATGCGTCATGTAAGAGCAGTCATCTGAGCATTTAGGCGTCTTTTACGCTGCGCTCCTTTCTGTATAAAATGTCCTCGCATCACTGCTTTGTGGGCCAGCCAAAACGACGCTGTTGCAACGTCCCCAGTTACATTCGTCATAAAATACTCCTGGAGGAGTTGTAACGTTGTTTGCACGTCCTCTCTGTCTACAATGAGTGAGTCATTAAGTCTCCAATTCCCCATCCCCCTCGGTGGAAAAGCAGCCTCAAAAGTGAGCGTGAGCGGAGCATGGTCAGACCACGTAATGATGCCAATGGTGGCCTCCAGGAGACGAGACAAGGCTGAGCTATGTATCAAACACAAGTCAATTCTACTATATGAGGAGTGGACATGAGAGAAATAGGTGTAGTCACGTGTGTTGGGGTGACATATCCTCCAAGTATCATATAGGTCAAATGATTGCATGAATCCCGTAGTTGTTTACTAGAAGGCGGGGGGAGCGGGAGTGGGGGCGGGGTTGGCTCGTCTGAGTGTCAACTTCGGGTCAGGAGTGCAATTAAAATCCCCACATAGGAACATCGTACCACTAGACATTTTTTTCACTCTACAAAAAGCTTTCCGCAGATAAGAAACCGGGTTATCATTAGGGAGGTATAAATTAGCTATAGTGACCGGTAACTCGTTCAGCGTACCCACAAGAATCACAAGGCGGCCCAACGGATCAACATACTGAGCCGAACACACAAAGGTCCAATCTCTATGAAACATAATCGAGACGCCTTTGGACTTTGTCGGAGCAGTGGAATGGTAGGCCTCAGTGTACATACGCGATTTCAAAAATGGAGGACGCCTCTTACAAAAATGGGTCTCTTGCAAACAAACAATAGCCGGTTGAGATTTATGCAGGTCACGAAATAAAGCATGGCGTTTGTACGGAGTGTTCAAACCCCTGACACTGTAGCAAAATTTTTTTAAGTTGGCGACAGCGGAGCGTAATTAGCGTTAGGACTTTGTGATCCTAACGCTAATTACTGATTGCTTACTCTTTGCGCTCCTCGTGTTAAGCATAGGGAGCGAAATGTACAGTAAGCTCACATTAATACCAATTCGCTAACGGGTTTTTTAACCCGTTAGCAATCGGGAGGTGATCTTTCCGGCACGATATCACCTCAATTAACCAAAACGCTCATTTATGTGAGCGCTAGCGTTAAGGAGGTGATAGGGCCCTCAGGGGGTTATTCAGAAAGTGGCGTTGTTGCATCTCTGACAAACACCTTGGATTCAGATGAGGAGAATTCCAAAAGCTGCAGGACGAGCTAATGTGTAATGATTTTACTTTCCTGATTAACCCCTTTAGTTTTCAGTTCTGTACATTTTTACTATATTATTAAATGAGTAGACTTTGTTTCAATAATTTAAATAGCTGCATTTTCATTTATTCATTAGGCTGTCCTTGTTTAAATGTTCTTATTGCTGGGTTCATTACCAGGTCACTGTAATATATCTTGCTAATCAGACACTTTTGGAAATACTGTCTTGGTTTATTGTATAAAAGTAGAGCTTGAAAATAATGACTTGTATTTCGTGTCACTAATATGCGCTACATTGGGTTTATCCTGGAATTTTGGCCTTGGAAAGACTGTCGATCGTCCCTGATCTATACCTTCATCGGTCTCCTGCTTTCATGGAAGGGAGGGTCCCAGGGGTTCTTCTCTCCTTTCCATGTAGCTCTGGAAAAGCAAGATCTGATTCCTGCAAGACTTTTAGATTGCATTTTTTCATATTTTAGAATTTATCGGAGAGCTGAAGCAATTATGGAACATCAAAAAACAGCTATTTGGACGCATGTGCATGATATCTCTGAACGTCAGTCTAAAGGGACACTGGTCAAAATGTTTGCTTTCTATTCTATTGATCCTGGCTCCATAAAAAGCACACTTGAAGGGTTATTCAGAGAAAGGTGAAAACCAGGAGAACTGGTAGGAGAAGAGAACAATCTAGACCAAATAGCCGATTTGGAAAGTGAGATAAATTGGGAGAATTTTTCTGGTTTGGCTATTTTGACCTAGAATTTTCACTTCTCCAGTCATTCTCCTGAGTTTCACCTTTCTTTGAATAGACCTGTTGGTCATGCTATTAAGAAAAGGGCTTAAAGTTTTCATTTAATCCACTGCATTATTCGTATCTTCCACCACACTGATCTCTCCACTGCCATGCTGTAACCAAACAATCTTGGGGCCTGATGATCTTTGTCCAATTCAAGAGAATACATATAAAAATGCGTACTGTAGATACTCGAGTATACTGCTAGATTTTGGTGACAAAAAAATTTACCTTAAAATTGGAGGGGTCGCGTTATATTCGAGACATCTGCATCGCATGTAAAAAAAAATAAAAAAATGCCAAGTCTTCCGGAAGTTACGGTAGTCTTGCTGAAGTGACTGCGGGCCCCCGAAACTCCCAGATTCGGTGGGATCCATCACGGCCAGAGTGCACGCTTAGTTTAAGCCAATCTTTCACCTCTGCCGGTCGTCTAATTACTAGTAAAGGACAGGTGGCCGGCGGCTTCATACTTAGTAACAACTACAATCATTCTAGAGCAGAGCACCCTGGCCTGAGGGGGAGCCTGACTGTGTTAAGAAAACCTGGAAGGATCTTAATTGTTTACCGGTACAGTAAAATTTTGCTCCTCGTGTTATATTCGAGTCTTGAGTATTCTCTCTTTCCATAATAAATCTATATCCATTGCGTTATATTCGGGTCGCGCTATACTCGAGTATCTACGGTAAGTGTGTATTTTGTAAGTCGTATTTCATTCCTACGAATCACTGCAACATTAGCTAATACGCCTCATGTATCATCTTCATTTGCCACATACCTACACATTCAATTAGAAAACCATGCTTATGGGATGGATTAGTCTCCTGGAAGTGCCTGCAGGTCCCTATAATATGGCCATCCCATTGGCCTGTGTTTTGGTTAATCAGGATTTATAATTCTTGGCTCTTTGATAGAGCTTTCAAATGGAGTTACGGTATCCGTTTAACACAAATTTCCTGTCAGTTTATTTCCTTTTTATAAATTTGGACTGTAATGAGAGGCATAGTAATCCCTTTATACAGGAACTCTCAATTCTTGGTATATGTATTGGGCATGTGAATTCGTTTTGAGACCTTTCCAAATTTTGGTGGAACGTCAATTTTTTTCAAAACCCATATGACCGGGATAAATGAATCTCACGGGACTGATTTGTTTGTGCAATTTGTTTGTTTGTGCATAGGTTATTGTAAGTTATAGTTTACATATATGTGTATATAGACCATTTTAATTATGTACGGTATGTATACGTTTGAATGTGTAGACTTTGGTTCAGAAATATTTAGCTTTTTCATTTATTCGTTAGGGGGTCCTTGTTTAAACTTTCCGTTTGCTTAGTTCATTACAGTGTCATTGTTATAAATCTTGCTGATCCATTGTTTTTTGGAAACACTCAGGGTTATTCAAAGAGATCCAAATGTCTGCCGAAAGGGAACCGAACGCTGAAAATCAGCGTTCGCCTACCTTTCTTGGCCATTTGGCTATTCAGAGAGCAGGCAATTCGCCAAATCTTGGCGAATTGCTTGCACATACGGTGCCTGTTCAAGGGCAGTGAATCCCCCATAGAGAAGCACTGCTTCGGCTACTCAGAGAACACAAACCAGCAGTGAAAGGTTCCCTAAATGCCCTTCCATTCGATGGTTTAATTTGGCAGGTTTATTCAGGCGAATCCCATAGGCTTCAATGTTAAAAATATTCCCGTTTTAACTCAATATCTAATAAACCGTTGATTATAATATTCTGCAGTAAGAAGTCTCTTTATTTTTAGATTTTTTTCAGATATTTTAAGCATTTTATCGGGAATAAATTTTTTTAAAAAATCCTCTTTTTGTTATTATTATTATTTGTTTATTTTTTTTATTATTTTTTTTTAAATTTTTAATTTTTTTTTTAACTTATTTTTTCTGTAACAGCCCTTTTTATTATCATTCATTGGACCTCATATGTAAATTTCAGACATTGTCGCTCAGTAGTTTCTTTGCAAACAGCGTTTCACTTTTCAAACATTCAAGCAAACAGTTCTTCTAATTTATTCACTTCACTCGTCTGCGGTGTCGGCTTTTTCCGGCGGCTTCGCTGCGTGTGATCGGCTCCCGCTCGGGTTTTTCCGGCGTTTTCGGCGGGTTAATCCAGATGTTTTTGTGGGTTTCGGTGTGCGTTCACCCTCGTTTTGAGGTGAGTTTTCAGCGGGTTTGCGGTGACCTTTCCCTGCAATTCGGGGACCCTGTGGGGCTTGCTGAATACATTGCAGGGTCGCCGAAATGGGATCGCCAAATCGAACCGAATTGAAGAGAACGAAAAGTCACCGAACGTGCGGTGACTTTTCGATTAACTTTGAATAACCCTGACTGTCTTATTTTATTGTATAAATCAGAGATAAAATCTAACGACTTGTATTGAGTGTCTCTAATATACAAGACCTTGTTCTTTGGCCTGGGATTCTGAGGTGATAAAGATCATCGATTTGAAGGTGCATCGCAATGAAGTGAAACCCAAATTGGTTGGCCGCTCTTTTAGCTGCTCTCTCTACCCCCACACCCAACATTTATAAGTTGAGGGGATAAATCGGGGCAGGTAAGCAATGTTATCTTTTCTGTTTTAATCGGTCATCCACTGGACATGGATAGAGAGTTGGGGGAGGGGACAGGGACTCCCTGAATCTTTGCAGGCCATGGACTTGCTGGGAGCCCGCCTGTAAACCCAGATTCAAATATCCATTTAGAGCTTTAATTTTATGAGTGAATGTTAATTTGTAAAATGTTTCATTTCAGAGGGACAGCTACGTCATGTCAAAACTGGTGACCCTTTTGTTTTTAATTATCGAGAAGACTTGCATAGATGGAACCAGAAGCGTTATGAAGCTTTAGGAGAAGTAAGTAAATGGATGTTTTTTTAAAGGACCAATTCACATGTGTCGAGTGAAGCTGTGTAGATCTTCATTCTGTAATGTGCAAATCATGTCGATTATAACTAAGGCTAGGGTCAGACTAACGCATTTTTCACGTTGTCCGTGAAAAAGTGCGTTCGAACGAATGGACGTATTTTTCCACGGAATACGCGATAGCGGTCATACGATGTGCATTTTCGGCCGTGATTTTGTACGGATCATCAATAAAACCCTTTTTATGTCTGGACGTTATGTTGGCCAGACATGAGCAGCGTCTGACGTCTCCTAATCACGCACACATGCCGCTATGCGGACGCAGCGCACTCTGTACGTCAGTACTAGCAGTTTGACGTTCTCGAAAAAATGCGTTTGTTTGCCACTTACGTTGCACGGCACTTACGTCGTGCGGCCGTTTTTCGTATGCTGCCCGGCATTGGACGTCATTTGCTGCTAGCACGGCCGTGATTCATTGCGGCTAAACGCACTTTAATACTGCGTTCGTCTGACCCTAGTCTAAAGGGGGGTTATTCACTAGCCTCCGAATTGACACTCAATTGTGCACTTTTGGGGCAATTCATCTTTTAAGCAAGCTGCCAATTCGCCAAATAAAGGCGGTGCTATTCACCTCAATTCTGCGGCGTTCGGCAGCATCAAAATTGTCCCATAGAAGACTATTGTGCCTTCTATTCACAGAGAAATCACCTGATTTTCGGTGTTTCAATTTGACAGGTTTAAACAGACGAATGTTTCAATGTAAAAAAGTAATATCTTTTTTTTTTTTTAAAAAAAAAACAAGAAACAATCTATTCTTTTTACGTTTTGCAAAAACCTTTTTTATTTCTAAAAGATATTTTGTATTTTGTAGACCACATTTTTGTGAGTTTTTTAAAAATAAATTTAAAAAAAGACTGCGTAAAAGACTTTTTATTATTTAGACGCATTTGTATTGATTTAACATCCTCCTATTAGGAGAACAGGAGACTTTTTTTTTCTTTCTTCCAGTTCGGGGAAATTCGCTTTTGCCAATTCGGTGGTTTTCGCCGATGTGCGATAACTGCTTTGGTGACTCCAATTTCGGCAAACCATGGCACTGTTGCTGCTTTGTGAATAGACCCTTAAAAAAAACTATTATAACATTTGTTCAGAAAGTGAATCTGTAATGTGCAGAATCATAGGACACCTTTGTTTTCTAAAGGAATTCTGCAGGATTTGTTTATCACCTGTTTTAATTCCGCCTTGGCATCACCCTGATGGGGTGAGCAAATAGAAAGGGGAGAGTTAAACATTGTTGATTTGTGTATTTTATATATACCTGTCATCCTTACAAAGGTTTTAAATTTCAGGTTTTTTTTTTCTTTCGAGGCTATTGCAGTGGGGCAGATGATATTCTGGTTTGGATGTCTCCTGATCTTTTATAGTTGTCAAGGGTTTAAGAGAGAATTATTATTTTTATTATTATCATCACCTATATAGCGCCAACAGTTTCCAAAGGGCTTTACAATAACCAAAGAGTCATTAAGAGATGCTGTGTCATTGACATATATTGTATGTCATATTTAAATGGAAGTCTATCAGCAGTCAAGTTGAGCAAGAATACGTGGGAATGCAGTTCTCTCCACTATTTTCTCAGGGGGAACAGAGGTCCCTTTTGGTCCACACACTGACAAGTTTTTATTAGGTTACAATCATAGGTTTCCTTATTAAGTTACCAGAAATATGATAATTATCACAACTATCATAAGGATTCACTAAAACCCAACTTATCTTTATGTTTAAACAGTGATATAAAATATACATGTGTTGTGGAGGATTAAGTGCTACATGTCAATGGTGAATTGAGGAGCTGAAATCTGGGAGAGTTCCTGCACCTCTTTTTTTTTTTTTTTTAGGGATAGACCCCTGTAATCTATCAATTTGTCTTTCCAGCAGCGAATGACCCTTGCAAGGGAAAACAAGTTTCATAACCACATACTATTTAATGCTTATAATGGTTGTTTCACGGAAGGAAAAGTTGACTGTTTCTTTTAACCCCTTAGTGACTGGGAGGTTTTATGATTGTCTGTCCGAAAGTGCCCACTGCTGTTTTTACGTTTCTGCGCTGTTTGTGTTTTAGGTCAAATTTTCTTCTTACTCTTTGATGCAACCCACACATATTATATACCGTTTTTCCTGCCATTAAATGGCCTTTCCCATTATTTCCATTATATTGCATACAGGTGTATATATATATATAACAAATATGATGAAAAAATGGATATCAAACATGCCCCTCTAGCTGCCACGGATCGGGCAATAGAGGGATCATTTGGATCCCCATTAGGGTTATTCAAAGAGCTCTGAATTGTGACCGAAAGGTAACCGAATGCTGAAATTCAGCGTACAGTTATCTATCCTGGCCATTCGGCTATTCAGAGAGCAGGCAGTTCGCCAAATGTTGGCGAATTGCCTGCACATACGGTGCCTGTTCGAGGGCAGTGACATCCCATAGAGAAGCAATGCTTCAGCTATTCAGAGAACATTAACAAGCAGTGAAAAGTTGCCGAAATGCCCTGCTGTTCGGTGGTTTCATTCGGCAGGTTTATTCAGGCGAATCCCATAGTTAAAAATATTCCCTTTTTAAATCAATATCTAATAAACCGTTGATTATAATATTCTGCAGTAAAAAAAAATTATAATTTTTTTTAAGGATCTTTTAGGCATTTTTCGGGATTTTTTTTACGATTTTTTTTTTCTGTTTTTTTTAAAATAGTTTTTTCTTTTTTGTAACAGCCCTTTTTATTATCATTCATTGGACCTCATATGTAAATTTCAGACATTTTTGTTCAGTAGTTTGTTTGCAAACAGCGTTGAACTTTTCAAACATTCAAGTATACTGTTTGTTTTTTTTCACTCCATTAGTCTGCGGTGTCGGGTTTTTCCGGCGGTTGCTCTGCGCTCTGATCGGCAGCTGCTCGGGTTTCTCCGGCGCGTTCGGCGGGGTTAATCCAGATGTTTTTGCGGGTTTCGGTGTGCGTTCGCCGGGTTTTGCGGTGAGTGTTCACCGGGTTTGCAGCGGCTTTTCCCTGCACTATGACGGCCCTGTGGTGCTTGCTGAATACACCGCAGGGTCACCGAAATGGGATTGCCAAATCGCACCGAATTGAAGAGAACAAAAAGTCACCGAACGTGCAGTGACTTTTCGATTCTCTTTGAAGAACCCTGCATATCTCCACTTGGCAGCTAGTGGGTTAACTGGCCCACTGACGTCCTCACACATATGGTGAGGATGTCAGTGGGTGGGGGGTGACCCGGAGGCTTGGCCGACATCCAAGATGTCACCACTCCCGGGTTTGAATCGCGATTTGGGGCCCATGTTTTACTGCAGGTGCTGGGGGGTGCCTGGTGATGACGTCATCGTGCCTGCTGGGCCCCCTGAAAAGGCGGCGCATACTTCCAGCCTGACCGTCTGCCGCGGGAGCCCAACGAGGTAGGTGAGTGTAGGGGACGTTAGGGATACTTCCCGACCGGACGTACTTTGTCGTCAGCGGTCGGGAAGGGGTTAAGATTACTACTGAATCGCTTGTCTATTGTATCACTTCGCTCTTTCATTAGCTTCATTACAGTAAACACTGGAAACACATTAAATATTAAAGGTGTTTTAGCCCAACATCTGATTGCAGCATTGCTGCGTTCCTATCCTGAGCCGCACACCATCCCTTTGGAATTTGCAAATTCATTTTAATTAGCAGTATTGTCCATGCAGATATTTCTGTCTATGTAAGAGGATATCGTATGAAGAAAATCACAGCCCCATGTCTATGTGCAAAATTAACAACATGCTCCACGTTATAAATCTAAAAGTTTTGTCTTGCATTACACCGCATGAACCTTTCCCACGTCACCCTTATTTTAACCCTTCCATACAGAGCTGATCATGTGTTGGGCTGTGAATCCTGCAATCACTGAGCAGCAAATCAAATCCCCTGTGCTGTGCTTAAGATATTTGGCAAACCTGGCCTGGTAGGGGCGCTTGAGGACAGGGTTGGAAAACACTTCAATAAAGGATAGGGACGTATAAAAAGAAACGTTTGGAACCAAAAGATATAGAGGGCCCTGCTTGGATGACCTTACGATCTAAAGCAGGGATCTCAGACTCTAGCTCCCCCAGATGTTTCTGGCCTACAATTCCCAGAATTCTTTGAGTGCCATAGATGGCCAGAGAATCATTGGAATTGTAGTTCAGAAACATTGAGGGGGGGCAACATTTGAGATCCCTGATCTATAGGAATATTGTTACCCGATTTGATGAGAACACTTGCATATTTATTTAACCCCTTAACGACAGGCAGGTGTACGCCTCCCCGCCAGGTGCCAACGCAGGCCATTAATTTGGCCCTGGAAAAAGAGCATCCCGCGGCGTCAAGTGGTTAAGCCCTCTTCAAAACTTTTAGGCCCCGTTCACACCTGGGCGTTTTACAGCGCGTTCCTACGCGCTGTAAAACGCCCAAACACGGAAATCCCATGATTTCATATGAGGCCCGTTCACACCTGGACGTTTTACAGCACGTAGGAATGCGCTGTAAAACACCCTACACCCAAAGAAGTACATGAGCTTCTTTGGGGCGTATTGCAACACGTTCGCGGCCATAGACTGCAGCGAGAACGCGCTGCAATGTGTGTTCACGCGTTTTTCACGTTTGCGTGATACATGTGACAAAAACGCATGTATTACGCGCAAATGAAAAACCCTGAGGTGTGAACGGGGCCTAAGACTGGGTTCACACCTAAGCGTTTTTCATATGCGCGTATAGGGCTGGGACAACTAATCGATTAATCGACAACTAATCGATGATTAAAATAGTTGTCAACTATTTCCATTATCAATTAATCGGTGTCGATTAATCGTCCTGTGTACAGCACATACTGTTTAACTGAGTTAAACGTAAATATTCTCCGCTTCGGAGCTGATTGGAGAAGACGCGCCGCTGCTTTACTAACTATGATTTATTTCTAGGGTTATGTCAGACACATCCAGTTTGTTTGTATTCCATTTACAACAGCAGCAGAACTATAACACAAACAACAGGATTCTGCCACTGGGGGAAGGAGCTGTATGCCTGTGTTTTATCCTTACTTGAAGCTGGAGTCCTGTGCCACGACCCCACCCTCCCTGCCACACCCTCTTTGGTCGGGAAGTGCAATTCCCTCCCTTTGGACTGGTCCCTTTCCCCAAACTCACTCGCACACTCAGATCTGGTCTTTTGTCCATACCCACTCCCTCTCACACTCAGGTCAAGTCACTCCCTTCCACCTCCGGTCCCACCTCCCACTCCATTTGTTCACGAAATTATTTAAAAGGAACACTCGACGCACCCTGACCACTTTAGCTTATTAACCCCGATTTCATGCTGACATTATCATCTATGACCAAGTGGTCGTAGCCACGTTCATTTGAGAAAGCAAACATGGACTTAAGCTGCGCATGCAGAATCAACCCATCACTCTGACCAAGCACTCACATACCTTGTGTGAAAAGTACACAAGATACGCAATGTGCTTATGGAAAAAAGGGGCGGGGTTGTGGTTATTCCTTTTTAAGTAAACAATTTTTTTCTATTTTTTTTATCCGATGAATCGATTAATCAAAATAATAATCGGCCAACTAATCGATTATGAGAATAATCGTTAGTTGCAGCCCTATGCGCGTAATACGCCCAAAAGAAGCTCCTGTACTTCTTTGGGCGTAGGGCATTTTACAGAGCGTTCCTACGCTCTGTAAAATGCCCAGGTGTGAACGGGCCCCATAGGAAATCATGGGATTTCCGTGTTTAGGCGTTTTACAGCACACAGGAACGCGCTGTAAAACACCCATGTGTGAACGGGGCCTTAGGCTGGGTGCACACGGGTCGTTTTTTTCTGCGCACTGACTCGCGTTACTAACGCGTGTCGCTGTGTATCATTGGGGGGGAGCCACACATGCATAATGCGCGCTATGTCCTAACGTGCGCTGAAGACGTCCGTCTTCAGAACACAAAGGCTGTAGTGCTAGGATTGACGCGACGTCGGGCGTCAAATGCATTGCGCATGCGTACTTGTTGAGCGAGGAGAATCGCACAGCCCCGTCGACACGCATCCTAGCACATCGACGGTGATGATGCGCTAGGATGCGCGTCGACGGGGCTGCACGATCACTCTTTACAGCGCTGGGTGGGGCAGGCGTCTGGTGTTACGCTGGTTTTCTTTAACGCACATACTGTGCGTTGAAGAAAACATCTCGTGTGCCCCCGGCCTTAGTCCCATCACTCTTTGAAACAATTGTTTCAAAACCAACAAAAAAGTATAGTTTATAGGTTGTTTACCTTAAGAGTATTGAAAAGGTCGTAATGACACCTGGTTGAATTAGGGGGTCCTTAATTATGTAGTATTTTCTACCAACCAACGCTCCTTCTGGATGCATTTGTTTGGGGGAGGGAAATCCCAGGACATACTTGAAAACGAGAGAAATCTCAATGTATCCTTCCTGGTTAAATGCTTTGCAAATAAATAAATAAAATCTCAGTATTAATATTGTGAAATTTCAGACTTGTTCAAATAGGGTAATCATAAATAAAATGTTTTTGGAGTGCAGGTTTGCCTTACTGCCTTGTTGGTGCCTTATGTTGTCTAAGATCCTGATGAAGCCATGTATAGCACCATGCTCTATTGTGGTTCAAACTTTGAATTTGTGCTCTTACATGACATATGTATTATGTGTTTAGAATATATAAAGCAATTCATGCTGGTAACATAGAAACGTGAGAATGCATGATTAGCAGGACTCGGCCTTGTTCTGTTAGCTTTTCAAATATAGAGTGCGTCCTCTAAAAGCCATCATAAAGCACCAACTCCTTCAGTGCCTTAAAGGGCCACTACCACCTAAAAATGAAATGATTTGTTTATTTTATGTCGCTAATATCTTACATGTGCTGTTTTTTTTTTCCCCTTGTACGTTTAGTTAAAAATATATTTTACTCGTCATGCATCACTGGGTGCATCCACTGTGTGATATTTTGTGTTGTAAATTGCCCACCCAGTATCGTACATCACTTCTCACGTATGAATTTGGACGTAGAATGGAGTCTATGGGTCAGGCAGCCAACTCAAATCATTGTATTGTGTGGGATGTATTCAAAGGCCATCACCAGGGGGAAGATTAGAAGTATTTTAAGATCCCTGTCATATCTCATTCAGCTGCCATCTCCTCTCTCTGGTAGCCTGGATCTCAATAGACCTCGTATAGCAGCCTGCAGCCTTGTATAATGAGCATTCACACCTTTACCCCGCTGACTGTTAAATACTGTAGAAGCAATGCAACAGCTGCAAAGTAAAACATTTTTACATGTTTTGGTACATGTTGCATCATGGGAAAATCCACCAAATGGAAACAGGAGATAAAAACAACTTAATAAATTTTTCCTTTTTATATGCAATTACAAAGAAGAAAAAAACCCAGCAGCATTTAATTGCAGAATTAAGTTCAAAATCCTTATCCTGACTGAAGGAAAAGGAATCCTCAGACCACCATCTGCTGACCTATAAGAAGGACCCTATAAGTAGTTAAATAACACCCCGTGAATTATAATATTAATTTAAGATAAATTGATAATCAGCAGTATATTAGGACTGGGGCTCATTTCTCAAGATGTTTAGAAATGTTTTTTTTTAAATGTCTTTAGATACTGATCTTTTGAAATGTTCTTTTGAAATGTCTTTAGATACTGGTCTTTAGAAATGTTCTTTAGAAATGTCTGAAGAAATGAACTGATGGCTAGCATTTCTCAAGAGATAGCATGTCACAAGAAATCACATGCCTCGGGCCACGGGACTGTCCAGAAATGTGTCACCAGACCTGTATTGAAACTAGCCAATGAACGATGTTATGTTTTGAAATGAACTAATGAAATAAAGAGCCAGCGCCTTGACACAGGGTATAAATAAGTGTCAAGAACCGTTGGAAGGCAGAGAGAGGGATGCCAGACAAAAAAAATGCCTCGTGTGTTTTGATTTCTCTCTCTCTCCTGCGCAGAATGAGAGTTAACTCAAGGTGTGCCTAAGACAGGGTCTTAGGGGTTAAGGACGGACAATTGGAGACCATTATTCTCTTCAATCTGGAGGCACTGCCGAAATGAACAGTCATCCCTCGTCCTGGTGAGTATATTGTCTTGTCTGGACGAGGGCAATGACAGCGTTTATCTCGAACTAAAGTTAGTTGTCCATGTCCTATAGAAGTTAAAAGAAAACGTTGCCACGGGCCGTTTATTATAGAGTTAAAAGAAAACGTTGCCAGGGGCCGTTTACTTAAAGATGGAGTGGGTCAGGGACCACACTCAATAGAAGGGACATTATATGTCCAATTGATCACACCTTGCGTTAACCCTCATAAAATGTATAGAGTATAAGAATATTACAGTATAAGAATATTACAGTATAAGAATATTAGAGTGTTAAGATTCACTGCTGAACGATCTGTAAGGTAAAACAGACGTCCATCAGTTGTGATAATAGAGTTATAAGTTAAAATAACGAACAATCCGCAAGGTGAGGCGGAAAAGTCGTTATGTATATGTATATATATATATGTATATATTGTTAAAGTATATATTATTAGAGTGATAAGTTAATTGGTTGGCAGGAAAATCTGTAAGGTAGGGCAGACTTTTTGCCCCATTGTATACTGATGGTATTGTATATATATATATAAGAGCTGACTGGTTGGACATTGTTTGCTGTGAGGTGTATGTTGTATTAAGCAGAGGTGTTTGTTGGCCATTTGTGTGTTAGTTGCTGACTGATGGGGTGGATGATGTTGGTCATGTATGCAGTTACTAACCAGAGATATATATATTGTGAAGCTAGTTTTTATATACTATTGGATTGTGGTTTATAAATTTTTGTTTATGATATGAAGGAATTATATAACTACAAAATAAAAGCAAAAGATTAGAAGTTTGATTCTCGAGATTAGGGGAGGATTCACTAAATAAGTTTTTTTTTTATCCTTAATTAGCTCATCTTTTGTTGATCCATGTAGCATAGAGATATATATATATGTAAGAATTTAATTGTTTTTCTTTTCGAGCACTGTGAAGAGCCTCTCTTTTTTCTTTCTTTCTCTATTTTACCTGCCTGATTATTCAATTGTTCAACTAACCATGGGTATTCAAAGTAGCAAGGTTAAAGAATATCCCTTACTGAAAATAGGAGAGTTTTGTAAAGATTATGTAGCACGAGTAGGGGGTACAGATTGCTATTTAATTAACCCATGGATAGATAGTATGGCGGGATGGACAGAAGCAGTGGGCGTTGTGATCCTTTCCTCAGACAGGGAGACCACAGCCCATTCTATATGGATATAGTGAAAGGGCTTATGTCTTGGTGACACCGAGGCATGGCCCCACTATGCAGGAGACCCTCAATGGGATATGACATATATGAAATTAGGGAGGGGGGGACAATGATTAATGGTGAAACAATGTTGAAGAGGGACCCCATTGTCCTCTGACAGCGCCAGATTACATCAAATAGAATTAAGCATATTACGGAGAAAACAGGAAGTCCCACGAGCGGACTGGGGCCCTCGTTCCCCTCCCTCTTACAAATAACCAATGTATCCCTCACTTGCTGGTTTCCAAGACACCGAAATACTCGGTGCTGTTGCAGCAATCGAATGTACATCGTCAGCCCCTAGTAAACCACAAATAGAAGATACTAGGGACATAAAAATGATAGACGAGATAAGAGCAGAAAAAGAGGAAGTAAAAGAGAAAATAGAAAAAAAAAAAAAAAAGCAGAAGAATATATACTGGCTTTCGTTATTATGGCCACTCGCATATAACAAAGGATCGCCATTAATAAGCCCTTAAGATATGAGAATAACACCAACAAAACCCATTTTCCATTTATGACCGTGGGGAATAAGTTACTTAAAAAGGCGATAGAAATAGAAGATATTAATAGAATTTTTAAACATTGTCAAAAAGAGAAAGAGGACAGACTACGTCCTATGATTGACCAGTTTCTACAGGATGGTATCCTGGAACCTGTAGTCTTCCCCTCAGTACCCCAATTAACCCCGTGAACAAAGCTGACGGGACTGTCAGGTTCGTTCAAGACTTGCGCGCAGTTAATTCCTAGTGATTCTAATTGCGCCAATTGTCCCAGATGTCACGTCACACTTCTGTCATCAATATCAGCGACACATACACATTTTTCTGTAATTGACCTGAAGAATGCATTTTTTAGCATCCCTGTACATCCAGGAAACGGCATTGCTTTTTGCATTTTCATTTGAAGGCACCCAATTTATATGGAAAAGGTTATCTCAGGGGTACATTGATGCCCCGGTGGTCTACAGTATTGTACTGCAGGCCACTCTGAAATTCTGGCACCCCAGCCATGGTTCTGTCCTGCTGCAATACGTGGATGATCTCCTCGTATGCAGTTCATCAGAGGAGGCCTGCCGGGAGGATGGTAAATCACTTCCTCGTTGGTTACAGGAATGTGGGTACAAGGTTTCCCTTAAAAAAAAAAAAAAAAAAAAAATGCAGTGGTGTCAAACGCAAGTTGAATATTTAGGGTTTGTTCTCAGACAGGGGGAACGGAGCATCAGTCAGAAGAGAGTCCAGTCTGTCACGGGCCTGGTCAACCCGAAAACTAAGAAGGACATGTTGTCATTCTTAGACATGATAAACTATTGCAGACAGTGGATCCCTGACTGCTCCTATTATGATAACATTCTGAGACAAGCCACCCTGTTGGGTCAATCCAATGTGATAACGTGGTCTAATGAAATGTTAAATGCTTTTAAGGTTCTCAGAAATGCAATGATGATAAGCCCCGCGCTAGGCCTCCCTGATTATGTACTTTCATTTCATCTGTTTGCAAGGGACAATTGTACAACCAGGCCGGGGTACTGACGCAAGAACATGGGGGGCCGGTTGAGCCCATAAGCATTTTTTTTAAAGATTTTGCCAGTAACGGTACAAGGGATGCCGCCTGTTTGCGTGCCCTGGCAGCATGTGCAATGGTCGTTAGTATGGCAAGCCAATACACATTAGGGTACGATCCTCATCTACCCACAACCATGATGTTTTATTTTTACTTAAGGGCATACATACACGGCACATGTCACAGCGCTTTAGTGGATATGAAGTCACACTGCTAAGCAACCCTGCACTGCACATAGCATACAGTTCAAGTGTCTCTGGTCCAGCACCAATCCTAAACGCTTTACTGGGTCTTAAGAATCCCTTAGATACCATCCCACTCGAACATGACTGTGCTCTCTCCATTGAGTCTGAAACTGCACCCCGCACTGATCTCATGTCAACACCTGTTCCGGACGCAGATGTTGTCTTTGTTGACGGCTCCTGTACCCGCCCCAATGACAACACTTATTATGCAGGCTATGCAGTAGGTTCAACTCCCTGACACTGTTCTAGAGTCAGGGCCTGTACCCTACCAGTCTGCCCAGGCAGCAGAACTGATTGCATTAACGCGAGCATGCAAGCTCTATGCGGGTAGACCTGTCACGATATACACTGACTCCAAATATGTTTATGGTGTGGTCCATGACCATGGGACGATATGGGAAAAGAGGGGATTTGTGGCCGCAGATGGCAAGAAGATTTCCCATTCGACCCTGGTCACGGACCTCCTAGCAAGCATTCTTATGCCCTCTCAGATAGCGGTGTTACATTGTAGAGCACACACCAGAGCGTCAGATCCTATTCCAAAAGGGAATCATCTGGCTGACCAAGCAGCTAAACGAGCAGCACAACAGGACATAGCTAAACTAGTAATGCCGGGTTTTGCGACCTTCCACAATGGATAGGGACCAATTATTTTGTACCTTACAAAAATATGCAACCACAGAAGAGCTAAAGAATTGGAAATTGGTACTCCCCATCATTCTGGCTGAAATCAGAATGGCGGTTAATAGGAACACAGGCTACTCCCCCTTCGAGATACTTATGGGCAGACCCTTTCTATTACTATGGTCTACAGGTAGGCTAACAGTGGAGACAGGGGACTTAGAGCAGATAAGGGATGAATATGTTAGGCAGCTGATCTCAACCCTCGAGATAACCAGCAGAGATTTGTTA
Source organism: Leptobrachium leishanense (assembly GCA_009667805.1). NCBI lineage: Eukaryota > Metazoa > Chordata > Amphibia > Anura > Megophryidae > Leptobrachium > Leptobrachium leishanense. Next base: position 94,584,726 of record CM019063.1, on the reverse strand, counting down.
ATTATACTCGCGAAGCTTTACAGGGCCTCGCTGACCAACTACAATCCACATCCATTATGACGTTCCAGAACCGGATGGCTCTGGACATGATATTGGCTGAAAAAGGTAGGTTAGGAAGATAAATAGGCACTGGGAGACTGCCATGTGTTACCAGTTCCGTGGCAGGTACAGCTCCCGCTGGTTCTATATTGATCCAGGGTATTGAGGGTCTCGCTCCCCCAACCCATACTAACTTTCAGTAGATAGATGAAACAAAGAAAGAATCAAATAGTAATGATCATACTATGATTCTAAGAGGGGATTGAAGGAAAAGGAATCCTCAGACCACCATCTGCTGACCTATTAAGAAGGACCCTATAAGTAGTTAAATAACACCCCGTGAATTATAATATTAATTTAAGATAAATTGATAATCAGCAGTATATTAGGACTGGGGCTCATTTCTCAAGATGTTTAGAAATGTTTTTTTTTAAATGTCTTTAGATACTGATCTTTTGAAATGTTCTTTTGAAATGTCTTTAGATACTGGTCTTTAGAAATGTTCTTTAGAAATGTCTGAAGAAATGAACTGATGGCTAGCATTTCTCAAGAGATAGCATGTGTCACAAGAAATCACATGCCTCGGGCCACGGGACTGTCCAGAAATGTGTCACCAGACCTGTATTGAAACTAGCCAATGAACGATGTTATGTTTTGAAATGAACTAATGAAATAAAGAGCCAGCGCCTTGACACAGGGTATAAAAAGTGTCAAGAACCGTTGGAAGGCAGAGAGAGGGATGCCAGACAAAAAAAATGCCTCGTGTGTTTTGATTTCTCTCTCTCTCCTGCGCAGAATGAGAGTTAACTCAAGGTGTGCCTAAGACAGGGTCTTAGGGGTTAAGGACGGACAATTGGAGACCATTATTCTCTTCACTGACCTACAAAACCCTCACTAACTCAGCGCCCCACTACCTGTCCTCACTAATCACCAAATACACCCCAGCCCGCTCCCTAAGGTCAAACAGTGACCTGCGCCTAGCTTCTCCCCGCATCACCTCTTCCCATGATAGACTGCAGGATTTCTCACGCGCAGCCCCCATTCTCTGGAACGCTCTCCCTCGTACTGTCAGACTTTCCCCTAACTTCTCTTCCTTCAAACGCTCCTTTAAAAGTTCCTATTTAGGGAAGCCTACCACCCAACTCACTGACACAACCATCAATCACTCTCACCTTACAGTCCTCTCCTCCTGTTTCCAACCCCAACCCTCCTAGATTGTGAGTTCCTACGGGAATAGGGCCCTCATCTCCTCCTGTACGGTTTGTCAAATGTTGTTCAATGTATTATAACCCTGTCTATACTGTGTTTATTGTACAGCGCTGCGGAATATGCTGGCGCTTTATAAATAAAGAATAATAATAATAATAATATAAAGTGGTTTTATTTGTAATGCACAAGTTATGTAATTACAGATGTTGTTAGTGGTAGTGTCCCTTTAAGGCTGGCTGCGCATCATGTAATTAATAGTTACACAGCAGCAGCCATGCATCTCCTTTTGAATAGTCTTATTTTGCATCATTCAGGCAAATGCAAACAGCTGGCACATCGCTTCTTTACAGAAATCATTATCGATAGCATCTCGTTATTGGCTGAAAATGGCCATTTCTAACGTATTCTAATTAAGAGCCAGTCATTATAGTGTATCAATAACTTAGCTGATAATAGAAGCTGCATTTTACAAATTAATTCACGACTACAACTATATTGATTATTTGTGAACTTTTTTAAGTCTTTTTTTCTTTAAAGTGAGATGTGATAGAAATGTACATCCTAATCACACAGCGTTGCAAATGGGATCTACTTATAAATACCGAATCTTTGCTTTGTATAAGAGGCTCACAACGCGATTTTAAGCAAACAGTATTTTTAGATGTCTCTGCAAATGAATAGTTTACATCTATGTGACGGAATCTTAAAAACTCTAATTGCGGTGTAGCTAAGGATGTTCAACAAGACGGTAATCTCTGTGCCAGCGCTTAGTGGGGGGGGGGACTTATCTGTGAAAAATTACGGAACTGGTAATGTTGAGCAATAAGGTAATTGTTATCTTGAATGTTAGAAAATGACACTTTTTAATTTATTTATTTTTAATCGAATCTTATCTTAGATCTGTGCTCACGGCCAGAATAAAATTGTGGGCATAAATGTATGTCTTCCTTAGCTGTGCTAAAGGAATGCTATATGGATTCACCAATGTAGGCCCTATTCCTAGGTTGGTGTTAACTTAACCAGAGCTGTTGTAAACTTAACACCCACCTTGGAATCGGGCAGGTAGTGGTCATTAGAAGCCATTGGAAGCTGAGGAAGACCACCATAGTTTGGCTAGGTTAAAATGGTCATGAGCTGGTCTTCTTTGTGATGCCTAATTTTGGATAGGTCATGTCATTTACATCCCAAACGACCAGAGTAAACGTGTGTTTTAACCACAAATCATACTTAAACACCTCCTCTGACACAGTGTGTGGGTTAGCTGTATGCTAGCTTTTGGGTTATGATTAACTCATTCCCCGGGGCTCACACAGCCAATCAGTGAGCGGTTCACCCGTACTCTGGTAGTGGGATACAATTATCAGCACCAGGTTAAAACATGATCCATTGCCATAGAAAATAAAATCTTCAACAGGATGTGTATCATCTTGACACCAGGCTACAGTATTCATTTAATCCGAAGGATGCGGGAACCAATGCTTGCCGTCCAGAGGTCCAAACTGAGGCTCTCTCTGCAAAGTTTTCTTAAAATCAAAGAATCTGGATTTTTTAATTGATGGAGCGTCCATTCAGGCACCGGCAGAGAAGAGTTGACCGGTTCGGCAGGCACCTGTTGAAACTGGCAGCTCTGATCTGATGATACGCAGATGGACACTCCGTCAATTACAAAATCCAGATTCCTTGGGGTTTTTTCTTCAGAAAAGTAAAAATGAGGGCGACCTTGAGCTCTATTAAATTGTGGATAAATTGAGGAAATTGACCGGCTTGTTCCTGAAGAGACTGGTGTCTCCCTTGATGTTTCTGCACGGTCTGCTCCAGGTCTGCGCTCACACTAGTTTGGATTAGCATTGTGTCTCCTACCCCTGCAGGCCTATGCTATTCATTGGAATGTACAGGACCTTACGTACTTGTCCTCATCTTATATGCACAACTTTCCTGCCTTTCAGTCACTTACCAATCGAACCGGTGCTGATTAATGTGTTATTCTCCTACTATTTTGAAAAGGGCATCGTTGCCATTACCCAGTGTGAAGAAAATGAAACAGAATACACATCTGCACACACACACACACACACACTTCCAGTGAGTGGTAGAAACTTTAATAAAGTAGAATGCATAAATATATATATATAGTTGTGTTTATTATTGCAGAATACACTTGCACATCACAGCAATTCGACAAATTGCATCCCAGAGCTCCTGTGCCACATTCCCCATATGCAGCAAGGAATTCTGGGTAGGATATGCAAATGACACCTGTCTCACTTTTATGCATCCTGGGTCTGTTATTACACAGAACCCTAAATTCAATGCTATGCCACACTGTGGCTTTCTAGCAGAGATAAGGTTTATGCAACTGGTAAAAGCCACTCCTAGGACAGCGCTGTTTCGGATTTATTGGACCCTCATCAGCTAGGAGGGAGGCACGATGACCAGTTGCAGTGGATGCTTGGACCCGTAAGGTAAATCTGTACTTACAAGGGTTGTGGTGGAGGACAAAAAGTGAGATAAAAAGCCTCCACACTATAATAGTTATGTTTATTATTGCAGAATCCACTTGCACATCATCGCATTATATATATATGTATAGTGAACTTGCAATGCAAACTGTATTCTGGTTAAAAGGATTCAAAATAACAATGGAAATAACAATGCATTTCCTATAGAATGTTAACTTGTAACAGTCACAAAGTCCTTCCCGGCAGCAGGATTGCAGCCAACAAAGTCCCAGGGATACGTTCTATATGAACAGGTACCTGCAGGTACATTTTGTGCACAACGTTGATGTAGATGTAGGAAGCGCTACCCTGGTAAAGTTTTTAATTAAAATTCTGTGATCAAGCAGGAGAATCCTGACACAATCTTTGGAGAAGGTACCTTTGGATGACTCGTGTAGCTGTAGATATCTCCACTTCTATCAGAATGAATAGGAGGCTGATTGCAGATCACTTGCAGGCAACCATCCTTTCTCGCCTTCGGTTGGCAGGATGCAAAAAAGCCCCAAAATGTGCCACCTGCCGTCCTTTTTTGGTTTGCACTTGTTGTCATTGAAGGGAGACCACCCAGTTGTTGATTATGTTCTCCCCATTTATAATTTGTTAATCTGATTAGTGATATATATGTTCAGATTATCTAAATTCATAAATAAAATTCTTTTTTTAGCTGTTACTCCATCTTTAATATACTTATCCAAAATCTGGTAGTTTTGTCTACAAGATCCCGCACTAAAATTCAGCATGCATGCTTCACTTGTAAAAGCAAACCGTGTGGTATGTCTATTAATATGTATTAATTACATATAAAAGCAAAAAGATGTTTTGAAAAAGGTAAGTTTTCTTGCATTATACTGTTCATTTTCAAGGTTTATGTTGTTCATTTACCTCCTATATATGATCTCTCTAGTTGATCTTTAAGCAAAAGAACACAATGTTGTAATGACAGCTGTGAATAAAGGACACGTTAGCCACCAGGACCAGTTAATCTGGGACAGCACATCCAAGCAGAGGGGTCTCCGGCATACCATGAAAAGCTTATCTGGGACCAAAAACTATGGACCAGATCACAACTCAGATGTTAACGGCAAGATGCAAATGGAAAACTTGCGTGTCAGCTGTTTTCCCCTTGTGGTTTGCCTTTAGCGTCTGTATGACGACTGAGCCACTTTCTCGTCAGTTTGAGTCGTAATACTTTCGAGCTTCAACATAACACCAGCGGTGATGCGCGCCACCAGTGGTATCCTTTCCAGGAATCCATAAACCTCCTGGGAGACAGACACAATCTTGCAGAAGGCGCACGAGTGATGTCTAGCCCGGGTGGCTGAAGGATTCGCAGAGGAACACTGGGAAATATTTAACAGGGTTAATAGTTCTTCCATTTTTGTTTTTTCATGGTGATCATTATTTGGCCAAATTGCTTGGTTTAGTTTTTCAAACATGCTTATTATATCTGAAGTAAAGTCTCGCAGTGCAGTGAAAGCTTGTTTTAGGGGAGCAGCGTCAATGTCATGCCCCACGGAGGCTTCCCTGGAGGATAATTGTAGGGTGGCTACATGGACCATGGTCACGTTTTTTTTTCCTTCCAGCACACACACTGTAATTCGGTGAGAGTAACCGCATGTTGCACCCTGCTGGCTGGTACATAGTCCTGTGTAATTATTTTTATTTTTATACCTTTTATGACGGCTCTCCACGGGTGTATGGTGCACGGTTTTTAAATATTCCCAGTGAATCTAGTCTGCTTTTGTTTTTCACCTGATTTTACAGACGCATAAAACATTTGTGCAGGATTCTACCTTATTTGTCCTTTGAATAGAACACCTGTAAGGCTTTTTGATGTCATTACACAGAACTAATCATATGTCCACATTATTGAAGCTATCAACAGAGTTGTCGACATTTACGAGAAGTTCCTTCCAATGTTTACTTTAATTCTTCAGTGTTTCCTGGATTTAGCAGATTCCCGACTTCTCATTAATTTTAAACCAATTAGGCATGTCATTGACAAAACAAGATCACTATCAGCCAAGCTCCGTGTCAAAGAAAAATCGTCCTTCCCTCATTCCCCTCCGCTTATGCTTTCAGTGCGCTCCTTTTGCATTTGGCGAAGTTTTGAAATGGCGACCCTTGTCATAACCATAATAAAACCGAGCGCTACACTAATACTGGTTTATTTTTATAATAAAACCTATGTCCATGGCCATCAAAGCCTGGCAAACCGCTAGAACAGATCCAGCTCAAGTGGACAGCTTTGTGTTTTCTTTTTCTGCATATAATGCTCAACTGTGATACCATTTCACTAATCAATAAACTATAGGGATTATTAAAAAAGCCCTGAAATTTCACTGAAACTTCGTTACTTTCTTCTGCGGCGCACTTTGCTGAGCTCAATTCGCCAACCCTGCAGTGAATTCAGTATTCACCGCAAGGGTTCCCTCAGTGCGCTGAATCGATCCTCCGAACACCGCTGATAAACCCTCTGAAAATTCACCGAACTGATATGATAAACCGCCGAACGCAGCCGAAAAAAGCTAAACAGTGGATAAAAAAAAGGAAACTTTTAAGATTCATTTTAAACAAAACTAGTGCATGAAAATGCACGGAAATAATGTATAAGGTCCTATGAAAAACAATAAAAGGGTCTGTTACAAAATGTTTTTTTAAAAAAAACGCCATTTAAAATGAAATTGGAAACCAAAACTTTCACTGAAAAATCCAGAAAAATGCATAAAAAATTAATATAAAGACTTTTTGAAGCAGACGAAAAAAATAAATGGGGAATTTTTATTGCATTGAAACCTATGGGATTCACCTGCTTAAACCTGTTGAACGAAACCACCGAAAATATGGTAATTTCCACAACGTTTCCCTGCTGAATTCTCTGAATAGATTTAACCATTACTTCTCTATCTGGAATTCCACTGCCACCGAATTGCACCGTATTTCACTGGCAATTCACCTATATTTGGGGAATTGTCAGCTTTTTGAATATCTGAATTGCCACGAAATTGCACCATATGGGGAAATTCACCATCCGGTGCAATTCGGCGCTCATTGAGTAACCCCTTATGCTACATCCTTCAGAGAACCTTCATACTTCTCTTCGGTCAAGATGAACACTTCTACAGGCACATTTGTGTAATATGATGTCCTCTATCCCCCAGTCCACTGTTTGCTAATTTCATAATAAATGTCGGTTAGAATTGGGATTCACTGACGTTATTTCCTCTTCTCAAATATAATTAAATTGTTTCTGTGAGTTACCGCAGTAAATATTTTTTTGTTTTTCAGATAATCACCAAGCATGTTTATGAGTTGCTGGAGAAGGAATGCAAACTTGAGAAAGTCTACCTTCCAGTAAGTACAGAAAGTGTATTCCATGTCAGACCACATGTGTTATTTGCCTTAACTACATGACACACTAACAGGTTCCTCCTGAAAATATATAACTAAAGCAGACCTTTGTTACCTTTATATGCTGATTTGGGACCCCTCCATACAACGTAATCTAGAAATCTGTAGTTTTTGGAACACAAGATAATCCCATTCTTTTGGATGTGCTATTGATGTAAATGATTGTCTGCAGGCCAAGGTTCATGTAAAATGTCTTTGCTGACTGAGTGTGGTTGGGTCACTGGGTAGCCTTGAAGCATTGTGCTCAAAGCTCCTTTGACAAACAGTACATCGATAGTGGTAAATAATTTAAAAAAAATGTCTTGTGAGCACAACCCATATTGTCAAGTGAAAAATGGTCAGTATAGTAAATGTGTGCGCCATTTACACCTGGGAATTAAGGTTGCGTTAAAACCAAAACTTATGGACTTTGCTCTGTCAATTCTTGGAAAGTAGATCTGCCATTTAAAAGGAATCTAGTTTTCTCGCTTTTTGAAGTTAAAATCTCGGTTGACATTATACTCATGAAAGAAAAAAAGCTGATACCTACTTTCTTGAATGATCATATAGAAGTCATCATGTGCAAAGCAGACAGAGCTATGTGACTTTGGAGGTTGTTTAAAGAGCATCTTCTACAATCCCCCGACTTCACCTACATTAACCAGATCATGTAATTTCCACCATTAAAAACATAGCTCGTTTCCTCCCCTTTCTGACAGCTACGGTGCTGACCCATGCGCTTGTTATGTCATGTTTTGACTGTTATAGCTCACGCCGAGGGCCCTAGTCTGTAGTTGACGGTAAAATGGAGATGATAAGCAGGAAAATGCGCACCTGCAGATTTTCCTTCTCTCCATTTTACCGTCTTATACCGGGATATGTGCTTTATAGGTGCCTAGCCCCGGAACGAAGCCCAAAGCTGCAGCACCCTGCACCTCCGCCAGTATTGTCTTGTGGAGTCTATAGAACTCCACGGAACTTTGCGCGAGCCTGCTGGTGCGAGATTGCTTCTTTTAGGTGCTACAGACACCGGACCCCAGCCCCGGGTCTCTCCTCTCTCTTTTTTTTTTCTGTTTGTAGATTGTAAGCTCATGTGGGCAAGGCCTTCTACACCTCTCCTCTCCGGTTCCTAGTTTTGTTTGTAAATTTGGTAGTCGATCGCCCAGTTATTATTGTAAAGTGCTGTGGAAACCTTTTGGTGCTTTATAAATGATGAAAGTAATAATTAAAAATTGTTGATGGTGGGCACTGTTGACAGCGTACAACAAAAAAATGACCCTGTGAAATGTAAAGCAAATCATGGCCTGCTTTCTTTTTAATTGCTTTTGTGTTCAGGTCCCTGGTTTATATAATGTACTGTCTTTTCTGCATCAACTGCGCATTTGATGGAGATGTCTGCATGTCCAGCCGTACACAAGCTACGGATTCCCTGTGAGTCCCCGTTACTCCACTTGTTAGTTTAAATTATGTGGAACGTCTATATGTTCATCTCCCGCTACATTGTGCGCAGTCAATACATCAGGAACGTACTTTAGGTGCAGATTTCATCAATTTGCTTGATATTTTTTAGCACGTTTTCTCTTTTTAAGGATTTGACAGAGTAAGGGCAAACGTAAGATGCTATATAAATGTAAATTCTTCTTTATTTAAACTTCTGAAGATACCGTAGTGTCCTTTGTAGCATTGAGCTGATAATCAAATAACCCGGTTGGACATCTCCGCGGAGATCCCTTTTTGTTCCTTTTTATGTCTCCAGTAATCTGTGGCCTCTTCTTGAAGGTTTTCTCTCCCTACATCATACAAAGATGGATACTTGATTTATAACCCATTATGCTCATAATGGGAGAAGATGAAAGTGAAAACAATCTAATGCCTTTTCAGCAGCGGAGTAATTATTGAATTGCTTAGCTCAGATCCGTGTGCATTTGTAGTAATGTAGTGCATTGTATGTGTTGCCCTGCAGATCTGGTTTTATATTATTACTTGGGTGAAATCCTTTATTCTTTATATCTCTATGCCATAAAGCCTGATTAAGATCCTTTTCATCAATGGAAGCCAGAGTAATGCCCAGATGCCTTTAGGCTGTATTTTTTTATTCCAAGGGGACATTACCTCCTCTGTTCCTATAAGATGAAAGGCTGTACATGAGTGAATACTATTGACTGTAAATACTCAAGCTCTTTAAATACCTTGTGCATAATCTATATGCATGCTTGCCAATTACTACTTGCATGCAACGGCACACTGTGTCGTACTCCTGTGGTTTAAGGGAACCCCTCATTAACCACATTTTTCTTTTGGGATAAATTGGTGGATTAGAAGACCTACCAATGGGTTGATGGACATCTGGATGGAGGGAGGGCATCTGGATAATATAGAATACATATCCTAAACCTATGACACCTCTAGAATTGATTTAGGTTTTGAGAAAGAGTCCATAGAGAGCCTTGTAATGGTAATTAGCAGACGTATGAAAAGGTCTTGTGGAATTGCTTTAGAGAAATCTCCGTAGGAGAGCTGTACTGTTGCAAAAGTTCCTGTCAAGTCAAAACCAGATTGGAGCCATTGGTAAGCTGGTAGAACCTACGAGTACTAGCTAGGCCATTCTTTTCATTTATGTCTTTTCATGAGTGAAACTGCTTTCAGTGTTGTCCTATGTCCCCTTTTTTCCCCCCAGTGTTTCTTGACGCTTTTCTTCTACATCCTGGTGTTTCTGTTTGTTTATATGTTTTGGTAATTATCCAAAACGTGACATAATTTACATACTCGAGTGTTTCTTTAAAATTAGCATTGGGTAGGAATAATGATACTCAAGAACTCAACCCCCCCCCTACATGTCTTCGTTACTCCACAAGCACATCCTGTCTAGACAACTCCGGACGACCTCCACCTGTCCTCTGTCTACACCCGCGCTGCCAAAGTTCGCCTCCAAGACTTCTCAAGGGCAGCTCCGATTCTATGGAATTACTTACCTCGCCCTATAAGCTTCTCTCCTATTCTTCAGGCCTTCAAGAAATCCCTCAAAACCTATCTCTTCAGATTAGCGTACCACATCACTGATACAACTCCTCCCTCTGATCACCTACTCACACATGATTGTAGCCGCTTCTATGGCCCCACCATTCCCAAACCACTGGCACTAATGATCCTGCCGTCCAGTAAAATTCCTCTTGTCTTCCTCAACCCCAATCCCTCTAGACTGTAAGCTCCTATGAGCAGGGCCCTCTACACCTCTTGTTTCCATCTTATGTCTGTTTATTTGTATCTCGTTCCCTTTGGTTATTGTAAAGCGCTGCGGAAACTGTTGGCGCTATATAAATGATGATAATAATGATGATAATAATAATAAACAACATCGCTTTGAGCCGCTTTGAGAGTACCCAGGACATACTTGAAAACTAGAGAAATCTCAATGTATCCTTCCTGGTAAAATACTTTATAAATAAATAAATAAATAAATTTGGAAAAAAATTGTGAAAAATTTACCTGCTTGTGAAGTCCTGGTTTCATCTGTTTTTTCATTGAAATGAGGAGGATAATCTGCTTTTTACAGAAACTAAAACAAATGTCTGTGCTTCATCATATTGACTGGAGCAGTGTAGGTTGAGCCGCAGTGTTTTAATAACCTTGATGGTGTGACCTCTTCTCGCTAAAATGTCCTTGGCTGGCTAAGTTATCTAAATCTATTTTAAAAGAGAAGGTTATTGGGGTTTGTTAACCCACGTCACACTGCTGAATTAATAGTTACAAATTACCTTCATGTAGTCCTATGGCTCTCGGAAATAAACACATATTGGTTGAATTGTCGATAAAATAAGGTTGGTGCGATGGCCTGACCTTTTCGGACGGTCTCCAGTGAAGTCTCTATTTAATGAATTACCACAGTAACAAGACAAATTGCTGCTGCATGAAGTTTTAATTAGGATTTTTAAGAGGTTCAATTCAAAATGTCTGACCTAAATGTTTGTTAAACATCTGCTGTGGTTTATGTACATTCCTTGTGCAGACCATTAAATAATATTCTGGGATTTAATTTATTTTTCTATAATTGTGCTGCCGCATTTAGTTTTGGCTGTATTAAATTTTATTAATTAAATCTTGTCTGAATATTCTTAAAAAATTTGCCACTTTGCGCTACTAAATACTATTAGAACAAAGTAGGTTTGTAAATTAAAAGTTTATTTTTTTGTTTGTTTATTCTTTTCAACACTTTGTCATTTTTGTTATTTTTTTCTCATCATTTAGTGACGTAATGAGCTGTGTTTGTGGTGCAGGTGTGTTTAAATAATGGTGAAAAAAATGTATGCTGAAGTTTATCCAAAAAAGAAGTAAAACTCAACCAGTGTTTCCACCAAAACACAACCAAATCAATATAAATATAAGCACAATTAGTGGTTAATTAATTCCGCTGTTGCGATCGGTCTCAGAGAGGCAACCGATAGATCGGATCTTCCCCTTCCACGCTGCAAGTTGCATTGGAATACAAATTGCATAACAAAGCTTCAGCGACTTCTGGACCTGAGCCGAAGAGGAAAAGCTACGCGCGTCGAGGGACAAAATGTGAAAAAAACAGAAAAATAAAAAATAATTTGGAAAAAGCTGTCTTCAACTCCTGCCCAATTATTTAAAGGCAAAAAAAAGGCACTCTTTTTTTTTTAGCAGTGTTCCTTTAATACTACCCCTTCCAGATTTAAAGTAGTTTGTTGTATTAGCACGAATAACACTTTTTTATGTAATATATTTATATCTGTCTCTATTTATAATTTGCATGTTTGACTTTGAGGAAGGTTTTCTGGGACAGGAACTATCCTAAAACAAGGGGAAGTGAGCCTAAAATAGAAACTGCTTACATGGGTCCAGAACTGGGAAACCTGTATTTATTATTATTTATCCTTGTAAAGTACTTTAACCTCCCTGGCGGTGATCCCGAGTGTGTCTCAGGGTTAAATTTCACCGCTGAGAATGGTAACCCCAAGACACACTCGGACTGGATACATTACCTCTCCGTGCGCTCCCTCGATGAACTCTGCAGTCTCCTCCGGCGAACGCAGCGTTTTACTTCCTGGATTCCTTCTCGCGAGGAGGGAACCAGGAAGTAATGAGGTCGCGGTCGCCGGAGGAGGCAGCTGGGGACATTGAGGGAGCGCAGGGAGAGGTGATGTATCCAGCGGCATCCCGAGTGTTGTTCGGGGTTACCGCTTCCAACATAGGAATTTAACCCCGAGCTACACTTGGGATGCCGCTGGGGGGGGGCACTCGGGATGCCGCTGGGGGGGGAATAAAAAAACTGACCGCTTTCAGCAAAGAATTTTCACAATAAATAGACCGCCAGGGAGGTTAAAAGAACATTGTACTAAAAAATGTCGCTCCCTTTGTCCCCCCTAAATAATTGCGCTGATGATGCATTATTTAATTCTTGTGTTATTTTAACGTGAAAATCTTATCATGTGTCGAGCAATGCTGCTCCTCCTCTTTGGCTCATTCATTTATTCCAAAATGCAAAAGTCTCTGGAGCTTCTTACGAATATTATGTAGGTTTTATGTGTAGGCTAGTTTCTCTTCCTTCAAACGTTCCCTTAAGACATTACTTTTTGGGGAAGCCTACCACCCGACTCACTAATACATCTCATTGCCCCAACCAGTCCATCACTCTCACCTTGCAGTCCCCTCCTCCTGTTTCCAACCAGTCGATCACTCTCTTCTTGCAGTCCATCACTCTCCTCTTGCAGTCCATCACTCTCCTCTTGCAGTCCATCACTCTCCTCTTGCGGTCCATCACTCTCCTCTTGCAGTCGATCACTCTCCTCTTGCAGTCCATCACTCTCCTCTTGCAGTCCATCACTCTCCTCTTGCAGTCCATCACTCTCCTCTTGCAGTCCATCACTCTCCTCTTGCAGTCCATCACTCTCCTCTTGCAGTCCATCACTCTCCTCTTGCAGTCCATCACTCTCCTCTTGCAGTCCATCACTCCCACCTTGCAGTCCATCAATCTCACCTTGCAGTCCATCACTCAAACCTTGCAGTCCATCACTCTCAACTTGCAGTCCTTCCTCCTGTTTCCACCCCCAACCCTTCTAGATTGTAGGTTCCCACGGGAATAGGGCCCTCGTTTCCTCCTGTACTGGTTTATCAAAATCTTGTTCAGTCTGGTGCAAGATTTGGGCTGCAGGATGATGTCAGTACATCATCGATCCCTGAGCTGGTCCGTGGCAGGTGGGATATTCAAAATCCTGTCTGTTGTGTGGGCGGAAGCTTCACAAAGCTTTACCTTCCAAACAGGGCTGAAGGGGAGAACGCGCTATGCAGCCTAACCCCTCTAATAAGCTTTAAGTGATCAGGGTGCATAAAGTGTCCCTTCTAATAATTGGGTTTTTAAATATTTCAAGTGTTCGCGTCTACTTATGCTGTGACCACCATGAGATGTTTATTTCTTCTGTTTGTTTTTGTAGATAGATGCTACAGAAAGTGAACCAAAAAGTTTCATATTCATGAGTAAAGATGCGTTGACAAATCCAGAGAAGCTGTTAGTGTTGGTTCATGGCAGTGGAGTGGTGAGAGCGGGACAGTGGGCAAGAAGGTTAATAATCAACGAAGACTTGGATAGTGGAACACAAATCCCCTTTATCAATAGAGCAATGAAGGTAAGGAAAACAGAATTATGTACTGCTCGTAAACTGTATAACCTACTGTCAAACTAAAAAGGAAGTCGCATGTTCTACTCCATTGTGGAGGCGATCCTCACTTTCACAGGTCATGGGCTAACCACCCATCGTCAATCTGAATAGCATCCTTCTGGGGCATATTTATGTTGGCCCCTTTTCAGCTTCTCTTAAGGTACTTCTTTAACGGTGTCGTGCCAGTATAGAACCTTAGAAATAGTTTTTCCATTTTTTTTAAACTGCATCCCAACACAACCTGGCTCTGTGCAAATACGTTGCTGCCATCAATAGAAACACTATAAGGGTTATTCAAAGTTGTTACCATTGTTATAAACAAATGTGAATATCACCGTTGTTGCTACCATGATAAATTTTAGGTGATCTAGAGATGGAAATGGCGACATTTCTTTGACGCTCCTTCACCTACCATTGCTTGAATGGATGTCCGGATTGCCGAAGTTTATTGTGGTTGCAACATCAGTAATTGGTGAATAACCCCCAAATCTATTAGCTTATGTATGTTATAAATTACTTTTGTTAGGGCTTAGGCTGGAGTCAGACGAACGCAGTGCGAACACGCGTGCAGCCGCACTTTATTACGGCCGTAGTAGCAGCCAATGACGGCCAATATACGAAGTTCGGCCACGCAACGCAAGCGGCAAAGGAACGCATATTTTAGAGAACGAAGAACCGCTAGTACTGACGCACAGAGTGCGCTGCGTCCACATAGCGGAGTGTGTGCGTGATTATGCTGCACCATGTCCGGCCAACATCACGTCATTTGTTTTTAATAGCTCCGTCAAAAATCATGGCTGAAATTGCGCATGTATGACCGCTATCGCGTCTTCCGTGAAAAAATGTGTTCGGACGTATCTACGCACTTTTTGACGGTAGACGTGAAAAAATGCGTTCGTCTGACCCTAGCCTTAATAAGTAGGTCTCCTTTTACCAAAAAAATAAAATGAATGAATTCAGCGACTTAATCGGTTACTCACAAAGTGCCGGTGTTGATAACACCATCAAAAATCGCCTTTATTGCAGCCGCAGTGTCAAATCAAAGGAGTGACCGGAGACATTCTCAGGAAAACCCCTCCTGCCATTCTTTGGTTTTGACTTTTCTGAAATGCTGGCATCTATTAACACTGCAACACTGGCGCTGTGAAAAAAATGGGGGGGGGGGCATTAAATTACTACTAAAGCACCAATGTTTCCTTCCAAAGTCTCTTTGACTTGCCCTTTGAAGAGTATCCAATGAGTTAAAGCCCCCTTCTGCCATTACACAGGGGACCCATGCCACATGTATGTGTTTAATGCCATCCGAAGCGGCAGCCTACAATTAAGGATCTCATGTTTTGTAGAATGTTTGTCTGCTGTGTGTTATTTTGTAATAACTGCATTTATGTTTTACACTCGTGCTGCTTGACAGTAAAATTATTGCCATTTATAAATACCGTGGAATGAAACTTGATTTTTTTTTCCCCTTTGTGAATATAATTAACGCTTGATTTAATTGGAAAACTACATTAGGAAGGTCGGGACCTTGCTGCCATGTTTGCTCCTACATACATTATAATTACATATATATATTTAGCCTGTATAGGTAAAAATAGTCTCTTTTGAAATAAATCAAGTTAAGGAAAGGTATAATTTCCAGCCTGTAAATACTGTTTAAGCTAGTGAAGAATCCTAATTAATTTTGTCTTAATGCGTTTCAACAAAAGGTCTGAGTGCCATTTTTCTGGACTTGGATCCGTACATCATAACAGTGTATTGTCATCCGCAATGTTAATTGCCTATGCAAAATCTCTGCTTCTTTCATAAGTAAAATATAAAAATATATATAAAGCCAAGGGATGCTAATGGGGGGGGGGATTCCAAGAGGTTAAAAGCTTATTTTTACAGAACTGACAGGCTTTGTAAGCCCACACCAGCCCCCATACCAGAATAGGAAAACAATAGGGTTGACAGCTCTAGTGTTCGTCGCGAGGCTGTTAACGACAGCTTATCCCTTTATGATTTTGACTTTTGACAGTAGACATGCCAAGTTGTTGCATCATGGCAGATGTATCATTACCTTGTGGCCTTGTCATGACAGAACAGGCAAAAAAAATATAGAAAAAAAGCCCTCTTGCCGTTCTGAAAATCCAATTACTCATTTTGAATTGTAAGCTCTTCTTCTTATGACAAATATGAAAAAAAGAATCCGTTCTTGTGCAGGAGACATGTTTGGGTTCCAGCCTACCCCCTCTCCCACCCTCATGGTTCTACTTTCCAGGAGTCCACCAGGGAATATTTTGAAATGCATTCATATATATGAAACGGTGAGGAAGCGAACGACTGCTGAAGAGGTCATGGATTTTTGCGGAGAGAGCACAGAGCAATCTCTAAATAAATCCAGCACACCTTATCTAACATTTATGTGGATCTATCCTTGTAATATCTACTTCAAATGCATGTCTTCAAAAATGAAACGTCTATGAATAATTAAACTTGTCTCGGGCCCCCCAAAAAAGTTTTCTGCCGAGGTAAAACGTCTTAACGTCTCTCTATTACAAGCATCTGATGTTCCATTCAGTGTGCTGCATGCCTAGCCGCGGCTCTGGGGACCTCCTGGAGAAGGAGGTGTGGATTTCTGAAAGTATGTCAAAAGCCGTGGGCTTTGTGTCTGACCAGAATATCAATACATCTTAAGATACATTTAAATGCGGAGGAAAAGTTCTGTTCCGTCTCTCTGTTAATGATTTTATTTATTCTCAAAAGTTATTTCAGTAAATCCTCAGTACAGTTTTAAGGGACTTTTTAGTGTTTTTTGATCTTTCAGCATATTAAAAACCAGTATTTTACTAATTTTCTTCAACCATTTCCTTCCTTTTAGAAAGATATTTGTACTTGAATTAGGTTTTCCATGGCCTTCTCTCTTGTGACCTACATGCATGTGCTTTACTTTCTAGCCAAATCCCATGCATTGACCTCTGTTGGTGCCAGGCACTGCCATGTGACTGGCTGGTAAGTAGTGTAACGCATTTGGTAAGGATGAAGTCTTCAGAGTCTTATTTTAAATATAGGTTTTAATTGGAACATGCCAGCTGTCTGCTAAGGTGTAAGGATAAGATTCGACCCAATACCCTGTCCCTCCACGTTTGGGTCTGGTAGTTGCCAGACTAACTCACTGCTCGCCCTAGTCCAGTCGGCTTATATCGTCTCCATAGCATAGTCCCCACAACCATCAGCCAGACAATAGACAAGGCCTATATAATGAGCCAGTAGCTGTCCTGGCTCCAAACCATGTGAGTTATACACATTTTGATTATATCTTTGGCAACGGTTCAGTGAGCACTATATATTTTCTCTCTTTATTTTCTGCTTTATCACAATATTGAGGAGGATACGAGGGGGGGATTCATCCCAAAATTGAAGCCCACTGCTCTACGAATGAGCCTGCAGATATTGTGGCTCATATAAATGTGAGTCGGACATACATTATTATAGCATTTAATATGGTTATCTACATATTACACTATTGGTTGTGTATATGTTTTCTTTTTCATGTATGGAGGAACATCCTTTAGAGACCAGCATATAATTGTATACGGTGATTATTTATAACCTTTTGCCTGTACACTGCCTGAGCACTTGGTGTTATAAGGTGCGGCTCTATCACAACACACCTCACAGCGCTGTACCTAATTTGTATTGAACCTTTTCGTTATTATTTTTGGTGGAGTACTTTAGGTCTTCACATGGGAAATAGCTGCATGTGATGGGTGGAGTGTCCCTTCCTCCCTCTTTTTAAATTGCACAGTGCGCCAAATTTCCTATACTTTTTTGGTAATTTTAGTGTGTGGAAGTGTGGAGGCCAGCCTTTTGCCAAGTCACTGAATTTCTCTCAAGACTCTTACTTCAAAAAAGAAGTGACTTGTACCAAGCAGTTCATTAGGTATGTGAACGAGAAATCTATAAAAAGTTGGGAGCATCCTTCACATAGGTAAAATATAAACTACTGGAATAGCTTCTTAAAGTATTATTTTTATAAGTTTATTTTGCATCAATTTATTCCAGAGCGCGGTGAAGGAGTTAAAATAAACAGGGGCAAGGCATCGCTGGGCGGCATGATGTACAGAGGGTCCTGCTCCATAATGAGTTTACTTTCTGACGGCTGTATTGCTAACATGTGTACTCCCTCCGAGGGCCATATTCCAACCTTAACCAAGCTGTTGTAAATTTACCAACTCCATAAACTATGGGTCAGACCAAAACCTGGACGGAAAGCACAGCACTCGAGCTGAGCTTGCATCTCAGATGTTGCACCAGGTTACTGTACATTAGCATCTCCTATACTTTGTATGAGAGAGAATAATGTTGTCCCAGCAGCTGGAGAATGAGCTATTCCAACCTGCTTGCTCCGTCCCAGGTTGGAATTAACGTTTCTCAGACCCTGGTGTTATGTGATTGCTCTTCAGCACAATCACATAGCACACAAAACTAAAGCCACCCAAAAATCCCATACTCCCCTCAGATCCTTTGCTGTGCATTCTGCCGCTTCAGAACAAATAGTTCCCAGTGTTCCTCTGCTGCCCGGCCCGATCTCATTCGTGCAAGCTCTCTTCCGTCTCCACTGAGTCCTATGGACTCCTGGAGCAGGTAACATCAGCGGTGCTCAGCTCACCTGGGGTTACCTCCCTGCAGCTCGGCAGTATTATGACTCAAGCTGCTGGCAAAGCGGCTGGGTTGTAATACGGACAGTAAAGGTGAGACGCAAATGGAAAACGGCAAACGCTTTCCATTTGCATCTTGCCTTTAACATCCAGGTTGTGATCTGGCCCTATAAAGGCTCTGGTGTGTTTACAACAGCTCTGATTAAGTTGGCAGCAGGGTCGGAATAGGGCCCTGGTTCTTTACACTGAACTATTTATAAAATGGCATTTAGCTTCAAAATCATATTTTATCTTCCTTTATAGGTAAGCCACAAGACACAAATCTATTTAGTATTTTTTTTCATCTTGCAATGCTGACCATGTAGTTCAAAACCTCTTTTAATTTCCACAATAAGATATTCCACATCCCATTTTATATGATATTTTGTGAGAGTTTGAGTTCTTATTGTGTCGCCATCCAGAGGTTTCAGAATTAAGTCTTGAGAAGCCGTGTGTATAAAGCCACTGGAAAATGGTAGCACGACTCTGGTCTGCGCAATTCTCCTGATATTCATTTCCTGAGATCACACGCACCCTCACACACCCACTTTTCCAAATATTTCCAGATTTGGGAATCTGACGTCTGATCATAAGATCGCAACAGGAGAGCTGCGATCCACTACCTGCCGCAGCTACCGGTTGGGCTGGGAGCGCTGTGTAGGTTTACTCCGCGGTCATGATGCCCAGAGTGAGCATGACTCCAAGCAGGATGTCACATACCGGGACTGTCCAGAGGCTCCCAGCATATGCTGCGGTCTGCTGCAGTGCTCATGAGCTGGGTTCTGGAGCGTCCTTAATCCGGAGTTCCTAAAATCCAGAAGGCTCTGAAAATTTTGGATTCTTCTGGATTTTAGAATTCTGAAAATGTGCTTAAACTGTATGTATTGTTGACAGCTCTGTCATATTTGAAGCATTAATGCATTGCAGATGGTAATCTATACTCTCTGTTCAGTGGCTGCCTAATTAGATGTCTCGTACCAGAGCACACAATATACTGTAATGATGTAAGTTTGATCATAATGTATGGCTAGTGACGGCTCTGAATTGTTCCCTCAACAGTAACAGCTCAAGGCGACCACTTGGGAATCCAGATCTCAAACTATCCTTGAGCTGCCATTTTACATTTATCAAAATTGGAGGCTGTCGGTTTAATTAAAATAAAATGTGCTGCACTGATAGGTTTGCTACATGGGAATCTTAAAGGAACACATACATAAAAATAGAGTTCCCTTTGTTTGCCCTAAAATAATTGGGCAGAGGCTGCTGGCAGCCTGTGCCCAATTATTCTCCACGTTTTTAGTCGTTTTTTGTTTGTTTGTTTGTTTGTTTTGGGGGAGTAGCGGATTTTGCTTGCTTTTTCTTCTTTGCCATGTGCCGCTCCTCTTCTTCAGGTCAGCAACTCCTGAATCCAGAAGTCCCTGAAGCTTTTCTGCGCAATTTTCACTTTTATTGTCCATCAATACGGGGATTACGCACTTTGTGTACGCAAGTCCCGTAGCGCCGGCGCAGAACCGCGATTGGTCTCAGAGAGGGTGACGTCATCACATTCTCTGCGTGCCGACGTCACTAGTGACTGATCTGGTGACAGGCAGCTGGGAAATTCAAAAATTCCGGGTGCAGGTGACACTGGATGTGGTGGAGGAATCTTCTTCACTTCACCCTGTGATTTCACCAGATCAGGGAAGCTGGGAGGTGGAGGGAGACGGGGTCACTTTTGTCACCGTAGTGTGTGGGATGTAGCTATATGGATGTTGCTTTGCTCAAGTGTAAGGATTTGTGTTTATTTTATCCATTTTTGAGTCATTCCTTACAGGAACATTTTTCCCAAAAGAAGAGCGTTTGGGAATTCTCCCCGTTTTATTTGTGAGAATATGCTTTGGCGTCTATGAACATTTTGCTGATATGTGCTATGCGAAGATCAGCAGTGTATGACATCACAATGAAGAATGTCTAATGCACACCTGCCAACACGTTTAGCAGCCCGTGCCAGCATTATACCATCCAAAGAAGTCCTTAGCAGGGTTATTCAGAGAGCATGAAAAGCAGGAGAATGACTGGAGAATGAAAAATTCTAGGTCAAAATAGCCGATTTGGAAAGTGAGATGAAAGGGAGAATTTTTCTGGTTTGACTATTTTTCATTCTCCAGTCATTCTCCAGTCATTCTCCTGCTTTTCACGCTCTCTGAATAACCCTGTATGTTTTAATAATAACCTTTCCAAATAGTACCACTTTTTATCATGGAATAAACCCAGTACTATTCCTGAGCTTTCTATATTATGGAAAGATATGTGAGAACATGTAAAGGTTATTTGGTGCTTGTTTGGCATATGCCTGCTTCACCAGTATGTCTAAAGAGAGGGTGTCACGTATTCCTTTGATCTCTACACTCAGACACTGCCGGTCTTTAGAATAGCCAGATTGCTAAACACAGGACAGATACACAGAATAAACAAAGTCCGAATAAGCTGAAGAAGGAACCAGAGCAGATAATCAGACAAAGCCAGGGGTCACAGCCAGGGGTCAAAACCAGAGCAGATAATCAAAGCCAGGAGTCAAAACCAGAGCGAATAATCAGACAGAGCCAAGAGACTGTGCACAATATAACTAGGAGAGCAAGGATTAAGAGCAGAGAGTGGTCAGAGACTAAACCAGAGTCAATACACAGCAAATAGGAACGAATGAACAAGAATCCCACTGAACGGGAAAGAACCAGGACCAGGCAGTGAGCATATCTCACTTCTTGGTTTTTGAATGCGGCGGGCGTCTCATCATCAAGTCGCACCTCGCCTGCGTCAATGACCCATGGACGTGATTGGCAGCTTCTTCACTCGGCGGCTGGCCAGCGAGCAGTGAGGACGGCACTGCCGACTATCGTGACATAAGAGGGGGAGCCATGGGTTCATAACATCAGTGTGTGTTTACGGGGAGCCTAAGCACAGGCTTCTGTAATCCTTTTCTTGTCCACACGGC
This sequence comes from Leptobrachium leishanense, assembly GCA_009667805.1. NCBI lineage: Eukaryota > Metazoa > Chordata > Amphibia > Anura > Megophryidae > Leptobrachium > Leptobrachium leishanense. The sequence continues at coordinate 94,563,266 of CM019063.1, read as the reverse complement.
CAAATTATATTCTGTTTTATTATCGGAGCTCTCCTTGGCTAAAAAAAATCTGAAATGATATAACCTTGATAATGGCTCAGTAAGAGACAAAACGCAGGTTGTTTGTTTTTAACCATGTTACAATAAATTTGTGTTTTTTATATTTTTTGTTATACCCTCAAGTGCATCTACCATAGTTTTTTATAGGATATCTGGGACAGTTCACTGAGAAATACATTTATTTTGCATAAGGCTGCTGCAAGGAGAGTGCAGATTAATGGTTTTGTGTTTTTTCTTGTATGAATATGTATATTTTAAACCAAATGTGTTTTATTAGTTGTGTGCGTCTTTGTAGGCAATGGAATAGATCATAGTTTTTACCCAATCATTTTCCTTCTCGCAAGAAGGGAACCAGGAAGCATGACGTCGCAATCAACCAGAGGAGAATGCGACTGTGGGGGACAGCGAGGGAGCGCAGGGACAGGTGGGGCCCTATTACATTCTTTGCGCACAATTTTGCGAGTGCGTAAAAACGCATTAACGCGAGGGGGAAAAACTGTATTACGACGTTCGCGCACAAAATGAGCGATAACGTCTAAGGCTAGGGTCAGACTGAGGCAGTGCGAACGCGCGTTCTGGCGCACTTAATCACGGCCGCACTAGCAGCAGATGCCGGGCAATGACGGCCAATATACGAAGTACGGTCGCACAAAAGTCCGGCTGCGCAACGCAAGTGGAAAATGAACGCATTTTTTCGAGAACGTTAAACCGCTGGTACTGACGTACAGAGTGCGCTGCGGCCGCTAGCGGCGTGTGCGTGATTAGGAGATGTCAGACGCTGCTAGTGTGCGCCTACATAACGTTCAAACTTTTCACCCCATCGTCATGAAATACGTCCAGAATTGCGCATCGTCTGACCACTTAAGCGTATTCCGTGAAAAAATGCGTGCGCACGCATCGACGTACATTTTGACGGTGGCCGCAGAAAATGCGCTCATCTGTCCCTAGCCTTACTCGAGTGACCCGGCGCGAACCCTGCGCAAGCGCAAGTTCGTGCGCGCATCCCATACTTAACATTGTGAGTGCAAATGCGTTCGGTGGCTGGTACGCGCATCATATTACAATCTAGCGCAAATTTTAACGGACAACGTTTGCGTGCATAATTTTAACGTCTTTTAAAAGCTGGTGTTAATGGCAAATCTGAACGTCCTGGCCGAAACCAAATACACCAGCGCAAAAAAAAACCACAGCACCGTATAGTTACACATTCTACACATACCCAAACAATAAAATGGAGAAGTTGTGCATGTTTTTATTATTGCTGCAGCATATATGCTCAGATTGATTTTGACAAAAACTTAACGGGAGACAATTGTGGTTCGTAATTCTTATTGGCTGAATTGCGTGAAAAAACAGTCTGCCCACCGATTTCTGCGCGTAACGTTAATGCGCTCGGATGGTAATACTAGCGTTAATTTACGCACGATAACGTTTAGCGCTGCGCACAAAAGAATTGCGCTGCGTGAGCGTTTTTGCGCAAGGAATGTAATAGAGTCCGTAATGTATCAAGCCCCGAGTGTGGCTCAGGGTTACCGCTTTCAGCATTGAAAGTTAACCCCGAGCCACACTAATACCGCTACGGGGCTGAAATAATTGTAATGATTCTGCCATAGAAAATATGTCAGAATTGTAACGCCAGGGAGGTTAATTTAGTTTATATTTTGCATATTCAATAGGTTGTCCCACCCAGTATCACTGCAGGGGTCGTTTACTGATCTGCCTGGCATGTTAGAAACATAGAAAAATGTCGGCAGATAAGAACCTTTCGGCCCATCTAGTCTGCCCAATTACATGATACTTTACCTGGATTTATCTTTTGTTTAGGATAGCCTTATGCCTATCCCATGCCTGCTTAAATACAATTACTGTTTTGGCCTCTACCACTTCTACTGGAAGACTGTTCCATGTAACCATCACCCTCTCAGTAAAATAATGCTTCCTGATGATGTTGGGCAATTAACGACAAAAAAGCAAACTCTAAGCACTCAGTAGCTCAGAAGAGATTTCAGTGCATCACGGTCTGTGCTGTTGCTGATCGTGAAAGCACTGCGTCATGGCATAGGCTGTCATGAGGTCCTAAAATGAAAAATATTCATGTATTAAGTAAATTTCTATAATAAATTAATGACATTCACCCATCTCTCATCTTCACAGCCTTAGGGTCCAGTAATCCTCACTGTGCATGATCACCCGTGTGGGTCCTATTATTTGTCACCCCATGAGATTGACTGGTTTCCAGTCCATAGCATCTTGATGATAAGCAAACCCTTAAACGCTCACGGACGGTGGAGATGCCGGGGGCTGTAACGGACATCATTCTTAACAAGGCTCGCTTATTGTCAATAGAGGTGTCGTGATGTTGCACTCATTTAAAACCTGTGCTACAGTTTCTCCAGTGACCCTGTACAATTTAAATGCATTATTTTGTACATTTTTTTTCTTATTTCTGTCTTTTTTTAAATGTAATAATTACCGGTTACGCGGAGTCCTTAATGTGCAGCAGGGGCACCTTTTTGGAGGCTTTCAAAAATGTTTGCATCCTCTGAAACAAACTTTAAACAGGGCTCATCTTTAAACAAAGAAATTAACAAATTACGAACATCAAATATTCACCAGTAAGGTATGTAAGGTCATTAGCAGCCGCGGGCGCTTTCTCTCCCTCAGGGACGTGCTTGTTTGGTTTCTCTCACTTACTGCCCGTGGCACTGGATGGTGAAATTCAGACATGTTCTTCCCCTTCGAGGAATCTCCAGGGCAGTAGATAAGTTTTTAAAATTAATAAATGGTGTTGAATTTTCATTATCGCCCATCCAGCGCAATTTCCTCCATGTTCCACTTGTATAATAAGATGCGTTTTGCTGAGGAGCTCGTTCTGGAGAGCTTGCAGCAAAATTCCTTTATTGTCAAGGATCGCTTCTTATTACAGCTGTTGTTCAACAGTTTGCCCTTTTTTTTGTTATTTAGGGTATTTTTAACAAAACTCTGTAAACAATATGTATTTTCTTTGTGTATTGTGCGACTTTCATTTTTTTTAAAATTCAAATTCTTTTATTGTAAAGCTGCGTCAACAATATAACATATAGCATAACATAATGGCTGCGCAGGGCCATAATGAAAACAGCAAGAAAACGGCATTATAGAAGTCGTCGAAGAAAACCTCAAACCCACCCAAGGCAGCCAGCTCAAATGGGAAACGGGGGGGAGGGGGGACAAGAAGGTACAGAAACACATCGGGAGGACTGATCCAGAATAAGAAAAAGAGCGACGGAGTTCGACAAGGGGGGCACCAGGGAAACCGGGTAAATGGAGGTAGGTGAGGATGGTGAGGGACTGCCGAGTAGGTTGTGATATTCCCGGCTCGCCCCGGTATCTTAATAGGAACCGAGGGCCATGGAAGGGGCCATAAGGCCGGGAGACTTGGGGTCAAGGGGACGGGCAGAGCCTAGGTATTCATCCTAGCGGCTCACCCAGGTTACTTCCCAATGTCCCACACCAAAAATATAAAGAAGGGGGATCCTGGTGCTCCGACGGACGAATAACAGGAAGTCCTAAAAGACATCAGGCAGTACCATAAGGTCATTCAGGAGTACAGAAAAGGAGGGGGGGTAGGGGACAGCAAAAAAGTTGGCATGAAAGTTAGCAAAATGACAAAGTTGTCCTCAAAAAATGTCACAGCAAGGGTGGTGGGGTGACATCAACCCCAAAAATATCATCACAGCAATCATTGAGAGTGGCCCTCAACCTCTGATTAAGATGTCTATGGGCCTGGAGCTGAATATTTTGGTGTTTTTTTTTTAATTTAGTGGAATTAAAACATATTTTAGATTATTTAATAGTGCAGATAGGGGTATATCTAACCAGGCAGATACTGTGTGAGTAAATGTCCATTCAGATGTCAATCATTTACAGCGTGTAAAATTATTTTTTCCGATTTTGTCATCCAAACCTTTGTGTTTATTCTATAGGAAATGCTTGTTAAAAAAAATGTGAAATGGGAACCTGTTACTGCAGAAAATATACGATTTTAACAAAAAAATAAAATATTTTCCTTCTGTTTTGGAGGGTGGTGTTTTATGAATAATATGACTATGTATAAAACACTGACGTTGCTCCCAGCGTGGGAAATTAAGAGGTGATTAATGGCAGTGGTATTGCTCATTTTATACGTGACAAATGGACAATGCCATTGCTTTGGAACTAAAAATAAATGGCACCTCACTTGACCTTGTTAGATGTAAAGTCCCCACAGTGCTCTTTGCTGCTGTGCGGCAGCTTAGGTTTTTGATGTAACAATTTGTAAAACAACAGATTGCGCCATCACCTCCACACTTGTTGGTGACATGACAAATGTTATGGTGAGTTAGTGCAGCATCATTGTTCACTTTATAATTGAAAAGTGAAAAATATTGCTGTGGTAGAGAGAAAAAATAAAGAAATATTTGTTATTTTATTTTTAATGTTACATAAAACCTGGTCATGTCTGGTATCATTGGAAAGGTCATGCTTAGGCCTGTAGCTGCTACGGATTTGGAGAAACCAGTCCAAATGCCCATCAATACAGACATAGTTATCCTTTCTCTGGGCCTATTCTGGTGCATGGGCCTGGAGCTGCTGCTCTATCAGCCCCTATGTTAATCCGGCCCTGCCTCAACCAGGAGTACACGTGATTGTTGGAGACATGAGGGGCCTCAACCAGTGTCCAAGAACACGGGGGGAAACAAAGCCCCGTTGTATCAAAAGAGAGGCCTATCAGGGACCAGGGCAGGCTATCTGGAGGAGTCCCCGCAGCTGGAGCAAAGTTGTGGTCAGAGGGCAGGACAGGCAGCTCCTTCGCATCTCCAGTGGCAGCAGAGCTGTCTCCACTCTTCGTGGGGGGGGGGGGGAACCCGTCGGTGGCCTCCAGGATTCCCCAGCACTACCATTGTGCGACATTATAATTCCTTTTTTACTGTTTAAAATGTTTTTTAAAAAAATTATTCCCATGTTCAGTAACGTGAGGATTTTTTTATGTGCCTTTCTGGTTTTCTTAATTTATTTTCAAAAGCATGTTTTTCACAGAAGGAATGCGGGAATAATCTAAACTGTAATGTACCGGCTGGATGGAGTAGAGGTAACATCACTGCTCTATAACCGTGGAGAAGGGAAAATTCTAGGTCTAAATAGCCGATTTGGAAAGTGAGATAAATAGGATAATTTTTCTGGTTTGGCTATTTTGACCTACAATTTTCCATTCTCCAGTCGTTCTCCTGGTTTTCACCTCTCTCTAAATAACCCTGCCAGGTTTGAATCCCGGCCAGATCACCTCTCCAGTAAGTGTCCTTGGACAAGACCCCTAACTGTACATACTCGCCACCCAGGACATACTTGAAAACAAGATCAATCTCAATCCTTCCTGGTAAAATACTTTATAATTTTTTTTTTAACAATATTCAGTGATTACCAAGTTTAAAAAAACTTGGTAAAGCAAGAGGTCAGACTTAAAAATAGGTTTAGGTACTTAAGGAAGGTCACTAGATTTATAGCATGCCGGCTGTGTGGAGTAGAGGTAACATCACTGTTCTGCATGGAGAGAGCCTGTGGAGACATGGGCTCGATCCCGGCAAGAGCACCTCTCCAGTAAGTGTCCTTGGCAAGACACCTAACGGTACATACTCGCCACCCAGGACATACTTGAAAACGAGAGAAATCTCAATGTATCCTTCCTGGTAAAATCCTTTCTCAAAAAAAAAAAAAAATTTAAGGGAGGTCTGGAGAAGACGCAACCTTTTCCTCTGAGAGGATGTTTGGTTATATACAGAGTTCCTTATGTATTCAGTGTTGATTCTTTTCTTTTTTTTATTGGTTTTCAAAACCAAAGAGGAAACAGCACGGTATGGGGGGGGGGAGTGTTTAGAAGTGCAATGCATTGCCACAGAACATAGTGATCAACAACAAAAATGAAGAACACACCATTGAATGATGGAATTTTGTCATCAACAATAATTTAGGCTTTGCCCTCTGTTGCAAAATTTTCTTTATATATTAATCACCGTACAAGCCCTATTCCATTTTGGACAGTATTGGGGAGCCAGAAAGATGTAAAATCTTCACAAGCTATGTTATGTCTTTGTGCCTCCCTAACACCAGCTTAAAGGGATACTTTAATGACCCCCCCCCTCCTTTTTATGCCTCTAAATAATCGCGCAGATGCTTCGGATAGGATAGTTCCAGTTATTTTCTCCCTGAGCACTGGACAGCTCCTCCCAGAAATGCAGAGGGTCCTGCAACTTTTCATTGCAACTTTTGCACCTATGCAACTTTCTTTGCTTGAAGGTTGCGTACTTTTGCATGCATGTTTTGTAGCGCCTGCACAGTATGATGGACCAGTGATATCAGCACAGCATCGGTGACAGAGATGGAAAATTCAAAATCCCACTGCCTGGTAATGCATATGTGGATAGAGGAAACTCCTCCACTTCACAAGGTGATTTCTGCTAAATGTGGGGGGAGAGACTCCACACAGCCTGACCACTTTAAAAAGCTGATGTGGTCAGGGTGTGTCTCTTTATATGTTCCGGCCTGCAGAAGAATACAGCCATGCGTCGCTGCTGCCATTCTGTGCTTGAGATTATTTCGTTGTTGTTCTTTGCCTCCCACTGTATTCATGATTCCTATGTTGTGCATTAGAAGCAGAGCTGTACAGTTAGCTGTGGTAGAAGTTGAGCTGCAACAGGCCTCCTCTTGACTTGAACAAGCAGTGGAGCTGCTAGCATTTGAGTGGAGCCATTCCAGTTAACGGCTCATTCGTAAATGTTAGTTTTTCCACTGAAATCAGGCCCTGTATTTCCAAGAATACTAAAAATGCTAAGCGGTCCTGGTATGCAGCTTGCATGTTTCCGTCAAGGCAAAATATTAACGTTTGTATGTGAAATATGTATTATGGGATATACAGGGTGTCCATAAAGTCTCTTTACAATTGCAAAAAATTATTACAAAGGCAAATGAAATGACAGATAAGTGAAATTATTACAAAATGAGCCGCATATATTTAAGGTTTTGTTGCCTCATTTAATACACCTCTATATGGGCACCATTAGTTGCAGGAAGCACATCAAGACGGTACTCGATTTCTTGCCATGTTCGCTGTAGCATACCCTCATCAATGGTGGCAATGGCATTTGGAATTGTTGTTTGAGACTTTATGAACACCCTGTATATAATGTCCTGTATCCCATGCTACACCAAAATTAAAACAATACTATTTCTGGTGGAAACAAAGTGGATCTAATCCTACACATGAAATCTGCACTGTTCATGTTTTTTTTTCTCATTATTCCTGGAGTTTCCATCATTTATTATGGTAAGCATTAATCAGCATTGTTTAGGAAGCCGGATCCTCCTTTGAGCCACAAAGCTGTTTAGAATACGAATTCCTCACATGTGATCTCTGTTATGGTACAGAAAATGGAATTTCTTAATGCTGGCAACATCTACTAATGTGGTTACATTTAAATTCTTTTCTACTGCAGTCAGAAACCCAAACATTAAGTGTGTCTGATCAAGTGAGCATGTCTAACTTATTAATTATGTGGATGACTGTGGGCAATCCCAGGCATTTCTTTTGGCCTTTTAGCAAGCCTTCTGTTCACTGCCAAGCTTTCGCTTCCAAGTAATGCCAGTTAGAGCGCGCGCCACTGGGATACCTGCAGCTAAAGAATCTGCTGATGTCTTCATGAGCCCACAAACACCCGCTACATACAGGGCAGCTCTGAAGACTGCCAAGACAAGGAAATGCACCCAGCATGTCAGCACTTGGCCCATGCCAGGGTACGAGCATCACTTCATTAGAAAAAGACAGGGCAAGTCAGGAGAGCCCTTGTTTGGTGCTTTCTGTAGTTTTAGAGGCGGGTGGGATACACGTGCAAGCAATGGTTGTAATTATGCATAAATATATTATTTTCTCTTCACCCTTAAGACAACATCCTGGTTTTTTGCTTTTTTTTGTTGGTTTTTATTTTATTTTTTATTGCAGAGGTGGAGAAGCCCGTCACTTTCAAAGCAGGCCAAACCAACAATTAAATCCCCTTGTCTCTAGATAGCACACAGAAGCCCACATTGCTATATATGCTTAGACCTCTGGAATTTCTTCTCTTCAATAATTGCCTTTAATCTCAATTTCCTCGTATAGAAACGCTTAACTCTTGCAGCGATTCTGGGGACGTTTACATGTGGTAAGACTAGATGACATTTCTGCAGGAGAAAACAAAAAAAGATACATCGGTAGTCGTTAGGACCCATATGGTTAAGCAGGCTCTTTTTTTAATCTAGTAGACCAATTATTTGTAGCAGGATGAGGTTCCCTGCCACGTTTTATTGTGTAGCTGTTACAGATAGTTCTATGTGTCGTAAACTCTACTTAAGAACAGAAGCGTTAATGGCAACTTCTGCTAAACATACTGTTTTGTGATGTTCCCATCTTCCAATCCGCTTACATCTTGTGAGGAACTCTGGTCTACATCAGGATTACAACCTTGAAGAATTCAGGAATTGGAAACAACACATAATAGACAATTTTACTCCTGAAGCACTGTATGGCCCCTTGCAGCATGAGTAAATGTGTGACAGCAAGCAGGCCCCCTCTTCCTCTCAAAAAATATAAAGGATGAGAAAAAAAGAGAATGTATCAAGTGAAGAGTATGTCTGCATTGTAGTGTTAGAAAATTGAATTCTTTAGATATATCACAATGATGAGTATACATCGGCAGAGGCTAACTAGAAAACTCAGCCTCCCACACAAAAACATTTTGCCCCTCCCCCACACAAACAATTTTGCCCCCCTTCACCACTCACTGGACCCCTTCACATCAATAAAATTCACAGTAATGTGCGGCGTGTACGAGCATATCAGAGACAAAAAACTCAGTAATGTGCGGCGTGTATGAGCATATCACAGAGCTGCACAGTGATAAAACTCACAGTAATGTGCAGTGTGTATGAGTGTATCACAGATCACCACAGCAAAAAAACTCACAGCAATGTGCCGTTTTTGGAGAAAAAAAAATGCAATACAATTTATTTTTGTAGATTACCTGGCCTTTCCAATGACATCAAAATGGGACTCCTATGTTATATGGTTCAAGAGATACGGGGATCCAAAGGACCCCAGCATCTCTTGTTTGGGATTCTTCTTTATGTTGTCATTGCGCACATGCTCGCGATGCTTGCGGCCCACGGGGCAGCACCAGAGTTGAAGCCCCTGTGTAGGGTTGAAGCCCCAGATCAACGCCAGATAGGGGCAACGCTTTGGTCCACCCCTGCTTGCGGCGCCCTCCCCCACCTGACAGGCGCTCGGGTGCAAGTGCCCCGATGGTCCATTGTGGGCCCCCCGGACTCGAGGGCGTGGGTGTCATGGCAACCCCTGTAGTTCCGCCCCTGCACATTAGTATAATTAGTTGCAGAGCGCTGTAAGCTTTTGAGTTGGATTTGGGGGTGTCATCATCACACATCATCCCCATAAATAATGTCTGGCACCACCAATATTTGTTGAATAATCTTTTGTTTAACCTCAAGGTTTATCAGGTTTTATTTTTGTACAGAGGACTAACATTTTTTTGGAAACTGTTTGAAGCTAGCTTATCAATATAAAATCCGAATGACAGAACAGGTTTAAACCATATTATAAAACATTGATAAGAACAAGGGCCAGGCAATTATGGGATAGGTTTCTCTAATATGTGGAGAGAGAGAATTTAAACTAGTTATCGAATGATTGCAAAAGATCCTTTTTTTTTCTTTTCAATAGCTGATTCAAAAAAAAAAATTTCACCTGGGAAAGATGCTGCTGGTCTGACAAAATTATTATTTTTGGCAGCACCATAATTATTGGTGGCCTTTTTTTTTTTTAAGACGTTTCTCAGAAAAGTCCTATGTGTAAAAAAGATTCAGTCTAATTCCCTCTATTTTCCTGCCTTTATAATAATTTATAAATGGCGTTGGCACTTCATATTTTTTTTTTGAAAATTGCTATACCAATAATTTGGAATTGAATTGCTAAAGCCCACATTTCATTTGAAAAGTTCAAGAGCTGGTATTCAATCCAAGTTTTTTTATGGGAATCCTAAATGCCAATAAATCTATATTTGGTTCTTCTGAACCGAAAACCATCTGGAAAAGGTGTAATTTATGGCCATTGGGCTGAAATAAATCGAGCCCACAGTTGGGGACTTAGCTCTTATAGTTTGTGCTTTATCAATGTTAAGAAATAGCTTATTTTTAGATATCCCATATATAACCTCAAACATTTGAATGATGTAGTGTGGGAAAAGTATAAATTATGTGCTATAAATTATATGAAATATGAATAAATATGTAAATTTTTGGGGTGTGGAGCTGACTACAGACTGGAGCGGACACACCCCGCTGTGCTCTCTAGCCGACTTCTTATATTTACCCAGTTTTGGCATTCCCAAAAAATCAAAGAGTTGGGGAGTGAGTGTCACGCCGGGTTGCGGACTCTCCTGCCTGTGTGGGTGCCTGTTTTGACTCTCGGGCCTCTGACTGCGACCTCCCTTGGCGGTCATCTTTGCGGCCTGCTCCGACGCCTCAGACTTCCTGGCTTTGTCTCCGGGGAGCTGCTTTCTACAGGGCGATGTGCTCCACGTACTGTGCTGTCGAGCTCTTGGTTGACTCCACCACCAGCATCTCGCCCTTCCGGTTATCCTACCTCTCCGCGCTGGTGGCTAACTCCGACTTACTGCCGCTCACGAGGGGGATCCTGGCAGAGCTGATGGAGTTCCAAGAGATGTGGTTTCTGGTCAGGCGGGAGGCTGGATGGAGCTGCGGAGTGACACCGGTATTGTTGAACATTGTTGGGCCTGAGGCAGAGGCCTGGCCGAATTTGCTGTGGATGCTCTTTTCTGTCCCGGAGGTCTTACCTGGGTCTGCAGTCATTGACTGGTCTGTTGGCTGCTGTGGCTCAGTTCTCTACCCTCTCTCGCGGCACCGGAGCTGTATGACACCTGCAGGCTGATCCCAGTCACTGTGCAGAATGGAGACTGCTCGGCTCCCGCTACTGTTCTGGCTCCACTGTGTGGCTTGTCCCATGGATGGGATTATCCTCCCGCGGAGATGGCCTACTCGTATGGCCTGTCACTTGTCCCACTGCGCCTCCCACTTGCTGTGTTGGGGGCCCAATTGTCCCTATACTCTTAGATACTGGCTGAGACCACCCCATCCCTATTTCCATAGGTCCTTCTCTGGGATCGGCAAGTGTGCTGGTTTGAGGCTGATTATTTCCCCCCTCTTCTCTTTTGCCACATTTATCCCCTTACGTGTGTATCCCATACTATGCTGCAGACTCTATTTTTGTTTTTGGGACTTTTTATTGTGAATTGACGGAGGTTGGCTTCATGCTGGATTGCTGGGGTTCCAGGCCCGCACCTTCCCCCCCCCTTTTTTCATGTGGGAATGTGGGCTGTACCAGGTGAGCTGGTTTTTTTGTGTGCCTGTTTTCAGCTGGCCCTGCGCGGCCTGCTTTCTTTTGTTTTCTCACTATCTAATGTACCGCTGACTTGTTTTCAAAATAAAGGTTATAAATTAAAAAAATATATATTCTTTTTTTTTTTAAAATTCACATGTCACTGTCTGACATAACACTAGTGATTGTGTTTTTGAGTCTTGCGAATTTGGTGGAAAAAGAGATACAATTTGTGTGGGTTCTGCAATAAAACATGACTTCAAATGTCATTAACATGATCTGCAAAAAAATGAGCTCCACAGGGATTAATAAGCAATTATGCAATCTAAATTATCAGGGATATGATGAATAAAATTTATCATTGCTTGTATTATTTGCTATAATAAATTAATAGTTTAATAGTGCTGCTTGCAAACCAAATTGGCAGGTAAATGTCAAAATGTACAATGTGTCTTGAGATTGTCCCTGCTAAAATAGGTCATTTGGCAATCTTGATAATTGTAACTTTGTTTATAGTAGTTGAAGAAATGTAGTGGAGGTGCAATATGTGACCCAGAACTTTATTTTAGGATTACATATACAGAAAAAAAAATTCCGAAGGTTGTGAAATATTGTTGAGAATCTACGTTCTTTTAATTTCTCAACCCAAAAACGTAGTCACGCTTAAAATTAAAAAAGAAGAATGAATGCCAAGTAACAGAGTTGTCATAAATCCTGAGGGTTGTTCATCTTTCAGCGCCTTCACGCAGCGTAGGGAAGATGGATTAGACATGGGGCTCAGCCTGCTGCATGCCTGATATTCCACATGAGTAGTCGTCATCATTCATTGTTAAATGCCCTGATTTACTTGTGATCTACTGTGCCTTTTGAAATCATATTGCACATTGTTCGAACATTAGCATTTGGACTTCTAAAGATAAGCTGGACTTTACTACTTAATTTACTATATATAATGGGTATTCCACACAATTTCCTGCTCAGATTGGCAGTCCCCACCCAACACATGCCTGTCATTTCTCTATGTAGTTTAGTAACCGCTGCCGAACAGCTGTGCTTGTTCTTGGCATATTTTCACTTGCAAATCTGTGCAATTGATCTCACACTAGACACACTATCAGGTCTATCACTAAAAGTAAAACTCAGGAGAATTGAACAATCTAGACCAAATAGCCATTTTGGAAATTGAGATAAATGGGAGAATTTTCTGGTTTGGCTATTTTGATATAGAATTTTCACTTCTCCAGTCATTCTCCTGAGTTTCACTTTTGGTGAATAGTCCCGTATGTCGCACTGCATATGGCAGTGCTGCTCGACCTTTTCAGTTCAGTCTCTAAAAATTATTATAGTTACTATTTAGGGCTGTGTCAAACACTTTGCCAAAATCTGTTATTATATCTTCTAGAATACCTTCATCTATTCTCGCCACCCAACAGAATGCAATTTAGTTAACCTGATGTGCTTGCGTTTTGTGCAAAAGCAGGTTGGCGCTTACAGATTTCATTGTTCAAAATACATTCATGAATGTCAACACTTAACTCTCTATACCACAGCTTTCAAGCTCACAGGTTTGTAATTCCAAGCCTCAGATATAAATCTTTGTTTTCTTCCACAAGGGAATCACATCAACTTTATATCGCTTCTTTGCTATTTCTTGGGACTGGAATCTTGGAAGGTTAAAGACAATGGTCTGACCATTACTAAATATGGTTGAGTATCCCAGTGTCGGTCAAAGGTTTTATTTAATTTGTTTAAACGCTTTGACTTGTGTTGGTCAATGATATTTTGGTTGTGACACTTTTAAAGTCCTGTCACCTGATTTTTGGGAGAACTAAGGGGAAATGTGCCTTGAGCACCATTTAACTGGGGCTCAGTGAACCCATACACGAGCGCTAGTTCAGCTTGGGAGGGAAACTTGATAGGCGTTGTTACAGTTGAGAGAGGCTCACAGAAAGCTTCAATAATTTCATTTGATCTGGGGATCTAAACCCTCATCAGAACATATCAGACCAGAATCTTGGTCATGTGATCGGGTCCCTGACATACTGTCTAAGAGGGCATAGTCACTGCTCTGGATCAATGAGTGTCCGACCTGCTACAAGTCCTTTCTCCCTACTTCCTTTTTTCCTTGAGCAAAACTGTCTGTACCATTAGTTATTTCATACTAACAGATGTAAGTTTAAAACTGCTAATCGATTAATCAACAGTTAATCGATAATGAAAATTGTTGTCAACTATTTTCATTATCAATTAATCGGTCGATTAATCGGTCTGTTTATAGCACAAACTGTTAGGAGTCAGACCAAGTTAAACATTAATAACCTCAGACGCTAGCTGGAGTCCTGTGTCACAACCCCACCCTCCCTCTCTCCGGTTCAACCATTTCCCCCCTAACTCCTTTTCAGTCTGGTCCATTGCCTAAACTCCCTCTCTCCCATCTACAGTCCCTCCTCCACACTCAGTCTGCTCTTGAAACTATTTTATAGGGACACTCTACACACCCTGACCACTTTAGCTTATTAAAGTGGTCAGGCTGCGGGCAGTGCCCCCCCTTTTCATCCCACTTTCATGAAGACACAATGTCTATCCAGGTGTTCGTCGAAGCGTTTGGTCTTGGAGAAAGCATACATGGGCTTGAGCTGCACACGCAGCATCCTCCATCACTTGTGTACCTTGTGTCCATATGGTACGCAAGTTATGTGAGATATGCGATTTGTGTATTATGTACAAAAGTTACAAACACTATGCAAATTGGGTAAGAGGAGAAGGAGGGAGGGGTTGATTTTTCCAGTGTTCCTTTTTAAGTAAACAAATTATTTTTATCCAATGAGTTATCGGACAACTAATCGATTATGAAAATAATAGTTAGTTGCAGCACTAAACAAATGTAAATTTGACAGGTTTAAAAGCTCGTTAGCCCTAGCAGAAACACGTAGTAAATTCTCTCAACATAAGGGTAATAAAATAAGAATAAAATCATAAATATTTCCTTAAGGAGATAATACTGGGCTTATACTGGGCCAAACTTTGAAGTGGTCACCGCTCCATGAATTTCCCCATTTCCATCATGCTGTGAAATACTTCCCGAAGTAGACTTTATTTCCAGAGAAAAGTGTTGGAAAACTGGAGTCTCCGATAATAACGGAAGGACATGTCCTTAGTATGACGAGTGGTTAAGTGAGGTGTCATTAGAATGAAGCAATTAACTTGCAGGTGTCGCCAGAATGAGATGGGTAATGGGTCATTTCCATTGGAATGTTACAACACAAAATAATCGACAAAGGTGATACGGTCAGTATGAATGGGCTCCTGCGTGAAAACGTCCTTTTAAGACTCATCGGCCGCATTGGAAGGAAAGGCACAATTAAAGAAATAACTATAAATTTGATTGTGTTGAAGGCATTCTATGCAAATTCCAAAGGTCAGGCAATCCTGGGGAAAAAGATACCTTGCATGCAAGATGGCAAATCTGAACATGTATGTATCCCTTATATTTAGAAACTGCTGACACCGAAAAATATAGTGCAGATATTATATTCTTTTTATCTATTTTAATTTTAACATGTTTCCCGGCAGGTGTATATCTTGATCATGTTGACCTGCAGCGGTCCATGGTCTCCGTGACAGAATAACGTAATATTAAAAATCTACGTTTCAGCCTCCAGTAAAACTGCCTATGTGTGGCGATAATGAACTTTAAATTGGGCCCCTAATTCAACTTCAGCAGAAAGGTCACGGTGTACGCACGAGCTGTAAGTTCTAGTTACAATGAATCTGCTTACTGAGAACATTTCTGTGCAAGGATACCGCTCCAGGATTTGCGTTCCATGGTTAGTTCTCAAAGGCACCCTTGGTTTTTGTTGTTCACTTAATGTCACAGAACAAAGATCAATTGGATCGGGAAAAAATGCTTCATTTCCGGTTCATCAAGTGTATCATTATATGTGTTTATTCTTTCTATAATTCAGTGTATTTTTTTTTCTATTTTTATTATAAATCATTTTATAATATATTTCTAAGTACCCTGGGATTCTTGAGAAACACTTTATCTTTTTTACGTGATTGTGGAAGCTCAAATATTTACTGTCGCTATATTATGAAATACTAGGAATTATTAAGCCCCTAACAAGTGTTTATTTTCCTGTTTTACATCTATTTTAGTTAATTTAACGCTCTTAAAAATTGCGAATGCTTGGCCCTATTTAAAAGTGGTGATGGAAACACTATAAAACACTGTTGACAATTGCTACACTATGATCTGTTGCATAAACAACTTGATGGGGCAATATATTTTTTTTATATAAAAAAAATATGAATATATATTTTTTAGTATAAAATATCAGGTGTCAGAGCTGCTATAAACCCAATGCTGAAACAATGGCCTGGCATGTACCTTAGTCATGTCATTGATTTGCTGTCTACCTAATCCCTAGTAAGCAATAAGGATTGGTCTGGTTTGATCTGGATCATCTCCTATAACACCTTCTTATCTTTTATCTAAACAATCCCAAGTATAATATAGTGTGATTGATCTGTTGTTTGCATTTTAAGAGTTGGTTACAGACATGAGAGTAAAGTAATAGCATAGATGTGTATCACAAACAAAGTAGAGAATGTTGTGTCCCTGTATTCTTATTTAAATGCAATAAAAATGTTTGCAAAAATATAAAGTCTTTGGGTGTAAGGATAATTAAATGCAATATATCTATTTTAGCAAATTTAGTTTGTACCATGAAAGAGTGAAATGTGCAAAAAATGTGATGCCTGAAAGCCAGCATGTGCCAAAACCACTAGTCATCGCAGCTTCCTCCACTAATTTCTCAGAGGGAACGGAGTTCCCTTTTGGTCTCCACCCACCCTGATATACTTTTATTAGGTTCCATTCACATGGTTCTATATTACATCATCAGAAATATGATATTTATTACAATTATCATAAGTATTTCCAAATATTACCTAAAACCCAGCGTATGTTTATGTTTAAACGGTGATATCAAGTCTGCACGTGACGTGGTGGGTTATTTGCGACATCTCAATGGTCAGTTGAGGAGCAGAAATCTTAGAGAGCTCCTGCGCTTATTTTTTTCAGGACTAAACCCCTGCATTTGCCCCCTTGTTATAACGTGAACAAATATGTTTCTTTACAAAATCTCCTTTTCACAGGTAAAATAATAAAACTAGCTAATCTTAATTATATATTGTGAAGTGTATGTAAAACATAGAGACAAAGTTACAAAACTGATCCTTGTCCGTCCACCCCATCTGTTTAGGACACTGTAGAAGATAGGAGTAAGGAAGTGATAGTATTTTTGGCTGTGAAATTTAAATCATCAGGAGTGGGATTTGCACACTTCTTTTCAGCAGCCAGGGGCTGAATTATGAAATGCTATCAAGAAGCCAGACTCTGTACTTGAAAAGTTGCACTTGTCAGCACTGGGTTGGCAAATCAGATAAAGGAACATTTGTTAATACTCTTGAAATTGCCAACATTTTGTTGCACAATTATCAGAGGTGATGGTAGTAAGCACAGCTTGTCTTCACACAACTGAGCTGGACAACAGCAACTTGGAGTAAAGCCCCAGCTACATACAGGAGTTCCTGCTTGCGCTGACGTCAGATCATGGTTCTATGTATACTCAGTGGCGACTGGTGACATTTTTAATTGGGTTGGTGCCAGACTGCAGCCACATCCTGCATAAGCTCCCTTTGAGGATGAATATATACAGTCATGGCCGAAATTGTTGGCACCCCAAATATTTTTCAAGAAAATCAAGTATTTCTCACAGAAAAGTATTGCAGTAACACATGTTTTGCTATACACATGTTTATTCCCTTTGTGTGTATTGGAACAAAACAAAACAAAAAAAGGGAGGAAAAAAAGCAAATTGGACGTAATGTCACACAAAACTCCAAAAATGGGCTGGACAAAATTCTTGGCACCCTTTCAAAATGGTGGATAAATAAGATTGTTTCAAGCATGTGATGCTCCTGTAAACTCACCTGGGGCAAGTAACAGGTGTGGGCAATATAAAAATCACAATACTACCGTATTTGTCGTTCCATAAGACGCACCTGACCATAAGACGCACCTAGTTTTTAGAGGAGGAAATCAAATAGTGTAATAATGGATATTGCCCCAGCTCCTCTCATGGATATACTGCCCCAGCTCATGGATACTGGCCCCAGCTCATGGATACTGTCCCCCAGCTCATGGATACTGCCCCCCAGCTCATGGATACTGTCTCCAGCTCATGGATACTGTCCCCCAGCTCATGGATACTGCCCCCAGCTCATGGATATGCCCCCCAGTTTATGGATATGCCCCCAGCTCATGGATATGCCCCAGCACATGGATTTGCCCCAGCACATGGATTTGCCCACCAACTTATGGATATGCCTCAGCACATGGATAATGCCCCAGCTCATGGATATTGCCCCAGCACATGGATTGCCCCCCAGCTTATGGATATGCCTCAGCACATGGATAATGCCCCAGCTCATGGATATTGCCCCAGCACATGGATATGCCCCAGCTCACTCATGGATATGCCCCAGCTCACTCATGGATATGCCCCAGCTCACACATGGATTTGCCCCAGCTCATGGATACTGGCCCCAGCTCATGGATACTGTCCCCCAGCTCATGGATACTGCCCCCCAGCTCATGGATACTGTCTCCAGCTCATGGATACTGTCCCCAGCTCATGGATACTGTCCCCCAGCTCATGGATATGCCCCCAGTTTATGGATATGCCCCAGCTCATGGATATGCCCCAGCACATGGATTTGCCCCAGCACATGGATTTGCCCCCCAACTTATGGATATGCCTCAGCACATGGATAATGCCCCAGCTCATGGATATTGCCCCAGCACATGGATATGCCCCAGCTCACTCATGGATATGCCCCAGCTCACTCATGGATATGCCCCAGCTCATGGATATTGCCCCAGCACATGGATATGCCCCAGCTCACTCATGGATATGCCCCAGCTCACACATGGATTTGCCCCAGCTCATGGATATGCCCCAGCTCACTCATGGATATGCCCCAGCTCGCTCATGGATATGCCCCAGCTCTCACATGGATTTGCCCCAGCTCGCTCATGGATATGCCCCAGCTCGCTCATGGATATGCCCCAGCTCTCACATGGATTTGCCCCAGCTCGCTCATGGATTTGCCCCAGCTCGCTCATGGATATGCCCCAGCTCGCTCATGGTTATGCCCCAGCTCTCACATGGATTTGCCCCAGCTCGCTCATGGATATGCCCCAGCTCGCTCATGGATATGCCTCAGCAGCTCATGTTTTAACCATATCTGACCCCGCCCCCTCAGATGCCGATCTGCCAGCAGAAAGTGCTGGCACCCGGCCAGCCAGCGGTCCCCCTTCTTACCCAGACCCCCCAGGGGGCACAGCGGGGGCTGAGGATGTAACACTCTGGTTAAGTTAGCACCGACTTTGTAATATTGCCCTATGTCTGCCAAGCACCTTCTGGATTGCAAGTTCGAGTCCAGAGCACCACTGCTTGCAGAACACAGAATATCTCCATGGCAGCACCTCCTTCAGATGTACCATGTTCCTTCCTGCTTGATTTGGTACACCATGTCATTCAAATAAATCATCAAAGAACAGGTCCAAGCTACATGACAAGTAACCAACACATACTGCACCCCAGCATAAAAGCCACTGCATGTTTGACTCACGGTCCATCTCATGCAGCTACTTTTTTCCCAAACAAATTGTACAACGCCCAAATTGCTTGTCAAGCAAGGTATATCTTGGCTTTTGATAGTTAAAAATATCCAACCGAACTGCAAAGACAATTGGCAACATCCCTTAAAGGGAAACCTTTGTTGTGCATAGGAACCTTGAACTTCCTTGGTGATACATCTATGATTTTAACCGTAGCTGGGCCCTGTGACTGCTGGCCTTGGCTCCCCTCGTTGCTCATCTCTTGCCGGGATGAAGATATGAGACACACAATTATGTTATCTTCTCTGTGTGCTGCTTAGAGCTTGCACACATCTTTTATTGAAAAGTAAGAGAGAAAGGGAGTGGTCATTACGTAAGAAGACCACAGGAATATTCATGCAAAGATATGACATCCACAAGTTGTATTTGTTTTAGTAATCTGAATGTCCTGTACAGCAGGAACAGGGAGCATATATTTCTGAACAGTTTATTGTGAAAACACCCTGCTACAATCAAACTGAAAACACGTTGTTTCTAAGGCAGAGGTGTTAAACTTTTTGCTAAGTCTCCTTACAGCTGTGTTCCTAAGGTACCAATGACCTGTACCAGGTTAACAATAAGTTAAAGATACTGTACCAAAACAGAATGTTTCTCTTCACCACCATGATCGGCTTAACTTGATCTTCAAAAGCAGCTTCAGCTGTTCATGATTGAGTTAAAGTGATCTGGTCTTATTCCGGAGCAATGCAAACATATTTAGTTCATTGCAAACAAAACAACTGTGCATATGGGCTCCAGATTGGACCCCTAATGTTCTTGCATATCGGACATTACAGCTAATGTGCTAGAACTGTTCGGACAGCAGGGACATGTATTAGTCTTCAGAGACATGGTGGTCCCAGCTGCAGTGTAGCGGCAGTAGCACTTTTTGACCAGCAGATGGACCCATTTTCCGGTAAATAGTACCTACAGTATGGAAAAGTGCTGTAGGGATTTAAAAAAAATTTTTTTTTTGCTTTTTATTTGTAAAAGATTTTTTAATTTTGTAACAAATCTTTTTATTATTTTTAAAAGACCTTTTTTATTATTTAGACACATTTTTATAGATTTAAGCTCCTATTAGGAGAATAGTACCGGCTGGGTGGAGTAGCGGTAATGTCACTGCTCTGCATGGAGAGAGCCTGTGGAGTCATGGGTTCGATCCCAGCGAGCAACCTCTCCAGTAAGTGTCCTTGGCAAGACACCTAACGGTACATACTCGCCACCCAGGACATACTTGAAAACAAGAGAAATCTTAATGTATCCTTCCTGGTAAAATCCTTTCTAAAAAAAAAATTTAAAAAAAATAGGAGACTTTGTTGTTATGGTTTTTTTTTTTCTCAGTTCAGAGGAATTTGCCGATTTGGATATCTTCTTAGATATTTTCTGTCCAATTTTGGCCTATTACTTTGAATAAATGGTTATTATTGGCTTGTTTTTCCATTTCAAATTAAGTCTAATATAAATACAATTCATATACAATTCAAATACAAAAACAACTATTTAGAAATATTTTAGGGTAAAAAGTAATTTTCGGTTTTCGACCGATCTCATCTTGCGGTTTCGGCTTCGGTCCCAAATTTTCTTTTCGATGCACCACTAATTATTTTGTGTATTGTTTTTAATCTTATCCCTACAGTAAGCAATACATTACTTGTAGATCAAGACTACACATTTCAAACTGATGTGTGTGTGTGTATATATATAATTATATATAATTATTTAGATTTCAGTAAGGCTTTTGATACTGTTCCGCATAGAAGGCTTATCAATAAATTGCAATCTTTGAGCTTGGATTCCAATATTGTTGAATGGATTAGGCAGTGGCTGAGTGACAGGCAACAGAGGGTTGTGGTAAATGGAGTTTATTCGGCGCAAGGTCTTGATACCAGTGGGGTACCTCAGGGGTCAGTACTTGGACCCATTCTATTTAATATTTTTATTAGTGATATTGCAGAAGGTATTAATGGAAAAGTATGTCTTTTTGCTGATGACACAAAGATTTGCAACAGGGTTGACGTTCCTGGAGGGATCAGCCAAATGACAAATGATTTAGGTAAACTAAAAAAATGGTCGGAACTGTGGCAATTGAGCTTTAACGTGGATAAGTGCAAGATAATGCACCTGGGACGTAAAAACCCAAGGGCTGAATATAGAATATTTGATACAGTCCTAACCTCAACATCTGAGGAAAGGGATTTAGGGGTTATTATTGCAGAGGATCTAAAGGTAAGTAGTCAATGTAATAGAGCAGCAGGAAATGCTGGCAGAATGCTTGGTTGTGTAGGGAGAGGTATTAGCAGTAGGAAAAGGGAAGTGCTCATGCCACTGTACAGAGCACTGGTGAGACCTCACTTGGAGTACTATGTGCAGTACTGGAGGCCGTATCTCCATAAGGATATAGACATCTTAGAGAGAGTTCAGAGAAGGGCTACTAAAATGGTGTACGGCTTGAAGGAGAAAAGTTACCAGGAAAGGCTTAATGATCTTAACATGTATAGCTTGGAAAAAAGACGAGACAGAGGAGATATGATAGAAACATTTAAATACGTAAAGGGAATCCACAAGGTAGAGGAAGGGAGTATATTTAAAAGGAAACAAAGTAGCAAAACAAGAGGACATAGTCTTAGATTAGAGGGGCAAAGGTTTAAAAGTAACATCAGAAAGCATTATTTTACTGAGAGGGTGGTGGATACATGGAACAGCTTTCCAGTTGAAGTGGTAGAGGCCAAAACAGTAATTGAATTTAAGCAAGCATGGGATAGGCATACGGCTATCCTAAACAAAAGATAAATCCAGGTAAAGTATCCATGTAATTGGGCAGCCTAGATGGGCCGAAAGGTTCTTATCTGCCGACATTTTTCTATGTTTCTATATATATATATATATATCTTCGTTTAAAGAATATTTAAATACATTTATATTCCTTTTATGTTTTAGTTTCATTATTCCATAGTAATACATATATATAAAGTATATATATTTGCCATGCCTGTGAAAGAAAAACAAAAAGGCACGGACACCTTTTGAGTAGGTATTATGGGTGATATGCCCAGACTGCACTAACTATGGCTGTGGGAATGGAAACTGTTTTTCACTGTGATTTGATGCACTGTAATGTATTTAAGGCTTTGTGAATCAATAGTACATAAAGAGCTCACATTGCCTAAGCAGTCCCTGAATAGCACTGCCATCACCTGCAGCCTGACAGATCGTTTATAGGAGCAGACACAGCGGTCTCAATTAGCACAGCTGTTGAGAGGGGGGAAAAAAGCAATTTTTTTTCTTTTTTGCCCAAAAGCAAACCTACTCAGACTTTCTTGTAATATGCTTTTGTACTAAATGATAGGTTTAGGATTAAATAGGTCTTATTTTATTTTTTTTCTGCTAAGCCTTGAGCGTCCACTAAATAATCTGTTGGTTTTGTTATCAATATAGGGCGTTTAATGAAGGCATCTTGTCCTGTCTGATGTTGCGTTTCATACAATTGAGTCCTGATTTATGAATGTGACCCCCTCATATCGAAGAAATACAGTCTGCTGGTCTACCCGACCGTTAATAGTCCAATTACTGGTATTCCGGTTGAGCACCTGTTACTTTGGAAGATGGTGATTTATCTGAGCTGCTTTGGGTTTTGGATATCTCATCGTCCCAATAGCTGGACCACCTTCATTTAGCAATGTTCTAGTTTCCGCAGGTAGATTATACATCCATAGAATTTTCAAGTCTCTTTGTAGTACCCTTACCGTTCTATGACAAATGTTCCTCACTGCAGTAAATCTGGCTCGCCTGCTAACCAAACATCTAACCGTGATGTAGAAGGAGGTTTTATGGCAGTGCTGTGTACAGAAGTGGCAGATTAATTACTGCGTGTTCAGGTAAATCATAGCCTTTTCCTGAATCGCCTAATATTGTATTATTTAAGTACCACCAGGGCAATACTTAACCCAGCACCTTGGCATTGTGTATCGTAACCTGCCGGAAGGGAAAGTCGTGGTTGAAGATGGATTTCCATTGTCTTTGGGTATTACTCAGTCTGAGCTCGCACATCAGTCTCGGCATCTTAAAACATCTGCAGGTCACATGATCCCGTACTAATATTGCCATCAACCTTTTAGGATTTTCCTTAAAAGAACACTGCATCTTAGATATTACCTTTCCACCGTTATTGCATGGAAATAAGGGTGGTTGAAAAACTATGATAAATTAAGTATTTGGGGAAAGTCACAGTCCTAGTTTTCACTGTTCCTTTCGATGTTCTTTTAGTTGATGTTGTCCAGTGTTGTTTTCAGGATGGTTCCCATCGGTATTTTTTACTTAGATTCTACTGACGTTATTTAGCATAGAGTTCACCTTAGATTCCACCAGCGTTTCAATCAAAGTTGTCTAGCTTTGTTTTCGTTGCTTTCACCAGGGTGTCCATCGGAGTTCAGTAGAGACCACCGCTTGGATAACAGGCGTAGTTTACTAGGAAGAATTACAGTAGTACAAAAGTTCCCTGTAGTTGCAGCAACGGTTGCTTTTATATTTGCAAATCCGGTGAACTTTGCTGCCACAGTGTTGCTTAGTGAATAACCCCTTAAAGTCTTTATTGGTGAAGATTACTTTGTAAAAGCAATGTAGTTGTCCCATATTGGTCTGCTCTTTCTGAAATTGAGATTTAGATAGAGAATCTCTTTTTTTTTTTTTTTTTTTGGAGAAAGGATTTTACCAGGAAGGACACATTGAGATTTCTCTCGTTTTCAAGTATGTCCTGGGTGGCGAGGATGTACCGCTAGGTGTCTTGCCCAAGGACACTTACTGGAGAGGTGCTCGTTGGGATCGAACCCATGACTCCACAGGCTCTCCCCATGCAGAGCAGTGATGTTAGCTCTACTCCACCCAGCCGGTGTTAGCTTAAGAGTATTAAAACATCACCTTAAAGGGCCATCACCACCAAAAAATTAATGAATGTCCTTATTTTATGTTGCTGATATCTTAAATGTACTTTGTTTTTCTCTTGTACGTTTAGTTAAGAAAATATTGTACTCTCTATGTGTCATTGGGTGCATCCATTGATCTTTTGGGTTGTACACTGCCCCCCCTCCCACACAATATCTTTTCATCACTTGCTCCTCACTCTGTGGCAATGACCACACAGTGGAATCTATAGGTCAATCACTGGCTCAAATCTCATTGTATTGCGTGGGATGTATTCAAAGGACATCCCTAGGGGTTAGATTAAAAATCTGTTAAACTCCTTGTTTTATCTTAGATGCCATCTCTTATCTGGAGTAGTCTGGATCACAATACATCCCTTGCAGCCTTATCTAAACATTCCCTCCTCCACCTACCAGCAGCATCTGCCCAGTAAATTAAGGTGGGGGGTCTTTTTTATTGATAACCAAAATTAAAGGAACATGACTATGAGGTTTATAGAAGCACACTTGTATATGTTTTCAGCGGGGGCAGCAACGCTGGCTTTAAATAACTAAATTCAGTCTTATAATCTTAGGTTTTAGATACACAAGTGATCCTTAATAATATGAACCCCAAGGTTTTGTTAAGTCTTAAACGAATAAATAGAAATTTGTGAAAGATTCAGGAAACATACCTCCTCTTATGTTGAGCACATCCCTTCGCAGCTAGTGCTAAAAGTGGCTGCCATTATCTGTTAGGCACATGTCAACACGGCACTGCTAGTGCGTGTCAATATTGCATCTTACTGGATGTAACCTTCTGGTTTTCCAAGGAGTAAGCGATTTTGTTCTGTTGGAGTGCTATCCTTGTTGCTGTGTTGCCCCCTAGTGGCCACTTCCAGCACATGTGATGATGGGATGTGCTTAACATAAGAGGATGTATGTTTCTTGAAGCTGTCATTAATTTGCATTCATTAATTTAGGATCTATAACGTAACCACTGAGTTCAGGTTTATATGAATCGCCCAGTACAATATTCTATAAGATTTCCAGTGTTAAAGGAATACGTAGAATTGCTTCGAATGTGTTCTTTGCACATATTAATATTAGTACTATTAACAAGAATTAAAGGCCTTCACTTGCATACTGTGTAGTTAATATGTGTATACACACACATAAGTATATTTTGAGCTTATGATGAAACCTTTTTTTGTTCCCATAAACCTATAAAGGTCAGGGGCTGTTAATAGATGATCTGTGCAAATTGCTGCATGTTGGTTTGGTAATTCCAGGTCTGTGTTTGTAGCACGGTATGAGACATAAGTGTTATCCGCAGCCCTCCTGCTCGCGCTAAACATCTGTATTGGCTCCAGGCTTCTTTCAGCGTCAGCAGGTCCTGTGGATGACATTTTACGAACAGCTGGAACTGCGATGGAGATGAAATACAGCACGTAACCATTCTGCTAATCCCAGTTAAAAGGATCTCGCCAGTCGCTGCTACCTGAGCCGGTGCTGTGCTGTGACAAAAGGCTGAAGTTTTAAATTCATGCTGCGGCTAGAATGGATATATATATATATATATATAAAATCAAGAGAACGAAAAAATGTGCTTGGTTCCTGCAAAGATGGGATTGTCGTTCTGCCTTTAACGAGCGAATTTAAAGTTTGAAACTATTACATTAGAACCGTGAGACAGGAGAGTTATTAATTTGAGAATCACAATTGCAACAATGAGACCAGCTTCCTATTGATGTCCTTTTCTGTTTTTCCATTGAATTGTCTGTAAATACATTGTGGGCCCTATTACATTCTCCGCGCAAACGTTAACCACGTGCGCAAAACCTCATTAACGCGAAGGGAAAAAAGCCCTTTGCGCAGGATGTCGTATTACAATGTCCGCGCAAAAAAAGCATGTTAACGTCTAACGCGGGTGAACCTGCGCGAACCCTTTGCAAGCGTAATGTACTTTGTGCGTCCTATACTTAACATTGTGAGCGCAAATGCGTTGGTGCGCACAAGGTATTACAATCGTAGCGCAAATTTTAACCGACACCGTTTGTGCGCATAATTTTAACGTCTTTGAAAAGCTGGTGGTAACGGCAAATCTGAACTTCCTGGCCGAAACGAAATACACCAGCACGAAAAAAATATACAGCAAAGTATAGTTACACATTCTACACATACCCAAACAATAAAATGGAGAAGTTGTGCGTGGTTTTTTTTATTATTGCTGCAGCATATATACTCAGATTGATTTTGACAAGTGCAAAAACTGAACGGGAGACAATTGTGGTTCTTAATTCTGATTGGCTGAATCGCGGTAAAAAAACAGTCTGCCCACCGATTTCTGGGCGCAGCGTTAATGCGCGTTCTTTTTTGACAGATTAAAATAATGCGCTCGGATTGTAATACCAGCGTTAATTTACGCTCGTTAACGTTTAACGCTTCGCGCAAAAAAAATAGCACTGCACGGGCGTTTTTGCACAAAGAATGTAATAGAGCCCTGTGATTGCTGTTTCATCTGCAGTTATTGATGTGCTGCACCTTTTGAAGAAACCATGCATTGACTGCAATAAAAATGCATAGATTGGGACAGTGAATGCAGGACCTTCTAGATCAGATTCCACATGGGAAATGTAGTTCCCAGAACGTCAGGGAGCCAAGGTTGCTGACCCCTGTCCTAGATAGTGCTGGAATCTCTCTAGCTGTGGCTGTCTCTGTCCTTAGCACCTTCTTTCACCAACCAGTCTTGATTAAGTTTATTAACCTCCTTTATTTGCAGGTTGGTGAGGTAGATTGTAAAAACTCCCCTTTTGTCCTCAGCCATGGTCTTCCCTAGTGGTTTTCTGGCCTGGCTGTCCATCTACTTCCTGCAATCTGTAATTTTGGTTTGGGAGACCTCCACTTTCAAGTGTTGTCCCAGTAGTCAGGGGCTGTCAGGGTTTATTAGGAAGTGACGATGGTCAGTTACCCTTCACTACTAAAAACATGGAATCATGACTTTGCATTATCGGAAAAGCATTGAAAGACTAAGGGATTATTGTGTTCCTCTCGCTAAAGCCGGGATGCTAAGGGGAAAATTTAGTGTTTGCTAATTTCCCCTTAGCGTTCCGGTTTCCCCTGCGGGATCGCGGGGCAGGCGCTGAGTCTGGCAGCCTGCCCCTTAGTGATCGCTAAGCTCGCAGATGCTGGGGGCAGCACTACAGCACCGTCCCCAGGATGCCCTCCATGGCGTTCATAGGACTTCATGGAGGATTGTGCTGCCGGGTCACATGACCAGCAGGATCTCCCCTCTCGCAAGATCCTGCTGGTTGGCGGAGTGATCACAGAAGGAGACGGGAGAATTTCCTCCCCCAGTCTCCCTCTGCTCCCGTGTCCAGAAGCAGCGGATCGGGCCACTGTTCTTGCCGTGGGATGAGAGAGAGTATGTGATTTTGGGGAGGGTTTTGAGCGGCAGGTAACGGATTCTGCAGCAGCTCAATCCAATACCTACCCCTCTGAGCTGGTGGTAACTTTTTCTTTAGCGCCAGCTCTTAATAACTAACGTTAGGACCAAGTGATCCTAACCCTAGTTAATCTGTACTTCCACTTTGCGCTCCCCATGTTAGGTGTAAGGAGTAGACATGTGCATTCGTTTTAGTACTAAAACGATTTAGTCCGAATTTTGGGATAATTTAGTTTTAGTTTGACTCAAGAGATACGAAACTGCTCTGTACAAAAAAACGAAAGAAACTAAAATAAAATGTACTACATTTTAGTTTCAGTCCTTTTTGTGATATTACATTGATGAGTGAAGGAGACCAGTAATGAAGCGCAACATCGCAAAGCTACAAAAAATGTTTGTATGCGTAATCCTTCCCGACCCCTACCCGAAAATCTGACAGTGATAGAGCTCCAGAATACTCACTAGCAGCACAGACAGCCAGCACAGGAGAGGAAACCTTTACTTAACCCTTGCATGTCTATGAGGCAGACAAGATGATAAAAGCAGCTGGAGAAGGAAAACATTCAAAGAAATCACACTGAAAGCTAATGACAGAGGAGGGCTGGATAGTAAAAACCCCTTTATAACAAACAGCGCTGGGAGAAGAGAGGGACTTTATAAAACATGTGTTATCTCCCCTCCCGCTCTGCATAATAGGGGCTTAGGTCTGATACATTTTATATTATCCAGGAGCACTATCCCCCTTTCCTCATCTATAATACACGTTTTATATAAAGTCCCTCTCCTCTCCCAGTGCTGCTTGTTATAAAGGGGTTTTTACGTCTGATACATTTAGTATCCAGCTCTCACAGTTACTCTGTCATCATGAGCCTTCAGTGTGATTTATTTGAATGTTTTCCCTAGATTTAAAGTGCTTTATTTTATTATAAAAATAAATTTGCACCAATCATCTCTTCTCTGAGCTTTCAGACCGATTTACGTTAATATTTTCCCTCTCCCCTGCTTTTATATACCTGTGTCTCCCCCACAGAGATACAAAGTTTAAGTAAAAGTTCCCTCTCCTGTGCTGGATAAGCATTGCATTCCGAAGTTCTGCACCCTCCACATGCCAATGCGGTAGGATGTTCTATACAGAGAGGGGCATTAATTAATGCAGGTGGATGTTGTATACATTATACAGAAAGGGGTATTAATTAATGCAGGAGGATGTTATCTACATTATACAGAGAGGAGCCTTTTTTTTTTTAGCCCTTTAAATCCAGTGGCCGTGAGTGCTGAGATCGGCTGCTTGTTATATTATCTCTCAGTACAATATATCAGACTCAGCTGTTACAGTAACTGACTGTAACAGCGCTCAGAGTTTCAGTAAAACAAGGAAATAATATTGTTCTAACCTCTTATATATAAAAATATTATTTACTAGTTTTACTGAAACTCTGAGCACTGTGATGAGCAGCAGTCAGTTACTGTAACAGCTTTGCCTGGCACATTGTGCTGAGAGTGAGTGATACTGTAACAAGCAGCGATCTCAACCCTCTGAGGAGCCACTACAATAGTAATTGTATCCACTAGTTTTCGTTTGAATGAAACTAGTTTTCATACTAAAGAACTGAAAACGAATTTCTTTAGCAACTAAATAAATTGCATTTTAGGACTAATCCATTAGTTCAAAACAAAATTTTGTGCTGTGCACATGTCTAGTAAGGAGTGCAAAGTAAAGTAAACGTGTGCTACAAATCACTAATTAACAAGCACTAACAGGTTTTTTAACCCGTTAGCGATTCAAAGGCGATCTGGCTGCAGCGCTATGACCTCCTTTAAGCTAGTGCTAACGGTAGCGTTAGATTGAAAGAGGTGATAGGGCCCTACATTTAGTAATGAACCTCCCCCTTCCACCACTTAGATTATTCTTAAACAATATTTATTTTTCCCTGCGGAGAAACAAGATTGTCGTTTAGAAAACACCCCTGTTACCCCAAAGGACTGCGAAGGAGCTGGAAGAAAGAGTCCCCAATCTGTTTAAAAAAACAAAACAGAATTTTGTAAATGCTTTTTCATCAGCCTTGGGGTAACAAGGTGTTTAGTGGGGATTAACCACTAAGAGCTGGTGTTTTCCGATGTTGAAAAAACTGGCTAAAATCATTGGTATTGCACGGGTGAGAAACACCAGTGTTTCCCAAAATTAATAAGTATAGAGCAAAATGAGACGGTGCACAGTAAAGCTTCTCCTGAAGGTTTATAGTTATTGGCTTTGAGAAGGTCCGTTGTTTGTTTGTTTTTGTTTGCAATACCGGCCCTAGGTGGATAACCCTCCCTGTAGTTTCCATGTACCGGTATTATACCCACAAACATATTTTTATTCTACTGGTATGTTTTGGAAGATGCATGTCACCCGATCTCATTATAATCACTACTAAGCTCCATAAGCAGGAGATCTGACCATTTGATGCAGAGGCGATTTCCACTTGAATACTACCAAATGAAATTAAGAAAGGTAAAGGGCTCCATCAACTGTCTACAACTTTCTCATCCACACAATATTGTTTTTAATATTTAAAATTATGTATATTTAAATTATTTTTAAATATCGGAGAATAACCTTGACACGTTAAATTGCCCTACATTTTAGTGTTAACTGCATGTCCCATATTTCAAAAAAATTACAATATTTTTCCCCAACAAGGGGCTCTATTACGCTCTTCGCGTTAAAACGTGGGCACAAGGGAGGAAAAACTGCGCCGCAGTTTTCCCCCTTGCGCCCGCGTTTTAATGCTGGATTACAATGCAGGTGCAAAAAATGATGCCTGCATTGTTTCCGAGCGTAAAATTCTGGATGCTCGAGCATCCACTCGCTGTAGTCCATAGGACTCCATTGAGTACCTCCCTGCCGGTCACGTGACCAGCCGGATCTCGCCATCGCGAGATCCGGCTGGTCGGCATAGTGATACGCAGGGAGAGACTGGGGGGATTTTTTTCCCCCAGTCTTTCCCTGCTCCCGCCAGACGGAGGAGGCGAACAGAGCCACGGTCCTCGCCGTGGGACAGAGGGTGAGTATGGGATTCATTTATTATTTTTTAAGGCTGGTGTTAACGGATTCTGCAGAAGCGGAATCCGTTAACACCAAGTCCTGGCTCTGGTTAACTTTTCGCTAACCAGAGCCAGGCGTTAATCAGCGTTAGGACTTTGTAATCCAGCGCTGATTAACGCTTTGCGCTTCCCATGTTAAGTATAGGGAGCGCAAAGTACAGTAAACTCGCGCTGAAAAGCGCAAGATACCAAACGCAAACGGGTTTTTAACCCGTTTGCGTTTGGATTGTGATATGCTGTAAATACCGCAGTAAATACCGCGGCAAACGTTATTGCTCACACAGGCGAGCGTTAACGTTTGCGTGTAGATTGTAATAGAGCCCTAAGAGTGCTGAGAAGTGACTGGGATTCTACAGGATACTGCCCTCCGGCGTGTGGAAAATAAAGGATCTGTCACGAAAGTAAGATAAACCCAGGAAAGCACCCTAAACACCATGGGGGTTATTCAGAAAGCGGCGGTGTTGCAACTATGAAAAATGCCGGCGTTTCTCAAAGGTTGAATCCAAAGAGCAACTGGAGAAACTTTGCAGTGAAGCTTCTCCAGCTGCTCTTTGGGTTTAACCTTTGTGAAACGATGACGTATCAGAATTGCAATACTGGCGATATTTGCTGGTGTTTGCAACCTCAGCAAACACCGCCGCTCTCTATATACAGGGTATGATCACAGAGTACCAAGCTCAGTATATAGGCGTTGGAGTCTATGGTCAGAGCTTTCCGAATGTGCTTTTACAAAGGTTTGTATACGGCTTTGCATTGAACTAGATCTTTTAATGACGCTACATTTATTTAATGAAGTAGACAAGCATTCATGAGAATTAGAGATCATCGAATAAACTGCCCACATTTTCACAACACGTCACACAGAGAATCTGGAGTGCGACTGCCTTCCGTTTATAGCAACCATAATATGGGCTAATAAACGTATAATGAATCGTCTAAATATACCAATTCACTAGATAGTGTATAAAACGGAGAACATTAGAATGCGTCTCACTTTGTGCCTGGGTTCCTCTTCCACCTGACTCATCAAATGAAAAATTCATCAATTAATCCTCTGACAATAACAATATATACAGAAAAATCAATCACTGATTGATTTTTTTTTTCCGTTTTTTTTTTTTGAGGCAGAACATGAAAACCAAGCCTTGACTTACATGTAATGAGAAGTTTCTGCTCTCCCCGACCTTATTATTGAACATAACATCTGAGGAGTTCATATAATTATTTGTTCTAAGTCAACTACAAAAGTGCGATTGTTTGAGAATGGTATATGAGCAACGGAGATGTTAGTACTATCTGACTGAGCTAATAAAGTTGTCAGAAAACTGATGATAGGAAGCCCTTGAAGGCAACCAATAGAGACAGATCACAACGACCTGACGCTAGACCACCCTGAATACATAACACTGAGCTCAGTAGTGAAGGAGATCAAAGGCAAAGAAGGACAATGAACACTAAAATGAAAGGCGAACCCAGCTACATTGAAAATATCATCGTGCATGCAGTAATTAAGCCTCGACTGCATCCAGGATCGCTTAGCAATATGCTGATACCTTCCGTTTTTATTCAAAACACTCGTTTTTACCTTACCATTGGTTCTAAATAGCATGTCTTTCCGTCAGTGTGTTTTTAACCTTCCAGGAACAATATCTGTGATGGAAGTTTAGCTAGTGTTCACGTCAGGCTTTTGTGTGTGTTTGTTTAGAATGGGGTGTCACATCTTACTTTAGGCTAGCCTTGGACATTGTTTTGCATGGGTCCAGGGGCAAAGTGTGATGCTCCAACTGCTGTGTTATGACCCCAGGAGTAGCAGATGAGGATATAATCACCATTTAATAAAGCCATCAGATAAAAGTACTTGAAGTATTCATTGTAAGTGGCAAAATCACTTTTAGGATTTTTCGCATAATAATTCCTGTAGTACGATCAGTTACTTTTAGCATGATTTCATTAAGAAGCATCTTAGGCTAGTGTCACACGAGCGTTTTTCAGAGCAGAAGGAACGTCCGTGAGAGTGCACGTTTATTCCACTCCGACGCCCGTCTGGCCACCTCGCTGAACGCAGTTAGTGCGCTCAGCACTGCCAGACTTGATCCTCCTATCAGCGCATGTAGCTCCTCCTCTTTTTCTTTATTTTCAGATTTATGTTCCTCCTCTTCAGCTCTTGGGCTTCCGACTCTGAAAGTCCTTGCAGCTTTTGCTGCGCAATTTCCATGTCTACGCAAATTGCATGGTGTGGAATCCAGAAATTGCACATCGATCAGGACTTGAACCCTTTACGTACTCAAGCTCCGTAGCGCCTTCATAGAACGATGGATCGAACCTGCAACTCAAATGCAATGAATCGATCTATCTAAGACCGCTCGCTATTGTGTGCGGTCTCAGGGTGACCTCCGCATGCTTTCTGCGTGACCATCAGCTGGGAAATTCAAATCCTGGCTGCTGTTGATGTTCTGTGGGTAGAGGAAACCTCCACTTCACCCAGCTTTTTCTTCCCGATCAAGGGCTCTATTACATTCTTCGTGTTAACGTGTGCGCAAAAACGCATTAACGCGAGGGGCAAAACCCTTTGCGCTGAATGTCGTATTACAATGTCCGTGCAAAAAAATGCGCATTAACGTCTACCGCGGGTGAACCTGCACAAATGCTGCACGAGCGTACTGTACTGCGCACGTCCTATACTTAACATTGTGAGCGCAAATGCGTTTGCGCATCCGCGTACCAGCGCACAATCTATGCGCAAAATTTAATGCACAGCGTTTAACGTCTTTGAAGAGCTTGTGGTAACGGGAAATTTGAACGTCCTGGCCGAACCCAAATACAACATCCTAAAAAAAAAAAAAAATACAGCACAGTATAGTTACACATTCTACGCATACCCAAACAATAAATTTGAGGAGTTGTGTGTATTTTTTTTATTGATGCAGCATATATGCGCATATTGACTTTGACAGGTGTAAAAACTTAAAGGGAGACAATTGTGGTTCTTAATTCTGATTGGCTGAATCCCGTGAAAAAACAGTCCGCACACTGATTTCTGCACGCAACTTTGCTGCGCGCGCTTTTTTGCGTATCCGTTTTACGTGCGTTATTTTTTGACGGATGAAAAAATGCGTGAGGATTGTAAAACCAGCATTGTTTTACGTGCGTTAACGACGTGCGCAAAAATTCACGCGTTCTGCGTGCGTTTTTGCGTGAAGAATGTAATAGAGCCCCAAGGCTGCAAGGAAGGGGGAGACTCTACACATTCTGGACACTTTAAAAAGATGAGGTGGGTAGGATGAGTAGAGCGTTCCTTTAATTTGCATTTGGAAATGATCTTGCTCTAACCTTTGACTAGATGATAAGACCAGTATTTTTTACTTTTACTTCAATTAAAAATATAATATTGCTGAAATAGATTTAAAAAAAATTAGGAACAATCAACCTCAGAAACGGCAAGCAAATCGTGATAATGGCATGGTCTGTGCATCATGGCATTATAATACACCATTTATGTCAGTGACTCCCCCTCCTCCCCTTTCTTCTGCTTTAAATTGCCCCTTGGCCTGACTCTAGGAGTTTTAGATTGTGATATTACATTGTCTTCCCACAAGCCTTTGCTCTGAGTGTTTCCATCTTCTGGCAAGCAAATGGCACAGAAAATTATGACATTAACACGGCCGTTCTAGGTGCTTTCGTGTTACAGGTACACGGGATCGTGATATTTATTTGGCTTCCATTATCAAGGGTCACTGTTCTTGTGACATGACTAGTAGAGGAAGGAAAAAGAATTTGAACACTTGATGATCCCATTAACATATGGTAAAAGAGCACAGCGATAATTCCAAAACGATGTCAGGGATGTCACAAAATCTGCAATCTGACGACTGTCGATTTCAAGAATTAAAAATGACTGAACCAAACAAACTAGCATGAATCAAATAATGTAATCTCCACCAAAAGTCTCTCAAGCTGTCACTGCCGAAACTGGGTAACGATATCTTTCTGTATAAAAAGCGAGCTATAAAAATCCAAACAAAAATGGGATAACTATTAACCGTTGGTGCCTCACCTTGATTTTTTTTACTTCTTTTAAAAAACAACTCTGTCGTCTTTTTAGTCTCCTGGCACCAGGAACCTATCTACAGGCGCCTGTCAAAATGACTGCTTAACTCATTTGCTGCGGACCATGGATACTTTGTGTCACCCGAGATTGTGGATGACACGTCCATCACGTCTTCCCTTTCCCACAGCTTGGACCATCCTCACTGTGGGACTGCTTGCCCACTGACTGTCATCATTGCACAAAGGAACGATGACTTGAGAAATGAGGCTGCCTGCCCTTCCAAGGTGTGGAAAATCCCATTCTAGGAGATGCAGAAGTCCTGGTAACTCCAGTTCCACACACTAGAAAGACCCAAGTCTGCAGTTACAGGCCTATCACCTATTTATATAATATTTTTACTTTTCAGTGATGTTACTTTTCTTTTTTTGGGAAAATATGTTTATATATGGATCAGGTACGGTAAAGATTTCTAAAAGTGCAGGACAAACCAGCAGCTAAAGTGTAACAATGTGAATCAGTAACAGCAATAAAAATGGCAAATAACCATGAGTAGCGCCCTATACTAAGGCTAAATAGAAGGGGAAGTGGATATCTAAACAGATCAAAACATAACCTCAATGAATTGTTCTCACCGGGAAGCTTAAGACCCAACATAAACCTCGTTCTCAGGACGAGTCCAAAAAGCGAGATAGCGTGGTTTCGGAGGGTGCGGAAGGGACTAGCAGGGAACCGCTCAACATTTGAAGAGCATACCAGGGTGAACAGAGAAAGGTATTACGTAAAAAAAAAACTAATGTCTTCAGGAAGTACCTTTATTAGGGGGGACCAGGTAAGAAAAAATGGTTTTCTCTTCCTGATGCAAAGAGGATTCTACCCAATTGGCCAAAAATACAGAATAAATTATTTCACATACCATGGCGAAAGAGGGGGGAGTGGGGGGATATCCGTTGTGTCAATATAGCATTTTTTGCCAGTAGCAGCCAGCAAACAAAGCCAAAACCATGACTTTTGGAAAGGGGTCACATCGTCGGTCATGTGTGATGGTTAAAAATGGCCCAATCAGGAGTGGAAGGGTGTGTAGATGGAGAACGGCCGAGCCAAATCTGAGAACGGAGTCCCAAAACAACTGGATAAACAGGCAGGACCACAAGCCATGCCATAGGTTAGCAGGGGATTGCTGGCATTTAAAACCACTAGCATTTGGCAGTAACTCAGCACGGGCCGTTCTATTAGGTGCCACGTAAGCCTGATGAAGTAGTTTATACAGTAGTTGGAGGATAAACAAAGCAAATAGTTTGTGTACTGTTTTAAGATCAGCAGGATGTAAGAGAATGGGCAGAACTTGTAAAGGATAACGTAATTTGGGGAATAAAGTCATTTTATTAAGAAATGCTTGTCCCATTGTAAGAGAGTGGGAGAGAACCCCAAGCCGCTAGCAACAATTTAGCAGGCGATAAAAGGGAGTCATTAAATCTATATAAATGAGATCAGCAGCTATGATAACTCCCAGGTCCTCAATATGAGGGGTTGGCGCCCATTGAAACGGGAACGTTCTAAACCAGTCAACACTAGGTTTGAGTCCCAATAAAAGAGCAACAGTCTTACCATAATCAATCTTAAGGCCCGAAGCGGCGTGAAAGGAATCCGGTAAGGACAGCAATTGAGGAACATCTGAGGCCGGGTTGTGATGTCACTTTTTATATTCCAAGTTTTATATTGTTCTGTTTTTTGATGCTTTTTTGATCCCAAACAGAAGCTTCACGTGTATAAAATATGTTCTCTCTGCATTTTTATGTAGGGTTTGTTAAATATATATGCAAATACACTTATCACATGTCCATTTTAGTAGTAGATCTGAGTGTGTGGCTATATATGTGTTAACATATATTTGCACATACATAAACACGCCGCTTACACACAAACCTATTCATATATGTATACTCTATAAACCTATACACTACCTGGCCAAAATGTCCCACATTCTATATTTAGTTGGAAGTCTTTGCTTTGATTAGGCTCGTGTTGGCCATGACATTGCTTTGATAAGCTTATGCAATGTCACAACATTTATTTCTGTCCAATATTACATTAATTTGTCGCCAAGATTTTCGATTGATGATGGGAGAGCCAGAGCCTTCACATTATCTCAAAGATTATCAATGGGGTTAAGCTCTGGATTTTGTGGTGGCCAATCCATGTGTGAAAATGAGATCTCATGTTCCCTCAGCTACTTTTACCCAATTAATCCTGGCTTTGTCATCTTGGAATATGCCTGCACCATCAAGAAAAAAATCCATTGATGGCAAAACCTGCTCATTTTGTATACGCCGGGAGTCACATGACCTCATTCTATTTTTTCTGCTGTAAGATATTAATAAGCAAAGAGGGTTTATACTGTGGAAACACCCAAAAACAATGAGCAGCAAAAAAACACCACCCTGATATCCACCAAATTCAGAAAGCATATAACATGAAAAACAAAATTGGTGGTGTTGCGCTAAAGGAAAGTAAAAAAGTAAAAAACTTATGTATGGTCTATTTTGAAGGCATGCTATACTGCACAGCAAAAAGAGAAAGAAAGTTCTATTTCTCAATAGTTCGTTCAATGGATATCCAGTCTCTGTTGTAGAAAGGATTTTCAGTGAAATCTTCCAAGACTTTGGAACGAATGACCACTTCTTTGGTGAATCTTCATTAAAGTGTATATATCTCGGAAAAAGAGAAACTCGATAGTGTTATACCGTTTATTAATGTGTATACAAATCTACTGACATAATATACGTACAGAAAAAAGAGGTAGTGGGTTTAGGATTTGATCTCACCCACTGCCAGATAAAACATCACGTCCAATCAAGCCTCTATAGACAAAACCACCAGGAGCTCCCGGGCTGCTTCCAAGGTGGTCACTCAATACCAAGGTGGGACCGGCGATGATAAAGTGACGTAGTGCTGACGCGTTTCGTCCCGCCCACGGACTTCATCAGAGCTGCTCTGATGAAGTCCCGTGGGCGGGACGAAACGCGTCAGCACTACGTCACTTTATCATCGCGGTCCCACCTTTGGTATTGAGTGACCACCTTGGAAGCAGCCCGGGAGCTCCTGGTGGTTTTGTCTATAGAGGCTTGATTGGGACGTGATGTTTTATCTGGCAGTGGGTGAGATCAAATCCTAAACCCACTACCTCTTTTTTCTGTACGTATATTATGTCAGTAGATTTGTATACACATTAATAAACGGTATAACACTATCGAGTTTCTCTTTTTCCGAGATATATACACTTTAATGAAGATTCACCAAAGAAGTGGTCATTCGTTCCAAGTCTTGGAAGATTTCACTGAAAATCCTTTCTACAACAGAGACTGGATATCCATTGAACGAACTATTGAGAAATAGAACTTTCTTTCTCTTTTTGCTGTGCAGTATAGCATGCCTTCAAAATAGACCATACATAAGTTTTTTTACT
The DNA here is from genome assembly GCA_009667805.1 of Leptobrachium leishanense. Lineage (NCBI taxonomy): Eukaryota > Metazoa > Chordata > Amphibia > Anura > Megophryidae > Leptobrachium > Leptobrachium leishanense. Next base: position 94,525,102 of record CM019063.1, on the reverse strand, counting down.
TTTTTTACTTTCCTTTAGCGCAACACCACCAATTTTTGTTTTTCATGTAAGATATTAATCACTGCAGTAATTATCCAGTGGAAGGCTCACACCGATTCTTTACAGGGTTATTCAAAGAGAATCGAAAAGTCACCGCACGTTCGGTGACTTTTCGTTCTCCTCAATTCGGTTCGATTTGGTAATCCCATTTCGGTGACCCTGCAATGTATTCAGCAAGCACCACAGGGTCCCAGAATTGCAGGGAAAAGTCGCCGCAAACCCACCGAAAACTCACCACAAAACCCGGCGAAGGTACACCGAAAACCCACAAAAACATCTGGATTAACCTGCCGAAAACGCCGGAAAAACCTGAGCAGGAGCCGATCACACGCAGCGCAGCTGCCGGAAAAATCCGACACCGCAGACAAATGGAGTGAATAAATTAGCAAAACAGTTTGCTTGAATGATTGAAAAGTGAAACACTGTTTGCAAAGAAACTACTGAGCGAAAATGTCTGAAATTTACATATGAGGTCCAATGAATGATAATAAAAAGGGCTGTGACAGAAAAAAGAACAAACATTTAAAAAAATAAAATTTAAAAAATCGGAAAAGGTTTTTTGAAAAAAAAATCCCAAAAATGCTTAAAAGATCCTAATAAAAAATCTATAAATAAAGAGACTCTGCAGCATATTATAATGAACGGTTTATTAGCTATTGTATTAAAACGGGAATATTTTTAACATTGAAGCCTATGGGTTTTATCCCTGATGAAGTTAGCCCTAGGGCTGACGAAACGCGTCGGATGTATGTTCTGGAATAAATATTTTTAACCTGATTCCTGGCTAAATCCTTCTCTGAGTGGAGCCTCGGTATTCATCTCAGGAGCAGTGGTGACACATGAAGTCTGGTGGAGGTATTTTCCCATAGGACAGCACCCTGGGCTTTTAACAACAAAGCACCCGAAGGAGGGGTAACGTTATGTGCGCTAAAACTTCTTAAACCCTGTGAGTGTGATTCTAGCAGGGGCTGCGTGTTATAAACACTGTTTTACAGTATAACACTATGATCTTTTATTGTCTATGCTTCTTGTAGATCTCAATCTTTTTTCTGTATTAGCCTATGGGATTCGCCTGAATAAATCTGCCGAATTAAACCACCGAATGGCATGGCAATTCGGCAACTTTTCACTGCTGGGTTTTGCTCTCTGAATAGCCGAACCATTGCTTCTCTATGGGGATTTCACTGCCCTCGAACAGGCACCGTATGAGCAGGCAATTTGCCAGGATTTGGCGAATTGCCTGCTCTCTGGATAGCTGAATGGCCAGGAAAGGGAACCGTACGCTGAATGTCAGCGTTCGGTTCCCTTTCGGCATCCATTCGGATCTCTTTGAATAACCCTGTTCGTTAAATCTACGTAGTGATTTTTTTGGCCATGCATTATAAACATGCTGCTATTTGCATATACACACATATTTGCACTGAAATATACTTTGTTGTAGTGAAAGAAAATACACAAAGGTGCTAGATAGAAATATCTGTGCAAGTGTAGCTATTTGTATATTCACAAATACTTATGTAGGCCCGTAAGAGAGGAAATATTTCCGAGACAAACAGAATAGCTCCCAAGCAGACAGAGTGTATCAGAGGTCAGGAACTTTGGCCCTCCGGATGTTTGGGAGCTACAATCCCCATGCGGCTCAGCCAAGCTGATGTGTGACTGCGCATCATGGGATATGTAGTTTCAAAACATCGGGAAGGCCAAGGCTGCTGACCCCTGGTGTATACAGTTGCAAGAAAAAGTATGTGAACCCTTTGGGATTACGTGGAGTTTTGCATGAATTGGTTATAAAATATGCTCTAATCTTCATCTAAGTCACAACAATTTGAAAAACACAGTCTGCTTAAAATAATACAACACAAACATTATATGTTTTCATGTGTTTATTGAACAGAACATGTAAACATTCACAGTGCAGGGTGGAAAAAGTATGTGAACCCCTAGCCAAATGACTTCTCCAAGAGCTAATTGGAGCCAGGAGTGAGCCAACCTTGAGTCCAATCAGTGTGATATTATTGGATGTGTTGCTGAAAGCTGTCCTGCCCTTTAAAAACACACAACAGTTTTGAGTTTACTGGTTTCAAGACGCACTGCCTGATGTGAACCATGCCTCGCAGAAAAGAGCTCTCAGAAGACCTACGATCAAGAATTGTTGACTTGCATAAAGCTGAAAAGGGTTACAAAAGTATCTCCAAAAGCCTTGATGTTCATGTGTCCACGGTAAGACAGACTGTCTACAAATGGAGAAAGTTCAGCACTGTTGCTACTCTCCCTAGGCGTGGTCGTCCTGTAAAGATGACTGCAAGAGCACAGCGCAGAATGCTTAATGAGGTAAAGAAGAATCCTAGAATGTCAGCTAAAGACTTACAGAAATCTCTGGCACATGCTAACATTTTTGTTGACACCTCTACAAAAAGGAAAACATTAAACAAGAATGGAGTACATGGGAGGACACCACGGAGGAAGCCATTGCTGTCCAAAAAGAATATTGCAGCACGTTTGAAGTTTGCAAAAGAGCACCTGGATGTTCCACAGCACTACTGGCAAAATATTCTGTGGACAGATGAAACCAAAATTGAGTTGTTTGGAAAAAACACACAACACTATGTGTGGAGAAAAAAAGGCACAGCACACCAACATCAAAACCTCATCCCCACTGTAAAACATGGCGGAAGGGGGCATCATGGTTTGGGGCTGCTTTGCTGCCTCAGGGCCTGGACGGATTGTTGTCATTGATGGAAAAATTTATTCCAGAGTTTATCAATACATTTTGCAGGAAAACGTAAGACCATCTGTCCACCAACTCAAGCTCTGCAGAGGATGGGTGATGCAACAGGACAATGACCCAAAGCATACAAGTAATTCAACAAAAGAATGGCTTCAACAAAACAAAGTCCTGACCTCAACCCGATTGAAATGCTGTGGCATGACCTTAAGAGAGCGATTCACACCAGACATCCCAAGAATATTGCTACACTGAAACAGTTTTGTGAAAAGGAGTGGTCCAAAATTACTCCAGATCGTTGTGCAGGTCTGATCTGCAACTACAGGAAACGTTTGGTTGAGGTTATTGCTGCCAAAGGAGGGTCAACCAGTTATTCCAAAGGTTCACATACTTTTTCCACCCTGCACTGTGAATGTTTACATGTTCTGTTTAATAAACACATGAAAACATATAATGTTAGTGTTGTATTATTTTAAGCAGACTGTGTTTTTCAAATTGTTGTGACTTAGATGAAGATCAGAGCACATTTTATGACCAATTCATGCAAAATTCCACGTAATCCCAAATGGTTCATACTTTTTCTTGCAACTGTATCTAGCAACTAATAAAATAACCATTTGGATTCTTTACCTGCATGCAAGCGGTGAATAACCTTAGAGCTACTAAAGGCAATAAATGAAGAATGACATTGCATATGTGAAGCATCATTTTATTCATTCTCTGCAAACTGTTAGGCCTTGTATTGTGCACATCTTCACAGTAAAAGCGATTTATAGAAACAAATCTGTTTAAATGTGTTTGGTTAATATATATTTTTAAGTCCTGATCACATCTCCAGAATAGGGGGGTAATCCCCCATGCTATAACGCGTCTCCCGCGGACTCTTCATCCCAAGTAGCAGTAAAGGGTTAAGCTCTGTACTCCCAGTCTGCCCAAATGCATCCATTCTGCTTTTCAACCGCCATTTGTTGCCAATTATCTCTTGTAAAAGCGGATGCTCAGCCTACATTTTCCTCTCTCCGTCCTTGTACTTTTTGCCTTTTGTTGCATTACGCTTTGCAGACGCCTGTAACACAGGAGGTGTTAATGGAATCTATATAGGCACATTAATATAATGCCCGCTGTTCTCTGGAAACTCATTGCCATGTAGCAAGTTTGCCTTTTTTCATATGCATTATGATAAAGTCTACCTATTTGTGATTTAATATCTTAGCAAGGTTGACCTGACTATGAGACTGGACCGGTAATGCCAGACGCAGATTTCTGCTTTCAATTTGCACCTGTAGCCTATCTCCGGGAACGTGTTAAGGGCCTTTTTTTCCTTTTTTAATGCTTCTAGCACACTTGTGATGAATATTAAGCATTATGCCTGGATCTGGGATGGCTATTCTGATTGTGCTTCAGTGGTGGTAAAGATTACATCAGTAGAGATTTTAAACATCCTAATGGAAATCAAATAAAATCCTTGAAAACCCAGCATGTACACAAACATGGAAGATGCGCATCCTATGTTTCAAACACAGAGTCTACAAATAAAAAATATGCTATGCAGCACTGCTCTTACAGCTTGTTATAAAGTAATATATTTAACTACCTTTCCTAGCTCTGTCCTTGCTGTTGATACAAGAGAAGGGTAAAATAGAAAAAAAATGAAGCATACCACCAAATGTGCTCTAAAGGAGAAAAAAAATCTATACTTGACTCCATAGTGATAATCGGGATCTTCCTTCAACCAAACTGTTGGAAATCCTGGATCTTAATCCATCCCAGCCATTAGTAATACTGTGTGAGCTATTAAGTATGACAGCCCCTCTCGTTAATGCTAATAGCTCCCATCCTATTTCCGTTGAGCTGTAAACGTCCCTTGTGGTTCGGTGGTTACAGCTGCCTGCGGTACATTAGAGCTCTGTGCTGTGTATAGGAAGGGCTAATATAGGGGCAGATGGAGAATAACGAGCAATACCAAGGGCCGTTGTTATTCTCGTTTGGTATTGAAAAGAAAAAATTGGCATCTGCAAAAACCTGTTATGTGATTTTAATGTAGCTTCCAAAAAACACCAATAATATATATATATATAATAAAAAATAGCCATATGTAGCATAATACCTGTATTTGGAAATAAAAGTAACGCCTTGTATCTGTCTGTATAGTGATTTACTCTCATTATCCCCCCTGAATCTTATCCCTGTAGTGAGTGACCCAACTGAACTTTTTGTTACAACTGGTTTGAGAGCTACTCCTTGTAGCTTGTTTACAGTAAGATAGGATGAAAAGGAGAGAGATAAGACAGTGGATTTAATTTCTCCACTGGGAGCACACTAATATTGCTTTGAAAAGGTATAAAAAAATGTTTTTGCTATACTAATGATTTCTTTTCAATATATTACAAATCAAAATCAATGTGTTTTGGGGAGTGACGGGGTTAACAATTCAGGGCTTTATAAAATAGTATCCTTGACTTCTTTTTTCTCCCTCAAAGACATTTAGGCTAGTTTCAGACGAACGCAGTCATCACGTCGGTGTCGCCGCACAGTTAACGTCCGTCGTAGCATTGATTTGTGATCAATAGAGACCAACACACGAAGTACGTGAGCACCGAAGTGTGCGCACACTACGCAGGTGGCAACGGACGCCATTTAGGCCTTGATGTAAAAGCGCTATGACGGACGCCCAGAGTGCGCCGTGTCCGCGTAGCGGCCTGTGTGCGTGATGAGGCGACGTCAGACGCAGCGCATTTGTGACGTCCATCACGTTGACGCTTAAAGTTTTTTTGGTCTGGCTGACTGTACCTGTCATTTAATTTTAATTAATTTTGATTCCCATATTTCCCTTTTTTTTTCTACATCCGTCAAAAAAAAAACAACAGACCGTGTGGGGTCTACAGTATCTTCCGTCAGTACGTCTGTCCGCTATGTACGCACGCAGAGTGCGTTCAGACTGCGTTCGTCTGACATTAGCCTTAACCATTTTTCTAATCTGTTCTGTAGTGAAAGAACTCCTGTGAACCAAAATATTTCACAACGTGATTGTTTTTAATTTGAAGAACTTTTTCCACTTGTACAGTATTAAATATTCACTGAATTCTGATAAAAAAAAAGGAAAAAATGGATTTATTAAGTTAGTGCTCAACAGAAGGATTACAGAATGCATTCTAACTTTAAAACGGGGAAATGAATCTAATTTGCAGAATTTAATTATTGTACAAGTATTTCCACAGCTTTTGACTTTTTTTCTTTTTTGCGAGTATAACCCACCTCTAGAACTGTCAACTGAAATGCTGATATCAATATTATTCTTCATTTACACTGTTTTTTTTGCACCTTTTGTTTACTTGAAAACAGCTGTGTAAGTGGTATCAGATATCCTTTGCTGTAGCAGAGACCTTACACCTTCCTAATGCTTGCCTTCAGGTTATTTTATATATTAAATACACATTAAAGCAGTCCTACGCTCTACTCCCACTACCCCGGGACAGCAGCATCAATGTTGCGCTTCGTACGAAGAACAAACCAAGAAAATGTCATCCACGCATTAAATCTAATTTCTCAACAAAACCTGGTATTTTATATATTTCAGTGTTAAGATAAGTTATATTATTAAGCTTAAAATAATTGTTTTGTTATAGAACAAGGAGTCTTAATTCACGTGGTCTAGGTTTGTAGCTCTGGCATTGCATCAAAATACTGGTTAATGCTCTGATTCTTATGTTTAAATCCATATTGATACCCTCATGTGTCATCTATATATGTCTTATGGCTGAAGAAGCATCACAGTATGAGCATTTTACATATTATGGCTCAAGGGCGGTTTAAATAATTTTGCTCTGTTAACCTGAAGACTTTTTCTTATCAAGACCAAAGGCTGTATACGTTACATATATTACTTCTATTCATTCCTCCAAACCCAACAGCCATACATAAATGATATCTTGTTAGCGACTAACTGCTGTATGTTTATCACAGGGCACGACTGCTGTACAGTTCATATTAATGTGTATTTAATTTCTCCTGGAGGTGATACTGTGTTACTATTAGTAGGTGGTGTCTTTACCTTTTTAACAACCACAGGTGACACATTACCTATCCATCACTGGATAAGGGGCACACATTCTCCTTTATCCAATTTACATGCAATGCGGCTGATTTATACACACACAAACGATATTTCGTAGCTGATACACATACATGTATTCATGTTCTTTTGCCCTTGAGGCAGATATATATATTTGGGAGACACAAAAACCCCCATTAGGCAAAAGTTTAGCATACGAGATGGTAATACGAATCCAATTTATATTTTACACTAGCTGGAATATAAAAACTAGTTTCATGCCATACCTTGCGTCTTGTAAAATACATGTGGAATGATGGGTAAACAGAGATCGGAACAACAATAATGGACATTCACTTAAGTATATTGGTTTATTAGGAGTTATGGTGGTTTTAAACACCATAATTGGTTTCCATACTGTTGGAGATGAACCTAGTAAGATCAGAGCAGGGTAAAATATTTTCCAACTGCTTTATTAACGGTCATCTATTATTTATTTATGTATTTAGAAAGGATTTTACCAGGAAGGATACATTGAAATTTCTCTAGTTTTCAAGTATGTCCTGGGTTCAAGAACATTGAAATGTTACAGTCGTTACAGAAATACAAAGTAATAAAATGCAAGATATTAAGAACAAAACACAAATATACAGATTAACAGAAAATAAATATAGTCACTATGTTACTTGTTTACAGGTGCATTCTGTATCGAGGTATGCTAGTAAGGAGCTCTTATGTGACTTTAGACTTTAGGGGGAAGATTTGATGTCGTCTGGTAGGTTACTCCATAACTGCGGTGCTCTGTAGGAAAATGAGGATCGAGACACTTTCTTTTTGTATTGTGTTATTGCAAGTAAGGTGCTGGTCCTGGATCGGAGGTTATAGGATGAGGGAGCTGCCGGGGGAAGCAGCCTATTCAGGTAGGGTGCTATCTTCCCAGAAAATCTCTTAAACACCACGTTGGAAAGGTGAAGAGTGCATCTAGACTCCAGTGATGGCCAGTTTAGCTCTTTTAACATGTCACAATGATGGGTCATGTAGTTACATTTTAGCCTAAAGCGACAGAATGAGTTATACAATGTAGTAAGTTTATGGAAGTGCGTTTACGGGGCAGCTGCATACACTACATCTCCATATTCAATAGCCGGCATAAGAATTTGTTGTACAATCTGCTTTCTTACTGCTGGGCTCAGGCAGGATTTGTATCTGTACAGGGCACCTAGTTTGGGGTAAAGTTTAGATGAGAGCTTTTCGATGTGGGACCAAAGGATAGATTTGGTCTAACCACATACCTAGATATTTGAGAGAAGCGACTGTGGTGTTAAATCCCAAGCTTGCTTCTGCAAAGGGATCTTGACACAAATTAACACAGTACTGACTTGTTTTTTTGGGGGGGGGGTGTTTCATCTTCTTCAGAGCATCTCTTTTAAGACTTTTGAGTAGAGCGTAATCAGTTTAGTTTAGTTAAAAAACCTGACGTGGACTTTTTATTTGTTTAAAAATAAATATGTTTTTGTAAAAAAAAAACACAACCTAGAGTCTAGACCTAGACCATCCTTGATCATCTTGACATATTCCTATTTATTTTCTAAATTAGTGCGAGGGAGCTTTCTTCCATTTTCTTAATTTCGTTGACTTTTACGTCTCGCAGGAGAGCACAATACACTGTGATCCGCAACGATCAGAAGGTTAATGAAAGTCTGCTAATGAGCAATTTTGGTATTCATGTGACACCGATGCAGAAACCAATCCAGGTGTTGTGGATTCGGCATTCCTAACACACTGCGCTCCTATCTTACTGTGGAAACTGGCAGTACTCTGCTTATTTTATTGTTTAACCGAGGACAGCGTTGCACAAACAAAGGCTCACGCGGGATGCCGGGGATATATATTATTTATACCTGAGTAACTAAGGGCATGATTATCTCAAATGCGAGTAAGGGAAATGAGGCAACATGTAAATTCTGAAAGGTCAACGGTAATGAGTGGAAATAAATAATTTATTTGTAGTCATTGCCTGCAACATTTATATATTTTTTTCCCTTTTTTTTTTTTTGGCGCTTTGTATATTTCTCAGTAGTTCGTTTTTCAGCTACATTTGTTTATTTCTATATCGAGGCTGCATTGTGAAGAATAATTACCAGGTATGGGGGCAAAATGTTTAAGAGAAGTGGGAATGGCTGCAGTAAAATTAACACACTTTCTACTTAATCTTTATGTATGCTATGTGGGGTTAAATAGGTTTAATGTATTTTCTTTCACTACAGACCTAGTACAATCATTATTTGGCCCTCATTCCTCCACCAGAAAGTGGTGTCTATTAAATACCCCCTTGGTCATTGAAATATGTAATAACAATCTTTTTGTCCTCCCTCTCCTCTCTGTGATGTTTAAATGCTATTAAGTAATTCACCACAGGATTTACTCTCCCTGGTGTCTGCTAATGCCATTGAAATGTTTACTGTTTTAGGGAATGTTGAAAACGACTGTGCAAACTTGTTACATCACTGCTTAACCCTTCACTACTAATATTGAGATATCTTGGGCTTCAAAGGCACCATCTGGTGCCCCGATATCGAGATATCTTGGTATGTTTATCTGCAGCCCAAAAGCAAATGAAATTTGTTTGCTTTGGGCTGCAGAAGGTGACCCCACAGTTTTAGCTCTTTGGGCATAATGCCCAAAGAGCTAAAACTGTAAAACCAGATGCTTAAAGCTCTGAAATATCGGGCTTTCAGCAGCCGATGCAGGGAGAACAAGAAGAAAATATTAGGGATGCACCGATACCACTTTTTTAAGACCGAGTACGAGTACCGATACTTTTGTTCAAGTACTCACCGATACCAATTACCGATACTTTTATTTTATGCCATGTGACGCTTTCCAATAAGAACAGACCTCCTATAAAGCCCCCAGGTCTCATAGATATGCCCCCTGCTCATGGATAATTGCCCCCCAGCTCATGGATATGCCCCCCCAGCTCATGGATAATTGCCCCCCCAGCTCATGGATATGCCCCCCAGCTCATGGATATGCCCCATTGCTCATGGATATTGCCCCCTTGCTCATGGATATGCCCCCTTGCTCATGGATATGCCCCCTTGCTCATGGATATGCCCCATTGCTCATGGATATTGCCCCCTTGCTCATGGATATTGCCCCCTTGCTCATGGATATGCCCCATTGCTCATGGATATTGCCCCCTTGCTCATGGATATGCCCCCTTGCTCATGGATATGCCCCATTGCTCATGGATATGCCCCATTGCTCATGGATATGCCCCCCTGCTCATGGATATGCCCCCCTGCTCATGGATATGCCCCATTGCTCATGGATATGCCCCATTGCTCATGGATATTGTCCCATTGCTCATGGATATTGCCCCATTGCTCATGGATATTGCCCCATTGCTCATGGATATTGCCCCATTGCTCATGGATATTGCCCCATTGCTCATGGATATGCCCCCCCCCTCCGCTCCGCTCATACTTACCTTCCTTCAGCGACGCCGGGAAAGTCTTCGCGCGCGCGCGCGCTGGTTGGAAGGACCCCAGCCGCGACCACGTGGGACCATGTGATCACAGCTGGGGTCCTTCCAACCAGCGCACGCGCGGAAACTTTCCCGGCGTCGCTGAAGCAAGGTAAGTATGAGCAGAGAGCAGCTGCAGGGCCTGTCTGAATGCTCTATCGGCATTCGGACAGGCCCTGCAGCTGCTCACTTTGTTTATACTTACCTTCCTTCAGCGACGCCGGGAAAGTTTCCGCGCGTGCGCTGGTTGGAAGGACCCCAGCCGTGATCACATGGTCCCACGTGGTCGCGGCTGGGGTCCTTCCAACCAGCGCGCGCGAAGACATTCTCGGCGGCGCTGAAGGAAGGTAAGTATCGCAGAGCTCCAGGGGCGGCTGTCCGAATGCCGATAGAGCATTCGGACAGCCGCCGCAGCCCCTCGGATACCGGCAAGCCGGCTCAATGCCGGCTTCCGGTATCGGAAAAAAATATCGGGGGTACTGCACGAGTACCAAGTACTCCTGCAGTACCCGGTATCGGCACCGATATCGATACTAGTATCGGTATCGGTGCAACCCTAGAAAATATACCAGTCACTCAAACCTCTAACTCAAATTGGTAGATGGCGCCATCTACTGGCCAAAATAAGTTATTTATAGTAAGACATACAATGGGTATATGCTCAAATATTTCTTTATAATTACTTAAAACTGATTTTTACAAAAAACACTGGTTTCTGAATTTTTTGGAAAATCGCTTGGTAGTGAAGGGGTTAACAAGTCCAGCAGCCATTGGCTTATAGATGTTTTTGTTTGGTTTTTAGATTTCAATATAATTGTACCCGAACTGACAGAAAATGTTGCCAGACTAGTAAAGATGAGCAGAAGGCCCTTAAGTTTGATATAAACTATTCAAGCTCTGCATTACATGCTCTCGATGGACTGAATGTTATGAGAATGTGCTTTATAGCCTAGGACAGGGATGGCAAACCTTTTTGAACCCGAGTGCCCAAACTGGATCGCTGAACCAACTTATGTGTCTCAAAGTGCCAACTCCGCAATTAGACCTGAATACAGATTTATTTTAGAAAAAACAGTTCATACGACTGTTTAAACTAATTATGTGCTTAAGTCTTAAAAGAAAAATACAGTATAAGAAGATGAATATATTGTCCCCAGCTCACACATGGATATATTTACCCCCAGCTCACACATGGATATATATTGCCCCCAGCAGCTCACACATGGATATATTTGCCCCAAGCTCACACATGGATATATTTGCCCCATCTCACACTTGGATATATTGCCCCCATCTCACACTTGGATATATTGCCCCCAGCTCCCATGGATATATTGCCCCAGCTCATGCATGGATATATTGCCCAGCTCACACATGGATAGATATTGCCCCCAGCATCTCCCTGTCATGCCCCACCTTTGAAAGACTGCTGAGGTACCTGTAATGCGCAGGGAGGAAAGTGTGGGGTACCCCTTAGTCAGGCGCTACTCGCTAGTCGTGTCTTTTAAAGTAGCGGTGTAATCGCTAACAGACACAACTAGCGAGTAGCGCCTGACTAAGGGGTACCCCACACTTTCCTCCCAATCAACCTGTAGCAGCAACAAGGCTCTGCAACCACCCCTAAATCGGCAGCACACCCGCACCATTAAAACACCATAATCTCAACACCGCACACCGCCTTAGGATACCATTTCCTTCCTACCTGTAATGCGCAGCCTGGCTCCCACAGCTCTTGTCATGGAACGCTTTTACATTGGGTTCCCATCAGGGTTTTACCTCAGCTCAGTGCCTTGTCCAGGCTCCTGGAGATCCAACCTGGGTTTTCCTGTTCAGCCTTGGAGTTACAGCTGAAACCCATCTGCTATCAAGCCTCCATAAATAGCAGAGAGACCCAGCAAGGTGGGTTCTGCATTGAGGTCCCTGACTGAAGTCACTGTGCCTACAAGTGTATCCTGCATCCATCTCTGTTCAGTCCTTGGCCACAACTTCCTGGTTGCTGCACAAGTGGGTTCTCTCAACTACGTAGCCCATTATCCTGTGTCTGGATATCTACCTGTGGCTCATACTGCATTCACCACCTTCCCTGACCTTCAATCAAGGTACCATTGCCAGCCGTCCAGATTCATTCTTTGTGGACCCTGTCTGCAGTCTGGGACTACATTGCCCACAATCCTATGCTATTAGACATTTTACCTGTGCTGTCCAGAAGGGGCATCTTCTGTTTATTCCAGTACCTGCTGCCAAGTCCCATTTGTGTTCATTAAACCAATATTATTTGCTTGCTATCCTGTCTGGTCTCCCGTCTGTGTCGCCACCTGCTGGGCTCGTACCCGAACCGCACACGCCACCTGACACTCACCCATGGATATATATTGCCCCCTGCAGCTCACACATGGATATATATTGCCCCCAACAGCTCACACATGGATATACATTGCCCCCAGCAGCTCACACATGGGATATATTTGCCCCAGCTCACACATGGATATATTGCCCCAGCTCACATGGATATATTGCCCCCAGCAGCTCACACATGGATATATTACCCCAGCAGCTCACCCATGGATATATATTGCCCCCAGCAGCTCACCCATGGATATATATTGCCCACAGCAGCTCACATATGGATATATTACCCCAGCCCACATATGGATATATTGTCCCAGCTCACAATTCTATATTGCCCCCAGCTGCTCACCCATGGATATATATTGCCCCCAGCAGCTCACCCATGGATATATTTTGCCCCCAGCAGCTCACACATGGTTATATTGTCCCAGCTCACACATCAAATTATTGCCCAGCTCACATATGGATATATTACCCCCAGCTCACATATGGATATATTACCCCAGCTCACATATGGATATATTGCCCCAGCTCACATATGGATATATTGCCCCCAGTTCACATATGGATATATTACCCCCAGCTCACATATGGATATATTGCCCCAGCTCACATATGGATGTATTGCTCCCAGCTCACATATGGATATATTACCCCCAGCTCACATATTGATATATTGCCCCAGCTCACATATGGATATATTACCCCCAGCTCACATATGGATATACAGTATTACCCCCAGCTCACATATGGATACATTGCCCCAGCTCACCATTATCTAATGGCCCCAGCAGCTCACACATCCATTATATATTGGCCCCAGCTCACTTGATCCTCCCGTCCGCCTCACAGCAAGCTTCTTCCTCCAAGCACGCGCCGCCAAAGGATGTTGCCCGGCCCCTCATTGAGATCCACCAGCCGCGATCTTGCGAGATCGCGGCTGGTGGACCTCAACGAGCGGCCGGGCAGCATCATTTGATAGCGCGCGCTGGGAGAAAAAAGCATGCCCGGCAGTGAGGCAAGCCTATGGTTCACGTGTCGACACTGGCCTAGGATATCCTACAACTCTTAGATTGTCTATGCATCTGAGCAAGGTCCTCCTTACCTCGTGTTTCTTTGTGTCAGTCTTTGTATAATTGTTTCATCAAGAAAAACAAGACTGTCTGTGGAATATGTTGAGCATCTCCTCAAAGCTAAACCCTTGTGTATAGCCAGCAGAATCCTTGGTTGTTTTCTTATTCAGTAAACCTTGTTGTTTGGTCATATTCAGTCATTAGAAGTGCAAATTATTAATTACTTCGTTTATTTTTGTTTACAGGAAATGTAACAACTTTTATTTGCAGGACGTCACAAGCATTGCATCAGCACGACCACAGATGAGTCCATAGGGAATTATGTAAACCTCGATCTCTGTGTTCCTAACTTTGAACAAAAACTTGAATTTCTGTGATAAACATATTTATATTATTATATTTGGCTCAGTGTACGTTGCTTTAATTTTTTTAATATCCTTTTATAAACCAGTGATTAGGAAGATAAGCGCCTGCAGGGTAGTAAGAGAATATATTTTTAACAGGTACTTTTGATTTTGTTCTTATATCCAGAAGTGCCACATTCATTTCAAAATTTACTTTGCGTTGCATAAAACCACACATTCATTCCTAGCAAGGAGTTCTGGGTGGGTTTAACAAGTTTACTTCCCTTAGTAGGTCCCTGAACCCACCATTATGCCTTAACCCTTGGACAGATTTTGCTTAACTGATCTTAAAACATACCCTGACATGCTAATTATTTGACTCCCAGATTTGCGTAGTTTTCCACCTCTGCATAGCATTAACATGGAAGGACTGGGCAACCCTCCCGACTCCAAATAGACGTGAGGATATTGTACATGCTTATGATGGCGACACTGACTGCAGTGGATTGTTACTGCTTGGACTACTTAGAGTGTGATCTCCCTGGTTGGAAATCTTTGCAACCTTGGTGTTTTCCTCCTAGCCCCAACCTCCTATATTTAACTATGGACAGTATATGTCCCTGGCTTTGGTCCTTCTTTTTCCCTCCAGTTTCTCAGATGGGGGAGCCATTCCAACTTGATACCATTTTCTATAGAATTTTTTTCTTTTTTTCCTTTTCTACAGATTATATTTTCTTTCACCCATATCCATTTATGATCCCTCCTTACCTTTTGCCCTAACATTTTGAACTGGTTCATACATGATAGGAATATTGTCTCCTTTGTTGGCTATGCTATCCTGTCCCCTGCATAGCTACATTATAGTAAAGTAAACTATTTATTAAAAAAAAATAACAACAAAAGAACTTTCGCTAAAATTTTGACCCACCTGTCTACAAATCTTCATGCCACCCTCTCCAGAACCAAATTTACTATTCTAGATAATAGACCTTGATGATGCTCATTATCTTGTAAGTCTAGTCTTACAATCACTATGAATCAGCAATTTGCGGCCATACATAAACTTGCCTAGCGTAGGAGCCGCAAAATTGTGCAGAGCGATGGGACTTGCACATTTACGTACACAAGTTCGATTGAGCAAATGATTAGATCAGATGCGCAGGACCAATCGCTACAGCGATTTGTCTCGGAGAGTGACTTCGGCATGCTGTCTGTGTTCCTATGTCACTGGTAACTGATCTGGTGAATGGCAGTCGGGGAAAATTCAAAAATTCCAGCTGCTGGTGACGCTGGTTGGGATGGAGAGAACTTCTCTACTTCACCCAATCGGTGAAGCTGGGAGGGTCAGCGAGGGAGGGGACACTCCTCTTATCCTGACCACATTATAAATGTAAAGTGATCAGTTGAGTGTCTCTTTAAAGAGCTTTGCGTGTTGCGTTATGAGCCATAGATATAAACCTGTAACAGATTTTAATTTGCTCAGTTTCACATTGTTTATGCATTAACAAGAAAATTGCAGAAAAGATGGTCACTGGTCTGATGAATCAATATCTTAAAGTTTGGATACATGAACAAAGAAAAGGGTTACAGAGAATGGCTCAAATACAAATTGTTATACTGCACCTACAGTTGTGTTCAAAATTATTCAACCCCCAATGCTGTAAAGGGTTTTAGGGAATTTAGTGTACATTTGTAATTGTATTCAGAATGAAATCCTACAAGGACTTTTTAAAGAACCATATGCAACTAAAATGACATCAATTGGTTTTGAAATACAGTAGTAAATGTTTCTTTTGTGACTTCTTCATTGACACAATTATTCAACCCCTTAAAGACTACCACTCTGAAGAACAGAGGTTCATTCAAGTGTTTTCAATCAGGTATTGAAAACACCTGTGGATGTCACGGAGCAGCAATAAAGAATAATAAGCACCAATTAGGCAGCTTTAAAATGACTGTGATACTCAGCTCCTTCTAGACATTTACTGGTGTGGTTACAAACATGGTGAAGTCAAGAGAATGGTCCAGGAAGACCAGAGAAGAGGTGATTACTTTTCACAGGAAGGGCAATGGCTATAAGAAGATTGCAAAGATGTTAAACATACCAAGAGAGACCATAGGAAGCATCATTCGCAAATTCAAGGCAAAGGGCACTGTTGAAATGCTACCTGGTCGTGGCAGAAAGAAGATGCTGACTTCGACTGCTGTGTGCTACCTGAAGCGTAGAGTGGAGAAAAGTCCCCGTGTGACTGCTGAGGAACTGAGAAAAGATTTGTCAGATGTGGGTACTGAAGTTTCAGCTCAGACAATACGGCACACACTGCGTAATGAAGGCCTCCATGCCAGAACTCCCAGGCGCACCCCCTTGCTGTCTCCAAAGAATAAGAAGAGTCGGCTGCAGTATGCCAAAAGTCATGTGGACAAACCACAGAAGTTTTGGGATAGTGTTCTGTGGACTGATGAAACAAAATTAGAACTGTTTGGGCCCATGTATCAACGCTATGTTTGGAGGAGGAAGAACAAGGCCTATGAAGAAAAGAACACCTTGCCTACTGTGAAGCATGGCGGGGGGTCAATCATGCTTTGGGGCTGTTTTGCTTCTGCAGGTACAGGGAAGCTTCAGCGTGTGCAAAGTACCATGAATTCTCTTCAGTACCAGGAGATATTGAATGACAATGTGATGCAGTCCGTCACAAACCTGAGGCTTGGGAGACGTTGGACCTTTCAACAGGACAATGATCCCAAGCATACCTCCAAGTCCACTAGAGCATGGTTGCAGATTACAGTCTGGAACATTTTGGAGTGGCCATCGCAGTCACCTGACTTAAATCCGATTGAGAACCTCTGGTGGGACTTAAAGAAAGCAGTTGCAGTGCGCAAGCCTAAGAATGTGACTGATATGGAGGCTTTTGCCCATGACGAATGGGCGAAGATACCCGTAGATCGCTGCAAGACACTTGTGTCAAGCTATGCTTCACGTTTAAAATCTGTTATAACTGTAAAAGGATGTTGTACTAAGTACTAAGATTGAATGTCACTTGGGGGTTGAATAAAACTGATAATGATGTGAGCACAGAAAAGACATTTGTGGTTATTTCGTTATAAATGTTATGTTATATTTGTCTGACCTACACGTGCCTCTTTGATTTAATTGTAAGCAAGATGACTGAATGATCAAAATCTATCTCAAACTGGCCAAAACACTCAATTTCAGTGGGGGTTGAATAATTTTGAACACAGCTGTATATGGGGATGTCTAGTGATCATAATGAGGCTATTAGAAATGCAGCTTCCATAAAATACCATTATCTGTATGTGCCTGCATAATGACTGTGTAGGGAAATTACAGTGAAATGACTTGTATCTGTACTGTATATGGATATTTAGTCATGCTAACCCCTTGAATCTTATTATCCCTGTACAGCTGTAAGTGACTGCAGCACTCTCCCTGTATTATGTCCTCTCCATGGCTGTTTGTAATGCAGCAGCAACGTTTTTGAACTTTTTGTTACAGAGAGGTTTGGGGCTGCTATTTGCAGCTTGTTTACAGTAATGCAAGGTGACTGGTGAGATGAACAAAGCCAACGTTTGTTTCTTCACAGGGAGCACACAATTGTTTTTTAAAAAAAGGATATGCACATTGTGTTGGATGTGCTATTTATTGCTTTTCAGTGTTTCACTATGCAAAATTTAGTTATCTGTTGATCGAGTGGACTCCTTTCACTTGATCTATTGTGCCCAATAAAGGGATCCTCTCTGTTACGAAAGCATGTAAAGACAATCCACTCCCTTGCATCATGTGGTAGCTGCCGCTGAAAATATTTTTGATCATTTGTGGTGCCACATGTAATTTATTGATCTAGTTCCTGTGATTTGTTACACCCCAGCACGCATTTTTATTTTATTTAGCCATGCTTACTATTCACTAAGGGTGTAGTAGGTGACTACAAGCAGCTGAAATCTCCAAGTTGTACTTGTCAGCGTCAGCACAGCTAGTCACACAAGAAAACGTTGTTGATTCAGGGGCATTAGTTGCCATTTCCCTATGACATAATCTTATTTATTTTAGGCAATTATAATTATTACTTATTATAATTGGGTTTCTCAAATGTGTGGAAGGCTGTAGATATACAGAAAGCAAATATTTCTGGTACACAGCATCTAGACTGTCGGGCAGCTCCATTGGTCATCATTCTGACACATTGCCATTTTAATATACTTCACTTACTAAATGATTATAAAGGATTATAAAGAGATTCCAGGTAAATCCTACAAATTCATGTATCAGACAGACACACTTCACACGAACACAAACTTGCCACAAGGATGCATTGCAGCATATCTCATGATGCTTATTTTATTTGATAATTCACAATTTGACATTCACATACATTAGCAGGCATTCAGGGTTATTCAAAGAGAATCAAAAAGTCACCGCACGTTCGGTGACTTTTTGTTCTCTTCAATTCGGCTTGATTCGGCGTTCCCATTTCGGCGATCCTGCGGTGTATTCAGCAAGCACCACAGGGCCGTCGTAATGCAGGGAAAAGCCGCCGAAAACCTGCCAATCACCGCAAAACCCAGGCGAATGCACACCGAAACCAGCAAAAACATCTGGATTAACCCACCGAAGACGCCGGAGAAACCCAAGCAGGAGCCGATCAGAGCACAGAGCAGCCGCCGGAAAAAACCGACACCGCAGGCGGAGTGAAAAAAAAAAACGTACACTTGAATGTTTGAAAAGTGAAATGCTGTTTGCAAACAAACTACTGAGCGAAAATGTCTGAAATTTACATATAAGATCCAATAAATGATAATAAAAAGGGCTGTTACAGAAGAAAAAAAAAAACTTTTAAAAAAGAATCTGAATTTTTTTTTGCAAAACCAATCCCGAAAAATGCTTAAAAGATCCTAAAAAATCTATAAATAAAGAGACTTTTTACTGCAGAATATTATAATAAACAGTTTATTAGATATTGAATTAAAACGGGAATATTTGTAACATTGAAGCCTATGGGATTCGCCTGAATAAACCTGTCAAATGAAACCACCGAATGGCAGGGCATTTCGGCAACTTTTCACTGCTGGTTTTTGTTCAATGAATAGACGAAGCATTGCTTCTCTATGGGGAATTCACTGCCCTCGAACAGGCACCGAACAGACACCGTATGTGCAGGCAATTCTCCAACATTTGGCAAACTGCCTGCTCTCTGGATTGCCGAGTGGCCAGGAAAGGTAATCGTACGCTGAATTTCAGCGTTCGGTTACCTTTCGGCTCCAATTCGGAGCTCTTTGAATAACCCTGATTGAAAAATGTTGTTACACCCTTTACATAGATGTATGCTGTCCACATAGATGTATGCTGTCCTGGAATTCTGCCCACAGGTGGCCTCCATGAGCTGTTTTGTAGTTAGTCAGGAAAGCTTAATTCCTGGCTCCCCAATTACAGGGCTTCTTCATGGAGCTACAGTCTCATCTTGTGGCTGCAGGAGTAAAAGGTTTTATACAATAACTAATAAACTGAAGTGGGTATGGTGGCTAGAGTGTCCCAAATAAAGTTGAGACCTGTTGGTGGGGAGGCAACCATACTATACCCACGCAGCATGTCAATTAAAATAATAGCTGCACCATAGCTGTGATTTAGCCCTTGACACTCAGGGATATACACAGCAGCCAAAGCAATGGTAGATAACGGTAGATAACATATAAAGCAGTGCATGCTCAGACCTGCTGCCTGCTAGTCCTTCATTTACAATATATGAAAAAGGAATAGAGCTCATTAGTCACTGGGAGCTTACAGGTTCTCTTATCCACTTGTGGGTGTGATTCACATTGGCTCTTTTGTAACATTGATTAATATATATATATATATATATATATATTATGCAAGAGACTAAAAAAAAAAAATTTGAGAAACTTAGCACGATAATGTTTGTTGTTTTTGTTTGTTTTTGTCTATTAAACAACTGGTCTGGAAAATCATGTTTGGAGGACTTCTACTGAAAAGGTGAAATTCTTTTTTCACTCTTCTTCTTGACTGAACACCGTTGAGCAGGGTAATATTGACCTATTCATGGCTGCAGCCGGATATGGATCAACGTAAGGGGGTATCTATTAATTGCTGCTGTTTAACATTGTTGCAAACACAGCAAACTTCGGTGATCCAGATAACTGCAGTTTGTGGATAACACCTCAATGTCTTAGTTATGATATAGCCTCCCACATGTCGTCCGTTATACTTACCTTCTACCACAACCACTTTAATCAGTGGCTTCTTCCACCCAAGAATGGCTGATGGAGTGTCTAGCCAATTCGAGGGAACCACCAGGGGGCAGACACATCACAATGTCAGTTACACCCCCTTAACTCTTGCATAGCTGTAGAGGATTTATGTTAGTTGAGGTATGAGTCACTCTACAGAGTCTGGCCTTTCCAGTAAAGCCAAAACTGGTCATTTATCATGGAAAAATAAAATATAAAAATATATATTTTGTTCTAAATTAATCACATACAATACATTCCAAAGGTGCAGCGCTTTGTTAAGGCGTTTTTCAAAATGTTCTTAAATTCCAATAAATCCTGGAATAAATGGAGAAAGATCACCACATACAGTGTTATTCAAAGAGAGGTGAAAAGCAGGAGAATGACTGGAGAATTGAAAATTCGAGGTCAAAATATCCAAACCAGAAAAATTCTCCCATTTATCTCACTTTCCAAATCGGCTATTTTCACCTAGAATTTTCCATTCTCCAGTCATTCTCCTGCTTTTCACCGCTCTCTGAATAACCCTGATAGTGTATCCACTGATAAACAGTATGATATAGAAAAATAAGCCAAATGAAGATTCACACTGTTTCGAGCCTATAACTTGGCTCACAGATCTCCACACATGGGATCGTAAGTGCTCACCCATCAGCCACCTTGTAGATGAGTGTTTGACAAACCCGTCCTCAGGACTTGCTGACACGCCAGGTTTGCCAGATATCTGAAGCACAGGTGATATAATTTGTTGCTCAGTGATTGCAGTGTTAAGTCTGCATTTCCCCAAGGTGATCTGTAAAATATGGCCTAATTATGAACCCATACGTGCGAATCTGTGAGCCCAGTTAGAGGCTTGAAAAAGTGTGAGTCTACTGTTTATCAGTGGATGCACTATGAGGTGATCTTTCTCCATTTTATCTGAGATTTATTGGAACTTAAGAACATTTTGAAGAACTCCTGAACACAGCACTGCACCTTTGGAATGTATTGTATGGACTTCTTTTTTTAATCTTAGAGGGTGCTAATTTTGGGTGTTCAGCAGCATTGGTTTTCACATTTCCCTTACATTTATGTTTCTTTTTGATCCTATATTGTGTATATTTGTTATAATTGTTCTAAACTAGTTGCATTGACCACTTTTCAACTGTAAAGTGAACAATACCGCTGCAATTACTCACCTTCTCATTTTCCGTGCTGTAGGATGTGCGAGAGGAAAGAGAGGAAGCGTGTGGAAGGGCAATGATACAAAGCATAATTACACTGTGGACATCTAAAATGAAGGTCACACTCCACAAGGTCTATGAGTCTAGCCTTTCCAATGATACCAAAACTGACCATGAAAAAATAGCGCTGCATTTACTCACGTTCTCGTTTCCCACGTTGGGAGCAACTACGGTAACTTTTGTGTATATATATATATATATATTGTCCTGAGGAAGGCTCCGGATAGGAGCCAAAACGTTGACTCTGTTTTAAATGGATCAATAAACATTTTTTATTTTTTGTCCTGGAGTGTCGCCGCATCATTTTGTATCTTGGTATATTGAAGCCGGCTGGCAGGCACCGGGCAATCACCTACAGAAGAGCGTGAGTGCATGACTATCTGGCTATATATATTTATAATTTTACTTTACATGTTGCTGACATTTTTTGTTACAGCATTCTGACTTTACATGACATATACACTTTTTGTACATTTTGAATCTCCAGAGTCCACTGAAAACAATATATATATAATTTGTCTGCGTCCTACAATAAAACATGACTTCAAATCGCTTTTAAACATGATGAGCAAAAATAGTCTAAATGAGCTTAGTACCCATGGTGAAATTATTCAGCCGTGAAGCAGTTAGACCCCTGAGCAGTTGAAAGCGGCAAGACTGGTGTATGTCAGGGAGTCTCATTAGTGATGGTCCATGAACCCAAAAACTAACCTGGCAAAGGTGGAGTAGAGGTAACATCACTGCTCTGCGTGGAGAGAGCCTGTGGAGACATGAGTTCGATCCCAGCGAGCAACCTCTCCATTAAGTGTCCTTGGACAAGACACCTAACGGTACATACTCACCACCCAGGACATACTTGAAAACGAGAGAAATCTCAATGTATCCTTCCTGGTAAAATCCTTTCTCAAAAATATTTCAACTCTGTTTAACTTTGACTTCATTCCCTCGTATTGAACGACTCGGACTCGTCATTACGGATTCCCTGTATTAGGGTTTTCTAACATAAGCTGTATTGTTTTGCAATTTTAAAGCTTCTTATTTATATTGTATCATTCACTTTAATTTCCTTTGCCTGAAATCCGTCAGGAAAGAAAAAAAGCCTGACGTGCTGTGATCAAAACCCAGTGCCTGATGGCCTGAAGGTTGAAATAATTATCTCTGGTGGCTTTGCAGATCTCAATGTCAAAGCAGGGGAGGCATGGGGCAGCAGAATTTAAACGTGACAACTGGTATGAGCACAGACACTGCTCAAGGCGACGCGTTCCTGTTTGATAATGTATTTCTTGTTGATCGGGGGGGGGATCTTTATTTATTTGAAAGCAACTGCACACATCCAATCTTGTATTCACCTTGATCATCCATTCCGTTCCTCTGATATTTACTGAGGCGGCGCTGGATGTGTCTGACCTGGCGTGTAAATCGGCAGAGCCTTCTGCTAATCTGTAGATAGATGGCAGCATTCATACGGATTGGGATCCCAACACCAAGCTGATTGCACCCTCCTGCTCTCTAAATAAACCTGTCACATTATTATTTGACAAGATCTTCATTTTTATTCATCAAGATGCGGACCACGATGGGGGCATTTATGGCCATTTGCTGTGCGAGGCTCAGCGCTGAGCTTGTAGGCATTGTAAGCCCCGAGATCCATTATCCCTGTTACAAGTGCATACAATGCAACGGCTGCGATGAGATAGCAAAGTTAGTAAAGATCACATAAGCCGCCCTTGATGAAAAGATAAATGAATGCATAAATAACGTTATGCTCTGCCGTGTTTGCTGAGATCAAGGATAGATTTTGAAGGTTTTCTGAGATCAGAAGTAAAGAACCTTAAGAGGAGGCACTTTACATTCAGCCGGCATCTCACTATGTACAGACGAAGCTCAGTTTAACCCTCCCTGGATCAGGGCACTCACTATCCAGCAACTTTTCATACAGTAACTGCGAGGAAATACTGACTTCTATTTGTTTGTGTTGTTTTGCTTTTGTGCCCCCATCATTGTCGATTGACATTTAACCCTTTCCAAACGCCCTTGTAGTCCAATGTATATTTTTACAAACAGCATTATTGCTATACAATTATAAAGGTAGAAATAGATCTTGCCTGTGATCGCCTTTTTGACTCTTTGCTTAACTGGCCGTTGAATGATAACTTAATGTACCTTCTATTTATGTCATTTATTTGGATAATGTTATTATCTAACACAGTCACGGATTGCTGCATCGGGGCTCTTCCTCAGACAAGGAAAGCTGTACAGTGCTATATACATATCTAGCTATAGCTAATAGATATATATATTTCAAATGAAATAATCACGAGTATAGCAGTATGTAATGATACCTTTTTTAATTGGACTAACGTTACATTTAAGGCTGGGGTCAGGCGAACGCACGTGCAGCCGCACTTTATCACAGCCGTAGTAGCAGCCAATGACGGGCAATATACGAAGTACGGCCGCACGAAAGTTCGGCCGTGCAACGCAACTGGAAACAAACGCATTTTTTCAAGAACGTGAAACCGCTAGTACAGACGTACAGAGTGCGCTGCGTCCGCATAGCGGCATGTGTGCGTGATTTGGAGACGTCAGACGCTGCTCATGTCCGGCCAACATAACGTCCAGACGCAAAAAGTGTTTTATTGATGATCCGTACAAAATCACGGACGAAAATGCACATCGTATGACCGCTATCGTGTATTCCGTGAAAAAATACGTCCATTCGTTCGAACGTACTTTTTCACGTACGACGCGAAAAATGCGTTCGTCTGACCCTAGCCTAAAAGACGTGCTTTCGAGAGTATTCCTCTCTTCTTCAGGTCTGGACGCTTACTGATCAGTATTTGGCTGTATCATATGAAATATAAATACATTACACATATATTGATATGATTCTATGTGTATACATTGTGTCCTTGAATAATCACCATAATCATAAATAATGAAGTTCTAATTTACTGATATACTGAGAAAATCCAACATGAAAGATCACAAGCCACACTTAAAGGGTTATTGAAAGAGCGCCAAACTTGCCTCCGAATAGCACCAAATGGTGAATTTCACCTTACGGTGCAATTTTTGTGACAGTTCGTCTATTCAGAAAGTATTTGGCGAATTGACAACGTAATGTGGTGCAATTTGGCATTGTTCGGCGGTAGTGAAATTGTCCCATTGAGTAGTAATGATTAATCTATTCAGAGAACGCCAAACTGCAGAGACATGTCAGTGAAATGCCCTGATTTTTGGTGGTTCAGTTCGACAGGTTTAAACAGGAAAATCCCATAGGTTTCAACGTAAAAAAAATATCAGTTTTCTTTTTTCTTTTCAGTTTCAGCAAAAAGCCTTTATATTTATTTATTTTTTGGCATTTTTTTAGACAAAATAGAATCCTTTTCTTTTTTTTCTTTTTTTTTTTAAATTATTCTTTTTATTCAGTAACAGGCCTTTTTGTTATTTTTTATAGGGCTTTTTTTTATTTCCACACCTTTGTTTCCCCCCAATATGAATTCTGAATTTATTTCCACACCTTTTCAGGCATTTTTTGTTTTAAACGCCCTTTAAAGAACAGCAGAGTTCAGTTTTTTTCCCTGAAGTTCAGCAGCATTTGGCAGGCAGATCGGCGGTGTTCGGCGGGTCCATGGTCGGCGCACTTCGGGGACCCTGCGGTTAATACTTAATTCGCCGAAGTGTGCCGAACGAGAAAGCACCGAAATAATGCTGAAATTTCAGTGCTTTCTGAATAACCCTTTTAACCCTTACAGGTCTAGTCACTAAAGGGTTAAGACGGAACAATTGGCAGAAGTGAAAAATCTAGGTGAAAATAGCCGAACCAGAAATTCTCCCATTTATCTCACTTTCCAAATCGGTTATTTCGTCTAGAGTGTTCTCTTCTGGCAGGCAGTTCTATTCAGGGTTTTTTCAGAGAGAGGTGAGAACCAGGAGAACTGGTAGGAGAAGAGAACAATCGAGGCCAAATAGCTGATTTGGAAAGTGAGATAAATGGGAGAATTTTCCTGGTTTGGCTATTTTGACCTAGAATTTTCACTTCTCCAGTCATTCACCTGAGTTTCACCTTTCTTTGGATAGACCTGTCCTGAGTTTCAGCTTTTAGTGAATAGACTTGTTTAGCAGCACCTTGCACTCATGTTATAAAATGTAAACCGAGCTGTATGAGTATTCAGGTCTGCACTCTGCATAAATCCTTTCAAGAAAGCGACGGCATGTTTATATAGTACTTACTCTCACACTAAATAAAAATAAGTAAACTTTCACACTGGTAGGTTTGAGTTGAATTGTGACGTCATACGTCCTGTGTAATACTCTACATCAGTGATTCCCAACCTTGGTCCTCAAGTCCCCCTAACAGGCCAGATTTTAAGGATTCCCTTTGGGAAATGCAGACTCAATCCTGCAATCACTGAGCAGCAAATCCTATCTCCTGTGCTGTGCTTCTGATACCTGGAAAACCTGACCTGTTTGGGGTACTTGAGGACCGCGGTTGGGAACCACTGATCTACATGATAAAGAATTTGTTATTTCATGAGTCTGTTCTAGTGGGTTTTTTTTATTGCTGTTCTAGGTAGCTGTATTATATGCTAATTGGTTATATTCACATTAAGAGAAATGGCTGCTATTTGAAATGTGAGTCTGGAACAATGGGACTTGCAATAAGATTCCTAAAGAGTTTATTGCATGTGTTCATAAATTTACACAGATATCTCATATATATTATGAATTTTTGCATCTCTAAAATTATTCCTAGCTATTTCAAATTTTCCCCCACAATTCCTAGCTTTATTCTATACTTGGTTGATATTAGTTCCTGGATGATTCAAATTATCATTATATTTTTGAACCCCACATTTACATTTTAAAAACTCTGGTATTGGTGATCGCACGATAACCTGGTTTGAATCGTATGTATCCAACCGATCGCAACATGTGTCCATCTCTGGCAGCTCCTCCCTCCCCCTCTCAGTCACTTGCGGTGTACCCCAAGGCTCAATACTCGGCCCCTGCTATTCACATTATTCTTAAATGAACTGCTCAACGTCTGCAAAGCCTCAACTGTACACATGTACGCAGATGACACCGTAATCAATACCGGCAAACCAGATCTCCCACAGCTTGAGGCCGTGCTGCAAGAACAATTCACAGAGGTAGAAAAGTGGATCACAGATAACAAACTTTTTCTAAATGCTGGCAAAACTGTAACGATGCTGAAGAGAATAATGGTCTCCAATTGTCCGTCCTTAACCCCTAAGACCCTGTCTAGGCACACCTTGAGTTAACTCTCATTCTGCGCAGGAGAGAGAGAGAAATCAAAAACACACGAGGCATATTTTTGTCTGGCATCCCTCTCTCTGCCTTCCAACGGTTCTTGACACTTATTTATACCCTGTGTCAAGGCGCTGGCTCTTTATTTCATTAGTTCATTTCAAAACATAACATCGTTCATTGGCTAGTTCAATACAGTCTGGTGACACATTTCTGGACAGTCCCGTGGCCCGAGGCATGTGATTTCTTGTGACATGCTATCTCTTGAGAAATGCTAGCCATCAGTTCATTTCTTCAGACATTTCTAAAGAACATTTCAAAAGATCAGTATCTAAAGACATTTCAAAAAAACATTTCTAAACATCTTGAGAAATGAGCCCCAGTCCTAATATACTGCTGATTATCAATTTATCTTAAATTAATTCTTATATTTTAAACCTTAATTTATCTATTAATATTATAATTCCTGGGGTGTTATTTAACTACTTATAGGGTCCTTCTTATAGGTCAGCAGATGGTGGTCTGAGGATTCCTTTTCCTTCAGATGCTCTTTGGAACAGCACCTAAACTACATAAACTGCAAACACCCCTTCTACATGTCAGGACAAAATCAAATGGCACGCTGACCACAGTCACTTCTCTCAAATATCTAGGTATGTGGTAGACCCAAATCTATCCTTTGGCCCCCACATCGAAAAACTCTCATCTAAACTTTACCCCAAACTAGGTGCCCTGTACAGAAACAAATCCTGCCTGAGCCCCGCAGTCAGTGGTGTATTTAGGTTTTGTGCTGCCCTAGGCCTGACTAAACTCGTGCACCCCCAATTTAAATTTGAGGCACCCCTTCCTGTCAAGGGCACACCTCTTCCTGGTTAATCCCCACCCTTCATCTTAAAGCTCCACCTTTTCCTCTTAGAGCTCCGCCTTTTCCTCTCTTTATATTAAAAGTGGATACCAAGTGTCTACTTGTATATTTTGTATACCATTTCAAATGTATCTATTGAGATAAATAAAATTATGAAATGTTTAAATTCAAGCATTTTTACAAAGAACAGCCACGCATGTCAAGTATACTAGATCACAGCCGCTCTAATTGGTTGAACAATAAAATCCACAGAAACTTGCACTGCATATGAGAGTATCACAGAGCTGCACAGCAATAAAACCCACAGAAATGGGCACGGTGTATGAGCATATCAGAGCTGCACAGCAATAAAACCCACAGAAACGTGCACTGTGTATGAGCATATCTCAGAACTGCACAGCAATAAAACTCACAATAATGTGCAGTGTGTATGAGCGTATCCCAGAGCTCCAGGGCAATAAAACTCACAGTAATATGCAGTGTGTATCACAGAATCCACAGCAATAAAACTCCCAGCAATGCAATGTGCGGTGTGTATGAGTGCATCAGAATTCACTGCAATAAAACTCACAGCAATGCAATGTGCGGTGTGTATGAGTGCATCAGAATCCATTGCAATAAAACTCCCAGCAAACCGAGTGTATATGAGCACACAGCAATTATGCTGTGGAGCCATCTTGTCAGCAGTGGGGTGTCACTGCCAGAGGGTGCACTGTAGCTTTGATTCCCTTCCCGGTGGGTGTTCAGTCCAGAATAGAGTCTGTGTTAACGAAAGGGCGGGCAGCTGCACGCGTGCGTTTCCCGTGGTTCAGCCAGTCATGTGGTACTGAGACTCAGAGAAATGGCAGTGAAATGCAATGATGTTCGGTGGTTTCAATCAGCAGGTTTATTCAAAAATTAGTAAAAGGCACTAAAAAAAAAATCAATAAAGACTTTTTACTGCATACCCCATAGGTTTCAATGTTAAAAATATTTCCGTTTTTATGTAATATCTAAATCATTTATTATTTTAATCTGTAGTAAAAAGTCTTTATTTATTGTTTGTTTTTTTAGTACCTTTTAGTCATTTTTCAGATTGTTTTGGGCAAAATTTCCCCCCTTTTTTTTAATAGCGGTTTTTCTTTTTTCTGTAACAGAACTTTTTATTATCCATCATAGGATCTTATATGTAAATTCCAGACATTTTCGTTCAGTAGTTCTTTTGAAAACAGCAGGCCACGGGTTTGCTGTGGCAGCATTCAGCAGCCGACTCCATGCACTTTGGGGACCCTGCGGTGAATGGTGAATTCACTGCAGGGTGGGGAAATTTTATTCTCCTAAGTGCAGGGAACTACAGAACACCAAAAAGTTGGCGTCATTTCGGTGCTCTGTGAGTAACCCATTTAGTGGCGAGGTTTTTTGCTGCCCCCTGGAAAGTGAAAGCCTAGGCCTTGCCTACCCAGGACATACTTGAAAATTAGTGAAATCTCAATGTATCCTTCCTGGGAAAATACTTTGCAAAAGTGGGGTGGGGCCACCCAGTGCGTGCCGCCGCCCCCTGGAAAGTGCCGCCCTAGGCTTGGGCCTAGTCGGCCTAGGCCGAAATACACCACTGCCCGCAGTAAGAAAGCAGATTGTACAACAAATGCTTATGCCAGCTATGAATACGGAGATGTAGTGTATGCAGCCGCCCCGCAAACACACCTCCAGAAACTTACTACATTGTATAACTCATTCTGCCGCTTTGTGCTACAATGTAACTACATGACCCACCGTTGTGACATGTTAAAAGAGCTAAACTGGCCGTCGCTGGAATCTAAACGCACCCTTCACCTTTCCAGCCTGGTGTTTAAGAGCTTCTCTGGGAAGCTACCACCTACCTGAATAGGCTGCTTCCTCTAGCAGTTCCCTCATCCTATAACCTCCGATCCAGGACCTGCACCTTACTTGCAATACCACAATACAAAAAGAAAGTGGCTCGATCCTCATTTTCCTTCAGAGCACCGCATTTATGGAATAACTTTCCAGACACCATCAAATCTTCCCCCAGTCTTAAGTCACTCAAGAGCTCCTTACTAGCATACCTCAATACAGAATGCACCTGTAAACATGTAACATAGTAACTATATTACATATTTATTTTCCGTGTTAATCTGTATATTTGTGTTTTGTTCTTAATATCTTGCATTTATTACTTTGTATTTCTGTAACGACTGTAAAAATTCAATGTTCTTGAACCCAGGACATACTTGAAAGCGAGCGAAATCTCAATGTATCCTTCCTGGTAAAATTCTTTATAATAAAATAAATAAGTTTTGGATATAATATCGATCAAATAAATCTACAGTTGTGTTCAAAATTATTCAACCCCCACTGAAATTGAGTGTTTTGGCCAGATTGACATTGATTTTTGATCATTCAGTCATCTTGCTTACAATTAAATCAAAGAGGCACGTGTAGGTCAGACAAATATAACATAACATTTATAATGAAATAACCACAAATGTCTTTTCTGTGCTCACATCATTATCAGTTTTATTCAACCCCCAAGTGACATTCAATCTTAGTACTTAGAACTGTAAAAGGATGTTGTACTAACAGCTTGTAAACGTGAAGCATAGCTTGACACAAGTGTCTTGCAGCGATCTACGGGTATCTTCGCCCATTCGTCATGGGCAAAAGCCTCCAGTTCAGTCACATTCTTAGGCTTGCGCACTGCAACTGCTTTCTTTAAGTCCCACCAGAGGTTCTCAATCGGATTTAAGTCAGGTGACTGCGATGGCCACTCAAATGTTCCAGCCTTTAATCTGCAACCATGCTCTAGTGGACTTGGAGGTATGCTTGGGATCATTGTCCTGTTGAAAGGTCCAACGTCTCCCAAGCCTCAGGTTTGTGACGGACTGCATCACATTGTCATCCAATATCTCCTGGTACTAAAGAGAATTCATGATACCTTGCACACGCTGAAGCTTCCCTGTACCTGCAGAAGCAAAACAGCCCCAAAGCATGATTGACCCCCCCCGCCATGCTTCACAGTAGGCAAGGTGTTCTTTTCTTCATAGGCCTTGTTCTTCCTCCTCCAAACAGTTCTAATTTTGTTTCATCAGTCCACAGAACACTATCCCAAAACTTCTGTGGTTTGTCCACATGACTTTTGGCATACTGCAGTCGACTCTTCTTATTCTTTGGAGACAGCAAGGGGGTGCGCCTGGGAGTTCTGGCATGGAGGCCTTCATTACACAGTGTGCGCCGTATTGTCTGAGCTGAAACTTCAGTACCCACATCTGACAAATGTTTTCTCAGTTCCTCAGCAGTCACACGGGGACTTTTCTCCACTCTACGCTTCAGGTAGCGCACAGCAGTCGAAGTCAGCATCTTCTTTCTGCCACGACCAGGTAGCGTTTCAACAGTGCCCTTTGCCTTGAATTTGCGAATGATGCTTCCTATGGTCTCTCTTGGTATGTTTAACATCTTTGCAATCTTCTTATAGCCATTGCCCTTCCTGTGAAGAGTAATCACCTCTTCTCTTGTCTTCCTGGACCATTCTCTTGACTTCACCATGTTTGTAACCACACCAGTAAATGTCTAGAAGGAGCTGAGTATCACAGTCATTTTAAAGCTGCCTAATTGGTGCTTATTATGCTTTATTGCTGCTCCGTGACATCCACAGGTGTTTTCAATACCTGATTGAAAAAACTTGAATGAACCTCTGTTCTTCAGAGTGGTAGACTTTAAGGGGTTGAATAATTGTGTCAATGAAGAATTCACAAAAGAAACATTTACTACTGTCTTACAAAACCAATTGATGTCATTTTAGATGCATATGGTTCTTTAAAAAGTCCTTGTAGGATTTCATTCTGAATACAATTACAAATGTACACTAAATTCCCTAAAACCCTTTACAGCATTGGGGGTTGAATACTTTTGAACACAACTGTACATCCAACTCAGGTGAACGGTGTAGGACGTACAGCAGTTTGCAGATGTGCCTCCCACTTGTTGAGGGGCCAAAGGTAATGGGACAATTGGCTTCTCAGCTGTTCCATGGCCAGGTGTGTGATATTCCCTCATTACCCCAATTACAATGTGCAGATAAAAGGCCCAGAGTTCATTTCAAGTGTGCTATTTGCATTTGGAATCTGTTGCTGTCAACTATCAAGATGAGATCCAAAGAGCTGTCACTATCAGTGAAGCAAGCCATCATTAGGCTGAAGAGACAAAACAAACCCATCAGAGAGATAGCAAGAACATTAGGCGTGGCCAAAACAACTGTTTGGAACATTCTCAAAAAGAAGGAACGCACCGGTGAGCTCAGCAACACCAAAAGACCCAGGAGACCACGGAAAACAACTGTGGTGGATGACCGAATAATTATTTCCCTGGTGAAGAAAACACCCTTCACAACAGTTGGCCAGATCAAGAACACTCTCCAGGAGGTAGGTGTATGTGTGTCAAAGTCAACAATGCTGCAAACTGCTGTAAGTCCTACACCATTCACCTGAGTTAGATATACATATCCTCAAATTAAAGCTGACAGTCTGCAGTTAAAGCACATTGTGTTTGTTTCATTCCAACTCCGTTGTGGTGGTGTATAGAGCCAAAGACGTTAGAATTGTGTCGATGTCCCAATATTTCTGGACCTGACTCTATTCTTATTTTGTTTATTTCATGTTGCTAATATCTTTCATGTAATTTGTAATTTCTCTTGCATGTTTAGTTAAGAGAATATTTTACTCTATATTGTCTTTGTGCATCCATTTTGTGATCTTTTTTGTTATAAACACCCCCCCCCCCCCACACACACACACACACACAGTATCTTTATACACTGCGGCATTGGCCATAGAATGGGCTCTATAGGTCTGAAGTCATGGAAACTAAGTCACATCATTGTATTATTTGGGATGTAAGTAAAGGACATCACTGTGAGTAGATCAGAAGTCTTTAAAACTCCCCATTATATCTCATTCAGCTGCCATTTCTTGTCTCCAGTATCATACACCACACAATATACCAATATACCCTCTGTAGCTTTAGCTAAACATTCTCTCCTCCACCCAATTGACAGTTAAGTACTGTAGAAGCTAAACCAAAGCTGTAATGTAAAACTCACCATATGATTTTGGTAGATGTTGCATCATGGGAGAAATCCTCAAAATGGAAACAGTAGATAAAATCCTAACTTTATTTTTCTCTTTTAAATGCAATTACTTGAATCAAAGTAAAAAAACAGCAGCATGTGATTTATAAGGTGGTTTTGTTTCTAGTGATAGTGTCCTTTACAACTTGCATGTCGTCACACTCGGAAAAATAGGACACAATGTTCCGCCTCCTCTCTCCATAAAGTAGATAACACATTTGATACTTGGAAGAAAAGTGTAGACTGTAAAGAGACTCTTCAACCATCATAATCCCCAAACCATGCAAAAAACTCCTATTGCCTGACCACTTTACTCAACAAAGACTTCAAGCCTCTAAAATCATTGCCTGAAGACTATAACAATATCTTTCACAGATCATCCACCTCCAAAAATTAGGATTTGTTAAAGACAGTCATTTTATTTAGGGGCAAGAGCGTCAGTGACAGCAGCGGTGGAGTCATTAATCCTTTATGCATTCATTAATAACATTCTGAGTGCTCAAAAAATTCATTCAGGTTGTATGGCACCACATGCTACTCACCCTCAAATACCAAGGGCACTATTCTGATGTTGTTGCTAATAGGAAGCCACTAACGGAAAATATTGTTGCGTGTTGATAGCTTTTCGCGGCTCATAGTTACTGGCTCTATGACGACTTAGCTGTTGTATTAGGGAGCTGCTTTTTGATATTAAGTATAAGCCCAGTCGTTGACGGCTGTGTTGGAATATGGCCTACATTCTTTGTATTCCACTCCTCAAACTGAAATGTTAATCTTTATAACACCACAGCAAAAAAATTGTTGGACTTACTCTTCCGTTAGGAAAGGAGTGCAGCAGAGATGCCAAAAAATGCCCATACTCTTTAAACCATTTTATATAGTATTTTATCAATATCCCAAAATAAGAATTTTGCACAACAGGGAAAAAAGTCTGCAGAAATTGCAATAGACTCAATAAGTACAGTTACAAGTATTTATAAAGCGCCAACAGGTTTCGTAGCGCTGTACAATGGGAGAGACAGAATAATAAATATACATACACATTACACACACCAAACAATAGGAGAGAAGACCCTGCTCCAGAGCTCACAATCTAAGAGGATAGGGGTGACACGCTAGATGAGGGTGAATAGAGTACAAGAAGTAATGGGGTGTGAGTGAGCAGTGTGGGAAGAAGGAGCAATAGATGAACAATGGGGGATTAGGGAGTGAGCCAATAGGCTTCCCTAAAGTAATGGGTTTTCAGTGACATCTTGAAGGACTGGAGAGACGGGGAGAGTCTGATGTAAGAATAGGTTCCTTCACTGACAACATGGAGCTTAATGTTCCAGATTCAGTACAGTGCATACCGATTCAAACAGAATTATTTTTTATGGCTAAGTCATGGGTCTTGAGGTAAATTTAGCAAAATCTGTAATACTCCTGGTTCAACACCCATCATGAGAACACCACACACTGTAGGAAACATTCCATGATCTGACAATCCTATTATTTACTTGTGCATACTAATTCCTCAAAAGTAAGATAAACTTTACATACTTACCATTTTCATCTCTACAATAAACTGAAATGTTTTTAAATACCTGGAAAGCCTTATTAATTACCATTTCACCGAGGTCTTGTCTCAAGGAAGTGGTGGTATTTTCCAAATTGCTTGACCCCTTACAAATCTTTCTCCTTATCTTATTAAAAATACTTAAAGTAGAATACATTACATATTCATTAAATTCTTATGAGCAGCAATCCGGTTGAGAGTGACCCTGAATCAACTTCAAAAACCTCAGTTTAACTTAGGCCTTAACATCCTGAATATATTTGACTAAAGCTTAGCAGTGAGGTATCATTGTGAACTTGACTGGCTATCAAGAAATTGTAGACTCTCCAACTTCTTGCTTGAACAACAATTTGTTCTGAGATGCATTTCTCCAAACTCCTCCACATGTCATCTTTACTGGTCCAGATCCAAGACAAAACTGCACTCATTTCCACTTTAAAAGCATGGAAAACATCCATATTTTGTATTTTTTTGAGAAAGGATTTTCCCAGGAAGGATACATTGAGATTTCTCTCGTTTTCAAGTGTGTCCTGGGTGGCGAGTATGTACCGTTAGGTGTCTTGGCCAAGGACACTTACTGGAGAGGTTGCTCGCTGGGTTCGAACCCATTACTCCACAGGCTCTCTCCATGCAGAGTGGTGATGTTACCTCTACTCCACCCATGTTCCAGGAGGGGCATTGCTGGATCTCATTGTATGGCTATCTAGCACCTGACACCCAACACCATTTTAAAATGAAAGGCTCGTTATCCTTTCTGAAGTATGGGGAAGAGGGAGTTGACTTCTTCCACTGCTTCTCAACTTGTGCTAGGGTAACGGAATTTTCAGGGTAAATACAATTGATCCTGGAAAGTGTCACTTTGCCGTTGCCCCTGTCCCGTAGTTAAAAGTGTTCAGAAGCTTCTCTGATAGATCGCCCTAGAAGCTCTCGATTCGTCCAAATGGTTCTAGTGACAGCTAGGAAAAGCCATTCTGAGCATGTGGATAACTGGTGGCAAACAGCCAGTAACACTGCAAAACAAAGCTATTCTACATGTTCCAAATGGAATGGATTGACACTACCCAACATAAAAAATTTAGCAGCCCAGTGTTGAGAACGAGCTTTGCCGTTTAGGATCTCGTACTCCATGAGAGCTCTTTGGCTGCAATCTCCTTGTTAATTATTGAGGTGAAGTTACTTTTTTGTTTTTTTTACTAATTTGTTTTTCAAATACATGTGATAATTCACTATTAAAGTTTAGCCGTCACTCATTTCTGTGTGGCATGCCACAAGGAGCAATGACAGCTCTGAGCGGAAAGCCGTCCAACAGGACACCCCTCCGCTCACCCCTTGCACCTGCTTGTCTGTTGGAATGCTGACTAGCAAGTCAACATGCTGAAGTCACCACTGTAGGCATGTGCCTCCAGAAACCTGCCACAAGGGGGCACCTTTCTCTGTAGGAAAAGAAAACACAAATACAATTTACATTAATTTAGACCCCTGTATCTCTGGAGCCCTATAGGCTAGAGGCACATATAAGGTACCATTGGAAAGGCCAGATTATGGCCAGGTTTATAAAACAATAATAACAAATAATATTAAAAAAAATTCTAACTCTCCACTATTGTTCACTTTACAGTTATAAAGTGAAAAATGATGCTGCATTAACTCACCTTCTCATTTCCCACAATGCTTCGTTTCATAGACAACCTAGACCGCGTCACTGCAGTGAGTGAACTTTGGAACCCTGCATCTCTGATTTTTAGAACAATGTGTCAAGTGAGCTGTCATTGAAATGGTCAGAGTCTGACCTTTCCATCAATAACAAACTTGTAATGTGTAAAAAAACAAAAAAAAATTACTTTTCTCTGTTCTAAGGCAGTGGCATTATGTGCTTTTACATAGTGCAGTGGCACTGCTGGCTTTCTAACACACTTTCTCATTTTCCACGCCAGGAGCAAATGTGAAGGTGATTGTCGCAATGTGTTATTATGAATTTGTTCATCCAAAACAAAAGCTCTGCTGCATGTAGAGCGGGGGGGGGTACTTTAGACACCTGTATCTCCATTCTTTACACCCCAGAAGTTCAAGTTAGGTGTCATTGGACAGGTCAGATTCTGTTCTTTCTAATGATATCAAACATGACCATGTAAAAGGTTCCAAAGCAAAGCAAGTTTTGATATCCTATTGAAAAATTGCCGACAATAGAGCAGCATCAAAAAAATTTATTGGTTAAAAAGTTACGGCTTGAAAAAAGACCCTTAGCCTTAGCTGTAATTTGATGCCCAGAATTTTGTTTGCTCCGGGCCGGAATGGAGCATCATTTTCCATAGCTAGGGTTAGGCTTAGAAACTAGGGTTAGGGTTAGGTTAGTGTTACGGATCGGGGTACTCTCCGTCTGGGCACCCCTTTCCAATGTGCACAGGAGATATTCGTACAACACAGAGTAGACGACACGTAAACTGTGAGGAGTTCTTGCAGATTCAAAATCCAAATGGAGACTGACTCTTTATTTCAAATACACACAGTTGAGACAACCCCCTCCCTTCCAGAAAACATTACAGATAACAGGCTCCAGCCACTGGACAATAGAAAAGACATTCAACACAATGGAGTGTTTACACATGCCCTGTTATCTAAATAGTGTGCTAGGACTAGAGGGAAACCAAGGAGTCTTCTTACAGCAGTAAGTCTACAATATGCAGAGAGGGGGTGGAAGCAGACGAGGTTAGATTGCAAGCTCTTGAGCAGGGTCCTCTCCTACTGTTTTGTGAGTGCAAAATATAACAACTTATAACTGTAACATACAGATACAAACTTTGACAACAGCATATCACACAACACTCTAGTCTACACTATATACAGAGACAATAAACTGTATAGAAAATAACTGTGAATAAACATTGGGGCGGCTGTTACATCACAGTTAATATTTGTGCTCGTTTTAGGGCTAACCCAAGCCCTAAACCTTCTCTCCAGTTTTGGTTCATTTTAACCTCTTTATCGCCACTGGACGTTCTATGCCCGCTCTGCAAGAGATGGGTCTAAACTAGCTGGTGTCTATGGCCTGCCTCTGGCACGCCCACTAGCGTACGTGTGCGTTATTCACTGCTGCTAGCACCAGTACGCCCCACCGGCATCTAGAAACACCGTACTGACGGAAGATACTGTAGACACCACACGGTCCGTTTTGTTTGACAGACGTAGAAAAAAAAAGGGAACTATGGGAAATAAAATTAATATGAAAAATTATAAAAATTTGAAAAGATATGAAAAGCCATTTTGTGCGTCAAGGTGCTGGACGTCGCAAATACGCTGCGTCTGACATCTCATCACTCACACAGAACGCTACGCGGACGTGGCGCACTCTGCGCATCCATCTAGCGGTTTTACGTTCTTGCCCAACTTGTGTCCGTTTGCCACAAGCGTTGTGCATTCGCAGTACGGTGCGCACGTACTTCGTGTATGGCTCTCTGTTGCTCATGATTCTATACTACGACAGACGTTAAACTGTGCGGCAACAGGGACGTGATAACTGCGTTCGTCTGACACGGTCCTAAGGCAACATAATCTGCTCCTTCTTTTGATGTGAGCGCAGCAAAAAAAGGTTAATTTTTTTAAATGTTTTTTTTGTTTCCCCTAAACTCATGGAGGGTGAAACACCTTGGCACCTGCTGTTGGAACTGGGTAAATACAGACTGTGCTATCTCATCAGAAGACGGGTGCACTTTAATATCTGTATTAAGATACAAAAGAAATGGAGTTATTGAAAGTGGTGACCGCAAAAGATTTTCTTACATAGGCAACCACGTAGGAAAAAAAAAACCTAGATTAGAGTCCTTGAAGACGTTGAGGGATTCCTTGTCTTTTATAGGTAGTCAACATTAAATAACAGACTGTGACCTTGGAAAGCCCATAGGTTGTGGGGGTCGCTTCCATGATACTCCAGCTAATAGGGAGCTTGGGTACTAGCCTAAGGGATATGGTTTTTATTTTTTTTAAATACTTTATTTGTAACTTCAGGTCAACAGTACGAAAGTACAATATGTAGCAAGGTTCCAATAGTCCCCTCCCCCACCACAAAAACCATGAATAAGAAACAAAACACAAAACATGCGAAGTCACAGTAACTTATAACTGCACCTTCCGCTTTTCACTTTACTATGTGCTGTATTCCAGGTTTGTTTCGTAGTTGAATTGGATTGCTTTTAATACCCCTTATTTTAAAGAGATTTCAGAGTATCATCAAGGCCCCTCTTGACATTAAATAAAAAAGTTTAGTGAAGTTGCCTAAAACTTAAATGTTCAATGTTAAACAACAGGGGTGGTATTGTTTCATAGGTCTGCATAGCTAGCACATTCCCAAAACAGCCTGCTTCAGATGGCAGCACCGATTTGTGGCTTTTTTCAAATCTAGGGTGTCATTCATGTCTTGTAGTACATGGTGTGTCCTGTGTGTATATATGTGCATGTAAGTATATATATATACATACATATTTGATGTCTTAGATGCACCCGCTTAGTTTTGAGGTTGAGTGCAACCTGCTGCTGTTTTGTATTTTATATATATATATATGTATATATATATACGTTTATTATTGCAGAAGCCATCTGCACATCACAGCGATTCAAAGAACTGCATCCCAGAGCCCCTGTGCTGCATTCCCCATATGCAGCAAGGAACTCTGGGTAGGATATGCAAATGACCTCTGTCTCACTTTTATTGCATCCTGTGTCTGTTTTTACACAGAACACTTAAATCTATGCCATACCATACTACTGCTTTTTTTTTAGCAGAGATCAGGTTTATGTAACTGGTCAAAGCCACTCATAGGACAGCGCTGTTTCGGGTTTATTGAACCCTCATCAGCAGGAGCTAGGCATGACCAGTTGCAGTGGATGCTTGGACCCGTAGGGCAAATCAGTGTATATATGTATATATATATATGTGTATTAGTAGGCCGTGCTAGTCCAGATGCCAAAATCATGAGTATAGCAGTACGTAGTGATACCTTTTTTATTGGACTAATGTTACATTTAAAAGACAAGCTTTCGAGAGGATTCATCTCTTTGTCAGGTCACTCAGGATCTGACCTGAGGAAGAGGTTACACTCTCGAAAGCATGTCTTTTAAATGTAACGTTAGTCCACTAAAAAAGGTATCACTACGTACTGCTATACTCATGATTTATATATATGTATATATATTTAATCTTATAATTCTTTTTTTTTTTCTTCCTGGCTTAGTTTAACCTAGGAGCTGGATGTTTATGTGATGCAATGTAATGCATTAAACCAGTTTAGCAAAAAAAATACTGGTTTTGCTTCTTATTAAAAAATGTTTTAATTTTGTTCTCACTACTTTATAATAAACAAAAAAAAAAAAAAAAAGCAGCAGGAAGAAACAGACCCAAAATGTAATTTATGGAAATTGCCCATCTTCCATACAGACGTGTGTGCGTGCGTGCGTGCGTGTGTGTGTGCGTGTGTATTTGTTTTCCAAAAAGATACCTAACGTATGTTATCTTATTCCACTTCTCAAAAACAATTACACTACTACTGCGTGTAATTTTAAGTTATTTTGAATATGTTTTTCCTTCAAGATATATGTATAAGCATTCTATATGTGTGGCAGATAATAACACGGCATTCATTTAACTATTACCGGACACCCGGTGGCTAGTTGTATTTTCTGTCAAAAGACTGTTTGCATTTAATGTTAGCAAACCCACCGCAGTCTGCCAGTGTAAGCAGATTATGGGTAATTGTATGTGTGTATGCATTTTGGGGGAGGGGAGGGGGGTGACATTTTCTTCAGGTCTGAATAAGATATAGATTCCTGC